>JAVGWX010000017.1:39464889-40064889 GCA_036924085.1 Ariolimax columbianus
TAACATAGACAACTTTCAGAGACGGGTCGTGTAAGTGAAAGAGGTAGAAATATATACTGTATTGTGTTATCTACATTGTATGGGCTATAGTGCGTGTGGTATATACAGTGTGTGATACATTGTGAATGCTAAAATGTTTGTTAGAGCTATAATGTGGATCGCGTAGCCTAGTCGACAGTGATCTTAATTGCTAGCCTGGGATTACAGCATACCAGGGCTCGAAATCGTGAACAGAAACTCATCCGTGACATGGTTCGTGCCTGGCACGATCGCTCCTCCAGTCAACCCAGCAGCAAATGGGTACCTTGCGAATGAATTGGGGAAGATAACAACAGTAAGGAAATGAACAGACCATCACATAGGCTGCGGCTTAGTACTTTAACAGTTATCTCAATCCCCACGGCAATTGTTACCATTTAACTGATCTTTACCTTTATATTGCATGCTCTTTATTGGGTGTGCTATAGTGTATCTGCTATATTGAATATGCTATATTGTGTGTGAAATATTGTATATGCTATATTGGGTGTGCTATGTTGTGTGTGGCATTGTGCATGTGTAATATTATGTTTAATATTGTATGGGTTATACTGTATGTGCTATAGTGTGTGTGATATTTTGTATGTGCGATATTGTGTGTGTTATATGTTTGTTCTATACTGCATGTGTTATATTGTAAGTTATATGTTGTGTGTGATATATTGTATGTTCTATTGTGCAAGTAATATATTGTGTGTTATATTGCATGTTTTATTTTATATGTGATATATTGTATGTTCTATAGTGTGGGTGATATATTGTATGTGATATATTGTTTGTGATATATTGTTTGTGATATACTGTGTGGGCTATATTGTAAGTGATATATTATATATGATATATTGCATGTTCTATAGTGTATGTGATATATTATATGTGCTATATTGCATGGGATATAGTGTATTGTTATATTGTATATGCTATATTATACGTGTTAAATTGCATGTGATGAACCATGTGTCCTATATTTCGTGTGCTATATTGTATATCGCACCATGCATATAAAACATTCACATGATATATTGCATGTATGTACATGCATATGTGTATGTACAATAGTGTATGTACACCAGTGTGTGCATTACATTTTTTTTATCAACAGTGTGCGTGCTACATTGTTTTATCAACAGTGCATGTGCAATATTGTTTTATCAACAGTGTGTGTGCAACATTGTTTGAGCAACAGTTAATGTGCACCATTGTTTTATCAACAGTGCATGTGCAACACTGTTTTATCAACAGTATGAGTGCTACATTTTTTTATCAACAGTGTGTGTGTGCAGTATTGTTTGAGCAACATTGAATGTACAGCATTGTTTGAGCAACAGTGAATGTGCAACATTGTTTGAGCAACAGTGAATGTGCAAGATTGTTTTATCAACAGTGTGCGTGCTACATTGTTTTATCAACAGTGTGTGTGTGCAACATTGTTTGAGCAACAATGAATGTGCAACATTGTTTGAGCAACAGTGAATGTGCAAAATTGTTTGAGCAATAGTGTGCATGCATTGGAGTATGAGACGATGGCTCGAATCCTGGTTAAGATTCTGCGGTTTTAATTGCCTTTTTTTTTTGTAACGGCGTTTGAACATACTAAACCTTAAGCAGAGTGTGTGGGGCTACGGGGGGCAATACGTCGTATTATACCACATAATTCTTCATACCGGACCTGAGCAACTACAAAACTTTGTATTATTTAATGTTTAAAAAACAAATGATGCCACCCTTTGTGTGTGACGCAACATGAGGTACAGCGGCAGAATAAAAGAACCAGCATTGGAGAATATAAGAACCAGCATTGGAGAATATAAGAACCAGCATTGGAGAATATAAGAACCAGCATTGGAGAATATACGAACCAGCATTGGATAATATAAGAACCAGCATTGGAGAATATAAGAACCAGCATTGGAGAATATAAGAACCAGCATTGGAGAATATAAGAACCAGCATTGGAGAATATAAGAACCAGCATTGGAGAATATAATAACCAGCATTGGAGAATATAAGAACCAGCATTGGAGAATATACGAACCAGCATTGGATAATATAAGAACCAGCATTCGAGAATATAAGAACCAGCATTGGAGAATATAAGAACCAGCATTGGAGAATATAAGAACCAGCATTGGAGAATATAAGAACCAGCATTGGAGAATATAAGAACCAGCATTGGAGAATATAAGAACCAGCATTGGAGAATATAAGAACCAGCATTGGAGAATATAAGAACCAGCATTGGAGAATATAAGAACCAGCATTGAAGAATATAAGAACCAGCATTGGAGAATATAAGAACCAGCATTGGAGAATATAAGAACCAGCATTGGAGAATATAAGAACCAGCATTGGAGAATATAAGAACCAGCATTGGAGAATATAAGAACCAGCATTGGAGAATATACGAACCAGCATTGGAGAATATTAGAACCAGCATTTAAGAATATAAGAACCAGCATTGGAGAATATAAGAACCAGCATTGGAGAATATAAGAACCAGCATTGGAGAATATAAGAACCAGCATTGGAGAATATAAGAACCAGCATTGGAGAATATAAGAACCAGCATTGGAAACGCAAGAGTGGCAACCATAACACTAAACACAATTTAGGGATCCAGAGAAATCCTGATTCGCACCAAAGTTAGCATTTTCACCACCAGTATCAAGTCGGGGCTGTTATATGGAGCGGAACATGGACAACGACCAAAGCCATACAATAAAGACTACATTTCTTTGTTAACATACATCTTCGAAGAATACTGGGCATAAAGTGGCTGGACATGGGGAGGGAAAGAAGCCAACAATAGCCACTGGAACAATACATTAAGCGATGAAAATGGGGATGATATGACAGACACCGTCCAATATATCCAGACATGCGCTTACATGGAACTCAGCAGCTGCAGAGGAAGAAAGGTAGGCTCACAAATGCCCTGATATGAGAATGTGAGAAAGAACTAAGATGAAATGGTTGCATCTCGGGATTGGTTTTAAATAAAGGCCAAGACACATTTCAAAATATTGTAAATTAAGTAAAAACTAGCTGTACCAAGAGATTGAGATGAAGAAGAAAATGAAGGAATGTTGATGAGGATAAGGAGTGGGTAACAAGAGAAGGAAGAATTGCTGTAGAAGGTAAAGTAAAAGAAGTAAAAGAACACGACAACAAGAAGAATAGGAAAAAGTAGAATGGGATTAACAAGACCAGGCAAAGCAAGCATGGATAGATCACTGACGCGTTGCTTGCTCTCAATTATTCTTCCCAGAAGATCAGCTCTACACTTGCAAGATCCCTTTATGTATCGTTCTTGTTCTATATACCAACGCGTCCTATTCCCACCACCCAGCCCCAAACGCCTATGCATATTCCCAAGCGAACTCATAGAAAAAGTTGTCGAAAACAAAAAAAAATAGAACAATAACATGAAGAATCAAAGAAATATTGATTCGAACTATGAAGCTCTCGTCTTTATCAATAAAAACTAATCACAAGAGTGCAAGGAAGCCAGCGCAAGAATCACGTGACGGTACGAGAGTCTGGGAATTGGTGGAAATCTTCATTCAAACTACGCAATCAACCCGTCACAGAATTCTTTAATGGCCGACCTTATGACCCCGACAATAGCTAAATTATCCGATACGGTCTAGTCGGTGATATCATCTGGCTAGGAGCAAGGAACAAGCATTACTAATAATCTGATATAAATAGAGTATTACTGCTGTTGTGGATTGGGATGTAGGAAGCATACCACTTCCAGGACCAGATGTGCGCTATACTTAGTCCAGGCAAATAATATAAATGACTTGAATGCTGATGGTGGCAAGTACATGACACCATTACTGACAAAAAGTCATTGGATGTAATTGAGGATTGCGTTATCTTTCATTCTAATCTTCGTGTAAATAGTTTGTTGTTTTCACTAAAATAAACTTCTTGATACTGTTTTAGAAAGCTCTGCAGAGTCTGTGTACCCCGATTTACCAAAATTGTTCTAAAAACTGATACGTGCATCCAATCTATGGTGTAATGCATTAACTGACTCTATCCCACTATTTCCTCTGGCACTTCATTCCAACCATCGATTACTCTCTGACTAAAAAGAATATTTTGTAATATATATTCTGGACCCTTCTCTAAAAAATTTGTCCTCTTGTCCTTGTAGACGGATGTACTGAAAAAAATGTATTATTGTATAATTTATCTTTAATCTTGATTATCTTATCAATCTGTATCCACTCGTATTTATCGGGGCCATTGGTAAAAGTATAGTTGTGTTGTAGAGCAGGTGCAAGTCTCATAAAAGTCCACAAGAAAGATTGGAAGATAAACATGTCTCTATGTGTTACATGTCTATATTGTTACGAACAATGAAAGCCTACATTTTCAAAAAGAGTATATAATTTTACATTTACATTAATATTCCACAAGTTTTTTCGATATAAATAATAAAATATGAAAATAGGGCTTGAGTAACCAGTAAACAAGTACACAGTATTGTAAAGAGCTGTTGTTTCAAAGACTCAACATGATAACTAATAAGACTTCAGAGTATGTGCTGAGGTTCACAAAAAGTCGCCTATTACACGTATCAGAAAGTAGCAACCATTTTAAAGGGTAAGATATGATAAGAGTGGAAGATATAGTAACATGATCGTTAAGTGGAGGCACCATCCAGATTTGCGATTACTGTAGGTAACAGACGGTCTGTCTCGATGTAAGGTGTTCGCCTCGGGTGCTGGAGGTTGCCGGTTCAAATCCCGGTGGAGGCCGGGATTTTTTTACGAGGATCATCCAGTGAATATTTCCCTTGATCTCTGAGTAGTGAGATCAGACACCCGTGTGCGGTGAGGCACATGTTAAAAATACCGTGGCAGTTGGAAACTGAAAAGAGAAAGGCTAGCGGCCCCTTCTAGAGCAAAATTCAAGTTTAAAATCGACTCAAATTATTCTAGGGATATTCGCTCTACAGAGAACATGTCGAAAAAAGGGGACTGTGTGGCTATAACACCAGGTCTTGGTTATGTGAGTAGCGGAGTGGCATAGTTGGCGCCTGACAGGCTGCAGGTCTACATTACTGAAATTTACGCTTCCACCAACACCATTATCATCAATAGGGGATCGTATATTCCCGGAGCTAACAGATGCTGGGATTGACCTGGCAACTTACCAGCTGAAATTCGCCTGCCAAAAAATATCAAACAAAGGTGTCATGCCTCCCCACGACGTCTACCGACACAAGTGGACTGAAGATATATAACGGACGGTAGGTGTCGCACGCACGTGCGCAGAATATATGTGTGTGTGTATGTGTGTATATATATATATAAATATAATGGCATGTGTGTTTTCATAGTGTACAATCGAAGAACATCGATCTATTGTGCGGATTTTTGTTGGCAAAATGACTTTGTGCAACGGATTTTCAGAAGGAAATGTCTCTTTTTTTACGGTGGGACGTGTTTGTTGCTTAAATTGGTTTATGGCTGGGTCGATACATTTTCTTACCAACCCTCAATAATTGCTGATGAAGCCCAACTTGGTAGTCCTGTTCAGATTACAATTAAATCTTTTGTGCTGCCGGTGGGGAAGATGATTCATACTGACAGCTTATTAACTATAGACAGTGTTGCAACTGCGGTATCTCGGTGGGGTATCTGACCATACCCATTTTTGTATTTTGATTAAACTCAACCTTAATAAACTTTTACCTTTTTTTTCCATGTTTTTTTCCCATGCAACCGCAATAGTGTTTTCGAATGGTTTATCATACAGTAGAATACATGATAGATTGTATTTCTGGAATAAGTGTACTTACCGTCAGTATACATATACATGACTTGGATAACACAAAATGAAGCGAATTGACTTGTTCTTGCAGCATCTCGCTCGGTGCAGATCAATGAGAAGACACGCTAAACATGATTGTTACTAAGGACAAGTAATATCATGGACAGATCATTACCAACCCGAATCAAAGCGTACTTAAATAGAATTGAAACATCATATGAAAAAATAAACAAAAAAAAGATTATTGCGTCATTGTCAGGAAAGGTTTTGCCTAGAGTGCTTGTTATATTCTCGCGCAGTGCTGTTTTCTTTTTTTTTTTTTTAAATTAATTTCAAGAAGAACGGTGTGAATGTGAATGTTGTATCGCATTTAGACGTTCTGCTGATGATTTGGGATGAAATGTGAAAAAAAGTATAAAGTCTGCTGGCTAGAAAAAAGTTGCTCCATCCGAACAAGCCCAGATCACACCTGTTAACCCATGAAACAATTGACCAACGTAAGTGTAACTTCTTGAACATCCACATCACAACGTTTACAGAGTCCAACACAAGCGTCATCTTTAGTCATCGCTGGAAATCAAACGGGTGTGATCATCATGTGTCATCATTTCTCTTTCTTCCAAATGTGTACTGGATAATGAGGATAGCAACACCAGTCCATGATTGTTGCGTAAAATTGACTTCGGTGAAAGAGTTGGAGGACTTTGCAACGACCTCGCAGTTCTGTGGTTTTAAAATAGGATAAAGTAGCTAGATGAATGGTCAATGCAATTGGAGATAGATATAGAAAAACAACTAAAATGATCGGAGAAAATGCGGCTGACAAGTTCGGAGAAAACCCACTTCAAGAATTGAACCCATTTAGCTATTTAAACAGAAACGTAAACAAGGCATAGAGGGCAGACACGAATATCCAGTCCAGATTACAAAAAACCAGCGAGTTGTTCATTACATTAGCCAAATTGATGAACTCAAGAGAAATCAAATCAGACGCAAAGATTACAATTTTTAAGGCCATCCTAAAACAAAAACTGCTACATGACTCTGAGTCCTGGGGGTCAGCACCAGAATTAACAAGATATATATATAACCGTTCATAAACAGATGCCTGCGCAGAATACGTGGTATCCTGTTTTTCGGTGCTCGTCCTGAAAAAGGAAGTTATGATGCTGTGTCGTAGTTTACAGCTTAGCTTCAATATATGCACTTTTTTGTTAGACACATCTGATTTCAGCATGGAATTTGGGGAATTAGGTGTACCTTTCCTCTTCCATCCCTATTCACTTAGCCAGACTTTTTTCCGGGGCTGCCACTTGATGGCCGAAAAGAGTCTTGGTCAGTTGTGGGTCACTGTCCCGGATGTTAAGCAGTCTGCTATGGGTCGCTGGTTTCTGTCAGGTCATTCTTTGCTGCATGGTTGGCCCCATGCCTGTGACTCTTCTGGTCGGAGACTGGTCCATTCTTTTATGTTGTCTTCCCATCTCTTTTTGGGCCGGCCTCTTCGTCGTCTGCCATGCATCTTTCCGTGGAGGATTGTGTTTGCAAGACCATTTGTTCTCGATATGTGACCGTACCAAGTGAGTTTCTTTCTTTTGACAGTTGCCAAGAGATCTTCGAAAGGCCCTATTGCCGTCGTAATTCTATTTCGGATTTCCTCGTTTGTAACTCGATCTTTGTACGTGACGTTTAAAAGTCTTCGGAAACATCTCATCTCCAAGGCCTGTATCCTTCGTTGAAGGTCAGCTGTAACTGTCCATATCTCACACGCATAGAGAAATATTGGCAGGACCAGTGTACGCATTAATCTGATTTTCGCGCATAGTGCTAACCGTTTATCTTGCCAGATTTTGTTAAGCGCCGCTATTGTCTGTGCTATTCTGGCCAATACTTCACATTTTGATCCTTCATCACTGACAATCGACCAAAGATATTTAAGGCGGTCAACTACTTCGAGTTCTTGACCGTTTGCTTTTATCTTGCTGTTGAAGCCCGTAGAGTTGTTTGTCATTAGTTTTGTCTTTTCAGCGTTTATCTCCATTCCATAGCCAAGAGCTGTTTCATCGAGCCTTCTGACCCATTCCTGGAGTTCTGCTTCTGAACCCGCCAACCCGTCGATATCACATGCAAAACGAAGGTTAGTAATCGTTCGGCCCCCCATCTTGACAGTACCAACGTGACCTGCATGTGCCTCATTCATAATTCCTTCAAGGAATATATTGAAAAGAGTTGGAGAGAGTGTACACCCCTGTCTCACACCAACTGATGTGCGAAACCAGTCTCCTCGCCTCCCATTCACAAGAACTGCACTAGAGGCCTTGTTTTTCAGGTGTTCAAGGACCGTTATAATATTTCCGTTGATATTATACATCCTCATGTTTGCCCAAAGCGATTTATGCCATACCCTATCAAACGCCTTCTTAAAATCCACAAACACATGATACAGTGTTTGCTGCTGTTCTAGATATTTCTCGCTTAGCAGCCTTAAATTAAATATCTGTTCTGTAGTGCTTCTTCCCTGTCTGAACCCTGCTTGCTTCTCGGCAATAATGTCCTCTGCTTGGGGTTTCAATCGGTCGAGGATTAATTTAAGCATGACCTTGCTAGGGTGGCTAATGAGGCTTATTGTTCTGTAATTTTGGCACAGCTTTAGGTTTCCAGACTTATGTAACGGTATAACTATAGATTTCGTCCATAAGTCCGGCCAGTTTCCTGTCGCCCGTATTTTGTTTCAGATGTGTGTCAGGCCTTCCACCACTACCTCTCCACCTGCTTGTAAGAACTATACTGGTATATTGTCCACGCCGGCCGCCTTCCCTCTTCTCAATGTCTTTACCGCTGCAATTACCTCTTCCTTCGTTATCAGTTGGTTATCCTCTATATTTGTTGGTGTTGGGGGGAATGTTTTCTCAGGTTTGTTTCGCCCTTCATAGTTGTATAGCTCGGAACAGTACTCTGTCCATCTTGCCAGTTCATCATTTCCCTCCATGAGACACTTGCCGTTTTTATCATGAATCATAAGGTTCCTGCTTTGTCTTGGTGTTACCAGTTCTTTGACCACCTTGTATGCTCCTTTAGCATCATTTATGTTTAGTCTCTCTTCGATGTTTGCGCATTGCTCACATATCCACGCCTCTTTCGCCTCTCTCATCTTTTGTTGTATGGCTTTCTTGATCTCTTTATAACTGCCGACCTCCTCCGGTGGGTGATTATGTTTTTTCAGTGACCTTTTTTTATCACACAGATATAGAATGTCTTTGGTCACCCATGGCTTCTTTTTTGTTTGGTGGCATTCCAGGATCTCTGTTGCAGTATCTATGAGAGCTGCGTTAAGAGACTCTGTAACTGTATCTCTATCCAGTTCCTCCCTGAGAGCCAACAGTGGCGCAAATCTCCCTCCTACTCTTTCTTGGAATACTTCGGTGATTTTTGGGTCCATTAGTTTGTCCAGGTAAAACTTTAATCTGGTCACATCCTTTCCGACATCCACATCCGACATTATTACAGAACTCAAAAGGTCAGAGGAGTAGGGACATACAATTCCACTTTTATAAGAGAGCTTAGTCAAATTTGAAGTCATTGTTTACGTTAGAGCAGATGGCAAAGGGCACACAATATTGACAGTTGCTGGAAGAAAAAAATATGCCACGCAAAGAGCTAAAGGGTTTACATTGATTTATTGATTGATATACAAGTGTAAGTGGGTCCGAAATGGCAGATTTTGAGAAAGTATATGTTACATGTCAAAAGTTACACAGCACTTCTTTGTCCACGTGTACTGTTCTTGTACCGAAACTATTTCCAGGCAAAAAAAAAGTTGGTATGGTCACCTCATGCGAATGAACCCTCATCAATTTCGACTGGTAGCTTACAACGCTGGTAGATCTACCTACAGAGCTAGGGGTGACCGCGAGGCAGATGGATAGAAGCCATTAGAGTGATTTTGCAGCGACACGGGCTCACATTGACCCACGCAACGCACTTGGCGCAGGATATACGACGTTAGCTCCCCACTTCGCTCAACGACACAGGTGGAAAGAAAACTAATTAACTAAGTAACTAAGTAACTAAGAAACTATTTGTTTAGCAAAATGTAGAAGGATCATTATTTCCTCCTCGTTTATAGGCATATGATCAGCTAGGAAGGAGATTTGGAAGCGGTTGAAGCACACAATTATATGACTGAAAACAGGGGATGTGATAGAGTGGCCCATTCAATGCCCAAATGATGAAGGCAAAGACCCAAATAAATAGGGTGCTGACTAGAGAACTGCTCTTCAAGGATGATGCCGCAATTAGAAATCACTTAGAGGAGGAACCGCAAAGCTTACTATCTGCATTTTTGGATGCCTGCTGTGAGTTCGGGTTAACAATCAGCAAATCGAAAACACAAGTTATGGTCCAGGGTGCAAATAAACTACCAGTAATCTCCATTGTTGATGAGACTCTCGATGTAGTAGATCACTTTACGTACTTGGGATCCTCAGTCAATATAAAACTATCCCTGGACCAAGAGATCAATATCAGGATAGGCAAAGAAGCAACAACAATGAGCAGATTAACATAAAAAATGTCTAGGAGAAAAAAGAAACTGGCTGTTGAAACAAAAATTGTTTACCAGGCCTGTGTCCTCAGCACCCTTCTTTATGGCAGTGGGACATGGTCTGCCTACATGCACCAGGAGAGGTGGCTAAACAGCTGTCAAAGGAGGTGCCTGCGCAGAATCTTGGGGGTTGTGTAGCAATATAAGATCACCAGCGCAGAGGTGTTGGAGAGAACAGGAAGTCACAATCGTTTCTATGCTTAGTCGTCAAAGGTTCCGAGGACTGGGCCACATTCTGTGGATGGATGATGATAGATGGCCAACATATGTTGTCTATGAGGAATTACAGTTGGTGAAAACGTCTCGAAGCCGGCCATTACTTCGGTACAAAGATGTATACAAGCCGGATATGAATGATACCGGCATCGATTTAGAATCATGGGGACAGGACGCCATGGATCGTGGTACATGGAAATGCAGGATTAAGCATGGAATACAGACAAATAATATACTGATTACTGATAGGCTAAATACTCAGCGTTTAAGAAGACACGCCACACCATGCGATGCCGCATACGGTCTTGACATTTTCTTGCAAACATTGTGAAAGACGCTTCTCAGCCCGGATTGGGCTTACGAGTCACATTCGTTACCGTCATGGACTGTAGTTACATACCTTGTTTTCAAAGCACAATTACTATCGTCTGACAAAACAGAAACAGCTATTGCTGAATAAGAGGATGAGAATATTCAGTCTGTAGTAGTTCTGCTGAAACAAACGGAAGGAACAATAACATAATGACAGAGAAGAAACCAAAACATGACATCAATAGCCATGACGTTCACAAGCGGATAAACGGGGGCGTTAGCAAACACGAATTGTCTGTCGATAAATCAGGTGTATATCGTGGAGATGTGTTGGGAGTGGGTTCAGCGAGATGACCTAAGGAGATGTCTGGAGAGGGGGTTTGTGGATATTTAATGTTAAACGAAATGCACAGTGAAATATAAATAAAAGAAACGATGTCATCACACTTTAACCACACTTGATCGTTATAGACATAGTCCGTTCCTGTCTGTGCTATCACTCGAAGGAGCATTTGAATAGCGAGAAGTGTATATGTGTGTGCTACCACTTGAAGGCACTACTTAATACAGGGAGACTTCCTCTGTCTGTGCTACCACTAGAAGGCACTACTTAATACGGGGAGACTTCCTCTTTCTGTGCTACCACTTGAAGGCACTACTGAATACAGGGAGACTTTCTCTGTCGGTTCTACCATTTGAAGGCACTACTTAATACAGGGAGACTTCCTCTGTCTGTGCTACCACTCGAAGGCACTATTTTTTTTTTTTTTGCGTTTGCATTATTTCTCTTATCCCCAAGGCGGTGTGCGTTGCACTGTGATTTTTATGTTGCGCCTGTCGGCCCAGTGCATCCGACTTCAGCATGCATTTTATGTAAGGGTCTGCTTCCTGCTGCATTTTCTAAGGGTTTGCTTCCCCTGGGTAACGGCAGGTGCTGTGATGGGGATCGAACCCAGCACCTTCTGGTTGTGAGCCGTGTCACTTAACCACTAGCCCACACCGTCCCCCGGCACTATTTAATACACGTAGACTTTCTCTGTCTGTGCTATCAATCAAACCACTAATTAATAGAGGGAGACTTTCTATGTCTGTGCTACCACTCGAAGGCACTACTTAATACAGGGAGACTCCCTATGTCTGTGCTACCACTCGAAGGCACTACTTAATACAGGGAGACTTCCTCTGTCTGTGCTACTACCTGATGATTCGCCTTTTCGCTCCTAGTTTAGCACGAGCTTCTCATTACTACTACTTCACAGGGAGCCTGTTTCTGAAAACGTCCTGCTAATGTTTTCAATGACGATTTAACATGACGAGTTTGCTCCCTTTATTTACAATATTACTTGCTATGACAAGATTGGAAGATTGACATATTCATTGTAAATTTGTACACTCCTCGAATGGTCAGTATTAAATGCAATAACCGTAATTAACTACATACTTGTTCGTTTTGGCTATCCAGATTTGAGTTTCACATAGTATACGGGCATGCACTATACGCTCCGCGAATTACAATGGAACATCACAGTGATACGAACCGGTGATCTGACGAGTATTCATCATCACCTTCAGTCCCGTAATCTAGAAGGTCTTTGATGCCCCGTTATTGCATTTTGTCGAACCATTTCACGCTCAACGTCTCGATATTTCGCCAGGGTATAAGTTTCAGCTATAGACCTTCCCATTTACTTTTTTATATTGTCCTCCCATCTCTTTTTTTGGTCTCCCTCTCACACGTTTCCCAGGCACAGTGCCTTGCGGGACGGTCTTGGTCAGCCCCACCGATCATGATAAATGTCCATACCGTGTCAATGTTCGTGTTTTTACTATAGTCAATAGGTATTACGTTATCAAATTAATCAATTTTGAATTGCTTCTAAAAGGCAAAACAGGAGATTAGCCATTACGGTGTAACATTAAAGCGCTCTGTTCGCAATATGAAACGGATAACAGAAGATATGTGTGATATAAATTGAGATGCTTATCAAAATCAAGGTTGCCTTTCAAATGTAAAACACTCATTATCCATTTTCCTCCACTAAAAATAACTCTACACTCGCCATCTTTTTTATGTTTCTATTATTTTTGTTTTGAGTCAAGTCCATGGCAGAAATAGTTACATCAATATATAAGTCTGACTAAAATCTGTCACCTGATTATTTACCAACCCTGTTCATTCCAAAGGAATTTGAATGTGGCAGCTAACAGTGTAACTGTGGAGGATTTAAAATACCAAAATACAACTATTGGATTATATTTTGAGAACATATTCAGTAAGAAATCGTCTAACAGTTTGATAACCCATAATTGGCATTGTATTCCTGCCCGTGTGTCCATTTGTCTGATAATTACTTTCTTATAATCGATCTACATATAGACGAAATGGCTCCACTTTATGTGGTCGTGCCTCAGTGCTGGTAAAATAATTCATGTTATTTGGAACTATAAAGGGTAGCGCTGAGTGTCCGTATATAGTGACATTCAATAAATTGTTTGGTAAAATTGCCAATTTTAAAATACAGGAACGAAAGAGATAGATAGAGAGACAGAACGAGAGAGAAAGAGAGTACTAGGATCGATTTATTGATATACTCTCGCTCTCCAGATTTATAAATTTGAAAATCACTTTCCAGTTCTATTGTGTGTGCTCTTGGAGATCCTGAACGTCGAGTTAAGATTGAGAGACTTCCAACTTCAGTGACAAATACTATACTATAATGCCCTAGCAGTGATGGTTTTCACACCAATAACGGAACTAATGCAATGACCTCAAAAAGTCTCAGCATGGGAACACCAGATACGAATTGGCGGGGCACACTGACGAATGCAAGTCTGCTTGTCAGATGACGACATTGCAATCGATGCAACACCGATTATGTGACAGCATTTTTGAGCAAAAAGGACTGAGCTAACAGAAGTCACCGACTCAAAGCTGGCTATCTGCATCAGAGTCAGTAAGCCAGAGCTGGCTTTTTACATGGATCAGAGTCAGTTAACCAGAGCTAGCTGGCTACCTGCATCAGAGTCAGTAAACCAGAGCTGCCAAAGACCCTATGCAGCCTTCAGTCGACGGCCCTGGAAACATCCTGTACTAGTATAGTTTTACAGGAGAACGGGGATGGCAGTGAGACGTAAGTCTCTTTACTAAATAAAGTCAGATGAAACCGTATGTGTTAGGCCGAAAGGCGCAGATATTGCATACTTGCAGTAAACTATGACACATCGTCATTACGACCTTCTCATGCAGAACCCCAAAGAAGAAGAGAATGCCGAGGAACAATAAATAATAAAAACAGGAATAGAGAGGGCATGGTAAGAGGATGGTCTAAGAAAACTTATTTATAGTGTGTATAGCCATCGTTCTACATGAACATGTGGAAAACAGTTGACCCCCTTGATCGAGTTACGGCGGAACCTGCACCTGGACATCTCCTGCCCTACGCAACATGGCAGTCACTAAATAGACTTCGAACTGGTGTATCACGATGCAGGAACAACCTGAAAAGATGGGGATACAGGGATAATGAAACATGCGAGTGTGGAGTAACACACGACCAGAAACATCTGACGATCTGCCCAAACCTCCCGCAAACTTGTAGCATGGATGACCTGCTGAGTACCAGTGACAGCACAATCCACGTGGCTGAATACTGTACGAATGATGTGTGATGTAGTGTCAAGGACACGGAAAGTTAGTACATGAACATTCCTAATCCATGCTCTTTGCTACCTGGTGAAACTGACTGAACAACTTATGAATGTGAATAATTGAACTTTGCACTATGTTGTTTTTAATAAATTTCAGACGGACATAATTGTTCTGTGATGGCCTATCTTAAACCCTTACATTAAGTACACATGTGAACTTTCTCGTGATGATCATATTTTTCTTAAAACCCATTTCAAAGTACTATTATTATTGTATATTCTATCTTTTTAACACACCCAAAACTGTCTATGGAGACACACAAAAAGTTGGTCAACACGTTTATCAGTGTTATACGATAAACGGGCTGTTCTTCTTGGCATCCTGAGCACCTCGATCGTAAGGCTGCCAATAAGAACAGACCGTTTTCAGGGAGACGAGTGGAAGTGTGGTGGTTTTTTTTGGGGGGGGGAGGGTGTGGTATTGGTCAATTGGTTTTGCCTGACCTTGATTAACATGTCCGATCAGTATGTTTTGCCTGACCCGAACTAACATGTCCGATCAGTATGTTTTGCCTGACCCAGACGTTAGTTTCTATTCAACTTACAGATTCGTGCATTAGTACATTTCATAGTCACGCAAAAAAAGAAGCGGCACCTTTGCGGCACGAAACAAGTCCCCTATTATCTTGGGCTGCTCTACAGACACTAATGAATGATAATGTTAATAAAAGCAAATAGTACAAACAAAGTAATTAGGTAGTTCAGCTATGTAAATAAAGTCATCTACGCGCGACAATGTTCAAGAATAAATCATGCAAAGTCGGCCATTTTTATTATGCTTCATACAATACGTTCAAATACGAATTGATAAGAGGCGTTGATTCGAATGTTGACATATGATAACATTATTAGAAAAATGATATATACATATAGTCAAAATAAGACAGTGTCAAATTTGATCAACACCGTTATTACATGAACCTGCATAGCTAGAACGAATGACATTCAATATAGGCTGTGAATGGTATAATTGATTACTTGTTTACATGACAACCGCGCCTTACTTGGGATTGTACCCTTCCGTGCCCCAACTGCGTGTCCAACGATCTCTATCCTGCGCTGTGAAGGGCCCAGTGGGTAATACGTTGTTATTCTGGCGTAGATGTTGTTGTGGGAAACAATGAAGTCTGACCTTAAGCATTGGAACTCTATCTCGCGGTGTTTTTACCGCCTCGAGGGTACCAGCCTGCTGTAGACTGGTTCCAGCTGTCAACTTTTCTTCTGAGTATGCGCCTTGCCAACGGTGTTTTGCCTTGTTTGCATGAAGTTGTGCATCCCATGTCAACGATAAGGGTATACATCGGTGAGATATTATGTGCATGAGAAACATCTTAGACGAAATGAATGTGGAGGCACATTAGCGTACACTGGACGATACATAATGTCTGATACGTAAGCATTAAGGTGTATACATATTACAAATAAATTGCAAACAGACAC
The DNA here is from genome assembly GCA_036924085.1 of Ariolimax columbianus. Lineage (NCBI taxonomy): Eukaryota > Metazoa > Mollusca > Gastropoda > Stylommatophora > Arionidae > Ariolimax > Ariolimax columbianus. The sequence continues at coordinate 39,480,995 of JAVGWX010000017.1, forward strand.
TTAATTCATGAGACAAAGGTAGGCAGACAAATAGGCAGACTAACTAGCATTAAAACAGACACACGTGAAGAATGATTTACATTCAGAGAGGCAGAATGACAATCAGACAGGCAGACATACACCCAGGAAGACTGACATACAATCAGACAAGCAAACATAGTTAGACAGACAGACTGATAGGCGCACATACAAACATATATACAATCAGACGGCACGTAAGCAATCAGAAACGCAGACAGACAGACAATTAGGCAGACTGACAGACAATCAGAGAGACAGACAGACCCACACACATACAGACAGACACACGTGGATTGATGTGCAACCAGACATGTAACCAGACAGCAGACATACAGGGAGACGTGTGAACGAATGATTATTATTTGTAACCCATTCAACAATCCAATCCAAGATAATATGTAATGATGCCGGAATGAGAAGTGAGCAGGTGACATACCATCAGGAGGAAGACATTACAAGAGGAAATCAAGGCAACACGAGCCTCATTGACTGAACTAAAGAAGGCTTCCCAATGCAGGCATCGGTGGAAAGTGAGGGCTGTATTCCTGCATGTAAAGAGGATCGAAAGTTGAAGTGAAGTTTCAACGAACAAGGCGTGTTAAGATCTGGAGGAATAAGATGGCGTGCAGATTTGTCGATATCGATGAAAAGGGGGAGGGTGGAGGGAGCAGGAAAGGGGGGGGGGTGGTTGGAGCAATTTTAGAGATACATGGCGAAAATACAGCTGTGGAAAAATGTTTCACGGTAAACAGACGAGAAGGCATCATAGATCTCCAGTGCTGAACTGCCCGGAAATAAGCTAATTGCCTGAACCTTGAACACACAAGGCAAATGAATACACGCCAATATGGGATATGGATGGCTATCGTAGGGTTATATGTGTTTAATACATTTTGCCTGTGAACCCTGCAGTCTAATTCAACATAATTCATTATTTGAACAAATAACACAGGATTGTTTGCACATTTATGATATGTAAAGCTTTTACGTATGATAATGGACACCTACGAATAGTGATCTGTTGTGTCAATAGTTTGCAGGCGATCATCTCTCTCATTAACTTCCGGTGTTTGAGGATGTGTTTTGTTTACCTTATTTCACGCCCGTGAAGTTAACTAGACTAGTATCAGAGCGCCTTACACATTCAGGTCGACGATAATGTGTTGCAACATTCAATATTTGCGAACAAATAACCAGTCCTAGACAGCTAAGAGGAAATATCAACTCACCTGATATCGTTTGGGTAGTTTACTAGCAGACTTGTATCAAACATGTGTATGTGGATACATATGTGGGGATGTTTTTATCAGTTTACATTTGTGTATGTGCATGTGGTAACATATGGATGATTATTCCAATCAGTGTGTGTGTCTGTGTGTGGGTGTGTGTATCACATATTTATTGGTTTAAAAAAAATAAAAACACATGTGTATGTGTGCAAACATGTATATTCGTTCCAATCACTTTAAATGTGTGTAGACGTATGTATCTTTCCTTCAAACAATATATACATGTAATGAATATATATCTTCCTTTCTATCATTCCATTTGTAAATGCGATAAAGCATATATATATATATATATATATATATATATATATAGATCTAGTGATCAAGATACTGAGCAGCTGAGCAGCGCATGATCTGCACTGGTCAGCGACCCAGAACTGACTGCTATCGTCAGGGCCAGCGAGCCATAGCTGCCAAGTCCGTTTTACACCTCAACGCGGTGATCCTGGATAACAGGCTGTAGCAGGGCAGACTGGCTAAGGAGAAGAGATCGAAAAGGGAATGCTAACCCAGTACTAAAAAAATGCTTGCTGAAGTCGGATGTTTTGGAACGAAAGGTGCAAAATCGTAGTCAAACTACGACACACCGCATTTCTGTTCTCTTGACTATATTCTGCTAGTTAAGACCTTTCAGGGTTTGGTAGCGGGAGATTGAGCACGAACGAAGCCAAGCCATATATATATATATATATATATATATATATATATATATATATATATATATATATATATATATATATATATATATATATAAATATAGAGGTAGAGAGTCGTTTTTACTCCTGGATATTGTTGTTGGTATTAAGCGGATTTTCTGTAGATGGGTTCTATCTGTTGACGTTGAAGAAATTAACATTTAACTTATAAAGATGCCGATAGTTCCGAAACAGACAATGCTTCTGTGACGTCTACACCTGACGTCATTGTACTATACCTCAGTTATTTGTAAAGTGGGGTAGTGAATCCCCTTCCTGACTATCCTTCGTGTACCTTGAAGTAAGCTTGGTTGAATGGAGCGTGCCAATAATTGCTTTAAAACATTGCTTCTTCGTCGTGATAATCGAGCGCTCTATAACTCTGCTATCCACGATACCCATTTAACGTGCAGGCTCTGCAAATATACCCATCCCCATGATTAATGATGATACACATAAACCGTTATGAATGAACGCAGCTTTGAATGCCAGCGGCTGACAGTGTTGCAATCAACGATGGTTGTTGTTGTTGTTTGCGAATGCCAACAATGAGTACGTTATTCTTATGTGCGCCTTGAAAAGAAAGGGAGTTAAGTGACGGATTGCAGTAGCTTTCCTCACATCCTGAGCGTGCTGATGGAAGTGGACCGGGGTCCTCCAGGCGGTTGTGCTATGCTTGGCTTCATCTGCGTGTCGTTACTACTGCGGGGATCACGCCGAACCTCACCTTGTTAGCCAAACTGTTGTCCTCGACAACAGCCTGTTTCCAGGACGACCAACAAGGAGGTCAGGTGAGGGTCTTGGCCTTTATATTTCTCCTGGCCCTGGCTACTATTCTTTGAGAAAATCTTCCCCTTCTCTTTCTCTCTCTCTCTCTTCTCTTACCTCACTCTGTTTCATTTGACTCTGTCCTACAATCACACCCTTGCACAACTTTCACACGCGCCCTCGTGGTAAAGCCCTTCCATTGCACTTTGGTTGGGCTAGCTTCTGAGGGCGCGCAAACCTAGCATAGGTACATACAGATGCACACATGCATCCAAGCACTGGTTTATGCGTCCTGATATCGCCCAATTGACTACGGTCTGGGGTGGAAAATGGCGCGCCTCCGCCAGTAGAAACTAGTGAGGCAAACATCTAAGCACAACAAAAAAAAAAATGCTATTCTTTGATTAGTGTGTTTTGCTTGACCAGACGTTAGCCTCACCGTGCCATCAATGATGGTAAACCAACCAATTTTATTCTATCTTGGCTGCAATCTTTCCACTTATTCAGTAATTGCGCCCAATGCTACAGTGGCTTCATTGAGACTACCTACACGATCACTACTACTACTACCTCCGCTGCTAATTCTACAATTACTACTACTACTAATACTGCTACTACTACTACTGCTACTACTAATACTACTCCTGCCAATTCTACTACTACTACTGCTACTACTATTACTTCTACTGATACTGCCAGTGCCACTGTTACTACTACTACTACTACTACTACTACTACTACTACTACTACCACCACTACTACTACTACTACTACTACTACTACTACTACTACCACCCCTGATACTACTACTACTACTACTACTACTACTACTATTACTACTACTACGACTACTACTACTACTACTACTACTACTACTACTACTACTATTACTACTACTACTACTACTACTACTACTACTACTACTATTACTACTATACTACTACTACTACTACTACGACTACTACTACTACTACCACCACTCTGCTAATACTACTACTACTACCATCCCTGCTAGTACTACTACTACTATATTCTTCTTGATCTTGATTACCTGTTCCTCACCGTAGCTACCGATCTCAACGTTACCTCTAGCGGACCCTGTCTTGGGCCACGGGAGACTTGTGGGTGGTAAGCACTCCTCCAGAGACAGTATCGGATATTGTTGCGTAGACTAAATATGTCTAACAAACGCATTGGATGTCTTCCTCCCGTTCTCTTTTTACCTCGTGGGAACATCAAATACTACTACTACAACAGCAACTACTACTACTACAACACCAACTACTACTACTACAACAACAACTACTACTACTACCACAACAACTACTACTACTACTACAACAACTACTTCTACTACTACTACTACAACTACTACTTCTACAACAACAACTACTACCAGTACTACTACTACAACTACTAATAATTCTACTACTATTATTAATACTACTACTACTACAACAACAACTACTACTACTACCAGTACTACTACTACAACTACTAATAATTATACTACTATTATTAATACTACTACTACTACAACAACAACTAATATTACTACTAGTACTACTACACCTACTACTTCTTTTACGACTACTACTACGAATATTACTACTTCTAATACCACTACAATTACTACGTTTTCTACTATTACTACTACTACTAATAGTAGCAGTAATACTGTTGCTACTGCTAATGATCATTGCGTCTGCCTTTGTCTATTATTGCTGTAATCATTGATGTGTTCTTTATTCTGCAGGAGAACACAATCAAACTGATGAAATAGAAACCATTACATCAAAGTATACACTCACGGAAGAATCGGAAACAAAGCCACGTAACTCGCACGCAACTCTCCGATCTTAGCATCTTTACCTCGCACTTTCCCAGACCTTAACAACAGCTGGAGCTGCTTCTCAACAAAAGAAGATTTATAGACGTCTCACTTGAACATCTGACGCCACATAGGACGAGACCACGTAGCAGGTATAAGAACAGGGTTGCGACCAGTATCGAAATCAGTTAGCACAACCATGGGACACGTATCGGCCAGTTTCAACATCCACTTTGCTCACCTGGCCACATTTTTGACGTGTGTCGTCTGCATTATTCTGCCGCTTACGACAGGTCAGTAAATTGTCTTGTATGTGAATTTGGGTGCTGCTGCGAGTGTCTAGTTGTACGTGTATTTGGGTGCTGCTGCGAGTGTCTGGTTGTACGTGTATTTGGGTGCTGCTGCGAGTGTCTGGTTGTACGTGTATGTGGGTGCTGCTGCGAGTGTCTGGTTGTATGTGTATTATTATGATTATTATTATTATGTGGGGAATGTTATATACGAGTGTGAGTGTGTGTGCGTGTGTTTATATATATATATATATATATATATATATATATATATATATATATATATATATGTATGTGTGCGTGTGTGTATGTGTATGTATGCAGTGCAGTGGTTAGCCAGCTGACGTCGCATCTGAGTGGTCCTGGATTCATTCTCCAGTGCATGCTGAAATGCTTTTTTCAGACCGCAACGGGTCCAGGGTCGACCCAGCCTTTGAACTGTGTAATCGGTAACATCTCACACCCCTACGGCAGTAATGCTAGGGGTTACTTTATATATACATTTAAATATGCATACATACATGTGCGTGTGTGTATGTGTGTGCCATGACTAAGTTCTAGTGTATGTGTGTGTGTGTGTGTATCATGCAAATCAATCATGTGTAAGTGATGAGTGCACTTGGTGTGTAAAATGTACAAAGTGTGTACAAATCGTGAAATGCGTGTGTATTGTATACGTGTAAAGTGTTTGCGTATAATATATAATAAAAGGTGTGTGTGAAATGTGTAATGGTTGTGTTATGTGTACGTTTACAGTTTTTGTGTATAGTTGGTATGTGCGAAATCGGTGTAATTTCCAATTATCCATATACATACGCAAATCCATAATATTCGTGTAATGTATGGGTGTAACTTGAATGTGCATACTGTGTATGTGTGTAAAGTATTTATTTGTATTTGTATATGTGTCCAACGTCTCCAGGCAGTCAATATCTTCATATTCGTTGCCAGTACCTCACCAGAGAGGTGAATATCAATGGGTTAGTAAGCTAATATCAAACGTCTGGAGCCAACAGAGCAAATGTGTCGCAAACTGAAGTTAAAGCGCATCGTGATGTATGTCCGCGAAACATGGACAGAGTATAGTAGACACGCCAAGCAGCTAATCCGCTGTCACTTGAGATGTATGTGTTCAGGATCCGGTGACAGGACAACGTGCAAACTATGACATTTTTAGAAAGATAAGTAAGGAGCAGCAAAGTTGGCGCCATATTTGGCTGCTGGTCTACATTACTCTTCTGTTTTAATTCATTATAGTTGCCGCCAGACCATGGATTTTCCGGGAATTCACACTAATCGACGACTTACTCTTGGAATGGATTTCGGCTATATGAACAACACTACTCTTGAATATGTGTCATATTTCACGGTCTAGTTCACACGGCTGAACTTCACGAGATTGGCGCCTTTCGCCCTAGCTGAATACTGTGTCAGCTTTGTTGTATGAAATTCAGACACAACTGTTATGAACTGTCACCTGGACAGAGGTCGACTCCGACAGGTGTGTAGCGGCCCAAGACACACCGTTGTTGTATGGCGAGAGCTGGTACTACAAAGTGCAATAACGGTGTCTCAACGACCTTCCACGTTAAGGGCTGATGATGATGAGTAAGACTGTTAGCATACAAGATTGACTGGACATATCGTTCGCATGCTAGACGAATGTATCTACAAGCAGCTGTTATATAGAACGGACATCGCTCTTTAAAATAACAGAAGAAACACTACTCAGACTCCTTTAAAGTGTCTCTGAAAAGCTTCAACACTGATGTCACCTTCTGGGAGTTGTTTGCACTAAGCCTTCCCATCTAGCGCGTGTGCATCACCAACTGGCTCAGATCGTAGAGCGAAACTCCATCTCAGGGGCTCAGAGCAAGCGTGCTGCCCGAAATAGCAGTACCCACGACGACTTCCCAGTAGGCTCCTTACATGTGTCCCCTGAATGCGGCAAAGTATGTTATTCCAAGTATGTTCTCTATAGTCAAAGAACACATCTCATATCACAGATCTGATGATGTCTGATCTTCGATGAGATGAGAGCCACTAATGGGTGTAATGTATTGTGCTTTTTGCACTGTATGCATGCAATGTGTACGTGTGTCATATGTATGCCTACAATACGCATGGGTTGACACAATGTATGTGGTAATTGTGCATGTCTACAATTAATATGCGTAAAATGGGTACGTATACACGCTGTATGTGGTTAAGTTGTAATTATGTAATTTGTAGGTGTGTAATGTGCACGTGATATAGCAGCCCCTTTCAGCCATCCATGACTGATTGAATGATGATATAACTCGGAATGGTAAACAACAACATATATATCTAGATTATCTTGTTTTCTGTTGTCTGTTCTTTCCTCGGTGTGGCAAGAGCTTCTCATCAACGAGTCAGAGGTGGTACTTTAGGGTACATCTCCACTTGAATCCGTCTGCAGGTCCGTTTTCCCATAATGCCAGACACATGCCCGGAGCCTTAATTTCACACCTTGACACATCTTTGAACTTCAACTGGGGTTGGCCGACTGTTCTTTTCCCATCCACCAATTGTCCATAAGGGATATTTTTGAAAATGCGTCCATCGTTCATGCAACAACCACTGTGCCTAAGGTCGGTCGGAACCATCTGAAGACAGCTTTACATACCTTTAAGCTCAAAACATTGATATTTTTACAAATGTTATATCTCCATATTAACCATTAGGAAATGAAGGACATTGTAAACCTGATCTTCTTCAAATATCCATATATCTTGACCTCATTAACATCTCCAATTTCAACACAATAGCTCTGGAATGGATACCTTGACATTCAATCACACCTGGCAACAACAAGGCGAACAGACTAGCAACGAAAGGATCAAGACAAGAACAACTACACACAGCAGGAGTTTTTTTCAAATAGGCAAAAAGTTCCAAAGAATAGCAAACAACGAGACTTTGCTGAATATATCAGTAATATGTAAAACAAACAGAGTCGTAATATTCATAATCCAAATGACAGTTTCAAAAATTGACAAGGAGAAATCAGATCATCGCTTTCCGACGTAGAACAAAACACATCACACTAAACAATCACATGTCAGAATCCGAACACAACGCCATCTCAACCACTCCCCCCTCTCTCTCTCATGTCCCACCCCACAGAGTGCCAACTGTGTACACGCCTATACGAAATATTTTATCATAATATCATTAACTGCTAGGTGCTCAACGATGTCAGCAAAAGGCGTCTTCCTCCAGAAATCGAACAACTAACAAACACGTGCAGATATCCATTACATGGCATTGTGTCGAAGGATGAGATCATTGAGGCTGCTAGATCTATAAACACATAACAACACTTAGATACATGTAGATAATTATCAGACAGACACAGCTACAAGCGGACATACACATAGAAGCTATAGCCAGATAAATTGATAAACAGAAAGAGATGGTCAAATCAGCGGACAGAGTAACAAATATACATAGAGTAACATAGACAAACATGCATTTATGTAAATACGGATGCATGTGTGTCAACAGTATGACATGTGTTTATAATGTACGAGGACAATAGGGAAAAAAACATAACACAGCTATATGAGAATAAATAACGATAGAAATACAGTATAACAACATAACAATTACAGACGATGAATGGCGTTCCGGGCTTTTGCGATCTTTAACAAGGATAGAATTAACACAAGTAGCACAGAAATACTATCAGTTAAACTTACGTACTTACTTTCCGTGTCCAAGCACCACGTCATACCGCATGCATCCAGTATTCAGCCTCATTAATTGCCATGCCATTTGCCACCGACATGTTGCACGTATTTCATTTTTCTAGGAGGTTGGGGCAGCTCATCATGTGGGCTGGGTTCTGTATTACGCCACAGACACGTGTGTCATTATCTCTTCAAATTCCTCTTGAAACATGATACACCAGTTTTAAGTCTGTTCAGCTACTTCCATGTTTGAGTATGGTAGATGATGTCCGGGGGCATGTTCCTACCATCTCTGGGACCAGCACCAGTTAAACTAAATGCACAACTTCAGCAAACAACTAGTATATAAATAAAATAGATTCATTTCTTATTCTTCTTTTTTTTCTTCTTCTTCTTCTTCTTCTTCTTCTTCTTCTTCTTCTTCTTCTTCTTTTGTCCAACTGCTCTTGCCTGCGGCGTCGCAGAGAGGCGGGATGCGTAGATCTCTTATTTAGGCTAGGTGATAAGCTTGTGTAGTCATCAAGTGGAACCTCCCGAGGGTTTCAGATACACCTTCTATCCATCTGCGAAGAGGATAGCCCCTTGCAATGTAGGCATTTACTGTGTTCGTTCCTAACAACTGCCTCAATATAATAATTAATACAGCTAATCAATTAGTAAAATAAATCCCAGTTGCAAGCGGAGAATTCCCAAGTGGCAACACATCATTATATGGGGTACAAACGAATTACGAGAAAAGTTGTGTTGCAGTTCTGTTAGTCTTTCTGCATACTTATTTACACACTGTAGGAAACTACACTTTCCCCGTGTGTACAGTAGTAAGGTTTCAAATTAGTTTGTATAAACAAATTCATGCTGAGCAGCGCACGATCTGCAGTGATCAGCGACTCATAGCTGAACGCTAGCGTCAGGGCCAGCAAACTAATGCTGCCAAGACCCTTCTATACCTCCACGCGGTGATCCTGGATAACATACTGCAGCAGGGCAGACTGGCTAAGGAGAAAGGATCGAAGAGGGAATGCTAACTTGGCACTCAAAAAATGCTTGCTGAAGTCGGATGTGTTGGACCGAAATTTGCAAATATCGCAATCAAGCTGTAAACTACGACACAACGCATTCCGTTCTCTGGACTACATTCTCCTACTTAAGCTCTTTCAATGTTTGGTAGAGGGAGATTGAGAATGAACGAAGCCAAGCCAAGCCATTTCTGTTGCGCTGTTTCTGCGATTATATGTCAAGGACCTTTTACTACTACATGTGCGCAGTAACAACATTAAAAATCTAAATTTCTTGCCCGTAAGAGAGAATCCAGCTAATGAGGACGATAATAATCTCATTGTAAAGCTATTCCTGCGACCCACTCATTAGCACCACAACATTATTTCATACTAGCAGCTCAAAGAACAACAAACACGCAATGGGAATAATATTGGCGTACATGCCTAGAGCAATCAATAAATTAATGATTACAAGAGACATGTCTAGAATATTATCATGTATCAAATTCGATTTCAACTGACCTTGTAGCTAGAGTTTTTATATTTCGTCATCATTCCAATGATGTCTATAATCCTACTGGGTAGATGCAGTGGTGCTCTGCACGATCGTGTGGTCTGTTTGGCTTGGCTTCGTTCGTTCTCAATCTCCCGCTACCAAATCCTAAAAGGGCTTAAGTGGCAGAATGTAGTCCAGAAAACGGAATGCGTTGTGTCGTAGTTTACAGCTCGACTGTGATATTTGCACTTTTCGGTCCAACACATCCGACTTCAGCAAGCATTTTTTGAGTAGCGGGTTAGCATTCTCTCTTCAATCTCTTCTCCTTAGCCAGTCTGCCCTGCTGCAGCCTTTAATCCAGGATTACCGCGTAGAGGTGTAAAAGGGTCTTTGCAGCTCTGGCTCGCTGGCCCTGACGCTAGCAGTCAGCTATGGGTCGCTGACCACTGCAGCTCATCCGCTGCTCAGCATCTTGATCCCTGCGTGGTCTGTTTGATAATGTATCTATTTCCATATGAAGCTTCGAACTATTCCTGCACCGCCTACCGTGTGTGGTCTTAGAAACATACTGGTTACAGTCTTATGAAAACTCTCATCCTTGACCTAACATTTGGTATAGTTGGTGTATGTTCTTTCACTATACTTCATTGCATTCGGGTTACCTAATTTTAGATATTGAAATCTAGAGTCGTCTTCGTCTTCTTCCCTTTCGCCATGCTTGTTTATTATGTCCACATGTGGTGACCTGAGTAGTCCACCGGAGTCATTGTGTATGACGGAAGATAATATATCTGCCCCATAGGGAGCATGTCATAAAAGGCGACTAACTGTGTAATATGACATAACACTGTTCATGGTTAGGTGGTTTGTTAAGAGCCGCATAGACGGCGCCAAACGGGTTGCCGGTCTACTTTTCTTTAGTGTTTGAGTCTATTAAGATGGACTCGCACATCGGTTAACCATCCTCCGCGACACTTGTGCAACGCAGCGGAGTAATGTGCTGCTTGAGCCTAGCCAGCTAAGCAGGGAATCCTTCTCCCGGCTACATTCAGCTCGTGCCGGAAATAGTACCTGCACAAAGAGTCCTTCCCTATAGTAGTACCTGTCGTCTAAGACAGACTAAGACGTGAAAATAAGTTCTCTGGGACAAGGCGGCTGTGGTGGAGAGTTTGTTTAAGAGTCTCGTAGAAGTTATGTTTCCGTGCTACAGCTCTGTATAGGCAATTGTCTAAACAAATACCAGTCTTGCATGATATATTCGTCTGGCTGTGCTGCTTCTCCGCACGTATGCATTGGGGATTGTCTTGTTGTTCTTGTTATGTGTTGTTATTTAATGCCCATTTTTTTTGTGTTCGCTCCGAAACGGGCGTTAAGAGGCAGCTTTCTTCGCATTCCGACTGTGCGTAAGAAGGTGGACTGTGGTTCTCCAGGAGATAGTGTTATGATTGGCTTCATCTGCGTGACGCTTACTACTACGTGGATCACATCGACACACATCTCGTCAGCCAGACTACCTTGAAGACACCATGTTTTCAGGGAATGCTACATGGAAGAGAGTTAGTGGTCTTGGTCAGAATATTGTGCCTGACCGGACTATCTTCTCAGTTCTCCATGGTGATTGGATAAACAATAGTATGTGTAAGTAACTAATCAAATCTGTTCTGTCCTACTCTCAAACGGAACTTGATCTCCTGCATTGCTCGATAAATGAAGCAATAACTATCTTTCTGTTTGTCGACTTTCCTTATGACTTGTACATCTACAGTACACGTTACAAACACGTGGTTTCTCTTTTGTTCTTATGCTGTCAACATCTTCACAGGAGTGTTTGGTTGTTGATGCTGCGCTGTGTACTTAACCAGGAAGACTACAACGATCTAACGTGTTCCTGATCACTTGTTTTTCCCGTTTGTCTAGTCTTGTATTCAATTGATTCCCTTCTTGTGTGCAGTAATAAAAATAATAATAATAATAATAATAATAATAATAGCTGTATATTGAAAGCGATGATGACAACAGCAGTTAGACACGCTGTGCTGCACCTCACAAGTGAATTCGGAGGTGGCTGTGTAGTTCAATTTTGGCAAGACAAATCCTTCCACATACGTATAATTTAATGTCAGAATTTGACATGTGAATGTCAGTTGTTTTGTCTTTACGCAAAGTGTATTTTTATTGTGCATTGGAGATCCGCCGCTCGTCAGCAATGGAGGTGCCACTGATGGTGGTTCTACGTCATGCCTTGCGGTCCTGTGCAAGACATTACCATGCGTTTGCATCGATGCTGAAGCGTGAGACACACTTTTAAGGAATCTCTGAAACACCTCTTTTGGCCACCGGCTTGACCCAGATCATCTTTCAGCTCACCATACATTGGTAGTTTTGGGATGTGGTTGTCTGGCATGCGCACGACGTGACCGGCCAAACTGATCAGGGTCTTCTGCAACAGTGTGTGGATGGATTCTCGGCATTTTTGCCTTCATGAGGATATTCGTGTCTGGTATCTTATCCTGCCACTTTATTTTGAACAATCTACGAACAATGTACAGTATTCCATTATCTATTATATTTTCTTAAGTTTGTCTTAATCACTTACTATCGCATGTAAAGCAAGTCCTATCGTTGTTTTGGTTTATCAATTTATTGAATTTTTGCATTTCTTGTTTTTCTTTTTTGTTCTTTTATTATTTGCATAGTAGGCAGTAGACAGCATATGAGATAGACAGCAGGGCAATTACCGTCATGACCCGTCTGACGAAGAGTCTTGGAAAACACTGCGCTATCTCATTACATCAAGGCCCGGGTCTATTAGACCTGCGTTCTTGTCACTCTGATGTACGGAAGTGAGACTTGGAGCACTTACACTGAACAGGAACGGGGGTTCAGCATATTTCACATGAAGTGTCAACGGTATATATTGGGGATTGGGTGGCAAGAGATAATGTCACATAATACGGTCTTACGGGATCAAGATGCTGAGCAGCGCATGAGCTGCAGTGGTCAGCGACCCATAGCTGACTGCTAGCGTCAGGGCCACAGGGCCAGAGAACCAGAGCTGCCAAGACCCTTCTACACCTCCACGCTGTGATCCTGGATAACAGGCTGCAGCAGGGCAGACTGGCTAAGGAGAAGGGATCGAAGACGGAATGCTAACCCGGTACTCAAAAAATGGTTGCTGAAGTAGGATGTATTGGACCGAAATGTGCAAATATCGCAGTCAAGCTGTAAACTACGACACAACGCATTCCGTTCTCTGGACTACATTCTGCTAAGAATCGGCCGTCCCACACTGCGATTCAAGGACGTATGCAAGAGGGACATGAAGTCATGTGACATCCCATCCGGGACATGAAGTCATGCTACATCTCATCCGAGGGCTGGGAAGGACATTTATCAGGATCGAGCTGACTGGAGATAGTCAGTTGGAGGGGGAATAGTGACTGCTAACGCTCGTTGAGGTCTTCTGGCTGCAGAGAAAATAGAAAGACTGAAGAGATCAAGGAACAGCCAGGCAAGCCAGCCTCCTTAGTATGGTTGTCCGATCTGTGGCAGGGACTGTCAATTGCGGATCGGCCTTTACAGCCATAGCAGACAGTGTCGAAATACAAGGAAAAAGAGCTGGAAAAAACTTACAGGGCGCCACTCACATTGTCTATAGAGACTGAGACGCCTATGATGAGTGTTTCCTGTACACACTATTTGTCTTCTTACAACAACATGCTCGTCAAGTGTTTTATTTATATGTGTCAACTCACTTTCTAAACTGACGTATTTTGGCCCATTCTCTAAACGGGAGCTACAAACATTTTCCAGACTGCAGTCCTCATGCATAAAAAAATAAGTCATTCTGGTCAATCGCTACACGAGGTCACATATCAGACACATGCACACATCCATACATAGACACATACGCACATATAAATGTAAGCCCTACTGGTTCGCGTCTAGTCCTTCCTCTCATCTAGAGCCGTACATATATATGTATATATTCTAGAGCACCGTACTGTTTCACACATTCGATATCTTGGGTGTCGAAGGCATTACCATGCAGCTTGTTATAATAATAGTTATATTATGCATTTTTGTTTTTCAAATATATTGTTTCGAGAGTATATGTAACAATATTTAAAATTCTGCTTCCTCTTTCTCCATAAGACACCCACATAAATGGCTTCACCAAATTCGTGTATGTGATTGTCATCTGGACACGGCTACGTTGCGTCAACAGTGTTCTGCGCCGGTTGGTTAGTGCATTCATCTTTACCGTGCACTTGTTTGGGAATAAACTATCTGCTAAAAACAGTTGTTTGTCGTCAGATTTGTCTCTCCTAGGAAAGATGCAATACCTGGTGCCTATGACTACCCAAAATAATGATATTTAACATGCAGTATTGTACTTTCAATCGTCACTCTGTTTTCTTGTATCGACTTTTTGGTTATTTCTTCGTGTTGTCATTTGGCCTGCCCTTCCTCTATTTTTTTCTTTCTGGTGATTCTATGGCAGACGTCGGCTGATGATATTGACGTGGCACTTTCTAAATGCATGACCCATCGATCGTCCCATTCTTCCTATGATGCCTTATTACACTGGGGCATTTTCTTGTTGTCTCCAATAATTATACTTGTATAAAGATGTCGAACATATGCAGGCCTAGAATCGTTATCAGATTTATAATGATAAAGTCATACACTATCTTAATATTGAACATGTATCCGCTATGTTTCCGCTTCATAAAGGAAGGGGACTGAGTGGTATCGAGGTTAGACGTCGGTCTCGGGTGCTAGAGGTCGCGGGTTAAAATCATTATAGAGTCCTGGATTTTTTAACGTGGAATTTCTAATATTTCCCCGGATCCCAGGGCAGTGGAGATTTGGTGCCCGTATGCTGTGTCGAGCAAGTTAAAGATCGCTCGGTAGTTGGAAATAAAAAAGAGTAGGCTTAACGTCCGCTTCCAGATACAACTAAAAGTTATGTAAAAAATTTACCAAATCTACTACGGGACCCTCGCGTGTGCTTCGAAGTTCGTGCACGTGCTAAGATTTTCCAAAAAAACATTGAGAAGAAAGGAGCATTTCTAAGTTAAACCGTGTGAAATGGCGGTAATTCTTAAACTGAACTTTCTGTACGAAACATAGTAAGTCCGACATCACATTGGAGTTGAAGATCCTTAGCTGGCTAGGCATTCAAATTATTTTAGAGTTCTATTTCGTTTTCTTCATTACAAAGGTTACTCTTGCAATTCGAATCCTGGCATAATCATGTACGCCAGCTAGCCTGTGTTTGATGCTCTGAACCCCCATCCCCCTCCTCACCGCTACTGCTCTCAGTGTGATGCTCTCTAGATATGTGAAGCTCTTAACCTTCCTCCCCCCCCTCCCTCAACGCAACTGCTCTCAGTATGATGTGAGCCGTGTTGCGGGCAGCATTTAAATTTACAATGTGTGTTTGTCTTACGTGAATCTTCACATCTATTAGATCTAGTGTGTTGTCGTCTTCTTTATTTGGATTGTACTGTGCGATAGGAAGGCTAATGTGTCTGAAACAGCATGGTTTTCAAGTCACATGATTACATTTGTCTTAAAAGATGTAGTTTCTTTAATAATCAAATCAGCTGCCAGCAGGATGAGAGCTTCTGGTAAAAGACAGCTATGACAAACCTCATATTTTATATTTAAATAGGGCGTAGACTAGTGGTTAAGTGACACGAGTCAAACCCGAAAGTGCTGTGTTCAATCCCAATCACAGCACCGGCCGTTACCCCGAGGAAGCAAACCTTTATAAAATGCAGGAGGAAGCAGACTCTTACATAAAATGAATGCTGAAGTCGGATGTACTAGGCCGACAGGCGCAAAATAAAAACCACAGTGCAACGCACCCCAACTTTAGGGATTAGAGAAATAAGGTCAAAACAATGTTAAATAATTATATGAATTTTTCTTCTTGCAAAATTCGGCACTGCATTTCCTCATAATGTGAAGCTAACTCCCCCTAGGCAGCCATAATCCGTCGTTCTGACCGTCCTTGACCACAATAAATGAAGTAGTTCCAGGCAGCATCCAAGGCAGATGTACTGACGGCGATGTGTATCAGTCAGGCCTGACGGCATGGGGGACACTCAGTGAGTGATACGGTCATTTCCCCTTAAATAGTTTGAGAAACAGATGTAGAAACTGTCGAACATGGACATCTTGATAGAGCCGCAATACATGGGCGAATATAGAGATACGGCGCCGACCAGCCTTTAGGAAATTATCACTAGTTACGTTCGTTGAAAGATGTCAGTCTTCGTGACTCGGTCTTGCAAGCGGAATTCAATGATACGGTGTTTGTTACGAAAGCAAATTATGTCAAGGTCTGAAAAACTTACAGTCATAGGATGATGTAGTCACACGTCTTTCTTTATTGTGTGCTTAGTTTTTGCGAAATGCCTTAGTAATTTTTCATCGGGTATCTCTATCTAGGAGTTTTGATGGCTAATTGGTGAAGCGTCATTTTCACAATCCCAAGACATCCGGTTCGAATCACGCTCATGTCCAATTAGCCAATTAAAGCGACCTATCGTACCTCACACCTGCCAATAAACTTGTAACAGACAAATAAAAACAGATTGGCAGTTGTAAAAAAGCGACCTTCTACCAATGACATGCTACTTACACCCATATCGAAGCTGATACATACCATTTCGTACGGACAGAATATGATGTTAAATTCCATTGAAATGGCTGCTCTACGATTATGCGCAATGTGCCTATCTGTTCGGCAAATGATTTGCTGGATCTGCAAAGCAACAATTGTTTGATGTTAGATATCTCTCCGTGGAAATTATCTCATTTAACTGTAAAAAATTCCCTAGCCAATATAATGAAATAAATTTTACACTAGTCTAAAGTGGTGGTTAGTAACGTTTATCTGTCTCCAGCTTTTGACTGTTACGAGCAAGGGGGATCACTTCAATGGCAAGTAGGTCTGTTTCTGCATTTCTATTTAATAAGCGCAATAGACGAGTTCGTTAACTGGCACATATACACGAAAATAGTATCAAATATGAATGTAGTACCTAGTTGGCAGCATTATGATACACTGACGACCAGGCATATTGAGAATACGGAATAATTGTGTTTGTAGTATTACGTGGAAAAAATGCATATGGAGTTTGATTAGCAAACCTACCAAGTGACTCATTTAGGACAACACGTTGCCAACTGCAATAAATAGTTGAATTAAGGGTTTATTAAAAGTGTTTTATACAACTATTGTGAATGGGACATCTACATCTTCCGGTTATGTATGTGTGTTTATTGATTGCACATCGTGAATCCTTATTCTCTTAGTACCGGGTTTGCCTTCTCTCATGCCATCTCTATTCTCTTAGTACCGGGTTTGCCTCCTCCCACCCCCACCCGCATCCCTAATCTCTTAGTACCGGGTTTGCCTTCCTTCCTGCCATCTCTATTCTCTTAGTACCGGGTTTGCCTCATCCCACCCCACCCGCATCCCTAATCTCTTAGTACCGGGTTTGCCTTCCTTCCTGCCATCCCTAATCTCTTAGTACCGGGTTTGCCTTCCTTCCTGCCATCCCTAATCTCTTAGTACCGGGTTTGCCTTCCTTCCTGCCATCCCTAATCTCTTAGTACCGGGTTTGCCTTCCTTCCTGCCATCCCTAATCTCTTAGTACCGGGTTTGCCTTCCTTCCTGCCATCCCTAATCTCTTAGTACCGGGTTTGCCTTCCCACTGTCATTCCTATTCTCTTATACGGAACGTGCAGATTGCTTCTAGAACCTTCAGTGTGAGATATAAAAGAGTCTTGGTCGGCTCTGATTCGCTGATTCTGATGGAAACAGCCAGTAAAAAGATGCCGGCTGTTATCAGCTATTCCACTGTGTATCATGGTCAGCCCACATTTTGTATATGCAATCTGTGTGGTATTTTATTTTAATTGTATTTTTTTTTTTAAATTGTGTCAATGTTATCTTCTCCCACCCGACACACAGCATCTTCATCATTTCTTCGTTTGTAATTTAAACGTGTTAGCAAATAATTTGAATATCAGTTTAAATAATGTATCTGTTACCCGGTCAAAGCTAGTATACTGCAACACGAATGAAATTACGTGCTGAAATATCAGTATATCAGTATATCAAAATCAGTATATAGTTCAAAGAGGCGTGAAAATTGACACAAACCCCACACGAAAGATAACGGAAAATGGCACCAGGAATCTCTTGATGCACCAACCGGCCATAAATATTAGCAGAGACGAACTAACCCGTATATGGATTTTGTAATATTCTTACATTTTTGTATGTTCCTTTTGCGGTTACTTTAGACAAAGAAAATAGAAATAGAAAGAAGCTCAAGAATGCAGTCTATTTTTGTGTGTTTGTGAGCACGATAAATGGAAAATGTGCACCTCATTATGTTCTGATCACATCATCAAGTCCCAACTACCTTCACCTCCTTCGTTCCGCGGTTTATCTGTACATTTGAGCGTCCAGGAGCACTGAAAGATCACTTTATTTACAATAATTGTAGAAAAACGTTTGTGAACAAGTTTTCTGTCGACGGGATAAAATCAATGTAGAGATGTTTTTCTTGATTCTTCGGAATGTTCAACGGGAAGAGATTTACAAATAGATTCACATGCTTTACTGGAGTGAGTTGAAAAATCTAGCGACAGGTGTACATGAAAACATGAAGAAATGAGTCAGAATAAAAATATATCAAGTATGAAAACGATGCGAATTTTCTTAAACAAAGAAGTGGGCAAAAGAACAGGAAAAAAAAATATGATGGACATATCTGCTATATAACATTAACTGTTTAGACATACGCAAATATGTAAACACCGTCAATGATTTATTTTTGTTTCGTAGGGTCTTTTAAGTAAGGAACTAACACAGTCGATGAACGGCAAACGAATATATAGCAGAGGAGCGGAAAGAAAATATAAATAATATAAGCAAATATTAAAAATGTTAACCCTATAAATGTATGTACAAGATCATGTACTGCTATAATCAGGAATACGTAAAAAGATTAACATAAATTAACTGTTGAATATAGCTTAAGAGACCTGGACACAATACATGGAACAAAGTCTATTTTAGACATATCTGACGGGATGATTCAAGTGGGTTTAGAATACATCAAGTGGCTGATATATAATGAAACAAATGCAAATGAGCTAACCATTTGGTTGTAAATAGAGAAATAATAGAATGTAGGGACGCTGAAATGACAAGGACATGAAATAACACAAAAAGTTATGATATAATATAACAAATATCAAAACGCATTGTACTTATTAAACTAACATTTTATCTGGCCAAGTTAATGCAGTTTGTGTGTCCTTACTTTTGTCCAACCTGTCGACCTGTGGAGCATACATTCTGCATGTTTGCACCGAGCGAGAAGTTGTTCATATTTCCAGCCCACATTCGGCAGGACAGCAAGCAAATACGTTCATCTGTGTGTCTTCCATTTAGCGTCGTTTTGTTCTGAAACTAATTTTCACAATATTGAAAAAATGTCTTAGGTCCTACAGAAAACGTATCCGACCTTAGACTGATCAAACGGTACTCCA
The DNA here is from genome assembly GCA_036924085.1 of Ariolimax columbianus. Classification (NCBI taxonomy): domain Eukaryota; kingdom Metazoa; phylum Mollusca; class Gastropoda; order Stylommatophora; family Arionidae; genus Ariolimax; species Ariolimax columbianus. Next base: position 39,500,681 of record JAVGWX010000017.1, read on the forward strand.
TGTTAGACTGATCAAATGGTACTCGATCTTAGACTGATCAAACGGTACTCGATTTTAGGCTGATCTAACAGTTCACGATCTTACGCTGATCTAACGGTACTGGATCTTAGGCTGATCAAATGGTTCTCGATTTTAGGCTGATCAAATGGTTCTCGATTTTAGGCTGATCAAACGCTTCTCGATTTTAGGCTGATCAAACGGTTCTCGATTTTAGGCTGATCAAACGGTTCTCGATTTTAGGCTGATCAAACGGTTCTCGATTTTAGGCTGATCTAACAGTTCACGATCTTACGCTGATCTAACGGTACTGGATCTTAGGCTGATCAAATGGTTCTCGATTTTAGGCTGATCAAACGGTTCTCGATTTTAGGCTGATCAAACGGTTCTCGATTTTAGGCTGATCAAACGGTTCTCGATTTTAGGCTGATCAAACGGTTCTCGATTTTAGGCTGATCAAACGGTTCTCGATTTTAGGCTCATCAAACGGTTCTCGATTTTAGGCTGATCAAACGGTTCACGATTTTAGGCTGATCAAACGGTTTTCGATTTTAGGCTGATCTAACGGTTCTCGATCTTAGGCTGATCAAACGGTACCGGATCTTAGACTGATCAAACGGTATCCCACCATAGGCTGATCAAACGGTACCGGATGTTAGGCTCATCAAAAGGTACTCGACCTTAGGCTGATCAAACGGTACTCGATCTTAGGCTCATCAAACAGTACTCGATCTTGGGCTCGTCAAACGATATCCCACCTTAGGCTGAGCACACGGTACCGGATCTTAAGCTCATCAAACGGTATCCCATCTTAGGCTCATCAAACGGTATACCACCTTAGGCTGATCAAACGGTATCCCATCTTAGGCTCATCAACAGGTATCCCACCTTAGGCTCATCAAACGGTATCCCATCTTAGGCTCATCAAACGGTATCCCACCTTAGGCTCATCAAACGGTATCCCATCTTAGGCTCATCAAACGGTATCCCACCTTAGGCTGATCAAACGGCATCCCATCTTAGGCTCATCAAACGGTATCCCACCTTAAGCTCATCAAACGGTATCCCATCTTAGGCTCATCAAACGGTATCCCACCTTAGGCTGATCACACGGTACCGGATCTTAGGCTCATCAAACGGTACTCGATCGTAGGCTCATCAAACGGTATCCCACATGAGGCTCATCAAACGGTACTCGATCTTAGACTCATCAAACGGTATCCCACATGAGGCTCATCAAACGGTACTCGATCTTAGACTCATCAAACGGTATCCCACCTTAGGCTGATCAAACGGTACCGGATCTTAAGATCATTAAACGGTATCCCACCTTAGGCTGATCAAACGGTACCGGATCTTAGGCTCATCAAACGGTACTCGACCTTAGGCTGATCAAACGGTACTGGATCTTAGGCTCATCAAACGGTACTCGATCGTAGGCTTATCAAACGGTACTGGATCTTAGGTTCATCAAACGGTACTCGACCTTAGGCTCATCAAACGGTACCGGATCTTAGACTCATCAAACGGTATCCCACCTTAGGCTGATCAAACGGTACTCGACCTTAGGCTGATCAAACGGTACCGGATCTTAGGCTCATCAAACGGTATTTCACCTTAGGCTCTTCAAACAGTACTCGATCTTAGGCTCATCAAACGGTACCGGGTCTTAGGCGCATCAAACGGTATCCCACTGTAGGCTGATCAAACGGTACTGGATCTTAGGCTCATCAAACGGTACCGGATCTTAGGCTCATCAAACGGTAAGGATCTTAGGCTCATCTCACGGTACTCGATCTTAGGCTCATGAAACGTTACCGGATCTTAGACTCATCAAACGGTATCCCACTGTAGGCTGATCAAACGGTTCTCGATCTTAGGCTCATGACACGGTATCCCGCTTTACGCTGATCAAACAGTATCCATTCATAGACTGATCATAGATTATCCAACCTTAGGATAATCAAACGGTATCTGACCTTTACCATTATCATTGTTTGCCTTATCGTTTGGCGTTGGCGACCATGGATCTCCACACACTCTTACCATTTATGTCGTTTATCAACTCTCTTGTTCATCGTACCCTGTGCCATTACTTCAGACTAAGCAAAATTGTCCATCTTGTCTACCTCTAACTCTCGTCCCTACTATTGTATCCATTGTTGCAGTATATTTCAATCCGCCTCTCTCATGACATGTCCGAAAAAGTATGTCTGATTTGATCTTGATATGACTTTTGCAATGACTTATCTTTGTGCCTGTGCTGTTTCAAGAACATCATCTTTAGTCTTCTTTGCAGCCCAATCTTATCCGGATAAAAAGGTATCCGACCCTGGGTTGAACAAAAAAATGTATTTAGTTGAAAACCTCATCTTCTAAGACACAGGTCCCTTCTGAGCTGATAGAGTTCTCTAAGCGGTGTTCCCATCTGTTGAAGCATTTGTGGTAGCAATTTCTTTTTAAATCGCCATGTGTGTTGATTTCTTCAATGTCGTGAAAAATCGCCTCTTAGAGCGATGAATGGATACGGTAGGCGATCTAATCCCGCAAGTTTTTTATGCGACCCAAGGGTCTTAAGAGAGATAGGTCTAGAGTGTCTGCATCCTGAGTTAACCTCCAGTTGTTCTGACTTATGTCTTGCCACTAGTCTAAGGTAACTCGGGACCAGAAAGTGAGGTTGATGACCAGTAAAGTTCCTTCTTTCCCACTATAATTCAAGTACAGTGACTCGCATATGGCAAATAACTAACTAGGTCGTAAAATCGAGTCCTCTTGAGTGGCAGCTAAATCTTTGCAAGAGTTCAAATGTCATAGTAAGCCACGTCTGGTAAGTAGATGCCGTACCTGTTCAATGCCGTGTTTCAGCACACAATCCTGGATAACGTGCGTTGAATGGGCCAAACAATCCATTACGACAATGCTCATAAATAGGTAATTTGTTATTTTTGTCAGCATATTTCGAATACTTTGTGATCAGTCTACGTATTGTGGGGCAGTATTTTTGCGCGATGAATATATTTTTGTTTGTAGTTGATTTACGTTGATACCCTTATCTGTTCCGTCTTCACTGTATTTATATGTTTATTACAAAGAGCAGCTAAGATGCGCCGTAAAGGCTGCAGGTTTACATTACTCTGGTGTCTTAGCTCATTATTGATGCCGCCATGCTACGGATTTGCATGGAATTCACACTAGTCAACGACTAATACCTGTATTCACGGAAACGTGTCGTTTTCCATTTGTACTGGTTAGTTTGTTCTTTTTTTGTTGTTGTTGTGGTGTTCTCTTCCTTCCGAGAATCTTGGAATGGACATCCGCTATATGAATTAGCACCAGGTATTAAACCTGTGTCGTATTTTCACCGTCTAGTGCACACGGATGACTTCACGAGCTTGACACCCTTCGGCCTAGCTGCAGACTGTGTTAGTTTTGGTGTGACTGGGACATTTAGACACGACTATAATGAACTAGAACACGGTCTGGGAGAGATGCCCAACACATTACCCACACGCAGAGTGATGTCCCTAAGACAGCATGCGGTTATGGGAAAGGGACGTAAGATGGCATTCCCCTCTCCGCTGCCATGCGAATTACCTGTTCACCGGAAATGATTCTGGAGTAAATCCTGAGAAAAAAAATCGGCATGCTGTGCTTTCTCCAGTCCCCTCGATAAAATATTGTCACTGGCCAAAGGTAGCTCAAGACCACAGTGAGGTTGACAAAGTCGCAGTTTCTTTCTCACTTGAATCAAAATCACCGCGCACATCACCCATTTCAGTGGATACTGCAAGAGAAAATATTGTCCACAATGCTGAACAAAGAAAGTGGTCTTCATTCACATGTGATGGACATATATCATCATGTTTATTATAATAATGCTATAAGATGACCTTCCGCCTTCAATAAAACACCATAATATTCCCTGGTACATCGCGTTTAAGATATCACCCGCTCTTGATATTCTTAACCAAACTTATTGTGTCTGCCAATCCCAGTACTTTTTATTGTTCTACGAGACCAAGCCACCCTAGTTATGCCCTTTCTTGTTCACTTAAACAAATAAATCCTAATGGGGTATGGTCTGGCATGATGTGTTTACGTTGCTTGCTCTCCCTGAAATATTCAGTTCAAGAAATGCTGGGCTCTATAGAATGACAAATGGTTGATTTTGTTTTCGTTGGTACCTTCTAAAAAACGAGCTGTTCATGTTGACCGTCTACTGTCTCACCCAACACTTTTCATGTTCTTCTCCCTCATACGCACATTTTGACATGGCATCACTTCGGTCAAAGGCGCTGTTCTGGTGAATTGCCCTCAACTTAATCAATTAACGTGGTTCACTAACAGTTATAAGCAGCCTGACTCCCGCACAAACTATACAACCAACGTTCACTTAAGTTAAAAGTAGGCACAGAATTGTAGCAATAACATAAATTGTGGAACCTCATTTGAAAATATAGCTCTTGTTAAAAATCTACGATTTTATTTCTCCTGCAGACAATATTTAGAAAAGCGTTGATGTTGTTCCGTCCGATTGATGTAATTTGAAGACGTCTCACACGAAAGGTATGGAGAAAAATTCGTATTTGAATGTTGGTCTGAGGACACCAAGCACAATCATTGATAACGTTCAGATGTTGTTTTGTAACTTTTGTTGGTGTTGTTGTGAATGTTGGTCTGAGGACACCAAGCACAATCATTGATAACGTTCAGATGTTGTTTTGTAACTTTTGTTGGTGTTGTTGTGAATGTTGGTCTGAGGACACCAAGCACAATCATTGATAACGTTCAGATGTTGTTTTGTAACTTTTGTTGGTGTTGTTGTGAATGTTGGTCTGAGGACACCAAGCACAATCATTGATAACGTTAACATGTTGTTTTGTAACTTTTGTTGGTGTTGTTGTGAATGTTGGTCTGAGGACACCAAGCACAATCATTGATAACGTTCAGATGTTGTTTTGTAACTTTTGTTGGTGTTGTTGTGAATGTTGGTCTGAGGACACCAAGCACAATCATTGATAACGTTCAGATGTTGTTTTGTAACTTTTGTTGGTGTTGTTGTGAATGTTGGTCTGAGGACACCAAGCACAATCATTGATAACGTTCAGATGTTGTTTTGTAACTTTTGTTGGTGTTGTTGTGAATGTTGGTCTGAGGACACCAAGCACAATCATTGATAACGTTAACATGTTGTTTTGTAACTTTTGTTGGTGTTGTTGTGAATGTTGGTCTGAGGACACCAAGCACAATCATTGATAACGTTCAGATGTTGTTTTGTAACTTTTGTTGGTGTTGTTGTGAATGTTGGTCTGAGGACACCAAGCACAATCATTGATAACGTTCAGATGTTGTTTTGTAACTTTTGTTGGTGTTGTTGTGAATGTTGGTCTGAGGACACCAAGCACAATCATTGATAACGTTCAGATGTTGTTTTGTAACTTTTGTTGGTGTTGTTGTGAATGTTGGTCTGAGGACACCAAGCACAATCATTGATAACGTTCAGATGTTGTTTTGTAACTTTTGTTGGTGTTGTTGTGAATGTTGGTCTGAGGACACCAAGCACAATCATTGATAACGTTCAGATGTTGTTTTGTAACTTTTGTTGGTGTTGTTGTGAATGTTGGTCTGAGGACACCAAGCACAATCATTGATAACGTTCAGATGTTGTTTTGTAACTTTTGTTGGTGTTGTTGTGAATGTTGGTCTGAGGACACCAAGCACAATCATTGATAACGTTCAGATGTTGTTTTGTAACTTTTGTTGGTGTTGTTGTGAATGTTGGTCTGAGGACACCAAGCACAATCATTGATAACGTTCAGATGTTGTTTTGTAACTTTTGTTGGTGTTGTTGTGAATGTTGGTCTGAGGACACCAAGCACAATCATTGATAACGTTCAGATGTTGTTTTGTAACTTTTGTTGGTGTTGTTGTGAATGTTGGTCTGAGGACACCAAGCACAATCATTGATAACGTTCAGATGTTGTTTTGTAACTTTTGTTGGTGTTGTTGTGAATGTTGGTCTGAGGACACCAAGCACAATCATTGATAACGTTCAGATGTTGTTTTGTAACTTTTGTTGGTGTTGTTGTGAATGTTGGTCTGAGGACACCAAGCACAATCATTGATAACGTTAACATGTTGTTTTGTAACTTTTGTTGGTGTTGTTGTGAATGTTGGTCTGAGGACACCAAGCACAATCATTGATAACGTTCAGATGTTGTTTTGTAACTTTTGTTGGTGTTGTTGTGAATGTTGGTCTGAGGACACCAAGCACAATCATTGATAACGTTCAGATGTTGTTTTGTAACTTTTGTTGGTGTTGTTGTGAATGTTGGTCTGAGGACACCAAGCACAATCATTGATAACGTTAACATGTTGTTTTGTAACTTTTGTTGGTGTTGTTGTGAATGTTGGTCTGAGGACACCAAGCACAATCATTGATAACGTTAACATGTTGTTTTGTAACTTTTGTTGGTGTTGTTGTGAATGTTGGTCTGAGGACACCAAGCACAATCATTGATAACGTTCAGATGTTGTTTTGTAACTTTTGTTGGTGTTGTTGTGAATGTTGGTCTGAGGACACCAAGCACAATCATTGATAACGTTCAGATGTTGTTTTGTAACTTTTGTTGGTGTTGTTGTGAATGTTGGTCTGAGGACACCAAGCACAATCATTGATAACGTTCAGATGTTGTTTTGTAACTTTTGTTGGTGTTGTTGTGAATGTTGGTCTGAGGACACCAAGCACAATCATTGATAACGTTCAGATGTTGTTTTGTAACTTTTGTTGGTGTTGTTGTGAATGTTGGTCTGAGGACACCAAGCACAATCATTGATAACGTTCAGATGTTGTTTTGTAACTTTTGTTGGTGTTGTTGTGAATGTTGGTCTGAGGACACCAAGCACAATCATTGATAACGTTCAGATGTTGTTTTGTAACTTTTGTTGGTGTTGTTGTGAATGTTGGTCTGAGGACACCAAGCACAATCATTGATAACGTTCAGATGTTGTTTTGTAACTTTTGTTGGTGTTGTTGTGAATGTTGGTCTGAGGACACCAAGCACAATCATTGATAACGTTAACATGTTGTTTTGTAACTTTTGTTGGTGTTGTTGTGAATGTTGGTCTGAGGACACCAAGCACAATCATTGATAACGTTCAGATGTTGTTTTGTAACTTTTGTTGGTGTTGTTGTGAATGTTGGTCTGAGGACACCAAGCACAATCATTGATAACGTTCAGATGTTGTTTTGTAACTTTTGTTGGTGTTGTTGTGAATGTTGGTCTGAGGACACCAAGCACAATCATTGATAACGTTAACATGTTGTTTTGTAACTTTTGTTGGTGTTGTTGTGAATGTTGGTCTGAGGACACCAAGCACAATCATTGATAACGTTCAGATGTTGTTTTGTAACTTTTGTTGGTGTTGTTGTGAATGTTGGTCTGAGGACACCAAGCACAATCATTGATAACGTTAACATGTTGTTTTGTAACTTTTGTTGTTCTGAATGTCGACAATAAGTAAGTTTACTATTTTATGAGTCCTGAAAAGGGCATTAAGTGGCAGCGTGCAGTTTCTCAGATGTGCTGATGAAGGTGGAGTGGAGTCATCCAGGTGGGTGTGCTATGGTTGGCTTTATCTGCGTGTCGCTCACTAACTTAACTTAACGTCTTTATTTTGGTTTAGAAGACTATGAGCATCCAATCTATCAAAGCATTTATTGTTCCTGCCTCCACAACTCATCTGGCAGTTTATTCCAACCATTCACCACTCTCTGACTAAAAAAAATATTCCTAATCTTTAATCTAGACCCTTATTTAGTTAATTTGTAGCTATGCCCCTTGTAGTATTTACAAGAACCATTTTGATCCACCACCTGGAAGCAGGCTGCCAAGAATAACATCCTGTTTCCAGTGAGCACTGCAAGAAAGTCAAAGTGAAAGTCTTGTCCAGTATATTTTTAGAGTTAATAAAAGCAGCTCGTATCTTGTTAGTTGTTCTTATCTCTTCTTTGTGAAATAGGAGCAGTTCTTTTATTCTTATTTGTTTTTTATTCTTTCTAGAGTTAATAGGAGTAATTCGTGTCGTCTTATTTGCTGTTGTCGCTTTTCTGCATTTAATAGGAGTAATTAGTGTGATTTTTTTGCTCTTGTCTCTTTTCTGGAGTTAATAGGAGTAATATGTGTCTTCTTATTTTCTCTTGTCTCTTTTGTGAAGTTAAAAGTTGTAATTTACGTGTTCTTATTTGATCATATCTTCTTTCATGGGGTTAGTAGGAGTAATTCGTATCTTCCTATTTTAGGAAGCTTTCAGGAGTTAGTAGGACCAGTTTATTTAACTCTTTGTGTTTGTCGATTTTAATGTCTTTACGAAATAAAGGGCCACCAATGCATACGACTCCGTAACTGTAAACTGCCCCAATGCACTTAAACCTATTTTACATGTACAGCATTCGTTTTTGCAGCAATTAATTTACCATCATGAGGTTGTTAATACCATACAGAGCTCTCTTTGCCAGTTATTTACTACATGCGGAGAACTTACCAGTTGCCACATTCTCTTATCTGTGTACTGTGAAGCCTTTTGAGCTGGTTTGCTAGACTTGGATTACAACGTGCTAGCATTTGAGATCACGGACCGACATACAAACTGCAAACTGGTGCCTAATGTATGAGTTAGGAAATTTAAAAGCAGCGAGGAAGGGAACTGGCCACCATGACATACATAGAACTCGGCTTAGTACACGAAGGTTCATCTTCATCCACGGCGGCAATAGTTGCCATGAGACTGATCGTTACCTTTTATTATATTCTCTTGGGGACCCACATAAACGGATCTCCATGGATACAACCTGGCATTATCCAGATTTATATATACATATATATATATATATATATATATATATATATATATATATATATATATATATATATATTGTTTTCTAATTATTTTGATGAATATAATAACAAACATGGACAGTAGTGTTGAAACACATAGTTTCAGAAAGAAATATAATATTGTGAGAAAAAAAAGCAAAAAAAAAACACGGAAAATATTCGAATAAACAATACTAGAGAAAGGAAATTGTTTAAAGAAAAAATTATAAAAGAAAGAACAGATATCCATATAACCTCATCTCAGCTATACACTAACATTGCACAACCCTAGAGGAGCTATCCTCTTTCATGTTCTATCTATGTTGTGGCTGATATTTTTTATTACATTTTTCGTTTCTATAGCACCTTAAATAATTCCATATCTTAGACATTCCAGCTCTAAGCTCTGCTGTTTGTTGCTATGGGCTTTTCCGATGGGTCGGTTTAGCGGTATCATTGTCAATTGACCAAACCTTTGAGTCTCTGCCGGCATATATATGTATATATCATGTAGCATGTCCTTTAAAGAACTTCCCTCCCATCACAGTCTGTCTGATAGAAACTCTTTCCCCTAGCCAAAACTCCAGCCTCTGCCACAGTCATTCCCAGATATTCCTGGATCTACTGGTACCATCGTCTTCTTGGTCTACCCGTGCCTCTTTTGCCTCTTTTACCTTCCATCACTGTTCTCTCAAGGCCGTTGTGTCTCTTGATGTGACCAAAGTATTTACATTTGCTTGCCAACATGGAATTTATAAACTAATTCTCCTGTATGTTCCGAATATCTGCATTTGTCTTTTTCTCCGTCTAGGATATTCTGAGAATCTATTTGTAACATGTTGACTCGAAGGATTCGATTCTTTATCTAGAAGCTTTAGTAATCGTTCATGATTCGCAGCCATAAGCTGCCCCAGGAAAAGCACGGGCTCTCAATACTTTTACTTTTGTAGTTTTATTGGTGCTCTGCCATAATTACTTCAGGCTTTTCAGTCTCTGCATTGCCATGGCTAGTCTTCTTCTGATTTCTTTCGAGCAGTCGCCATTCTTGTCAATTCTTGAGCCCATATATTCAAAATGTGTGACCTGATCTATTTCCTAACCATCTACTGTAAATTTATGTTAACATTGTGTTTTGTCAGTGGTCATTATCTTTGTTCTGTTTATGTTTATAAACAGGTTTTCATCTTTACTGTATCCATTTACATTTTAAATTAGCTGCTCTAGCCCTTCCGCACTTCTTGATAGTATCACTGTAACGTCTGCGCATCGTAACTCTGAACTCTTGTAGCCGCCAATCGGAAATGTATCAAACCGTTTAATGTTTTCTTCTTCTCTAACATTATTCAATATACATTCTGCATAAATGTTATATAGATAAGGTGAGAGGATACATCGCATACTGACCAATACATCACCGCGCGTTATAGTTAGGTCAAACATAATGACAAATACACCACCTCACGTTATAGTTAGGTCAAACATACTGACCAATAAACCACCTTGCGTTATAGCTAGGTCAAACATACTGACCAATACACAGTATCGCGTTATAGTTGGGTGAAACATGCCGACCAATACAGCACCACGCGTTATAGTTAGGTCAAGCATATTGACCAATAAACCACAATTCGTTATAGTTGGGTCAAACATACTGACAAATACACAACCTCACGTTATAGTTAGGTCAAACATACTGAACAATACACAACATCGCGTTATAGTTAGGTCAAACATACTGACAAAAATATCCCCTCACCTCTTAGTTAGGTCAAACATGCTGACCAAGATATCCCCTCGCCTCCTAGTTAGGTCAAACATACTGACCAAGATACAACGCGACGTTATAGATCAAACACACTGACCTAGATATCCCCTCACCTCGTAGTTAGGTCAAACATACTTACCAAAATATCCCCTCACCTCGTAGTAAGGTCAAAAATACTGACCAAGATATCCCCTCGCCTCGTAGTTAGGTCAAACATACTGACCAAGATATCCCATCACCTCGTAGTTAGATCAAACATACTGACCAAGATATCCCATCACCTCGTAGTTAGGTCAAACATGCTGACCAAGATATCCCCTCACCTCGTAGTTAGGTCAAACATACTGACCAAGACATCCCCTTACCTCGTACAGTTAGGTCAATCATACTGACCAATATATCCCCTCACCTCGTAGTTAGGTCAAACATACTGAGCAATATATCCCCTCACCTCGTAGTTAGGTCAAACACACTGACCAAGATATCCTCTAACCTCGTAGTTTGATCAAACATACTGAGCAATATATCCCCTCACCTCGTAGTTAGGTCAAACACACTGACCAAGATATCCCCTCACCTCGTAGTTAGGTCAAATATACTGACCAAGATATCCCTTCACCTCGTAGTTAGGTCAAACATACTGACCTAGATACCCCATCACATCCTCGATGTGCTCCTACAGTAGCCTAACCAACAACGTGAACATCGTGATTATGTCGAAAAGCTCTACATTGTACTACAACCAGGAAGACCATGCTTCACCTTTTAAGTACGCTTCAGGGTGTAAGATGAGCTACTGACAACACGGTATTAAAGAAAATTCGTACAGAGCAAAGAATTCAATTGGGTCAGCTTCACGAACAACGATATAACGCACATAAACTTCTGTTATATGGGAATTGAAATATAATTCAATTAAATACAACCCTTACGCACTTAACGCACAGGAAGGCCTGTCCTGTGACTAGTGTGAGAGAAATAAATGTAGTTATAATTTTAGTCTTAGAACTACAGGCTTTCCGATGCCTGAAAAATCTATAAAATTCAAAGCAGGACCCGGAACTATATGACGGCGTATTTAACATTTCCTATCTCAAATATTTCAGAGTTAAATAACATTACTTCCGGGCTGTCTGATATTAAACGTTTGCATGACGTGAGTCCTGGCTAACAGTTTGGACGATTATAGCCAAATATTAAGTCATCGTGTCTCGGTACTTTCTCAAACTAAATTTAAAGGATTCAGAGCATTTACCGATCAATTGAGCGGTGGTAATTTTAAGGGGAAGTTATTACAGACCAATACATCTCCCGCTTCAACAACTATTCAACGTAGTCAACTGCGAGAATCATAAAACCAGAGTAAAGATCAATGCAAAATTGGACGTTCTGTATCCTTACTTGACGCTTTGTATCCTTACTTGAAGTTTTTCAACCCAACTTGAAATTTTGTCTTTCCTTGAAGTTGTGTATCCTTAATTGAAATGTTGCCTCCGTTTCATGCCCGTTGCCATGTCTCGTTGTTCGGTTATCTGGAAATATATAGAACTGGACAATCTTTCTAGTGTTATCGTTTCCTGGAATGTGTACATCACATTGTATATATTTTTATCCGTTGATGTACACGTGTAAAGCTTCACAGTCTGCAACATTATAATTTCCTGGAATGTGTACAATAATATATCATCACTAGTATTTTGTTATCTCGACATGTGTACAATTGCACATTCTATCTAATTGTATCGTTTTTTAGAATCTGTACAAATAGTCAATCATGTCTGGTGTCATCGTTTCCTGGTTATACTTCTTCGTCTTCTTGTTTGCGTTCGGTTTCGTATGGTCGTTTTATTCCACTAGATGGGCTGCCTCCATGAAGTGACACGTCAGTCGCAGGTCCTCAATGGTTCCCCACAGTGTGTCTTGTATGTTTCTCTCCTCAGGCCAGGTCTTCTCACGGGAGTCTTGGTGCAGAAGACATGTTTGCAGGATGTGTTCTGGAGTCTGGGGTCCTCTCTGACATGTACACTGTGCAGTCTGTGCTGCTTTCATTTTATGCATGTGTGCATTTAGTCTGCAATGACCTATTCTGAGGCGAAAAATTGTGGTATACTGTTCCCTATCCAGTCTATTGATCCTAGTTATACATAAAATACGCTGTACAGCCTGCCTAATTTTATTATTTACTGTCCATTTTTGTATATTGCACATCGAGCCAAATTTAATCGATCTCTGAATATTTTGTATAAATATTCATCCTGTCAGTGTTATCATTTTCTCGTCATTGCTAAAGTCAAACGTGCATGCCTAATTTGTTATCGTTTCATGACCGTTATTTCATTAACACCTTTGTCTAGTTTTATTTTTTCTTGGACATATGTTTAATGTTACTTCTAGTGAGTTTGTATTGTTTCCTGGACATGTGTAGAATAATACAGCCTGTTTATTTTTTGTTCTTGTGTATTTACTCATGTCACGTTTGTTAATTGTTTAGACAATATTACAATTATAACGTCATCTAATTTTACTGTCCCTGGACATCTGCCCAATAACACATCATGTCATGTTATATTTAGTACCTAGACATTTGTATAATTATACATACTTGTCTTCTTTGAGACAGTCAATTTAAGATAGATACTCAGAAAAACAACAAAATAATACATTTTATAATAACATTTCTAGATCAGGAGAATGCTGTTTTATAAAATAGAGGATAAATAAGCTAGGGGGGTTATTTGAGGACAACTGATTACAAGGACAACTATTAGATAATGTGAGCGCCCCGTTCCACATGAATATAAACGGCATAAACACATGTAGATGTAATGATAGTGGGATGATAGTGGGATGATAGTGAGATGATAGTGGGATGATAGTGGGATGATAGTGGGATGATAGTGAAATTATAGTGGGATGATAGTGGGATGATAGTGAGATGATAGTGGGATGATAGTGGGAGGATAGTGGGATGATAGTGGGATGATAGTGAAATTATAGTGAGAGGATAGTGGGATGATAGTGGGATGATAGTGAGATGATAGTGGGATGATAGTGGGATGATAGTGAGATGATAGTGAAATTATAGTGGGAGGATAGTGGGATGATAGTGGGATGATAGTGAGATGATAGTGGGAGGATAGTGGGATGATAGTGGGATGATAGTGAGATGATAGTGGGAGGATAGTGGGATGATAGTGGGATGATAGTGAAATTATAGTGGGATGATAGTGGGATGATAGTGAGATGATAGTGAAATGAATGATAGTGGAATGATAGTGGAATGATAGTGGAATGATAGTGGGATGATAGTGGGATGATAGTGGGATGATAGTGAAATTATAGTGGGATGATAGTGAGATGATAGTTGGATGATAGTGGGATGATAGTGAGATGATAGTGGGATGATAGTGGGATAATAGTGAAATTATAGTGGGAGGATAGTGGGATGATAGTGGGATGATAGTGAGATGATAGTGGGATGATAGTGGGATGATAGTGAGATGATAGTGAAATTATAGTGGGAGGATAGTGGGATGATAGTGGGATGATAGTGAGATGATAGTGGGAGGATAGTGGGATGATAGTGGGATGATAGTGAGGTGATAGTGGGAGGATAGTGGGATGATAGTGGGATGATAGTGAAATTATAGTGGGAGGATAGTGGGATGATAGTGGGACGATAGTGGGATGATGTCTTAGTCGACCAGTACTTCTACAGGGAAAGATGCCGCTGTACAGGTCCCAGGTCTGGTATGAGCTGGATGTAGCCGGGAGAACTGTTTCCTGCTCAGCAGGCTAGGCTCGAGCATTTTAATACTCTTCTGCGTTAGGACAAGTGCTTGCGGAGGATGGTTAGCCTATGTGAGAGTCCATCTTAATTGACTCAAATACTAGAACAAAGAAAACCAGAAGTCTGTTAGGCGCCATCTATGCTGCTCTAAACAAACCAAACCGTGGCCGGTGTTATGTCCTCTCACACATTATTCGCCTTTTACGACACACTCTCTGTGAGAGGTGGTGCTATTCTTGTCCTTGTTATACATTAAAAAAACCAGCAGAATACTCAGGACTGTGGATTGGGGAAAGGGAATGATATTATGTGGAAAGGGAATGATATTTTGTGGAAATGGAATGATATATTGTGGAAAGGGAATGATATTTTGTGGAAAGGGAATGATATTTTGTGGAAAGGGAATGATATTTTGTGGAAATGGAATGATATATTGTGGAAAGGGAATGATATATTGTGGAAAGGGAATGATATTTTGTGGAAAGGGAATGCTATTTTGTGGAAAGGGAATGATATTTTGTGGAAATGGAATGATATATTGTGGAAAGGGAATGATATTTTGTGGAAAGGGAATGATATTTTGTGGAAAGGGAATGATATTTTGTGGAAATGGAATGATATATTGTGGAAAGGGAATGCAATTTTGTGGAAATGAAATGAAATATTGTGGAAAGGGAATGATAAATTGTGGAAAGAAAATGATATATTGTGGAAAGGGAATCATATAATTTGAAAAGGGAATTATATATTCTTTTGAAATACTCACACGAGAACAACAAGGATGTCTAGTTTCACCATTTTTGTTAAATTTGTTCGTGGATAAAATAGCAAAAGAAGTCAATCAAGTTGCATAATCAAGAGGCTAATCCAGCAAACACAAAACCCAACTCAATACATGAGTTACTCTTTGCAGATGACCAAAACCTAATATAATAGAATGAAGATAGACACTTCAGATGAACCCAATAATTCTCAAATGAGCTTAATAATGCTCAGATGAACCCAATAATGCTCATAAATATACTCGTATAACAGTCTGTGTGATGGTGATCCGATCCTGCTACTGCATTCTGACACATGTGAAGATGGAGATCAGTCCATATTAAGAACCGATGTTAAAATGACAGTTAAAGCGCTTTAAAATGGGAAACCTGTGGGGATTGATAACATCCCATGAGAATTAATTGCGTCTGACGGATCATCCTTAATAGACATTCTGACCATTTTATATAACAAGATTTGGCTGACGGGTATAGGGTCACCCCAATGGACACGGTCCCTAATTAGTACCATTCTTAAGACGGGTAGCCAGCAGCTTTGTACGAACTGCAGAACTATCAGTTTAATCATCCTTGCTAGTGATATCATGTTCACAATCGTACTCTGCAGATTACAACCGAAAGCTCAGAAGATCGTGGTTGAGGAGCAAACGGGCTTTCGCGCTTGTAGGAGCACTAGTAATCAAATTAAATGATAAAATAATGTCATTTTAGGGATATATCTAGAATGTCTTTTTAGATTTTACCAAGGCATGTGACCATGATGCTCTCTGGAACATATTGCAACATTATAAAATAGGGACTAGAATGTATGCGGCATGATGCTCTCTGGAACATATTGCAACGTTATCAAATAGGGACTAGACTTTATGTGGCATGATGCTCTCTGGAACATATTGCAACGTTATAAAATAGGGACTAGACTGTATGTGGCATGATGCTCTCTGAGGCATATTGCAACGTTATAAAATAGGGACCAGACTTTATGTGGCATGATGTTCTCTGAGGCATATTGCAACTTTATAAAATAGGGACTAGACTTTATGTGTCATGATGTTCTAGGAGGCATATTGCAACTTTATAAAATATAGAATAAATCTACCAGAGCCACACTGAGTTTATATGTAAATACATCGAACGCCATTCTCATCAATGGCAGAATGGGTGTTTGGTTAAATAGCATAACTAGCGAACAACAGGTAAGCTTACACTTACCCACATTCTTCAAGTTCATTCAGGAAAAGACTGTCGCAGATGCTCTGGTTGATTACACAAGAACGGTAGCGATATGTACACACAGTATCACAAACATTCGCTTAGCTGATTGCATTGATACTTTAGTTGGTGATGACAAATAGCTGCAATCACTGACAGCTAAACTCGAATTAAAATTTTCTAGAAAAGTCATTGGAGCCATTAGAAGAGATAGTACGAAGCACGAAGACATTAGAAATATAGTGAATCAATATAAGCTGAATAAATGTAAAGACATGAAATAAGATGGTTCCGCACACTCATGAGAAGACAATCTGGTTCGACTTAGTTTGGCGTCGTTCGTTCTCAATGTCCCGCTATCAAGCCCTGAAAAGGCTTTGCAGGTAGCAGAATGTAGACTGGAGAACTGAATGCGTTGTGTCGTGGTTTACAACTTGACTGCAATATGTGAACCGTTCGGTCCAACACACATCCGATTTCAACAGGAGAAAGTAATCTGATCAACTATCACTGCGCGCTTACAAGCCAAGAGTAAAGTCTGGAGGAGATGGGTTGATAACATTTGACAAATCCCACCACACCACAAACTTACGAGCCAACAGAAAAGTCTAGAAAAGATGGATTGATAACATTTGACAAATCCCACAACAACAGAGGCATACAAGCCAAGAAAAAAGTCTGGAAGAGATGGATTGATAACATTTGACATATCCCACAATAACACAGGCGTACAAGCCAACAGGACAATTTGGATGAGATGGATTGATAACGTTTGACGAATCACACAGAACAGGCTTACATGCCAAAAGGAAAGTCTGGGGAAGATGGATTGATAAAATTTTGCAAATCCCACAACAACACAAGCTTGCAACACAAGGGATATGGCTACAAGCCAACAGGAAAGTCTGCAGGAGATGGATTGATAACATTTTAGAAATCTTACAATACAGACTTACAACCAAAGCTCCCCACGCCGCTTTAGCTGCATACTTAGTTTCTAGTTCTTAGTATGTGCAGGTCCCAGCTCTGGTTTGAGCTGGATGTAGCCGGGAAAACTGTTTAGCATGACAGGCTCGAGCAGCGTATTACTCTGCTACGTTGAGACAAGTGCTGCGTAGGGTGGTTAACCAATGTGCGAGTCCATCTTAATAGACTCAAACACTAGAGCAAAGTAGACCCGCAGCCTGTTAGGCGCCATCAATGCTGCTCTAAACAAACCAATTAACCTTGACCGGTGTTGTGTCATGTCACACAGTTAGTCGCCTCTTACGACATGGTCTCTGTGGGAAAGTGGTGATATTCCTGTCCTTGGCATACAGAAAGACCCCGACGCGGACTGAAAGTTAGTCAGTATGTGTCTTTATTTGATCGCATTCTGAACATCAGTTATACGTACTGTTCTATGTCTTTCTGTATATCTTCTGTGATGTACCAGTTCCAAATACGTAAGCAATCATTGTGGATTATTCGAATAACTGACACGAATTGTCATCTTGCGTAGTACTGACGTCACTTAGTAACGCTTAGTCTCAATGAGACATTGTAGACGTCACTTACAGTCAGTTCAGCTGCTTCCACTGGAACTTTAATAATTGGTGGAGCCAATGTTCTTTGGACCTCAAAATGTCCACATAGTTTTTTCATATCGACCGATTTCCAACTAGGCATGTGTCCTCAGCACCCTGCTTTACGGCAGTGAGACATGAGCTACCTACATGTACCAAGAGAGACACGGATGTATGCAAGCGGGATATGAATGAAGCGGGCATCGATTTGGAATCATGGGAACAGTACCCCATTGATCGTGTTACATGGAGGGACAGGATTAAGCATGGAATACAGACAAACGAGATACTGATTGCTGATAGGCTAAAGACTCAGAGTTTGAGAAGACACACCACACCATGCAATGCCGAAAACGGTCCTTATTTTTCTTGCCCACACCATGGAAGACGCTTCTTTCCTGGGATTGGTCTAATGAGTTGCATTCGTTACCGGAATGGACTGTAGTTGCATACCTTTTCAAAGCATAATTACTATCGTCTGACAAGACGGAAGGAGCTAATGATGAGGATTGCGATTAAAATGCAAGTTGTTGTTCTTCAATGAAAGTATTAAATTGAATCTTCGCGACTAGACTTATCAATTATGACGTCATGTGTTGATTTGAGAAGGGTGGGCGGAGAGACGGAGAAAAAGATTGGTTGGGAATGTAAGGCAGGCGAAATGTTGGCATATGGACATCATTTAATCGTTAGGGATAAAGATGCTGAGCAACGCATGATGTGCAGTGGTCACCGACCCAAAGCTGACTGCTAGCGTCAGGGCCAGCGAACTAAAGCTGCCAAGACCCTTGTATACCTCAACGCGGTGATCCTGGATAACAGTCTGCAGCAGGGCAGACTGGCTAAGGAGAAGGGATTGAAGAGGGAATGCTAACCCGGTACTCAAAAAATGATTGCTGAAGTCGGATATGTTGGACCGAATGGTGCAAATTTCGCAGACACATTGTAAACTACGACACAACGCATTCCGTTCTCTGGACTACATTCTGCTACTTAAGCCTTTTCAGGGTTTGGTAGTTGGAGATTGAGAACGAACGAAGCCAAGCCAAGTCATTTAATCGTTAAACGTTACTTTCTTTCATTGTCTAGCTTGATTGACGGAAATATATTTCTGGTTTGTAAAATAATGCATCATGTCTAGTTGTTTCGT
Organism: Ariolimax columbianus; assembly: GCA_036924085.1. Lineage (NCBI taxonomy): Eukaryota > Metazoa > Mollusca > Gastropoda > Stylommatophora > Arionidae > Ariolimax > Ariolimax columbianus. Next base: position 39,519,818 of record JAVGWX010000017.1, read on the forward strand.
TTCATATTTATATGTGCTGAAGTCAGATGTATTGGACCGAAATGTGATAATATCGCAGTCAAGCTGTAACCTAGAACATCCCGTTCTCCGGACAATATCCTACTACTTGTAAAGCCTTTTTCGGTGCATGTTAGCGGGAGTTTGAGGACGAAGAAGAAGATGAAACTGGACATAACTGCTCCAAGTGAGCATACGTACGATGCAGATGATGACGTTTCTTCTGATGTAAACAGCATATACCAACCGTCAAATTTGCCAAATTTCATTATCCCCAAAAAAATGTGTGTTTCCTCAGCAGACCGTTGAAAACATGGCGGGTGTGATAAAGAACTCCTTCAAAGTTGATCAGCGAGCGGTGGGTTGGTTTCTAATAGCTGAAGAATGTCGACCAGTTGACATTAATTGCAGAATGCTGGCAGTGTATGGTGACAAATGTTTGGCGAACATTAGCTCCAGCGACGTTCCACCCGAACTGCTACATCAATTTTGGTGATGGCATCTTCTGACGCAACAATATGCGCCTGACCTGTTCTCGGAAGATCTTTCGTTAACTTGCGTTCTTCTTTAAATATCGTTGTCCAGTTCTTCACTGTTGTCTTCGACCCACTTTTGTCACCATACACGAAGACTAATAACACAGTACTCAAATAGGTGCAAACACAAAGATAGCTCATTGCAAAGATCAGAACAAAGTAGTCATCCTTTTTCGGATAGGTTAAAATAAGAAGATGATGTTTGGATCACGTCGTCACAACGGGAAAGATAACAGAAATGCGAGACAGAGGAAAGTAGAGAGATAAGATGTTTGACACATGATAGAAGAAGATGGACTTTCATGATCGCCAACGCCAACCGGCAAGATACATGATGATGATGAAGAGTAAGGACAGATTGAATGAATAAAGCCAGCGACAGTTTGATTCGTGCAACCAATCTCTATATCTCAACTGTGGGCTACCATGCATGCGACAGTTTGATTCGTGCAATCAATCTTTATATCTCAACTGTGGGCTACCATGCATGCGACAGTTTGATTCGTGCAATCAATCTTTATATCTCAACTGTGGGCTACCATGCATGCGACAGTTTGATTCGTGCAATCAATCTTTATATTTCAACTGTGGGCTACCATGCATGCGACAGTTTGATTCGTGCAATCAATCTTTATATCTCAACTGTGGGCTACCATGCATGCGACAGTTTGATTCGTGCAATCAATCTTTATATCTCAACTGTGGGCTACCATGCATGCGACAGTTTGATTCGTGCAATCAATCTTTATATCTCAACTGTGGGCTACCATGCAGACGCGTACAGTTGTAGGACCACCAGCACATCGCCATTGTAACCCATCTGTTATCAAGGGAAGCGTAATGCACAAACGGCTTGTGACTATTTTCTTAGTATCGTAGGGAACATAAACAATACCCCATACATCTGAAGAAAATTGACAGTATATGTCGGGAGATTGAAAAATAAGAAATATAGATGGAAATGTAGACTAGAAAGGGAACTTAATATTTTAAGGACATTAAAAAGGTAAACGTTTTTATGTAGCGCAGACACTGCCGTCGGGGATTAAGTGTTAGAGACTTCCCATTTGAATAAGGTGGTGTGAAGTTACTTTCCTCATTACCTTTCATTTACTCAGGTAGCCATTTACAACTGAGTTGGCTGGAGCGTGTCGATAACGTTAATTGAACCCCTCACATTTGTCTGGAGACGAGAGGGGCCTACCACACTGATACTTTATGCGCTCTCTTGGACATTACAGTACGTAAATAGATTCTCTCAATAGCTGTGTGTTCCTGGCCATATAGGAATGTGGACATCGACCAGAAAGGAACTTGCCCAGAAAACAAAGTGTCCCTGTTTGTCCATACAAATACATAAAGACCTTTAGTCTCTAATAATAAACGTCTGGTTGAAACGATAGCACTATTAGTACCGATCACGGGCAGTCATGATTATAATAACACGTAAAAACACATAATAACACTTCGTGATAAAACTTTTAGATTCTAGATCATAGATAAAAATATACCGGGAAAATGTTTTGAAGTCTGATCTAAACAAATCACAGAACACGAACAATGTATAAACTTATTTGGTCACAGTTATCACATTAACAAAAATAATAACTCTGTAGAATGGAAGCTTTCTGAGAGAGGTTTCATATGGACTGGAAATAGGAGTCAAACATTTTGAACCTGGAATGTTAGGTCTTTGAACTGATTGGGTAAGATCGATAGTTTGATTTTAACTTAACTTGTCTTAACGTCTTTATACTGGTTTAGAAGACTGCAGGGTATTTATGTAATCAGTTTCTTGGAGGGTGGTTAACCGATGTACGAGTCCATTTAAATAGACTCAAACAGTAGAGAAAAGTAGACCTGCAGCGTGTTAGGCACCATCTATGCTGCTCTTAACAAATCACCTAATCATGGCCGGTGTTATGTCGTGTCACGCAGTTAGTCGCCTCTTACGACATGCTCTCTTTGGGGCAGTAGTGCTATTCTTTGGCATACAAAAAAAACCCGGCGGACCACTTTTAGAGTCAAGTGATATTAACCTTGATGTTGGTATGACATATGCAAGACTAACAGATACCAGACTAACAGATGCCAGACTAACAGATGCACGACTAACAAATGCAGGACTAACAGATACCAGACTAACAGATACCAGACTAACAGATGCACGACTAACAGATGCCAGACTAACAGATGCAGGACTAACAGATACCAGACTAACAGATGCCAGACTAACAGATGCAAGACTAACAGATGCCAGACTAACAGATGCAAGACTAACAGATGCCAGACTATCAGATGCAAGACTAACAGATACCAGACTAACAGATGCCAGACTAACAGATGCCAGACTAACAGATGCGAGACTAACATATGCCAGACTAACAGATGCCAGACTAACAGATGCAAGACTGCCTGATGCCAGAATAACAGATGCCAGATTAACAGATGCACGGCTAACATATGCTAGACTAACAGATGCCAGACTAACATATGCCACACTAACAGATGTAAGACTAACAGATGCAAGACTAACAGTTGCAAGACTGACAGATGCAAGATTGACAGATGCAAGACTGATAGATATAATACTAACAGATGCAAGACTACCACAGATGCCAGACTAACAGATACAAGACTAACAGATGCCAGACTAACAGATGTTAGACTAACAAATGTAAGACTAACAGATGTCAGAAATTTATACAAGACTAACAGATACAGGACTGAGAGATGCTAGACTAACAGATGTAAGACTAACAGATGCAAGACCAACATATGCTCAAACAGATATAAGACTAACATATACATGACTAACAGATGCAAGACTAACAGACACAAGACTAACAGATGCAAGAATAACAGATGCAAGAATAACAGATGCAATACTAACAGATGCAAAATTAACAGATACAAGACTAACAGATACAAGACTAACAGATACAAGACTAACAGATGCCAGTTACGTGCAAAAGGAGGAGTATATATTTTCCCAACCAACAGGAGTAGATCATCATCAAAGAGAAGGAAATATTCTTTTTTTTTAAAAACTCCAAAGATACTGCTGAAGTTATGATTGAACAATAATGATGTCACAATGGGATAAACACTATTCAGACGTAGCCATAGGTACTGATCACAATCACACAGTAATTCAAATAGCAACCAGATGGAAAAAATAAAGCAAGAAGCGATAAACGGGATGTCAAAATTGATATATCCTCATTAAAGCAACCATACATTGAGACTATCATGTGGATGAGAATATCAGTACTAAGTGAAACTGTTTAAAACCAACCAAGCAAGCAGGAGAAACAATTCTTTCCCTATAAAGTTTATGAAAAATCAAGTAAAAACGAGATCCATACTATAAAGATAATGAAAGAACGAAAAATAAAAAAAAGCACTCCAGAACACAGACTATTGAGCAATGGATAAGAATAATGTTCAGGCATTTAAGAGATATTTGAATAAAAATCAAATTGCAAAGTAATATAAGAGATGGTAGAACACATTAAAAGAAATACGCGTGCAGAAATAAAGCTTTTCTTTTTTTTTACACAATAACACTGGCTCGAGGAAGAAGATGCATTCACAACATGAAAATCGTCTATATGGAAAGGCGACGGTGTAGGCGATCATGTTCCACCGTCGACGACAATAAAGGTGACAAACAATCGATATTTAACAATAACGGCCCTTTCATTCTTTGAGCAGAAGTAAGGGCAGCAATAATGGAAAAGCAACAGCCCCGGGCAAAATAAATAGAAAAGTGATAGGGAAATTCGGTACATATAAAGTCACTGATCTGTATTACGACATCCAGAATATTTGCCATGCACAGGCCGATCTACCGGAATGTATGTGTCGCTATAAAACAAAGTCAGAAAACTCGTGCAACCGAAAGGTCAGAATTTAGAACTATCAGATCAGCTAGATAAGCTATATCATTAATATACTGCATACAATGATACAAGCGAGGATTTTAGGCAATGAACTTCGAAGTGAACAATTGATTATCGACAATACAGAGGAACAACAGAAACAATATACTGTATAAGGACAGTACAAATTATATGCAATATGTGTATACATAGTCCGACATGAGAAACTATTTACATTTCTGCAAGACAGAGGTATGGATGGAAACGACATTAGACTGCCCAGTAATCTATTCTTGTAGCGCACTGCCACGATACGATCTGGTAGTCTTTACTCAACATATACACATATATGTACAAGGGGGAGTGCAACAAGGATGTGTTTTGGCCCCTGTTTAACGTTTACTCAGAAAAAATGTTTCGAAAGATAAAGGAAATGACAAGAGTCATTATCGACGAAGAATCAATAAGTAATATTAATTAAGTTAGCAGATGACGTAGTCCTGCTAGCTAAAAGGGAACAAGAACTATTGGTTGTAGGGGGTCTCTGTGGCGAAGTGCTCAAGCCTTTAACCTTTAACATCTTTTAAGGAATATTGACATTGGTGATTCAACTAAAAATCAAAAGTTAGGCTTATAAATTGGACATAACACAGAGCAAAACGAAAACTATGGTAATTAGCACAATAGATGTGTTATCTACTTTACAGATGATTAAAAGCAGACGATAAAGCACTTGGATATGTAAAGTCCTTTCTTCGAGATATAATAAGATTTAGAAATGAGAATGATCAACTGCTGTGAGAACTCGTCTTTGTTATCTCCTTGTTCTTTCGTCGTACTGTTCTACGGAGAATTCTTGCTATTGCCAGATGGGAGTCTTGTGCTGTAGTTAGGTTAAACTTCCTGAGTGTGTCAGGTGTCACCGTCAATCCACGAACGTCGAGAACGGCCCATTGCGCGTGTACCTGCATATGATATGCTCTGGCTGAAGGCTGATCGCAATGCAGTCTGACTACATAATCAAACCACTCGATCTGCTGGGTGTCAATATAAGCACTTGATTAGGTGGGTGTCAATGTAAGCACTTGATTTGTCCCCCCTATCTGCCTCGGCGTGGTGTTACTGATTTGGTTACGAATTGTCTATTGCCTTTCCGGCTGCACTTCTCACACATCACATCTCACAGCTTCCAATCTTACTCTTTGATGTTTTTCTAAAAAGAGCCAAGATTGACATTGGTAACACAATGTAAGAATAAACAGTGCATTAATCAGCCTCCACATAGTTGAAAGAAGCACTCTAGGGTGGAAACTGTTCACCTTCTGAATTAGATGTGCGATCTCCCACTCTACTGTCTTCAGTGAACATACTACCGAGGTATTTGAACTTCCTTACTTTGCTTGATAATTTTTTCACCGCTGTAGAAACTTATCTGCACGTTTCCGGTCTCAGTGTTTTTTTATGTTGATCTTCATGTCATATTCGTGACAATCGAGAAGGGGATTTGTTTAGTGGTTTTGTAGGTCTTCTCCATGTTTGTAAAATATTACCTGATCATCAACAGTTCATTTAAAGACTCCTCACAGCTTAGCCAACTGTGTGATTTTATCCATATTAATTATGAATAAAAATGGAGAAAGAACACACCCATGTCGAACACCATTGATCACTGGAAAGCAATTTGTCATTTCGGCATTTGTTCGTACACACCTTCGTCTTTTCTATGTTTCCTAGAATGGTGCACAAGGAACAGACGAATCTATAAGAGAATTGTTAACATATAAATATGGATATATAAATAAAGGAATAGGTACTATCTTAGAGAAAGAAAATAAAACACATAAGGAAGTCGTGTATATATTTTATGTTCAAATATAATTGATGAACAACTTCAAATCAGTTAAGATATTTTGGTCACATAAAAGACATAGCACTTTGTTGACAACCAAATTTGAAAATAAGTTAGAGGGACGTGTCAAGTGTAAACAACGCTATCATTAGGATAATAACACCAGAAGGTGAACAGGGAAAAGCCTGACAGATTGTACCATACAAGTAAGGTGCAACGGACGTTGGAGATCTATTGTAGTCAACCTTTGTTTTGGAGATGATACCTGAACTGAATCGGACTGTAGACTTAGCATTCTTGTAGCCAATTGTATTTGTTATCTTGGTTCACGTTTCTATAGTATTTTTTAAAAATCGTTCATATGAAAAGCTTACGGTGTAGGCGACATGTCTTTCCACAGCTTCCTGCAGCTTCTACTGAGAATGTTTTATAAGATGTTTCTGTCCATAACTACATTAGCTACATTTTCAATATCATGGAATCGTGTATGTTTACTTGTTTTCGCTGTACCTACTTACTGTACCGCAAACTTTTGTCGCTAAGGGCTGTTATGGGAGCTGAAGTTGCATTGTTTCCTGGACCATGTATGTTGTGTTTCCTGGACCATGTATGTTGTGTTTCCTGGACCATGTATGTTGTGTTTCCTGGACCATGTGTGTTGTATTTCTTGGACCATGTGTGTTGCATTTCCTGGACCATGTGTGTTGTATTTCTTGGACCATGTGTGTTGCATTTCCTGGACCATGTGTGTTGTATTTCTTGGACCATGTGTGTTGCATTTCCTGGACCATGTGTGTTGTATTTCTTGGACCATGTGTGTTGCATTTCCTGGACCATGTGTGTTGCATTTTCTGGACCATGAATGTTACATTTCCTGGACCATATATATATTGAATTTCCTGGACCATATATATTGCATTTCCTGGACTATGTATATTACATTTCCAGGACCATATATGTTGTATTTCCTGGATCATGTGTGTTGCATTTTCTGGACCATGTATATTGTATTTCCTGGACCATGTATGTTGTATTACCTGGATCATGTGTGTTGCATTTTCTGGACCATGTATATTGTATTTCCTGGACCATGTATGTTGTATTACCTGGATCATGTGTGTTGCATTTTCTGGACCATGTATATTGTATTTCCTGGACCATGTATGTTGTATTACCTGGACTATGTGTGTTGCATTTTCTGAACCACGAGTCTTCCATTTCCTGGACCATATATGTTGCATTTTCTGGACCATGTATGTTGCATTTTCTGGACCATGTATGTTGTATTACCTGGACCATGTGTGCTGCATTAGTCATTGTAAACACATGTTGTTTCAGAAACTGTGTTATGTTTTGACTGCACAGCACTGATGGCCGACAAAGTCTATGTTCTGCAATGCTGGTCAAAACGCTTCAGTGATATACTTAATTATACATCCGTCATCAGTGAACTGATCATATACATGCCTCAAGTTGCAATCAACGAGATACTTGGTATCCAGCCCAGAACAGAATAGGTTGAAAAGCAATCAGTCTATTGTCCAGTGGCAAGGCCACTAGCTTAGTTCGATGCTATTTCAAATGAGATTTACAAATCCGGAGGCCCTGTAATGCTACACTTGCTAATTGACATCTTTCGCTCAATTTGGAATATATGGCATATGCTACAGGAACGAAAATATATCACAATTGTCCACACGTACAAGTACTGGGGGCATATTCAATCAAGTGATAACAACAGGGGAATATCGCTCCTGTCGCTCGCTGGAACAATCTTAGCTCGTCTTGCTCAACCGTTTATCAACTTATCTATGTGGTTTCCTAGCTGGTCGAGGGACGGTTGACATGATTGTTGCAGTTCGTTAAATCAAAGAGAACTGTCAGAAACAACATTGTGATCTGTACACGACTTGTGTTGACCTAACAAAGGCTTTTAACACCGTCAACAGCGATCGACTGTAAAAATCATCGGCAAAGTCAGCTGCCCCGAAGAATTCATCAAAGTTGTCCGCCAGTTTAATGATGGCATGTCAGCCCGTGTACTGAATGATGGTAAGCTTTCTGCACCGTTTCCAATCATCATAAACAGTGGCTGTGTTCTGGCGGTATTTGTAGTCATGCTTGCTAATGTTCATTTGGCTGCGACACTGACGTGCATCTCTGATACAAGTGATGTAAGCATCTGTTCACTATGAGGTGCCTAAGGTCCCTCACAAAAGGGAAAGAAGCCACCATCTTAAATCGCCTCTTTACTCATGACTACGCCATTAACATGTGCTCAAACCATTGCATGCAGACAACTATGGATGAGTTTTCCACTGCATGCAATAACTGTGGTCTGTCGGTCAACTCCAAGAAAACGGAGGTAATGTTTCTACCTGCGCCCAGAGAGCCCTACCATGAACCAAACGTAACTGTACAGGGCCACTACCTACAAACAGATCATAGCTTTGCTTATCTTGGTATTATCCTCAACAGAGAGGCCAATATAAACTCATGATTTGCAAGGCAAGGGCTGCTTTTGGAGAACTACGAGCAAACGTTTGAAACCGTCAACGAACCAGTGTCGATACCGAGACCAATGTGTATCGTAATGTCGTGGTAACCACCCTTCTGTACAAATGCTAAACATGGACATCATATAGCAAGCATATCATGCAACTTAATTTTTTTCCAAGTAAACTGTCTACGTAGGGTACCCAGGATCGGATGACAGGATAGAGTGCCCAATGTCGTGATCCTCAGCAAAGAGATACTCTTTGGCATTCACACGCACCAAGATCAGAAGAACTGGGCATGTTGTTCAATGGTCAAATTAGCGATTCCCTAAGCATCTATTTAATGGTCAGATCAGGACAGGGCCGCGCTCACCAGAAAAAAAGGGGGGTGGGGTGGTATGGAGGTGGTAAAATAAACGACACAAAGACACTCAACATGTTTCTTTTTACATTGTTTTCCATTGATGTCGCTGACTTGGAGCTGCATGCTCCAAACCGCTTAGTCTGGCACACTGTCATCAATTGTGGTTGCATTGCTGAGCAGAGAATCATTACTGCGGCGTATGAAAAGCGAGCTGCACGAAAGGACATAATAAAAGACCGCCCAATTACTACCTCTGTTCATGTGTGCCTCAGGTACGGTAGAATCTGTTACGCTCAGATCGGACAATACATTCATTTGCGGTCAAATCGGAATAATCATGTTTAACGCTGTCACCAATTCCGCTTGAGATGGGCAACTAATTAACTAACTATTGTATGTAAAAAAACCTGGCAAAAACAGTAATAAATTGCAAAAAAATTACCAAAATTGAAAGGAATAATATCCGTAAATATGCACATTTGAACATACATACATACACATATAGAGAAACGTATACAGGCTCGATAACTATACAAGAGAATATAAAGAAAGATTGGTGGGAAAAAACACTGGGGGGGGGGGGGGGAGAAAGAGAGAGAGAGAAAGAGGGGGGGGGGAGAGAGAAAAGAAATCCACAATGAAGACTACGTAAAGGTATGTAATGTATTCAGCCTTTGCTGTTTAAAGCTTCTCATAAGTAGGGTTAATTATTCAGAAGCTCAAGCCTGTGTCGATTGTCCAAGGAGTAGAAAGCAATGTCAATGACTCTGACATCAGCATAGAATGTTTGTTCGTGATAACGATCACAACCAGAAGTATGTATGTGCACTCGACAACAAAAATAACGAACAACAGAAAAGAAAGTACAGTATAGGCAGTCATGAATTCCAACGCCGGACCTCCAGTTGATAGAAGCGCTTCCCCATAAGATAGAGAAAATGAATGAGAAAAAAATGTTTAAACTTGATTAACATTAAATGTAATCAAAATTGTGTAATGGGTATGGTCAGATAACGGACCGAGACGAGAACACAAACAAAAACTATGTTACTATCAATAGGCCTTCGTCAGGGACAACAAATGACAACAATGATTTACCACAAGAGAGATATAAGATAAAGTATTAGACCAGCAAGATATCTTCACCTCCTCTCTGATATCAATCGCACTCTCGTGTCCAGGACTATTGATACTATTTATATGTTTGGCGATTGGGGTGCTAAAGTTACGGGAAATATAAATGAGGTGTAGGGAAAAGTGAACATGGAGCTTCTTCTTCTTCTTCTTCTTCTTCTTCTTCTTCTTCTTCTTCTTCTTCTTCTTCTTCTTCTTCTGTTTATACTACTTCAACTACTACTACTACTTATTCGTACACTGGCGTACGTTTTGAAGACCAGCATTTGCTCTCTTCTGTTCAACTGGAAATAAGCATCATTTTTTGCTCTGTTTCCCATTTGTTAATATGTCTTGCCTAGTAAACCTTTTGGACTCTTCGTAGACCACACTTGAATCTGGTTTGGGTAACCTTCCATTTTATTTCACCAATCTGTCTGCCTCCTCGTTGCCTTTAATATTACATTGGGATGTAACCGACAGTACTACCAATTTTCTGGGTTTGGACTCTTGACATAGTTGACAGAGTACTGATCTTAGTTCATTTAGTTGAACATGGAGTTCAAACTGGTTTCCACAAAATATTACACATTACAGAGCTTGCAAATAATAGTGTAGATTAGAGTACGTGAATATCAGGTAATCCCATATTTTTTCTCAAAACCTGAACCATGGCTACTTTTACCAGGAGGACAGAGATAGACAGTGATGTTAAGATTGGGTGTCAGTGGGTTTGTAGTAGGCAGTGGTTGGGGAGACCAGGAGGACAGAGATAGACAGTGATGTTAAGATTGTGTGTCAGTGGGTTTGTAGTAGGCAGTGGTTGGGGAGACCAGGAGGACAGAGATAGACAGTGATGTTAAGATTGTGTGTCAGTGGGTTTGTAGTAGGCAGTGGTTGGGGAGACCAGAAGGACAGAGATAGACAGTGATGTTAAGATTGGGTGTCAGTGGGTTTGTAGTAGGCAGTGGTTGGGGAGACCAGGAGGACAGAGATAGGCAGTGATGTTAAGATTGGGTGTCAGTGCGTTTTTAGTAGGCAGTGGTTGGGGAGACCAGGAGGACAGAGATAGACAGTGATGTTAAGACTGTTTCAGGGGATTTGTAGTAGGCAGTAGTTGGGGAGACCAGGATGACAGCGATGGACAGTGATGTTAAGAAAATTGACTGAAGTCACACGATAAGTTAAGCGTATTGATGGGTGAGCAAGGTTAGTAAAGTCGATGAAGGTTGAGAGTTATTGTTGCTAAAGGAATGCCCACAATGGGTAGATTTCCCATTTTATGCGCCCTAAAAAGAACGTTCAAGGGCGAATTGTTGTAGCTTTCCCGACATCCCGAGTGTGCCGATGAAGGTGGACCTGGGTCCTCCAAGCGGTTGTGCTATGCTTGGTTTCCCCTGTGTGGCGCTTACTACTACGTGACGGATCACGCCGATCCCTAACCTTCTTAGCCAGACTGCCATTAAAACAGCCCGTTTCCAAGAAGGGCTTCGACAAGCCAAGGTGTGGGTCTTGTCCGGTATGTTTTTGCCTGACCCTGACTAATATACATGATCAGTATGTTATGCCTGACCAGACGTTAGTCTTCCTTCCCATGCTTTAGAATTCAAACTCAGACATGTAGGTAATACTTAAACATTTGTAATGTAACATATTCAAGGTAAGATGGCTCCAATAGCATGACCAAACAAGAGAATTTTAATGATCCATAAAAAGACAACCGAGCTTGGACCACCGAAGTGTCCCTCTATATCCCTGATCCAGGTGAGAACAATCGTTTCAGATACATGACCAACGCTGAAATAGAAAGAATAAGTAAGTGCTGCAGCTAAACGTTGCAGAATTGGAAATAAGAGAGTTCTTTGGTGATTCATAGACCAGGGTTGTTATAAGAACAATCTTGATAAATCAATAATAAAGACGTCACACGATCTAGTTACACAATGAGCCAATATTCACTGCAAAATCAGCAATTGTTTATTATTTCTTAACAAAAAACATATGATACAATTACATTTGATTGGAAGGAGCAAAATTACAACTGAAGCGTGAACGAGTGCAGAAATGAATCCACGATAACATTATGAATGTCTTTAGGAAAGAATCAATTCTAGTCAGGATACGAGAGTTTATGGGTCATGTGGACACCGACTCCAGACGGATAAAGTCAATATGTAGCTACGATTCAAATATTGCATGACACTAAAAAATAAGACATCAATAACTATAATCATCCAGGGATGTGACATGAAAATAAGCGCAAGACAACATACATAAGCACTGTTGATGGGATGTCCACTATGGAAATCTAACATTAGAAATATTTCCAGAAAGACTCGCGCGGGATGGCGTGATCGTCATATGCATATATCACAGCCATAATTGCGTTACGGTGCGTTTCCACATCCGGTTGAAGGAGGATTGTGGGGCTGTTTATAATCAGTTCCAGGTCTGGGATTTCGAGTACGGTAATTGTCAGAGGTCAAGGGTTGATCATTTACTAGTTAGCATAGATGTGGTCGAGCTGTCACGTGCAGACGACGTGGATTTGAATTAACCATTGGTCACGGCACGGCAAGAAGCCAGGACTATTTTTATGTCATCCTGTGACATATGACATCCAGGGAGCATTGCCCTTTGTGTTACTTTCGTTAAAGATGTAAGGGTCAAGAAATAAATTGACAGTATTCTAAATAAATGCTACTTACTTAAGAGATAAATGATGATTGATAAACAAACCAAAAATAAAACAGTTCATTTGCCCAGATGAACACCATCTTCTTTTCCGTCAGACCGCATTCCTTGAAGTATAGCATCACTCCAACACTGTATTTGGCGCCCCAAACCGGTTTAATGGAAAGCCTGATTCGAGTCACTTGATGTTCGGTTTTATAGCAATGGCTTTTAACATGTGATGTTACCAGTTATATGTAAAGCCTTCTTTAGTCGCACCTTACCACATGCAAGGAAGATCACCGGCATCGACTATTTTGACAGAATCACTGAGATAATAGTTGTTATCATACATTTACCTTTATATGATGGCTGTTACCTCTAGACCTGAGGATATAACAATACGATTGGCTCAGTAAGTCAGTACATATATTACGTCTACACATGAGGGTATAACAAGTAGACTAAGTAAGTCAGGACAGCTATTACATCTATACCTGCGGGTATGACAAGAAGATTGACTAAGTTAGGACATCTATTACCTCTACACCTGCGGGTATGCCAAGAAGATTGACTAAGTCAGGACGGATATTACCTCTACACCTGAGGGTATGCCAAGAAGATTGACTAAGTCAGGACGGCTATTACCTCTACACGGGTATAACAGGTATATCAGGAAGACTGTCTAAGTATGTAATGACAGCGATTTATTTTCGTGAATGACTGGAATTGAAATGTTTTCATTCGATAAATCGATTATAATATCGTTTATAATATTATCAGACGATATTTAGTCTTGATGATGTAACATGAGCTGCATTTAGATTATAGAGGGAAGGACACTGCGCTCGTCATCAACGTTACTCTCTCGTTCTTAGCTACCTTGGACCAGTGGCAAGATTTTCAGACGAGACGACTGGAGGTAATTTAGTATGTAAACACTCGCGCGATCGCACCGAGTTAAAAAAAAAACGTTTCGGCCAAACTGGACGCGATGTAGTTCGAATCCGGTGTGTTGAGATTACAACAACAGCAAGAACAAAAAAAAAAGGACCATACAACCCGATCGCTTCTGAGTCAACCTGTTGATGGTGAAGAAATATACTCATATTGTTTAATTCAAACAAAATAATAATTGGCTTCATGTGTGTTCCTCCATCTTTGCTCAATTTTTCCACATATCATTTTAACAGTTGTAAATCCCATATTGTCTTGACCACACTTGGAACTTCAACTGGTACACATTTTTGGAGAATGAGTCGACCCAGGGATAATTTTTGCAATCGAAAAAATATCCCGCTAAATATGGTAAACCAGTACAAACACCATTGCCCTACCGCGGCTCCACAACTTCTAAAACGATCTCACAATTAATTGTTATGAGTCTATCATATCTTATATACAGTTTAATACTTATACAACAACATCCTTTTCTCGAATATCGTAGAAAATATACCAGGTATTGGAAACAAGAACATCCAGGTGGAACAAAAAAGAAGAGACATAACCCTGAGGTACATAGCGGAAAACTACACAAGCATGGACTGGACCCATGCATACACCGACGGTTCTGTAACAAAAACAACACAAAATGGAGGGGGAGGGGTATTCCTGAGCCTAACAAATGGTAGAAAAATAATACTGTCAGTGGCAACTGGAAAATTCTCAAGCAATTTCAGAGCGGAGGCAGAGGCACTGAAGGCTGCAGTAAAAGCAATGCTTACAGGCGAAAACAATGAAAGCCAGATAGTCCTGTTTACATAAGCCTTGGCCGTGGTTACAGCACTAAAAAGCCAGAAAAATACTTAACTTCATGATTTAAGAGCAGTACTGTGTCAACTATGCCAGCAGGCCGCACCAAAAAGAGTAGTGGTACAGTGTGTTCCATCCCATTGTAACATCCAAGGCAACGAGGAGGCAGACAGACTGGCAAAAGAAGGTGCAAGACTGCCACAACCAGATTCTAGTGTGACCTACGAAGAGTCCAAACATTTTATTAGGACAAGATACATGGCCAAATGGGAAACTGAACATACTGGCTACCAAAAAAATGATGCCTACTACCAGTTGAACAGAAAAGAGCAGGTCGTGTTCTTTAGACTCTGCACAGGCCACAACAGATTGAGGTACCATCTATTCAATAAACTGAGGATAGGTGGCACTGACAAATGCAACTGTGGTACAGGGAAAATGACCGCTGAACATCTGCTGCAAATTTGCCCGACATACGAGGACCAGAGAAAGCACATGTGGCCATCACCAGTGCCAACACTAGACAAGCTCTATGGCAGTATCGACATCCTCAGGATGACAGCTGCTTTCTTTGAACAAATTCAAGTTGACGTCTGACAGCTTACGAAGAAGAAGAAGAAGAAATCGTTCCTACTTGTACTAAAGTTACACCTTTTTAGTCGTTCCTACTTGAACTAAAGTTACTCCTCTTTTCCCCGTTCCTACTTGTACTAAAGTTACTCCTCTTTTCCCCCGTTCCTATTTATACTAAATTTACACCTGTTTCTCCCTTTCCTACTTGTATTAAAGTTACTCGTGTTTTCCCCTTTCCTACTTTTACTAAAGTTACTCCTGTTTTAGACGTTCCTTCTTGTACTAAAGTTACTCCTCTTTTCCCGTTCCTACTTGTACTAAAGTTACTCCTGTTTTCTCCCTTCCTACTTGTACTAAAGTTACTCCTGTTTTTCTCTCTTCCTCAGCAAGCATCCGAAATGAAGTGCCTACATATGATGAGTTTAGCAAAAGAGATGTAGTAAGTATTTGTAGTTATGTCTGGGGCGTTGAGCATAAGCTGGTCCTTATTATGTAAGAGTTGAAGTAAGACATCTTTAGATTATATAACTTACATATTTTTTGAATACGGTAAAGACGACAAGTCTCACATAAAATATCTTTGACTACAGCATGTTTTCAAATTGCTGAGATTTAAGAGAAGGACGAAGGAGAGTTACTTTATCATGAAGGAAAACAACACATGTATTATAGAAGTGTCTCCAGCAAAAGAGACGTGAATTGTAACCATTTCTATGTTGGATGGCAGAGCAAAACAAATTTCATTATTATCTGAACATAGGTAATTTTAAAAAAATGTATGGAAAATACACATTATGTGTTTTTCTATTTTTAAATTCAATATGTGTGTGTACATATAAATATGTTTATCTATGGTATCATATGTTATGTGAATACTGTATTAGTTATGGTAGTGTGTGTATGTGTGTGTGGAAGATTATAATTCAACTAAATGCATTGTTTCTAGCAGCACAAGAATCACCAGAAACGGTAATGTTGTAATCTGAGTTAAAGTTGTGAGAAACTATACTGACAAGTATATCTATATTTCATATGTGCAAAGAAAACAATGATGATTGATAGGAAACACCTTTGAAAAAAAAATAATAGTAAAACAGAAATGCGACTAGTTAGAACTCACAGGAGAAGAAATGCGAGAGACCAAATAATACATGCCGAGGAACAATAATGTTTGAAGGAAAAGTAAACGGATTCTCCTGCACGGAGATCACTGAGATGGCCCAAAATATAACCTGTAGAGAGTGGCAGTTGCTACTATCGGTTCCTCTAGATTAAACAAGAGGTTCGGTTAAGTAAAGTAATGCATTCACATGCAGCATGACGATACTGGAGACAGTAAGGCAATAACTGAATGTCTGTTTAATGGACATGTTATTTATAGCGCGGAGTATTTTTCATTTTTGAACAAAACATTAATTTTTTAACATTACTAAAATACCGCTTTAAATGGTTATTTTCACATGGAATTAATATTATAAATATGATGCACAACAGCAGGATAGATAGGAGGTATTACGGATATGCAGAAACAGCAATGAAATAAACTAACGATACCTAGACCCTGCACACCAATAAATGCGTATTTCTCCATTTAAAGGAGAAAAAAGTAATTTAACAAATACATTTTCTTCTTGAAGCACTTAATTAATGTATCTATATTGATTTTTGCTAAATCATTAGCTTATGTCAGTTAACAAATGTAAAATTTTATTTTTTGGACACTTTAAATACCGTAAACTCTTTCACAAACTAAACAAATGTGCCGGCAACTAGCAACACATCTGTATGGCCGAAATAATGAATACTTATAATGAAATGCAGGTTAATTCTAATGAAAATCAAGTCACCCTACATAGCAGATATGTTTTTGAGAAGAAAATCAGCTGAAACGCTGTGTCTACCTGTTTAGTAAGTGGCCAGAGACGGATTAATATCATTTCAACACACGAACGTGTCAGAAAACCACAATTTCGTGCCTAAAAGACAGTCTCCTATAGATTATCGAAACCATGTAGTATGGTAGCTTGCACAAGCTTACAAAAAATGTCTTTTTTCCCCCACACTTTTTAGAGTAGAACATAATTGCCTGTATTTGAACTATGACTTTGTGGATTTCCACACTGACTGTGCTGAACATCGTAATAAGCAAAATATAAATATGTAATAACGCTGAATTTCACAATAAACTATAAATCGTTTGATGTAATTTTGCCGTTTTTCTCTCAGACAAAATAGTTTTGGGTAGAAAATACATTTCACTCTATGGACGCCTGTTGAATCAGTTGCTATCGCATTTGAGTTGAACACTTATTTAAGAAAACATCAAATATATTGATTGAGACAGCCACTAAGTAGGAAGATGTTATTCTTTCGTCAAATGTTGACCAGTGGTGTTCATATTTTGTACGTGGTTTTGACAATGAAATGAAGTCGACGAATACATATAAGTACAGAAGTACACTTTCTGCACATAAATAAGTATGTGTTCAACGTTTAACAAACTCTATACATGGCATTTCTTTAGACTATAACATCTCAGCGTAATAACTAGAGAACTATGATTAATGAATTAGAAATATGAAGAAGTAATTTTAT
Source organism: Ariolimax columbianus (assembly GCA_036924085.1). NCBI lineage: Eukaryota > Metazoa > Mollusca > Gastropoda > Stylommatophora > Arionidae > Ariolimax > Ariolimax columbianus. The sequence continues at coordinate 39,537,652 of JAVGWX010000017.1, forward strand.
TAGCAGAGATAATCGTCAGCTGATGGATTTATTTAAACTAACCGAGCAATAAATAATTAATGAACGCGATAATATAAAAAACAGAATTAGCACAGAAACAAGTGACAATAAACACTTGTGTAAACACATCTTGATGTATCTTGATCTTGATGACCGTTCCTCAGCGTAGTTGCTGGTCCCAACGTCGTCTCCAGCGGATCCTGTCTTGGGCCACGGAAGTCCAGTGCGTGGTAAGTGCTCCTCTAGAGGCATCTCGGATGTTGCAGCGTACAGCAAGGGAATCTAATCAAGGCATTGGAGGTCTTCCCCGCGGTCTCTTCTTCGCTCGGGGGTAGCAGACTGATGTCGCTGTGCTCCATCGACCATCGTTTCGTCGCAATATATGACCTACCCATCTATGTTTTGACTTGTCTGCATGGATTACCGCATCCTCCACCAGGGACAATTGTCTTATGTCAGAATTGTGGAGACTTTACATGCGTTGGTTCCGGAGAGTGATTCCGACCAAGCGTCTCTCGAGGGAGGCCTGGGTCACTCAATTTGTCCTCTAGTGATTTTGTTAAGAGTCCACACCTCGGCACTGTAGCACATCGCAGGGAGTACAGTGGAATTGAAGAGAGAGGCTCGTAGATTTTAGCCATGACAACCTCACAGGACAGTGTTAATAGACGAAAAGACCTAATCCGCGTGGCGACGTCTTGTCAATTCAAATGTATACGGAAGATATACAACTTATTTTCTTCTTATTAGTGCTCTTTCAGGGGAAAACTAGAAAATATTTCAACAGGCCACCGATCAAATATTGTTCACATGTAATTACTATTCCCTTTGGCACGTATATTTGATACACTCTTGGAACATATGTTAAGGACGCATTCCAGTTTAACTCAGTCGTAGTTGTTCATACTTTTAATTGAGATTTCATTTAACAGAAAACTTTGCATAAAATTTCTTGTCTGTCTGCTAAAGCTTGCATCCTAGAGATTGAGCTAATGTGCAGATTAATGTGATCATCGCTGTTACATCAGCGTACAAGTTACACTTCAGTCAATTGTAAATGGAGATAGTTCGATAAACTGGAAGACTTCGGGCTATAATAAACAGAAATAGTTCAATAAACTAGAAGACTTCAATCCATTGTAAACAGGAATAGTGTGATAAACTAGATAATATTATATCTAAGCAGTTCAAGATGCACACATAAACATCAAAGATACATTACATTTAACAACCTGAATGAACAACGGCATTAAAAATAATCTGATCGGCAATCCACAACGACATTGTAAATAATCTGATCGGCAATCAACAACGACATTGTAAATAATCTGATCGTCCAACCACAACAACATTGTAAATAATCTGATCATCCAACCACAACGACATTGTAAATAATCTGATCGTCCAACCACAACGACATTGAAAATAATCTGATCGTCAATCCACAACGACATTGTAAATAATCTGATCGGCAATCCACAACGACATTGTAAATAATCTGATCGTCTAACCACAACGACATTGCAAATACTCTGATCGTCCAACCACAACGATATTGAAAATAATCTGATCGTCAATCCACAACGACATCATGAATTTATCTGATGAACAATCTCGACCCCATCCATTTTAAGAAAATGATTAATTTCACTATCCGAATATATGATGATGTCTAATAGGCATTCCTCCACACAACGGCTTTAAGAAATGATCTGGTCGACAATGTTTATCCCATGGAAAATAAGAAAACGTCTAATGAATAATCTTTCCCACAACGGCTATACGAAATGGTCTGTTGGGCAATTTCCACTACATCGACATTTAAGACATTATCTGATGTAGAATCTTCACTCTGTCTATAAAACAAAAACAATTTATAGACAATCTCTACCCTATCGACTAAAACAAAGTATGTAATGGACAATCTGAGCTCAGTCGATTAAAACAATAGCATATGGTGGCCATCTCCACTCTGTCGAATGAAACAAATTCATCTGATGGACATTATCTACTTAAATCATCCGATCACATTAGTTTCGACAATCTTATTAGAATAATGTATTTTAACTATTCAATTGTGGCTCCTTTCTATATGTATATTAATCTCTGTCAAATGTGAAAGCCATCGCAGCAAACAAATCTACAAGAATAATATTGATCTACTTTGACAAACATTCGCCTATCTGAATTTAAATTCAAACATGTCTGTCTCAGAATTTAAATCGTATAAAAATGTATGTGCCCATCGTTTAACTTAATCTAATTTTTTAGAAGATCTGTCCAGCGAAGACATTCCACTTCTGCTCTCTCATTCTGTGGAAGACACAAGCTCTCTTTTCCTTTCTCACTCTTTCTCTCTTCCTATCGTTATCTCAATCTCCCCCTCTCCTTCTTTCTCTTATTGCTTCACCAAAAGACCTTCGTATTTTGTTGAACATTGATATAAATAAACCTGCAGTGTGCAAAGAAATCCTTGCTGAGACGTTCTAGAAAATTATAGATATGTACGAGGCGTGCTCAAATGAATGCGGACCATACTGCACCAAGTGAACATACGTACAATGCCCATGATTACGTCACTTTTTGTGTATATAGCACATACTAACCGTCAAGTTTGCAAAATGTCATTATCCTCCGACTCATAGTTTCTTCAGCAGGCCGTTGAAAATGTGGTGGGTGTGATACGAAATCCGTCCAGACTTGATCAGCGAGTGGTGATTCGGTTTTTAACAGCTGAAAGATGTCGACTAATTGACATTTATCGCAGAATGCAGGCAGTGTATGGTGATAAAAGTGTGTCGAAGACAACAGGGAATAACTGGACAATGATATTTAAACAAGGACGTGAGTTAACGCAACAATATGCGCCTGACCTGGTCTCGGAAGTGAGTTAACGCAACAATATGCGCCTGACCTGGTCTCGGACGTGAGTTAACGCAACAATATGCGCCTGACCTGGTCTCGGACGTGAGTTAACGCAACAATATGCGCCTGACCTGGTCTTGGACGTGAGTTAACGCAACAATATGCGCCTGACCTGGTCTCGGACGTGAGTTAACGCAACAATATGCGCCTGACCTGGTCTCGGACGTGAGTTAACGCAACAATATGCGCCTGACCTGGTCTCGGACGTGAGTTAACGCAACAATATGCGCCTGACCTGGTCTCGGAAGATCTTTCGTTAACTCACGTCCTTCTTTAAACATCGTTGTCCAGTCCTTCACTGTTGTCTTCGACACACTTTTGTCCCCATACACTGCCTCCATTATGCGATGAATTTCAACTGGTTATCAGAGATCACAACAACCGGCCTACAGTGTCTAGAAGAGAGAAGAATTCGTGGTGACTTCATACAGTTTTATAAGATGATCAGAGGAATGGATAGATTAGACAATGACAAGTTTTTTTTTTTAAATACAGCCACCTACAATAACAAGAGGGCATAGCTACAAGTTGACTAAAGAGAGGTCCAAATTAGATATTAGAAAATATTTTTTTAGTGAGAGAGTAGTGAATGCTTAGAATGCATTACCATGGGAGGTAGTGGAGGCAGGGACAGTTAATGCATTTAAGAATAAATTAGATACCCATAGCTTTTATAGCAAGGTGATGTAAATGAAACTGGTGGTATACAGACTTTGCAGGGTCTTCTAAACCAGTATAAAGACGTTAAGTTAAGTTAACCATTGGTATGTACGACTGAGGGAGTTACTCGTAGTGAAGGCAGAGTTATAGGTATACACAATTCACAAGTGAAACGTCTCGAATGATGAAGCGCTGATGATACTTCTCTAACATTAATTAGAAAATAATAAATGATATCCTCAAAGGTAGAAGGCTCTACAGCACTTTGATCTGCCACAATGCTAAGTAGTTGGGTAGAATCTATGCTGATTCTAGATTCAGAAAGTGATACACAATCGACGGTCTTATGTTCCTATATCGCGTAACTATTGTCAACAGTTACTATGCTATTTTGAAGTTAGTGACAGTCGTCTGTTTATTGATTGTATCGTACTTAACATCCGGATGTTAATTGATGAAAACAAAAAGTACGTTATCCTGTGTGAATTCCTGTGATTAAAATGTGTTGACATATGTGTCTATGTATTTTACTACTTGTGCGTATATTTATTGCTTATTCGCCCACATGAAATATGTTCTCTTTTCTGTCTATCTAGTTCATGGTAAGTATATTTATAGTTGCAGGCATGTACTCACATAATCACACTGTCAGCGTATATAAGGTTAGAGCAGTTTGCCTGGGCATATATATGTATCTTAGAGCATACATAGATAGATCAGTATCACATTATAGCACCACCATATCTAATATATTGTATGTTATATGTATTGTCATACTAACACGTTTCTCAACAGGTGACCTGCAGATATAGAGCATGACAGCTTCGTGTTTTCATATTACATACGTTGTTTTTAAATATTACCTATTGCTGCCATGTGTACTGGACACTTATTTAAGCGTATCATTGAGCGGTATAATAATATACGCGTTTTACATATGTTTCGGTAACTAGAAACGCTAAGATGAGCAGTATCAAACGTTGATACAATACTGTTATCAAATGTCCAGCTATGAAGATTCGATTTGATTTTTTTCGTTGTCACGTAAAAAACAGTTCATCATGATAGGATAACATAAAATACAAATGTAATACGTTATTAGTGTTTTATAAATGGTGGATATTGACAGCAGAGCAGATAATGTTAGTGGACGAACACTGAGTAAGTTATGAGCGTATAAAAGAACAAATGGCGTCATGGAAGAGGCAGTAGTGGTAATAATGGTAGAAATTGTAGTAGTAATAACATTAGTAGGGGAGCAAGAGTTGTATTATTAGTAGTAATTTTATTAGTAGTGTTAATAGCATTATTATTAGTTTGTGTAGTAAAATTAGTAGTAATAGCAGCAGCATTTATAATTTGCAGTAGTGTTAGCAGTAATAGTAGTATAGGTTTTAGTTGTAAAATATGTAGCAGTAGTGCTAATAGTAGTAATATATGTAGTAGTAGTAGTATATGTAGTAGTAGTAGTAGTAGTAGTAGTAGTAGTAATTGTAGTAACGGTTGTTGCTGTTGTAGCAGTATTTGTATTAAACGTTGAAGTAGCAATAGTCGTAATAGTAGTCTTTGTAGCAGTAGTAGTGGTAGTAGTAGTAGTAGTAGTAGTAGTAGTAATAGTAGTAGTAGTAATAGTAGTAGTAGTAATAGTAGTAGTAGTAATAGTAGTAGTAGTAATAGTAGTAGTAGTAATAGCAGTAGTAGTTGTTGTTGTTGTTGTATTAACAGTAGTCGAAATAGGAGTAGTAATTATAATAGTAATAGAAGTGGTAGTTTCAGCATTAGTAATAGCAGTAGTAGTAGTAACAATAGTGGTACTACAACAATAAAATAGCAAACACTAACAAATGGCTAGAAGTAATCAAACTAAAGATATGTTTTGTTTCATTTAGTTGTTATTCATATCTGGCGTAGACAATATTCCGTAAACTTCAAAAACATTTTACACATTTTCTATCATATCATCTAAAAAAAAATTCAAAAACATTATCTAACTCTGTCATATAGCCCCAACTTCCGTTAAATGTTGTTAATGAATAAAGAAAAACGTATATTGTTGCTGTTTACTAACCATATACCGCTGTATGACGTTTGAGCACATATGTATATGTATTCTATATTTCTAGTACTAGTATGTATTATACATACCATAGTAATGTTCTAGTCTGTGTTGTGACTGTTAGTTTATGTCACCAGCGGTATGTTTGATGTCTATACTTGGCCATGCTAGTTTTTGTCCTGTTCATTAATTAAATTGCCTCAATCTAAATTTGCACTAGTTCAAATTTATGGCTAGTTGTTTTAATAATGTGTCATTTAATTTCACATTTGCTTGGAAAATAAATCACTTCGCTAGATTTATAGCAATATAAGACACCTATACATTGGAATATTTTAAGAACATGCAAAAATGTTGTGTGATATCAATGAACAGAAACCCGTATATCGTGTTTAAAAGCCGCCGGTAGAACACTATCAAACGTAGTAAAATACAAAAAAAAATCAGCTTTGAACAACAACATCAAAATCAGTATTTTCCGATATAATTAACTTTAGTTAGTCTAAAAGTGTATTAAATATCAGCCTTGGACAACATTATTAAATATCCATCTTGCACAGCAGTAATGTCGATCTCGTTGAATGCCAACAATTAGTAAATATACTCTTTAAGGGAGCCTAGAGAAGAATGTTAAGTAGCGGTGTGTTGTAGCTTTACTCACATCCCGATCGAGCTTATGAAGGTGGGCCGGGGTCCTTCAGGTTGTTGTGCTATGCCTGGCTTCATCTGCGTTACACGCACTACTACTGAGATCACGTCGATCCCTCACCTCATTACCAGACTGCCATGAAAGCAGTCCGTTTCTAAAGAGCACTACGGGGAGATCGAGGTGAGGGCTTTGGACAGTATATTTTCCCTGACCATGACTAACATGTCCGATCAGTATATTTCTTACCGCACAGCATTTTTAAAAATGAACATTTTACAAATTAGTTAACATTAACAGTGCACTAACATTATTAAATATTCACCTTGTACCATATTATCAAATATCCACCTTTTACCAAATCATTAAATATCCACATTGTACCGCATTATTACATATACACATTGTACTGCATTATTAAATATCCACATTGTACCAAATTATTAAATACCCACCTTGTACCACAATAATATATAACTACCTTGTACTACTTTATTAAAAGTCCACTTGTACTACATTATTAAATATACAAGTTGTACAACATGATTAAATATCCACCTTGTTCCGCATTATTAAATATCCAATTTGTGCAACACCTAAATATCCACCTTGTACATCGTTATTAAATATCAAGCTTCTACAACATTATTCAATATACACTTTGCAGAACATTATTTTGTTTATGTTTTGCGCAACATTATTCAATATTAGCTTTGTATAACATTATTTTACGTATATCCATCTTGTACAATATAATCAAATATTTATAATTATTATATACGTTTTGTTCATCACTTCATATGGCTCGTATGACATTATTATAATCCAGCCGTGTATGTCGTTATTACATATAAGTCTTCTACAGCATCTTTCCTGTACGATACTGTAAAATCAGACGTGCATTGCATTGCATGACATTTATAATTGCATCAATTTACACCACACTAAAGCCAGCATTGTTGTACAGCACTATTGGAATCGTCGTGGTACACTGCAACTAAAATCAACCAACTTACAGGAAAACGCTAAAAGCTTATGTGTACAATGTATTGTTAATATGTTGTTCCAACGATAGTTAAACATGAAGCTGAACGGTGAAGCCAGAACTTTATTCCACACAATTTTTACATGGTTATGTATTTTTCACTAAAGACTACAACTGGACAGGGAACTGGGGTATGACGTGGATGCTTGTTAACGTCTTGTATCAACTCTTTTCAAACTGTATGATCTCATGAATGCTTTCAAATACGTCAGTGTCCACTGGTCATCTACATCATCTGCCTATTTCTTTGTGTTTGTCCTCTTACGTTTTTCCAGTTATGTACGTGTGCACTTCGCGTGCTGTATTGAAGATGGATGTACATATCAACCAATGTGTCTTTCAGTGTGCAACTAATTTACATTTGCATATTTTAAAATATTCTCATAATTTAGGTAATACGAATTGGAAAAACAGATTTAGTAAACATCAACCACAAGTAAACAGACAACAAATGCTAATAATTCACTCTTCAGAATCAAGTAGAATGAAAATCTAGAAAATAGTTATGTAATATCTAAAGTAGTTTTCTAGAAAACAGTGTTAATCAATTGATTTTTCTACGCAGGGATTCTTGGATCCCAACCATATTTATTATATTTGCAACTAAATTATTTAACCAAACTTCGAAAATGACATATTAGCAATTACATTCTGACCAACACAGTTTGTTATCTCACATGAACTAGAAGAAAAAGTTAAACAGAAACGACAACAATATAAGTCAATTCATATTGTTAGGTAGCCTTCATGGAGAGATGGCACTCTACTATGGTGATCTCACTCACTCTCTGACGACTTGTTCACTTCCCTAACTGTAAACCAGATACCAATTTGCAAATAATAGACTGGACCGTGACGGTACCGTTATAAACAAAGTCAGTCCTTTGTCAATCAATCAAAGCCCGCCGTTCCTCTCGGTGCATAGGTCATGGATACCTTCACACCTGCATGCACGGCCCTAGGTTGCTCTTTCCGCCTCTCTCTCTCTCTCTCTCTCTCTCTATGCGTAATAATTTAATCTTAGTTCTTTCTCACATTCTCTTCTACAAGAATTGTTGGGTCTACCTCTATCTTCTCTATCCTTGAGGATTGCAGGTAAGATCCTGTCTGGCTATGCTGGACTGTACTATCCGCACCGTATGTCATATCCAGCCCCATTTCCTTAGTTGAATTTGTCGTTCCAGTACATGTTGTTGGGTCTTTTTTCATAGGTCTTCATTCCTCATTATATCCTGCCACTATGTGTCAATTATCCTTCGTAATCATCTGTTAACGAAGATGATGTTGATGTCCTAGCTGGTCTCCATGTCTCCGCTCTATACATCAGTACCGACTCGGCATTCCTATGACTAAAATAAAAAAAGCGCCTTAACGGTTTAAAAACGGGGGCGTTCGGATATATATTTATATATATATATATATATATATATATATATATATATATATATATTGTTTTTCTCATTTCTCTATTCCCAAAAGGCGGTAGGAGTTGCACTATGTTTTTATTTTCCGTATGTCGGCCAAATGCATCAGACTTCGGTATGCATTTTATTTAAGAGTCTGGTTCTTCCTGCATTTTCTAAGTTTTACTATCACGAGGTAACGGCGATTGTAGGGGGGATCGAACCTAGTACCTTTGGGTTGTGAGCCGTGTCAATTAACCACTAGACCATAATGTCCCCTATACATGATCTCTATTCAGTTACTTAAAGAGCATATGGCATTCTCTGCAAAGGGCTCATTATAAGCAGCCTGCGCCAAAGCGCTTTCTGAACACTTGAAGTAGTGACAAAAACATGTTTTATGTAACAAGCTTGCCAGCTATTTGCACAACCCTCTGTTGTCGTCTTTCACGACATACCTAGAATCTGAAAGTAGACCTATGTCTCGCTCCGCGGGAAATACACTGATACGCTGGGACATTCATGATATAAATTATCTCCTCTTTTCGCTGTGTACTCGCATTGCAGCCGCTGGACTCATCTCATAACCTGTAAATCGTGTACACGATCTTGAAAATAATTAAGCCTTTGTTGATCTACGAGTCGTCTTCATATCAAACCGGGACTTTTTATTCTTGTTCTAACTGAAATGATTATAGCGTACTGGAACTACTATCATTAGTTAGGGACATTTGTGTTCTATTACTGCTAGGTGGCCCACTTGTCATGGGTCAGTCAAGTGACAGATAAATAACAATGGCGTACAACACTGTCAGTGGTTACATAAAACAGCGTATTTAGAAGGCCGTACATTCGCGAGTTATGATCCAGGCCGTGGTGGCTGTCAACCCATTACAATCATTCATGTGAATATCCAGATTGTGTATCGTCTTATATTGGAAAATTGACGGATAACCTGTCGCGAAATTGCCCAAGAGACAAATCTTTTTCTGAGTACGGTGAACATTTTGTTTATTTACATTTGCACTTTAGGAAGGATAATTAGTGCTCGTTGTGTTTGATCACAAATGGCGTCCTGATCATGTAATATATCCCTCGACCTCATTCGGATCACCGCATTATGTGCCGATTGCTGCAACTCGGCTGGGAGGTATTGCCATATCCACCTTACATAACATACCTCCTCCAAGCGCTGTTCAGATGTTTGGACACCTAAAATAATTCATGGTAGGTCAGCATTTCAGCACTGGTGACGAAGTGAAACATGCTGCCCTCTATTGGTTCAGACATACTGACAAATTTCTCTACGCCAAAGCTTTACAAGCATTACTAAGCGCTGGGATAAGTGCATAAACGTTGCAGGTGATTACATTAAAAACAAATGGTAATTCGACTAGACAAATTATTTGTGTTTGCCTATAATAAAAAGTCCCGGTTTGACGCTTCGTACTTATTGATCTTGATGTCCGGAGATGAGAAGGTCAGGAAATAATATAAAATGGTCAATACAACATAAATACATTATTGTGTGATTATAGAAATAAGTTCACTGCCCATCACAAACGATGATGGTGACAACACTAAACGGTTTTGTCTTGATGATGTAATTTGTGCATTTTCGGATAATAGTGACGAAGAAACTGTTCTGGTAACCGACGCCATTCTCTGGTTTTGATGTGGGTTAGATGTAAGTCAAGCCTGAAAAAGTAGGGATATGCAGACGATACATTCTGCAAATGTAAGGTCGTCTGAGACCTGGACCACCTGATGATATTTTTTCAGTATGTAGGAATCATGTGCTGTAGAGGACCTGATGGTGGCAAATGACAGAGCACTTACGATGGCAGGTTTTTGGGCGAAAACTATCTGAGATGGCCGGACACGGAAAGTAAGTAAGTCTGACCCTGAGCTACTTTGTGCTAATGACAAGACATAATTCTAGATGAATGTAGGTAACTCGGGATGCAGGCACTCTGGTCCCACTTCCAGTAAGATCAGGGGTCACTTGAAACCTGCGGGACTCGATCACCAACCATTTCCGTGCATCGCTTTGAGAGACGAATACCTTACCTCTCAACCACAGCAACGCCCATGTGAGAACAATAATGTCCTCAAAGCAACAGAGCTACATGAAATACGTACAAAGTTATGTTTCAAGGAAATCAAGAAAATTCCGTAAGAATAACAACATTACACAACAGTTATGTTTACATGCATTTCATCTTTCCTCTAACAAAACGTTAACACTAGTGAAATATAATGTCTGGCGTGTGTAAAACAAAAATTAAAAATAAACGTCTAGTAATGGCGATAGAGGAGCGCGTGGCCGACAAGGAGGGCAGCGGTTCGAATCCCCGGTATGGTATATGTTGTTTTTCTGTTGGGGGTGAAATAAACAAACATAGCCAGCACACGACGTGGCGACAGCAGTGGCCAAGCGGTCTGTAGTCATCAGCCTTTAAAACCCCTCGACTACCCCAGCAATGGGTAAAATATCGTATGACAGTTTTTTATTGTTTTACAATTTGTAATAGCGATACATATCTGCCTCGCTTTTTCGACTGCCGTCCGCCGGAAGCATTCAATTGAAACATTGAAGCATGATCGTAGCCAGTGTCCAAGAAGTCTATCCCCCAACATCAATGTTAAGTTTTTCTGAGTTGACCTGAAAAGTATACTTAATGATATTGTTGCTGTTCAACTTTTCAGTTGTATCGTGTCTACCGGTTGACGTGATGGTTCTGTGTTGACATGTGGTGCAGTGATATATACATTTCTAACTGTACGTTTTCAATTAGGTCACAAAATCTATATATATATATATATATTATTTAAAAAACGAAGGTGTCAATAAAGAATGCACGACACATGATTTATTCAAAAGCTGATGATGTAGTGCCTGCTAATTCTAGCATAGCTTATTGTTAACTTTGAAAACATGAAACTACTTCAAAATACACTTATTTAATAAATATATGAAATATAAATTACGGTACAAGAATGCAGTTCTATTAAATGCCATGTCTTTTATCAAATAAGGTAAATTAAAGTATAGTAAAACTGTTAGATTTGGGAGAAACATGACAATATATGTAGCATTCCTTTCTGAAGTCAAGAACACTGATATGTTAGTGAATATATTCCAAACCAATCACTGGCAATTAAAGAACCTCATATTGTAAAATGCACAGACCAACATGTTAAAAGGTCATTTACACATGTTCTCAGAGATTTTTATTTTCGCTTTGACGAACTACCATGTTGGCCAGTTCTTGTAAATATGTCTCATTCTGCACTTTCAACACAATGTCATCAGCGTATCACAAGTATTTGTAATTTTCTGAACACCAATGTATATTACAGGTATTGCCTCTTGTGATCGCAATGCGCATTCGATGTTCTGAGAGAAAACAAATCACGGGAAAGCAAACACCACTGCCTCACTACCTTATTTTAAAATCTGCCTACAGTGTCCTGCTGTGTTGTCTATTCGTATAGCTGCAGTCTGTCACCAGTACATTTGTTGAATAATTCTTGGACCTTGCCATCGAGTTGCTGCCCTTCCAATGTAGGGATCATTTTTTGCAGTGCATTACCCTGTCTAATGCCTTGGTAAAGTCTTCGGGACAAAAATTACGTAGCATGTTCTTTCTAGAACGTCGCTTCTTATAAACCCCAACCTATTTTACTGTTATACATTTATTGGCAAGTGTGCTGTACTGTAGATTGCCATTACTTTCCATACTTGGAGGAGCGAAAAACCCAAATGTCATTCAAATCAGACACCAGCGCGTTTCAGATTGGGTGCTTTGGGATTGTGAAAGGGACGCTTCACCACTAGGCCACGCAGCCTCCAAAGTCTAAGAAGCACATATATAAACCCCCTTTCATTTCTAAAGCTCTCTCGATTATTGTTCTCAATATATATATATATATATATATATATATATATATATATATATATATATATATATATATATATATATATATATATGACGTTGTTTGGGGCTTCCATAATCCTGCATTGCTCATCGCCGACATCAGGATTTATTATATCGCTCACGCTTCTCGTGATGATTGGTAGAGTTATTTTCGTTACTGGACTCTAAATACTTATAGTGCTGTGGTCTTCACCTTCAATGACTCCAGGTTTCTTTGGCAATGCTACGAATAAAGACTTCATCAAGTTAGTCGGGATGTATCCGCAGTCATATATATATATATATATATATATATACATACACACACACAAACACACACATTCCATTTTTGATAAGTTTAATTGCAGAAACGGTTTACTATATTTGTATTTTGTTTCATAATTTGAATTTATATCTGCTTTCATAAATACCATGGCATTTATAACTGAAAATACCAAAATTGAGTTGGCAGTAATACTCATGTCTTTGCTAAATGGAATACTTCTCTTAGTGACATGGAAAATCCGATAAAAAAGCGTTTCTGTAAAAATTAAGATAACATATAAACATGTTTTCAGATTGATAAGACGAAACGAGAGTGATCATGCAAACATTGTCTCCTTCGCGTGTCTTATTTACAATTAATGCTCAATATATAAATATTTTTAACGAATTTGAATATATTTACAAGACTTCATCTCAGTAAGGTGAGCACGTCTAATGTTCAAACTAAATTAACTACTATTGAATGTCGATATCTTGAAAGGCATGACTATAGCGTGTTTTTGATTTTGTGTCTGTATGGCATGGCCAAATAACTGTTACAGTGTCAGTAACAGAGTGCGTTTTGTGCTCACGTGCATGTTTCTGTGCTACACTTGATGACTGATCGGTTTTCTGTATCATAATGTGTTATAAACATTTTAATACATTTTCATATTGTGGGAAATATGATCGCATGTATAATTCTCTTCAAGCCTCGGTTCTCTAGAAATAAATAAGAGGACTAAACTTAAGAAATTGACCTGGTCATCCCTTTAAACGGAATATCAATCACTTAATAATATTATATGTATCAATACACTCTCTTTACTGCTTCTTGTTACTGGCAGTGGTGAGAAAATTAAAATACGACTGGGTTTATGAAAGCATATATGATCGTGGACGAAGCCAAGCATATGTGATCGTCGAAGAAGCCAAGCATATGTGATCGGTAAAGAAGCCAATCATATGTGGTCAGGGAAGAAACCAAGCATATGTGGTCGTTAATAAAAACCAAGCATATGTGATCGTTGATAAAAACCAAGCATATGTGATCGTGGAAGAAACCAAGCACATATGGTCGTTGATAAAAACTAAGCATATGTGATCATGGAAGAAGCCAATCATATGTGATCGTTAATAAAAACAAAAGCATATGTGATCGTTGATAAAAACTAAGCATATGTGGTCGTGGAAGAAACCATGCATATATGATCGTATAAGAAACCATGCATATGTGATAGTATAAGAAACCATGCATATGTGATCGTATAAGAAACCATGCATATCAGTACAAGAAACCAAGCATATGTGATCGTGAAGAAACGATGTATATCAGTATAAGAAACCATGCATAAGTGATCGTATAAGAAAACATGTATATGTGATCGTATAAGAAACCATGCATATGTGATCGTATAAGAAAACATGCATATGTGATCGTATAAGAAATCATGTATATGTGATCTATAAGAAACCATGTATATGTGATCGTATAAGAAACCATGCATATCAGTATAAGAATCCAAGCATATGTGATCGTATAAGAAACCATGCATATGTGATCGCATAAGAAACCATGCATATGTGATCGTATAAGAAACAATGGAATTGTGATCGTATAAGAAACCATGCATATCAGTATAAGAAACTATGCATATGTGATATGCAGCTATCAAAGGTCAGCACGTGTCAGCAAACACCAAGATGTATCACTGTCGTGGAGGTATCTTACGGTATTTAAGGACAAGGAATGTGCATACAAAGTTAAACACATAAATTCTGCGACTGTTTTAACGGAATTTTGAACGATTGGAATAACAATACATCTTATGTAGGACATTATCAATTTAAATGAAGAAGGGAATTCACATAAACAAAATTACTTTCAGGAGTTCCTAATAGTACACCGGATTTCCTGAGTGGTCTACCGGGGTCTTTGTGTTTGACATGGACAAGAATAGCACAACGGCCCGCATAGAGAGCATGTCGAAAGGGGAGACTAATTGTGTGACATGTAATAACACCGAGCATGGTTAGGTGATTTGTTCAGAGCAGCATTTATGGCGCCTAACGGGGTGGGGGAATCTACTTTGCTAGTTGGATAATATTAAGATTGACTTACACGTTAGTTAACAACGCTGCGCGCCATTTCTACCAATGCAGCGGAGTAATAATCTGTTGGATCCTAGCCCGCTAAACAGGAAATTCCTCTACCGGCTACATCTTGCTCACGCTATAGCTAGGACCTCCTCATGGGCATCCACCATTTGATAAGTACAAGTCGACTAAGACTAATATTTCCAGAGATAAGGCGTCAGAAGACCCACCTCACAATGATTCAACTCATACAGCTGAGGACATACACGTTTTCTAACTCATACCGAACGGGTTTACCGTAGCGATAAGTTTTCCACGATAATGCACGTTGCAAAATGGCAGTGACTCCCTCAATAAAGTGTTTTTGATATGTATCAATTAGTATGAGTGTCTGAAAGCAACCATCTTGGACAGAACGTATAGCGCCTTTAACCATACTGAATCCTTGTACTATCTCGACAAAGAAGAATTAGAAAGGTAAGGAAACTCCACAACATCAAGTCATATATAAAATTAACAGTAGAAATAAGAAAATAAATTTGAACATGCCTGGACCTAATTAAAAAGAACGACAACGAAGTAACCCCGATGCCGAGATATCAGGTGTAAGAAAATCCTTACATGCAAAGCAAAATCAGCAAAACTAGCAAAACTGCAATGAATCGTGGAACTTTCCAGTGACCTTTTCACGGATATAAAAATGAGTCCAGCACTGACATCATAGAATCCAAACTAGACATTAAGCTTCGAATGAAACCACCTAAGCAAATATCCAGTTATTTCAACTGGATATAAATGGTGTCAGGGGTATGTGGACTAGAAGCAGCTTAGCTGCGGTTCCTTACTTCGTGATCAGCGGACCATGTCTTGGGCTACGGAAATCCAGTGCTTGAAAGTGTTCGTCTAGAGGCATCTAGGATGTTGCAGCGTACAGCAAGGGAGTCTGACAAACGCATTGGAGGTCTTTTACGCCGTCTCTTCTTACCTTGAGGTTACAAGACTGCTGTCACTGTGCTTCATCGTTTCGTCGCAACATGTGACCTACCCATCTATGTTTTGCCTTGTCTGCATAGATTACCGCATCCTGTATCTGGGACAATAATCTTATGACATAATTAGAGACCTTGCATACGTTGGTTCTGGAGAGTGATTCCGACTAAGCGTCACTCAAGGGAGGCCTGGCTCACTCTAAATTTACAGTTACGAGTATATCGATTAAATGCAGTCACTTATTTGTAGACTAAATGCATTCTCGTGTATGTGAACTAAATGCCTGAATGCAGTCAAGGATATGTAAATTAATTGCACTAATAAACATGTGGACTAAATGATTGAATTCAGTCATGAATGTGTAGACTAAATGACTGAATGCAGTCAAGGATATGTGAACTAAATACAGTCATGAACATGTGGACAAAATGACTGAATGCAGTCATGAACATGTGGACTAAATGATTGAATGCATTCATGAACATGTGGAATAAATGCAGTCATGAACATGTGGACTAAATACACTCACATGTATGTGGACAATAAAGCCTTGATGGAGCGCTGTTTGCAGAACATTCGCGGAAAGTTCATGAATGTAGGGTTTGAGAAAGTAAATAACACCAAATGACTGAATTACTGACCGTAACTAGCAAAATGTGAAGACCTCGATCCGTCAGAATTATCGACTTTGGCTCCAAGATGATTTCCGGAAAGAGAACAATACATAATAATAAATATTGAATATCCCAACTCGGATTAATGATAAGAATGGTCCCTCTATTTGAGATTTACTTGGAGTATCGAAATCGTATCGGACACTTTTTGGTTATTCAAGTCACTTTTCATTGTAGTGCTCAACAAAGTGGCTTGCTAGATCTGAAAATAATATTTCATTTCATGTCATCATATCAAAGCATGCCATATCATATCATATTGTATTGTTTTCATGTCATGTCATATCATTTCATAACATATCAATTCGATTCAAATCGTATCGTATTGTTTTGCATCGTATCATGTCCTGTCATATCGTATTGTATTGAATTGTGTAGTACCATACCATGTCATATCATATCATATCATATAGTATAGTATTATATTGTCTTGTATAATATCACATCAAATCATATTATTTCATATAGTATAGTAGTGTACTATATTGTATCATATCATATCAAATCAAATTGTATAGCAGTGTATTGTATTGTTTTGTATTGTATTGTATCATATCATGTCAAAGCATATCATATCGTATTATACCGTATTGTTTCATTTCATATCGTATAGCTTCGTTTCATATCATATCGTATCTTATAATATCAGATAATATCATATCGTATTGTATTGTAATATAGCATTTCATATCGTATTGTATTGTATTATATCATATCATATCGCATTATATCAAATCGTATGCACTGTATAATCACATATCATATCATATCGTATTGCATCATGCCACATCAAATAATATCATGTCGTATTGTATGTTATCATATCATGTTACATCATATCATGCGATGACATTTCTTATAATATCACATAATATCATATAAAGTCAGGAAATGTAACAAGTGATATTATATCATTTCATATAATAAAACATTATATTAAAATTAAATGATGTCATGTCATATCGCGTCACGCCCTTTACTATACTATACTATACTATACTATACTATACTATACTATACTATACTATACTATATTATTATTTATTTCATTTTTAGTATGATATTTTAGAAAAACATTTTCTTTTACATTTTCATAAATGTATAATTAAATGACTTCAGCCTGGATGGAGTTGCTTGTATTTTATTTCATTTTGTGTATATGTTTGGTTCTTCCACATAATGCTTACATTAACGTTTTCATGTATTGCATGACATTTTCATGAGCGGATGCGTTTCATACTACTTTATCATTTTCTGTAGATTTTCTCTACAGCCATTTTCGTATTCTCCCTTTCTTTCTCTTTCTCTCTCTCTCTCTCTCTCTCTCCCTCCATCTGTCTTCCTTTGTCTTTTTTCTGTGTACTCAATTGTGTCGCTTTTAACAAATGTACTACTTATCACTTCAGTGAAGACAGTAATACGATTTTTTTTATTCTATGTTGTTTTACCATTTCTGCCGCAATTAACATTCAATTAATTATTAGTCATATTTAACATTATTACAGCAGGACATGTATTAGCAGATGGGTAAAAAAAAACAGCTTCTATAAATGTAATATGTATTTGCTTTTGTTATGTGGTCATTATAACTACTAACACATGTATGATTATCAGTAGACTACTATATTTTAGAACACGATGCTCTTCATATCACGTTCACAAAAATATAGTGAAATAATTTGTTTATATTGCTACTACTTTCTTAGTTACCTGTGTCTAACTGACCATTGTGTAATTTGAAACCACACCTTACCAGAAAACATTCCAGTTGTTCTAGTGAATCTTCTACAAAATGCAAACCAAATCAAGAACATAGACAATTACTTTTATTTATATATTTTTTAATCTAGCAGTTCGTTCACCAGAACTAAAATAATACTTGTAACTTCCCATATGCCATCTGCGCCTTCAAAAACTTGGGTTCTTAGTCCATAAACGGAACAACTTATTCTGGATAGATTTTAGTTTTACAATTCTGTCAAGTGACGAGAATTCCGTTTATTTGAAACTAGAAATAACGAATGTTAATGAAGAAAGTGTCATGTTATAATTATTAATTCACGGTGTCTGAATACATCATGGAAGGACACGCGAAAACCGCGCGCCCGTATGTGGTCGGGAAAGAAGCAAATAGAAATCTGGTATATGTACGGGGTATGAAAGAAAGTCAAGGGATTCCCAGCACTGTTGATTAGAATATGCAGGATCTAATTCCTCAGGGAAGCTGATTAATAATAAGTAAAAGACACGTGAAAATGTAGGTGTTACACAATAATGCATGCAGATGGTGGGCTTAAACATTGTTTGAATACTGTATAAGTTAAATTTGTATGCACGTTACTAATTGCATTTATTTCTACCTATCTCTTCTTGCACTGCCGTGAAATCTTCACAGGGAGTTCAGGTGAGTAAAACACCAGGAAGCGACTATATTTAACGAATGTATATACAGACAAATACATATATGGCGCCATTTAGAAGAACTGGTGGGCATACACAATATATTTATAATTTTCCAAAATTCTAGTTCTAGCTACGTTATGTTGCTTGAACTGTGCCTTCGCGATGTGCTAATTCATCATCTGTGTATTGGGATGATCATACAGACCCATTCGTGTCTACAGAATCTACTATATATGACATCATGGTTCCCATTGTGGAAGCTTATACTATGCTGTCCTTTAACCTCACTCTCTGGAATCTGAGACGCTTCTGTTTCTTAGAATCGACGTCACTGCACTCCGGGAATACCAATAGGTGCTCGGTCTCTCTCATCAAATAGCGTAATGTATGGATGCTGATGGTCCCTGTAGCTCGCTGGTTGTACACTCTCCTACGCCGTTCTCTCATGCGCCCCACTCTGCTCGAACCTCGTTGAATGTTGAAATTGTGCAGTCTGTGGATTGCTGCTGATTGATTTCAAAATGTCACTTCTATCCATCACTAATGTGCTCATGATGAGAGCTTGTAAAGCCAAGATGTCGGCTCTTCCATTGCTCTGAACCCCGGCATGAGCAGGACAGTAGATCCAGGTCAACGCTTGGAGGTTTGAGGCCTAAACAGCAGCTATTCACTCGTACCTAAGTCATCGCTTCTGTACTTTCTGAAGTACGGCTTGCACGTCTGTCCCGATGACTGCCTTTGTTATAGAAGCCTCAGATATCCATTTCAGTGCTGAAGTCACTGCTTCCGTCTCTATTCTCATACTGGAGGTTGTTGACATGTATGCCCTACTGCGCTCAGCAACGACCTCTCCTCTCACTCTAGCCGAGAAACCCCAGCCTGATGTCCGACTGCACACGACTGATCCGTCGGTGTATGTCCGTCTGGTCAGGCACAATATACTGACCAGGACGCCGTGTCAGGGTCAGACACAATTTGCTAACAAGGACGTCGCGTCAGGGACAGGCAACAATATACTAACAAGGACGTCGCGTCAGGGTCAGGCACAATATATTTACAAGGACCACTAACTCTCTTCCATGTAGCGTTTCCTTGAATCGGGCTGTTTTCAAGGTAGTCTGGATGTGGATTGATGTGATCTCCGTTGTTGTGAGAGTCACGCAAAAGTAGCCAGACATAGCAAAACTGCCTGGAAGATCACTTGCTACCGTCATTAGCACTGTTGGGATATGAAGACAGCTACTACAACCGGCCATTTAACGCCATTTTGAGGGCGCACAAAAGAGTAAACATATTCAAGGTGTTCATTAAATAATAGTGAGCCGCGTAGCGCAGTGGTTAGCGTGCTGGCTTCGCATCTGAATTGTCCTGTTCATTTCCCAATTGAGGCGGAAATGTTTTGTCGCAGGTCGACCCGGCTTAAATGGGTACCAGTTCAGTTCGGGACGTAAAGAGAGGAGATGGCTACCGCCCTCATATAAAATGTGAGATCGCTAACACCTCACACCCCTACGGCAGTAATACTTGCATGTTGTTGTTGTTGGACAAGCGTAATCAATGAGGACCACTTTGTCAATATTCACTGTGTTTGCATCAGTTCGAAATAAGCCAATTGGAGCCCGGAATTGTTGGTCGCATTTAGTTCAAGGACATATGACACTCTCTTCCACTCGGTTTGAAGGAAGGTTGATGTGAAAAGCATTTCGGATAAATCGTATCTGTAATAATGTGGCCATATTCTGCCCAGCAAATCCGACATAAGGCTGAGATATCAATTTTGTATCTGGAAAGTTCTTTGGCAATCCGAGTTGATCTGCTCTCAGGTCTGTTAGATTATGCACGGTTAAAGAGCATGTGAATGCACCAAATAGCAAAGGCATCCTTTTGGGGCTTTTCCTCTTCGACAATTGCGTTCATGAAATGATGACAAAATGACTTGCACGTGAGTTTGACGATAATGAAGGAGATATGTGCACGTCAGCCTCACTGTTTCGTCCTCAGCTAACTTATACAAGGGCAAGACACGGTCAAGACGATTGAGGGCCGAAGAGAATGGCGATTTTTCTTAGGGTTTTCTCCTGAAGTCTTTCCAGCGACAAATATCCTACATGTTAGTGGGGGCAGATATAGAACAACTGAGGTCATAAGCGCTTTTTCCCAATTTTAAAATGCACATAAAAGTCGACATTCCTGAAACCAATAATAGACGTTAGGGGTATTCCAACTACAACGACAATTCGAGGACGACACTCATATGTAGAATACGTCATGTGATATATATATATTGGCGTTCGTGTGTGTGTATGTGTGTGAGTATGCATGTGTGTATGAGAGAGTATATGTATTTTTAATACCGCACGTGCGGGAAATGATATAAACTAATCTTGATTTCTTTCCCTCTGTATTTATCAAGTACTAAATTGTGTGTATGTCTTAAGACATCTAGTAATTGAAATAACATGTCTGATTGTATTTCTATCTATGCAACATACAGATGGTAAGTACTGCCTTATATTACAGTTACTGTTGCAAGTGTCAAAAACAGATAATATTAATGTTTCGTGATTTATGTTGCTTAATGTTTACTAGGATTTGCTGGGAGCGGAACATACTCTGATATGATATAATTGCCCTGTTACAATTGTTATCTATTTCGGTACATGGTTTGTATAGTCATGTTTACCCCCCTCCCCCCTTTTGTTTTCTTTTATTTAATTTCCTCTATTTCTTTGGTTCTTTGTTTCCTTGTTCTCAGAAGAGGGGCACTTTAGTGAGATGTTCTCTTGTTTGTTTTTGCTTTTTGTTTATTTTGCTGTTTTTTTCTGAAAGGAGAAATGCCAGTGACGTGCATGAATTTTAAACTAATTCACGGATAATTGTAGTTAACCTCCTTAAAGTGTTTATTCATTATTGGACAACATCTTGTCTATTCTTATTTCGTCTACCAAGTACAACTAAAGACACTTGCTAATCTTGGCGCCTTAGATTCTTGGTTACTCACATAAGGATACAGTTATCAGCTGGTGACCGGTTTGCGTCATCACACATTAATTATTTAACTACAGGATAAGACGCCCGCATGTGTGGACGTGCTATTACAAAATTGGTATAGCTTAAAGTACTAGAGAAGTCGATACAAAGTCGTGGAGAATCCACTTAATCCAAACTGTTTTGTTTTGTTTACCAGTTCAAGTATCTACTTCTGAAAACTACTTGTGACCAGAGTAATACGAACGTTGCAATGATTTCATGTGCGTTTTATTGTTTTATGTGAAGTAGTTTTGCTATCTACCCGACTAACTTAACTTAATTTAACTTAACTTAACATAACGTCTTTATACTGGTTTAGAAGACTCTACAGATTCTGCATACAACCCGTTTCTTGGAGGATGGTTTTTAACCGATGTGCGAGTCCATTTTTATAGACTCAAACATTAGTACTAAGTGGACCCGCTGTTAGTTAGGCGCCAACTATAGTTTCTCGTAACAGACCACCTGTGGAAAGGTACAAATTACTTGGGTAGATTTGAAATTTGAACTTTGTTCTGGCAGCGGCCGTTAAGCCTACTCTATTGGATTTCCATCTGTCAAGGAATTGTAACGTGCTGAACACTGCACACGGGAGTCCGATCTCGCTAACCACAGAGTGAAGACATTTTTGCCAGAAACTCCACGTAAAATAAAAATCCGTCTCCACGGTGATTCGAACACACGATCTCCGGTACCCATGGCGAACACCTTACCCCGAGACCACTGAGGTAGGGAAAGGCTTTAACGCTTACAGTGTGTAGACAAAAACATTTTATGTGATATAAAATACCATACAGTTGTTGTTGTTGTCGTTGTCCTTATTGTCGTTGTCGCTATTGTTGTTGTTGTTGTTGTTGTTGTCGTCGTTGTTGTTGGTGTTTTTGGTGATGTTGTTGTTGTCTGATAGCTGCTGCTGAGCACGCCTGGACTTGGCAACCCAATGCCAATCTTATATAGATACAGGTCTTCTTCAGTTGTTTCACTGCTCGATACAGTGTTTTGGCAATTGTCAACAATGCGTGTAAGAATGTATTTCTTATGTCTACAAGCGCATTGCACTCAATGAGTAGATGTCTAATTGTTTCATCAGGATAAGTGCACTTTCTGCACAAGGACATGTCCTTGTTCAAGTCGCTTTTGACTCTGGTTGTGTCCTGCTCAGAACTTAGAGATGAAACCTCGATTTCTGTTATGATGCGGTTGAAAATGTGTGTTATTGATTAACAAGAAATGTTAATATAAACTCTAGAAAGTGGCAATCATTTGTTAACAGTTCCACAACTTTTAAAGACCTTACATAAACATTATAATCTGCTTGATATTGCTGCCTCCCGTTGTTGAAAGTAATTGTTTTGTTTTTTTTGTTTTTTGTTTTTTTGCGTTCGCCTTATTTTCTCTAATCCCCAAGGCGGTGTGCGTTGCACTGTGGTTTTTATTTTGCGCCTGTCGGCCCAGTGCATCGGACCTCAGCATGTATTTTATGCAAGGGTCTGCTTCCTCCTGCATTTTCTAAGGGTTTGCTTCCCCGGGGTAACGGCCGGTGCTGTGATGGGGTCGAACCCAGCACCTTCGGGTTGTGAGCCGTTCCACTTAACCACTAGGCCACGCCGTCTCCGTTGAAAGTATATGACTCCTTCTTGATTGTATATTTTCACAACTACATACTCTTTAAAACATTTGAGTTACATCACGATAACAGCGTTTATCTTTCACAGAACCAGACCCGCACCTCAGTCTAACAGTTTGTAAATGGGAATCTGATTAACAGTTATGAAAAAAGGTAGCAAGTAATTGTATTGCTCAGACAATACACATATAGTCTCTAACAATTACTCCATTACACTAGCATCTACTGTAAGACTGACTATTTAATCTTATATCTGTACTTGTAGGACTTTGTTTCCTCAAGCATATTTTTGACTACCATTAGATTCCACTTTAAGTTGTACATCCACATGTTTGGTAGACGACAACACTTATCCATATGAAAAAGTGATAAGACACTCTATCTGGTCTAAAACTCGTAAATATGTATGTTGTTGTCAGCGTGACGATGGTGTAGACCTGTCTTACTTTCAGGAGTCCAGGTTATGAACGTCTGTCACAAATACTGTAGTATCAAACAAGATGGAGTGGAATTGTAGTTTTAATATCTTCTTCGTACGCTGTCAGACGTCAACTTGAATATGTTCGAAGAAAGCAACTGTCATCCTGAGGCTGTCGACACTGCCATAGAGCTTGTCTAGCGTTGGCACTAGTGATGGCCACATGTGCTTTCTCTGGTCCTCGTATGTCGGGCAATTTTGCAGCAGATGTTCAGTGGTCATTTTCTCTTGGCCGCATGTGCATTCGTCAGTGCCAACTATCTTCAATTTATTGAATAGATGGTACCTCAGTCTGTTGTGGCCTGTGCGGAGTGTGAAGACCACGACCTGCTCTCTTCTGTTCAGCGGGTAGTAGGCATTACTTTTTGTGTAGCCAGCATGTTCTGTTTCCCATTTGGCCGTGTATCTGGCCCTAATAAACGTTTTGGACTCTTCGTAGGTCACACTAGAATCTGGTTGTTGTTGTCTTGCACCTTCTTTTGCCAGTCTGTCTGCCTCCTCGTTGCCTTTGATGTTACAGTGGGATGGAACCCACTGTACCACTACTCTTTTTGGAGCGGACTGCTGGCATAGTTGACAGAGTACTGCTCTTAAATCATTAAGTTCAGTATTTTTCTGGTTTGTTAGTTCTGTAACCACGACTATGGAATCTATAAACATGACCATATCGCTTTCATTGCTTTCGCCTTTGAGCATTGCTTCTACTGCAGTCTTCAGTGCCTCTGCCTTCGCTCTGAAATTGCTTGAGAATTTTCCAGTTGCCACTGATAGTGTTATTTTCTACCATTTTGTAGGCTCAGGAATACCCCTCCCTCTCCGTTCTGTGTTGTGTGTGTTACAGAACCGTCGGTGAATGCATGGGACCAGTCCATGCTTGGGTAGTTTTTCGCTATGTACCTCAGTGTTATGTCTCTCCTTTCTTGTTCAGTCTGGCTGTTCTTGTTTCCAATACCTGGTATATTTCTACCATCTCCGGAATGATATGCTACTTCCATGTGGGTTTTCGTACAGTAGGGATGGGCTTTGCTGTTGTTACGGTGTTAATAGGGTCTTCGCTCATCTTTGCTTTGACTATTTCTGCAAAATTTCTCCGCTTTAGTTTTCTTTTTCCAAATCTATTTAGTCTCTGTTGCATTGCATGGTCTGTCTGTCTTCTTAGTTTCTCTGCTTGCTGCTGGGCTCTGCAGTCCCTTCTGTCGGTCATATATTGCAGATTTGAAATCTTTTCAAGTTCTACAATTGGCGTTGACTGCATGCATCCTGTTATAACTCTCATGGCTTGGTTTTGAAGTTTGCTAATTTAATCAAAGTTCGCCTTTGCTGCTGTTGCCCATGCCGCAATGCCATACTCGAGAACTGGTCTTACGCGTCCAGTGTACAGTTTCTTCAGTATTCTTTCGTCTGCTCCCCAGCTTGTTCCAGCAAGTTTCCTCATGACTACCATTCTTTGTCTGGCTCTCATTCGGTTTCTCTCGATCTGACTTTTCCATGTCATGCGCCGATCAAATGTAACTCCCAAGTAGTTTGGGTTGTCGTTAGGCCGCAGATATTTGCCGTTAAGACTTATTTTGGTGTTCTTGGGTTTATCTGAAAGCGAGAATATCGTTCATGTTGTTTTTCTTCATTTATTTTGACCAGCCATGATTTCGCCCACTCCTCCAACAATGTTAGGGCCTGCTGCATCCGATTGATTGCTACGGTGAGATTTGTTTCGGAGGTCCACATAGCCAGATCGTCTGTAAACATGGAGTTGTGGACTCTTCTTGGTATATTCTCTATGATGTTGTTTATATACACCAGAAAAAGTGTGGGTGACAGTACCCCCCCCCCTTGGGGTACTCCTTGCTCCAGTGCCACCTTTTTGCTCATCTGCCCTTAAACTTGGACTCTGGCTGTTCTGTTTTCGAGGTAGTGGCTGATCCATCTGTACATTTTCTAACATACTTCACTTCTTTGTAGCTTGACTTTAAGCCCCTCTTTCCACACCTTGTCAAATGCCTTCTCTAAATCCACCCAAACCGCTACTGTTTGCTTTTTCTATTTATAAGCGTCCTCTATCTCCTGGGTTATGAGAGTGATCTGGTCCTCAGTGGATCTGTGCTGTCTAAAACCTGATTGCTGTGGAATTAATATGTGTTTTGCTTCCAGGTGCAACATCAGTCTGGTGTTTATCATACGCTCCATCAGTTTTCCTTCACAGCTCAGTAGACTGATAGACCTGTATCCATTTGGATCTGTTCTATCTTTTTCTTTCTTTGGTACTGGTAAAAGTGCAGCATCTTTCCATGCCTGCGGTACAATTCTCCTTTTTTAGCTTTGGTCCAGGACTGAAAGTAACTTCCTCTTTGCTGTTTGGCCCAACCCCATCAGCATTTCATTTGTTACCCCATCTTTTCCGGGCGATTTCTTTTTCTTTAAAATTATCATTGCCTCATCCATTTCGTTCATTGTTATTTTTGCCATCATCTGCTCCTTTGGTGCCATCTTGATGTTGTCGTGGCTCTTTTATTCTTCACTTATATATGTATGCCTGATGGCATGTACAACCTATTAGAAAAACGCATGGCGCTCATCCTGCAGAGTTCCGCCAGGCAGCGATAGTGCCGGGCCTCACGCCTCGAAGGGGCCCACCCTTGACTACTGGTGGTCACCCACCCATGTGTCGTGGAGTCAAGGCACATGGCTATGGGGAACTTCTATTGGCCAAAACCTCAAGACCTTCAAAATACTACAGTGGAATGCGGAGGGAGTCATTAACAAAAAACTTTCCCTAACACACCACCTGCATGAAGGTAAGATTGACGTGGCATGTATCCAGGAAACGCACCTCAACAATAACCATAAATTCTCAATCAGAGGATACCAGACCTTCCGTCTAGATAGAGAAGGCCACAAAGGAGGGGTCCTGATACTGACCAGAAACTGCATACCGAGTAGCGCGGTATCTGTCAATCACACCGGACAAGCAGAAATTGTAGGAGTTGACATAATGGCTCAAGAGACGAAGCTCCGCATTTTCAATCTGTACGGACCACCAAATAGAGACCTATCGCTCTCGAGTATGGAGGTCAGAGACTCCAACTGCATAGTAGTTGGAGATTTCAACAGCCACTCGGAGAGATGGGGATACTCTGACACAGACAGCAGAGGTGACGAAGTGGAAGATTGGGAGATAGATGCAAATCTCTCCCTAATCAATAGGCTGGAGGATAGCCCTAGCTTCTATTCAAGAACATGGCATACCACCTCAACTCCAGATTTGGCCTTCTCTACACAGGACATACACCATAAAATAGACCGCCAGGTGCTAAACCAACTGGCAGGTAGCGACCACAGGCCGATCAGACTAACCATTGACATGGAAGTAGGCCCACAGGAAACAAAACCGCTCCCACGTTGGAATTACAAACGAGCCGACTGGGACAGATTTGCAATCCTGACAGATGGGCTGTGTGAAACCATCAACACACGAAACACAAAAATGAAGCCCATGGTAGAGAGCCTAAGCAAGGCAATAATGCAAGCCGCCACTGAAACCATCCCAAGAGGAGCTAGGAAAAACTATAAGCCCTACTGGAATGATGAGTTGCAGAAAGTGGAAGATGCAGTAACAAATGCTAGGAACATGGCAGAGCGAGAAAAATCCATGGAGGCAAACATCGCCCTCAAAGCCGCCGCGGCGAAGTACAAACACACTCTCAGGCAAACAGCAAGAGAAAGCTGGAAAAATAAAACGGAAAGTCTAAACCTGGACAACGACGGGAACAAGCTATGGAAGCTAGTCAGAGCCATGAACGACGAAACCCCGTCAAATAAACAAATTACTATCAAGCAGGGCGAGAACTTGATCACAGGTAAGAAAGCCGCAAACGCCTTTGTCGATCACTATGCCAGAGCAAACCACATCGAGGTCCCTGCAGATAAGCATACAGACATTAGCGAAGAGCTAAAGGGAAACGAAAACATAAATACGGCTCCTGAAGAGCACATGATGGCCAAACTAACAATGCGCGAAATGGAAGAGGCTATGAGAACACGAAAGAAAAGGAAATCTCCCGGAAAAGACGGGATAACAAACGAAATGCTCATGGGGCTGGGCCAAACAGCGAAGAAGAAATTGCTATCGGTCCTAAACCAAAGCTGGAAAAGGGGAGTTGTACCACAGGCATGGAAAGATGCAATACTGGTACCAGTACCAAAAACAGGAAAGGACAAAACAGATCCAAATGGATACAGGCCCATAAGCCTACTGAGCTGTGTCGGCAAGCTGATGGAACGGATGATAAACACCAGACTGATGTGGCATCTGGAAGAAAAACGAATACTAATTCCACAGCAAGCCGGCTTTAGACAGCACAGATCCACTGAGGACCAGGTCATCCTCATAGCCCAGGAGATAGAAGATGCCTACCAGGCACAGAAACACACAGTAGCTGTTTGGGTGGATCTGGAAAAGGCATTTGACAAAGTCTGGAAGGATGGACTTAGAGTCAAGCTAAGAAGAAGTGATGTCTGTGGGAAGATGTACAAGTGGATCAAACACTACCTCAAAAAAAGAACGGTCAGAGTCCAAGTACAAGGGCAGATGAGCAAAAAGGTGACACTCGAGCAGGGAGTACCCCAAGGGGGAGTATTGTCACCCACACTCTTCCTGGTATATATAAACGATATTACAGAGAATATACCAAGAAGAGTCCATAGCTCAATGTTTGCAGACGATCTGGCTATGTGGACCTCTGAAAAGAATCTCATCATAGCAAGAAATCGGATGCAGACGGCCTTAACATCGCTGGAAGAGTGGGCGAACTCATGGCTGGTCAAAATAAACGAGGAGAAAACCACATGCACAATATTCTCGCTTTCATTAAAACCCCAAAGTACCAAATTAAGTCTAAATGGCAAAATCCTGCAGCCAAACGACAACCCAACCTATCTGGGAGTCACATTTGATCGGCGCATGACATGGAAAAGTCAGATTGAGAGAAACCGAATGAAAGCCAGAGAAAGAATGGCAATCATGAGGAAACTTGCTGGCACAAGCTGGGGAGCAGACGAAGGCATACTAAAAAAACTGTATACTGGAAGAGTGAGACCAGTTCTCGAGTATGGCATTGCAGCATGGACAACAGCAGCGAAGGCGAACTTCGATAAAGTTAACAAACTTCAAAACCAAGCCATGAGAATTATAACAGGTGGCATGAAGTCAACGCCAATTGTAGAACTTGAAAAGATTACAAAACTGCAATCCATGACCGATAGAAGAGACTGTAGAGCCCAGCTGCAGTCAGAGAAACTCCGAAGACTGACTGACCATCCAATGCACCAGAGACTAAACAATTTGGGAAATGGGAAACTAAAGCGGAGAAACTTTGCAGAAATAGCAAAAGCAAAGATGCACGAAGATCCCATAAACGCACTAACAACACCAAAACCCATCACTACTGTACGAAAACCTACCTGGAGGCAGGATATATTTCCAGAGGTGGTAAAAAATATACCAGGTATTGCAAACAAAAACTGCCAGACTGAAAAAGAAAGGAGAGATACTACCCTAAGCTTCATAACGAAAAGCTACCCAAGCATGGACTGGACCCATGCATACACCGACGGTTCTGTAACAAACACTACACAGAACGGAGGGGCAGGAGCATTCATGAACCTACCAAATGGCAGAAAAATAACACTGTCATTCGCTACTGGTAAGTACACAAGCAATTTCAGAGCGGAGGCAGAGGCATTGAGGGCGGCAGTGGAAGAAATGGTGACACACAGTGAAAATGAGAGCCATATAGTCCTGCTGACAGATGCTCTCGCCGTAGTCACAGCGCTAAAAAGCCAGAAAAAACACTGAGCTTAATGACTTAAGAGCAGCACTCTGCAAACTGTGCCAGCAGTCTGCACCAAAAAGGGTAGTGGTACAGTGGGTTCCGTCACACTGCAACATCCACGGCAACGAGGAGGCAGACAGACTAGCAAAAGAAGGTGCAAGACTACCATAAACAGATACCAGTATGACCTACGAAGAGTCAAAACGGCTTATCAAAGCCAGATACATGACCAAATGGGAAACCGAACATACTGGTTACACCAAAAACGATGCCTATTACCAGTTGAACCGAAGAGAGCAGGTCGTTGTCTTCAGACTTCGCACTGGCCACAACAGACTGAGGTACCACCTATTCAACAAATTGAAGATAGGGTGTACCGACGAATGCCCGTGCGGTACTGGTAAAATGACCGCTGAACATCTGCTGCAGAACTGCCCGACATACGAGGATCAGAGAGAGCAGATGTGGCCATTACCAGTGGAACTGCAAGACAAGCTCTATGGCAGTGGCGAGAGCCTCAGGATGACCGCCGCTTTTTTCGAAAAAATAATGGTTACTGTCTGACTGCGTACGCAGAAGAAGAAGAAGAAGTATGCCTGTCTGTAGGGACATAGATGTGGTTTGCTCTGATATAATGTTCTATAAAGGTCTTTGCTGATTTTTTCCGGTAAGCATGTTGTCACCCTGTTTGATGGTAATTTGTTTATTTGATGGTGTTTCGTCGTTCAATGCTCTGACTAAATTCCATAGTCTGTTACCTTCTTTATCTAGATTGAGGCTTCCTGTTCTGTTTTTCTAACTGTCTCTTGTTATTAGGTTCAGTGTTATTTTGTATTTCGCAGTGATGGCCTTAAGGGCGATATTTGCTTCCATAGATTGCTCTCTCTCTCTCTCTGCCATGTTCGTAGCATTTGAGACTTCATCCTCAGCTTTCTGCAGTTCTTGATTCCAATATGGCTTGTAGTTGTTCCTTGCCACTCTTGTGATGGTCTCGGTGGCTGCTTGCATTATTGCTTTGCTTAGGCTTTCCACCATATGTTTCATATTGTTATTTCGTGTGTTGATAGTTTCACACTGTCCATCTGTTAGCATTGCAAATCTGTCCCAGTCGGCTCGTCTGTAGTTCCAACGTGGCAGCGGTTTTATTTCCTGGGGTCCTACTTTCATATCAATATCTAGCGTAGTTGGCCTGTGGTCGCTACCTGCCAATTGGTTGAGCACCTGACGGTCTATTTTGTGGTGAATATCCCCGTGGAGAAAGCCAGGTCTGGAGTGGAGGTGGAATGTCATGTTCTAGAATAGAAGCTAGAGCTGTCGTCCGGCCTATTGATAAGATAGAGATGTGTGTCTATCTCCCAGTCTTCCACTTCATCCCCTCTGCTGTCTGTGTCTGAATATCCCCATCTCTCCCAGTGGCTGTTGAAGTCTCCAACCACTATGCAGCTGGAGTCCTTGATTTCCATACTCGAGAGGGACAGGTCTTTGTTGGGTGGGCTATACAGGTTGAATATTCGGATTTTCGTTTTTTGTGTCATTATGTCGACTCCTACAATTTCTGCTTGTCCGGTGTGATTTACAGATACTGCGCTACTTGGTATGTAGTTACATGTCAGTATCAGAGCCCCTCCTTTATGACCTTCTCTATCAAGTCGGAAGGTCTGGTATCCTCCATGTAAGGTTTCCCTCCTTAGCCTTTGGCTGCCCTCAGCCCATCTGCAAGGCAGCAGTTGTTTGATGTCAGAGTTGTCTCTGTTAGGAAAGTTGTCTTGCAGGACTATCGAGTCCTCCCCACTCGTGTCTAAAGGGTGTGATGAGGATGATGATAGGATATGATATGATGGACTTATGTACTCGTTTTTCAAGTATCCCGGAAGAGAGGCAGTCCAGTGTGTCTGTGTCCTAGGATCGTCACGTCCTGCTAGAAACGTAGCATATACATGTGAGTGGGGTATCTCCTTGCTCCCTTTATTTTCTCTTCTCCTCTGCAGTGATGGTACGCCTAGCATTCCCCGCCACCTGGGACGTTGTCACAAAAGGGCAGAGGTGCAATTGCCCGCTGGCCTGCATCTCTTCTGCGTCTATTGGGATGATTGATAGAAGACAAAAGTAAAGAACAAGGCAGGAGTGCATTTAGCTAGGAAACAAGCCTGGTCATGGCATGGAGATGGTGTTCGTCTGGAGTACGAACATATCTGATGATCGAGGGCTGAGTCTCAACAGTTTGCAGTGAGGTGACTGCTCTACTGCTTGCGACACCCCGACCGAGAGTAGTTTTCAAATAAAAACAGCATACATCATTTACCGACGATTCGTAAAGGACATTTTCAAGGATTGGACATGCGAAAATGACTCGAATAAAAATAATGAAATTATGCCCATTACAATATGTAAAATAAAAAGAGATTTTCAAATCTAAAGTCATGAGAGAGAAATCATCAAGGAATG
This sequence comes from Ariolimax columbianus, assembly GCA_036924085.1. Taxonomy (NCBI): domain Eukaryota; kingdom Metazoa; phylum Mollusca; class Gastropoda; order Stylommatophora; family Arionidae; genus Ariolimax; species Ariolimax columbianus. The sequence goes on from JAVGWX010000017.1 coordinate 39,570,143, forward strand.
GAGAGGAGGTTTACCAACTAGTACTATAGTTACCTGCTCACATCTATGATGTATGTGTTAATTGTGGTAAAGTGTACTATAACTAGGTTCTTACATCTATGTATGTGGTATACGTGTTAAAATGTACTATGACGACCGGCTAACATCAAATATATATGTGTGTGTATGTGTGTGTGTATGTGTTATTCGTATTAAAGTGTACAATGCCTTTCTGCTCACATCGACAATGTGTGTGTGTGTGTGTGTGTATTATTCGTAGTAAAGTATACTATAACTACTGACACGCTTCAGCATCGATGTCAACGAATAGAAATATCACAGTGGCATCTCCATTGCTGAGGAGAGCCGGACTTTGCGTAAAGACAAAATATCTGACATTCATATATCCAATTCTGACATTAAATGTTACGTTTGTGGAATGATCTTCCGTGCCAAAATTGGACTTTACAGCCACCCCCGAACTCACTGGTCAGGTGCTGCACAACATGTCTCACTGTTGTTCTTATTATCTATTGCGATGGACTGCTATTATTATTGGTATACTATAACTACCTGCTCGTATAGAAGATGTATGTGTTATTCGTTTCAAAGTGATGACACGTTGAAAAGTTCTAGACTGTTATAAATATGTTGTTTCTGACTTCCCCTATTCCTTCTGTTGTCGCTGTTGCCTCCGACTTCTTCGTTTTCTTTTTTTCTTTTCCTTTTTCTAAACTTCGGAGAAAAATATGTTACTCACTCTCGCATTCCTTTGATGATATCTGGTACGTTGTTTCTAGAACTTTCTTGTCAACTCGGCTATCTCCAAAACATAAGCAGATGTGTGAAGCTATTGATTGAAATGTAGACTGGCATACTAAGAGAGACTACTTCTACCACTAACACCCAACAAAGTTCAGTTTTACCAAACTCTTAAAAAGTTCAGATATATTGATCCGAGCGTATAGATTTCCCAGTCCCCATCTACTCACCCATTCCCTCATTAAAAGTCTCCCTTCATCTCGTGCGACCGGACACAAATCCACTTCACAAATATAAGGAAGGGTTTAAAGAAATAAACTAGACAAATTCATGTCCTCCTTAGGATAGATAATATGGTCTCTAGTTTCTGAAAATGGGTTAAGGGCTCTGGTGTGAGCTTCGCATGTTCATTGCTGAAAAAGGGTGGATGTCAAGTATGGCGGTCTACAAGTACAGATGGCTTTGCTCCAGTTTAAAATACAAAGAAGTCAGAAGATTAGCGCAATGATGCTACACTGATTTGCGAAGATGCAGTTCAATCAGACAGTTCATTTTTGAAAGAATAAAAATGGTCGAATATCATCGCATCATTCTTATTTTTACACAAGATTATATACTATTATACTCTGGATGAATTCAGTTTGAACACTCGGAAAGATTTTCTTAAGGATTTGTAAATAAGAAGAAATAGTCTAAGAAATAGTATTTTTACTTGTGTCAATACACATACAAGAATATGCATTCAATTTGCATGGTTTATGTAGAATACTTCTAAATACGAAAATTGAATTCAATGGCTTCTGACGGAAGGACTACATTAAAACTAGCCAGTTGTTAGACTAACGTGTGAAACAGATAATTATTTTCAGAAAACAATACTAATTGTAAGTCTATATGACTGACTACTGTATACAAGCTTAAAATTAAACGAACGATGGAATGAATGCTATTTTACCTATTAAGCTTAATATGTAAAAGTTAATATATATTATCTACTTACTACTGCCTTCGGGAAGAAGATACTAACGTCTGGTTTATACTGACTAGACGTATTAGTCAGTAAGGTCAAGTTCACCCTTCAGATGGTTGTTTTCCTGGCACCCTGGCTAACAAAGTGGGGAACCGATGCCATCGTTGTAGTACTGAGTAATACCCAGTTTAAGCCAAGCATTGTACAATCACCTTTATAAGCAAGCTCGGAATGTGAGGAATGTTACTACAGCCCGCCACCTAACACACTTTTCAGGGCGCACAAAACATAAATCTTACTCATTCTTTGGGTCCTTACTCACAGTCGATGGTCAACGGGGGTTGCCCTAGAGTCTGTTCTATTTCTTCTTTGTCGTTGTCTTGTTCATGTGTAATCAATTTGTGATACTACATCTGTGATGTTTTACTTGTTTCATGTTTTCATATGATCATTATGATGTTGGCAGATAGTGTGCGTAATTATTAAAACAAGCACAATACACACAATGCAAAATCTTAGCCATTGTTATATTCTTTTAGTGACATGTCACTGAACCTTACCATGCAATACTCGTGTGCAGATCTTTTATCTGGGTTTCGCCGATAAAATCGTCGATTGCTGTCAAACTTTCCATCCCATTGACTATTTTGATACGGCATAGATATCAACGAATTCTCTTTTTCGTTCTTGCTCTTATTGATAGTGACTCGGATTAGCGTTGCTTTCTACTGTCAAAAATAGTCGTATTAATCTTATGCTAATGTATTATTTTGTACAATGAACTTTGTTTTCTCTGCATGGATTAGAAAACTTAACTTAACTTTCCTTTTCGTCTACAATACTTCAAATCAGCTGCATGGTTCTATTAATGTCATAGCCCTAGTAGTAATAGATTGGTGTTTTTCATACATTATGTAAGATTTTTAACTTCATTAATGCGCCTAACATTTAATGTAGCTATTTGAGTTGCTTGCATATGTTTTATGGATAGCTATATCAGGGTTTCCAGTCCGCATTACGCTGATATCAATCCGTTTAAGCGTTCCTAATGTCTTTATGCCACGGTTATACAACAAAGAATCCAGTCCTTCGTGAACATATGCCTACGGAGGATAACGGTCAAAAAGTGCCAGGACATGGTGAGGAATGAAGACTTGTGGGAAAGGAGCCAACAAAAGCCATTGGAACAACAAATTAAGCGAAGAAAATTGGTCTAGATAGGACATACGCTGCAGTAGGCACAGTCTAACAGCTAGACAAGCTCTTACATGGAATCATCAGGGGAAAAGAGAGAGAGAGGTAGACCCAAACATACGTGAAGAAGACAATGTGAGAAGGAGCAAATGTTTTTTTTCATTACACCTGGAGAGAGGCAGAAAGAGCAGCCCAGGTCGTGCCCGGTGGGGAGATGTAGTCGATGGCCTATGCACCGAGAGAAGCGACGGACTTTGATTGATTGATTGATTGATTGAATGTCCTTATAGAAATAGTATATTGCTTTTCATCCTGATAGTCTAGTCACTTTAGTGGCAGTGCTCATTTCGCCAACATTATTATGGGTTGCTGTTGTTTGCGAATCCCCAAAATGAGTAGGTTACTCTTGTGTGCGCCCTGAAAAGGACGTTAATTGTCGGGTTTCCTCACATCCCGAGCGTGTTGATGAGGGTGGACCGGGGTCCTCCAGGTGGCTGTGCTATGATTAGCCTCATCTGCGTGTTGCTCACTATCACGGAGATCACGTCCATCTATCACCTTATTATCCAAGCTGCCACGAAAACATCCCGTTTCCCCAAAGCGTGAGAAAACCAAGCTGAAGGCTGTGTTCAGTATGTTTTTACCTGAACTTGTCTAACACGTCTGATCACTATGTTTGCCGGAACGACTAACACGTATGATCAGTATGTTTGCCTGAACGACTAACACGTATGATCAGTATGTTTGCCTGAACTTGACTAACACGTCTGATCAGTATGTTTGCCTGTTCTTGTCTAACACGTCTGATCAGTATGTTTGCCTGAACTTGTCTAACACGTCTGATCAGTATGTTTGCCTGAGCTTGACTAACACGTCTGATCAGTATGTTTGCCTGAACTTGTCTAACACGTCTGATCAGTATGTTTGCCTGAACGTGTCTAACACGTCTGATCAGTACGTTTGCCTAAGTTTGACTAACACGTCTGATCAGTGTGTTTGCCTAACCAGTCGTTAGTCTTCTTTCCCGTTATTACGGGTAAACCATTACATGGTCTTGCATTCACCTTCTACGAAATGGACGCGGTGTTTAAATTTAGGAGACTTAAATATTACTTGGGTTATTTAAAAAATATTCAATTTGTAATTCTATAAAAATGAAATTAAAATAATTGAGGTAAATATTTCGATTTTGAAAAAAAGGTTGGATTAGAGAAAACGTTTTGAGGCTTTAATAATCAAACAAAAAAAAAGCGTTTTAAAAAATAGCAATGCAAATGCACTATAGATGTAAGATAGATAAAAATCTTGTTTGCCTAGCTTTGTGGAATAGAAGACGTACAAAGGCATATGTGAACACGGAATGAAATTTACGAAGACCAATGTCAGTCGACATGACGATGATGATAATGATGATGATGATCGCCTGAAAACAAATAACTAGTATTGCTTTCTACAGAAAAAAAAATTTAAAAAAAACAACATATATATATATATATATATACACCCCTATTGTCTACACAATAACATTTGTAACTTTTAAATTACTACCAAAGGACTAAAGCTTAGAATGAGTTTAATTAATTGCAATCATGAGGTTTCTTTTTAAATTCCCGCAGCAATTACCTATACAATGATTATGCACTATTAACACTTAATAGAAATATTGTTAATAGCCATTCAATTAGTTTGTTGTAAGTGTTGACATTAGCGTCAAAGTAGTTTAGTAAATAGCTGTCTGATAAGAATTCTACCGTCAGGTTCATAGGCGCAAAAACAAGAACACAACTAATGTAAACACAGTAAAATACATACATTAATTGTGTATGTCAATACATATATAATATCTATGCAGAACGTTATTGCACGTTGAACACTGACATTATATGAATCTGTAGTCAATCATTAATGTCATACACTCCCAGATATAGCTGTAAACCTGTAACCGCTAATTTTCTATTATGCCTTGTTATTATTTGTTATTTGTTAGTTGTATTCGTTCCTTCTTTGTCCTTGACGAACACCTTGTAGCCGAAACGTAATTGTTTTTTTTTTTTTGTCCCTGCTGTAATCACTGAGCCATTACTTGTATATGTTGTGACTACTTCTGGTCTTCAGAACCGCTTCATTTTCGATGTATTTATTGGTATTAGAGACGGTTGTCTATTACCACATACATTGTTCAGCCTATTCCTGAGAACAAATTATTATAGATGATCGAGATGGCCATCATGGAACAACAATAACAGCTGCCCATCGCAAGAAAAGATGGCAACTTGCTACAAGGTGTGATTTCATATGCCTGTAAAGTCAAATTATGGCTCTGCATACTCTACCGCACTCGGGATACACACGTGAAGAGTCGGGTGTGAAGTCATTGTTGCATTCTGTTCTTTTGGGCTGCTCGCATCTACTGAGTCTCATCGGCGATTTTGTTTATCTGCATTCTGAGCACCTTGTGGAATGCAAGCGCACTAGGAGGAACGGTTATGTGCACGTATCTGCCAGAATCGTGCATCAAAGTTGGCGCATTTCAGAAACACTTTCAGGGAGTCTCTCTAGCGTTTCTTCTGTCCGCTTAATGAACGTATGTACTGATCTCACTGTATAGCAGTTGATTGAAGGGGCGCTCATCAGGCATGCGAACAAGATGTCACATCCATCTTATCTCAGAATTTTGCAAAAACGTATTCATGCTTAACATGTTCGGCCTGCTAAGAATAATAGCTATAGGTGAGCACATAAACTTGCTCTTCGCAGATGATGCTCTAGCTAGTAATAAACAGAGATGCTCGGGCTAAGTCAGGTTTGTTAACGCATCACGGAAATAAGACATGTAATGCAACACCAAAAAGACAACGAAAAATAAAAACCAGCAAACGACAACATTACTATGCATGAACAAAATACTTGAAGCAGTTATGCAATTAAAACGTTTGAATATATATATACACGTGGGACACATAAACGGTAACTGTTGGTTTGAAGCTAAACATGCACGCAATTGAGATGGGATGTTTCAGACAGATGCTCCTAGGTATAACGTACAGGGATCTTGTTACACATGTCAATGCAGGCAGAACAGTCAGACAGTATATTGGACCTTGCCAAGACCTTCTATCAGTTGATAAAAACACGCCAGTTCCAGAGGTGCAGCATGTGCTACAGCTGAATGAACCACCTAACTTGATACTCTGAGTCGACGTGTATGGGAAGAGAAAGCAAGGACGACCTAGACTGCTCTGGACAGACGATGTTCGAAAGTGGAATATAATAACACTGTTCGCTTAGGCGTCTGAGGCCCATTGCGTCGGTAGGCTACATCCATGACCCACAGCTGTAACGTGGTTCCAGATCTCGCCCAGGGCATCCGATGGCATGACTACATCGTGGAGGTCTCTTCTAAAACAGGACTCACTCAATCTCAGAAACACTTGACTGGCGCCGAGTTTCTTTGTTCGGTCATATCGTACTACTGGACCAGGAAACCCCTGCAGACAAGATACTACACCAGTCGTTCCTCAGCGCCAAAAGTCTTCTACCGACAGGCTAGAGGCGTAGAAGAGGTTATCCCCGAACAGTATCGCTCCAGCAAGTAGCAAAGTGGAAGAACCAAACCTTAAAAGAGACCAAAGCGCAGGCGCTTTACGAGCTATGTCTGCGACAGACAGAAATGAGCCGTGATGCCTGTGCGACCTCTAAGGTCACGGCAATAGTGAGACGAGACGAGAACAATGTTATTACTGGAATCGACGAGTAAACATTTCCAAATTGACCCTGATCTTGACCTCTCGAGTGAACTCTATTTGACCGCGGAAAAAGCAATTATTGCTTCTAGCTATTTTTGTTTTCCCATCCTATTTGTGCCGTTAATCAACGTCAGAGCTGAAGTCGTTTGACCCTGGGCTAAATGTATGATGTCTCGAGCTGTACACCAGTGCCTTTATATGAATTTTATTACGTTGTGACTTTATGAATAAAATCACGCAGGAGGGAAATACAAAACGGGAACGTACGAACCAATTGCTCTTTGCAGACGACCAATGTTTGATCCACTCCAATGAACAAAACCTACAAAGTCATATTGACTCACTCTACTTGAACTGTCAAAAGTATGATTTGAATATCAATACGACCCTCAAAATATTACAGTGGAATGCGGAGGGAGTCATTAACAAAAAACTTTCCCTAACACATCACCTGCATGAAGGTAAGATTGACGTGGCATGTATCCAGGAAACGCACCTCAACAATAACCATAAATTCTCAATCAGAGGATACCAGACTTTCCGTCTAGATAGAGAAGGCAACAAAGGAGGGGTCCTGATACTGACCAGAAACAGCATACCGAGTAGCGCGGTACCTGTCAATCACACCGGACAAGCAGAAATAGTAGGAGTTGACATAATGGCTCAAGAGACGAAGCTCCGCATTTTCAATCTGTACGGACCACCAAACAGAGACCTATCGCTCTCGAGTATGGAGGTCAGAGACTCCAACTGCATAGTGGTTGGAGATTTCAACAGCCACTCGGAGAGATGGGGATACTCTGACACAGACAGCAGAGGTGACGAAGTGGAAGATTGGGAGATAGATGCAAATCTCTCCCTAATCAATAGGCCGGAGGATAGCCCTAGCTCTTCTATTCAAGAACATGGCATACCACCTCGACTCCAGATTTGGCCTTCTCCACACAGGACATACACTATAAAATAGACCGCCAGGTGCTAAACCAACTGGCAGGTAGCGACCACAGGCCGATCAGGCTAACCATTGACATGGAAGTAGGCCCACAGGAAACAAAACCGCTCCCACGTTGGAATTACTAACGAGCCGACTGGGACAGATTTGCAATCCTGACAGATGGGCTGTGTGAAACCATCAACACACGAAACACCAAAATGAAGCCCATGGTAGAGAGCCTAAGCAAGGCAATAATGCAAGCCGCCACTGAAACCATCCCAAGAGGAGCTAGGAAAAACTATAAGCCCTACTGGAATGATGAGTTACAGAAAGTGGAAGATGCAGTAACAAATGCTAGGAACATTGCAGAACGAGAAAAATCCGTGGAGGCAAACATCGCCCTCAAAGCCGCCGCGGCGAAGTACAAACACACTCTCAAGCAAACAGCAAGAGAAAGTTGGAAAAATAAAACGGAAAGTTTAAACCTGGACAAAGAAGGGAACAAGCTATGGAAGCTAGTCAGAGCCATGAACGACGAAACCCCGTCAAATAAACACATTACTATCAAGCAAGGCGAGAACTTGATCACAGGTAAGAAAGCCGCAAACGCCTTTGTCGATCACTATGCCAGAGCAAACCACATCGAGGTCCCTGCAGATAAGCATACAGACATTAGCGAAGAGCTAAAGGGGCACGAAAACATAAATACGGCTCCTGAAGAGCACATGATGGCCAAACTAACAATGCGCGAAATGGAAGAGGCTATGAGAACACTAAAGAGAAGGAAATCTCCCGGAAAAGACGGGATAACAAACGAAATGCTGATGGGGCTGGGCCAAACAGCGAAGAAAAAACTACTATCAGTCCTGAACCAAAGCTGGAAAAGGGGTATTGTACCCCAGGCATGGAAAGATGCAATACTGGTACCAGTACCAAAAACAGGAAAGGACAAAACAGATCCGAATGGATACAGGCCCATAAGCCTACTGAGCTGTGTCGGCAAGCTGATGGAACGGATGATAAACACCAGACTGATGTGGCATCTGGAAGAAAAACGAATACTAATTCCACAGCAAGCCGGCTTTAGACAGCACAGATCCACTGAGGACCAGGTCATCCTCATAGCCCAGGAGATAGAAGATGCCTACCAGGCACAGAAACACACAGTAGCTGTTTGGGTGGATCTGGAAAAGGCATTTGACAAAGTCTGGAAGGATGGACTTAGAGTCAAGCTAAGAAGAAGCGATGTTTGTGGGAAGATGTACAAGTGGATCAACCACTACCTCAAACAAAGAACGGCCAGAGTCCAAGTACAAGGGCAGATGAGCAAAAAGGTGACACTCGAGCAGGGAGTACCCCAAGGGGGAGTACTGTCACCCACACTCTTCCTGGTATATATAAACGATATTACAGAGAATATACCAAGAAGAGTCCATAGCTCAATGTTTGCAGACGATCTGGCTATGTGGACCTCTGAAAAGAATCTCACCATAGCAAGAAATCGGATGCAAACGGCCCTAACATCGCTGGAAGAGTGGGCGAACTCATGGCTGGTCAAAATAAACGAGGAGAAAACCACGTGCACAATATTCTCGCTCTTATTAAAACCCCAAAGTACCAAATTAAGCCTAAATGGCAAAATCCTGCAGCCAAACGACAACCCAACCTATCTGGGAGTCACATTTGATCGGCGCATGACATGGAAAAGTCAGATTGACAGAAACCGAATGAAAGCCAGAGAAAGAATGGCGATCATGAGGAAACTTGCTGGCACAAGCTGGGGAGCAGACGAAGGCATACTAAAGAAACTGTACACTGGAAGAGTGAGACCAGTTCTCGAGTATGGCATTGCGGCATGGACAACAGCAGCGAAGGCGAACTTCGATAAAGTTAACAAACTTCAAAACCAAGCCATGAGAATCATAACAGGTGGCATGAAGTCAACGCCAATTGTAGAACTTGAAAAGATTACAAAACTGCAATCCATGACCGACAGAAGAGACTGCAGAGCCCAGCTGCAGTCAGAGAAACTCCGAAGACTGACGGACCATCCAATGTACCAGAGGCTAAACAATTTGGGAACTGGGAAACTAAAGCGGAGAAACTTTGCAGAAATAGCCAAAGCAAAGATGCACGAAGATCCCATAAACGCACTAACAACACCAAAATCCATCACTACTGTACGAAAACCTACTTGGAGGCAGGATATATTTCCAGAGGTGGTAGAAAATATACCAGGTATTGCAAACAAAAACTGCCAGACCGAAAAAGAAAGGAGAGACACTACCCTAAGCTTCATAACGAAAAGCTACCCAAGCATGGACTGGACCCATGCATACACCGACGGTTCTGTAACAAACACTACACAGAACGGAGGGGCAGGAGCATTCCTGAACCTACCAAATGGCAGAAAAATAACACTGTCATTCGCTACTGGTAAGTACACAAGCAATTTCAGAGCGGAGGCAGAGGCACTGAGGGCGGCAGTGGAAGAAATGGCAACACACAGTGAAAATGAGAGCCACATAGTCTTGCTGACAGATGCTCTCGCCGTAGTCACAGCGCTAAAAAGCCAGAAAAACACTGAGCTTAATGACTTAAGAGCAGCACTCTGCAAACTGTGCCAGCTGTCCGCACCAAAAAGGGTAGCTGTACAGTGGGTTCCGTCACACTGCAACATCCAAGGCAACGAGGAGGCAGACAGACTGGCAAAAGAAGGTGCAAGGCTACCACAAACAGATACCAGTATGACGTACGAAGAGTCAAAACGGCTTATCAAAGCCAGGTACATTACCAAATGGGAAACCGAACATACTGGTTACACCAAAAACGATGCCTATTACCAGTTGAACCGAAGAGAGCAGGTCGTTGTCTTCAGACTTCGCACTGGCCACAATAGACTGAGGTACCACCTATTCAACAAATTGAAGATAGGGTGTACCGACGAATGCCCGTGCGGTACTGGTAAAATGACCACTGAACATCTGCTGCAGAACTGCCCGACATACGGGGATCAGAGAGAGCAGATGTGGCCATTGCCAGTGGAACTGCAAGACAAGCTCTATGGTAGTGGCGAGAGTCTCAGGATGACCGCCGCTTTTTTCGAAAAAATAATGGTTACTGTCTGACTGTGTACGCAGAAGAAGAAGAAGAAGAAGAATATCAATACATCAAAAATAGAAGCAATGAATATAGGTAGAAATCACACGATACTTGATATTCAGGTGAATGAAACAAAAATAAAAAAGGTACAGGAATTTAGGAATTTTTAGGTATTTTTAGACTGAGGATGGCAGACTCGACTGAGAGATAGAGAACGCTGTCCGTACCAGCTGTCTGCACTACTAAGACACCCCAAGTTTTCCCTCTGAGCAAAAATGTAGAGGATACATAGAATCTTCATCACATCTCTGTGCTACCTGTGCCATACATTGCAATGAATAAGGCCCAAGACCGAAAGTAAGCCACCTGCAAAATGGCGTGCCTACGAAAGGTCACTAACAACACCAGAAGACACAGAATCACAAATATGAGTATGCTGGAGAAGATTGGAACAATATCCTTCCTACAATACATCGAGCAACAGAGAATGAATTGGTCTGGCCACATTGTGAGAATACAACCAAACCACATTGATCAAAAGAATATCAGGAAGAAGAGTGATAGGAAGTCCGAGGAAAAGGTGGATAGACATTGTAAATGAGACATGTCGTAACATTAGGAAAAATTTTACTCGGGCTACGAGACAGGCGAAATACAAATACATACCACGACACTCTGCTACAACCTGGTAGAAAGTGAGACGACAAAAGAATAAGATAAAAATTGCTGTACCAATACATCTGCCACTTGTTCACTTGGAAGCCTTGTAATGAGATAGCCTTGTTATGTGCATACAGTGGAAATTGGTCAAGTATAATTCATATGAGATGCTCGAACCATCATGTTTCTGCTATGCTTTATATTCACTACAAGGAGTAGCTCTCATATTTCCAATAACATCATTTCTCAATCGTTTACTCCTGGTTCTATTTGTTGCTATAAAGCTTCTCCCGCTAAATGTATTTAGCTCTTCACCGAGTTGCAGTGGCTACTTTTACATCCCGAGGAATACTTGAGACGGTGGTCCAGGATCGTCTTGGTTGTTGTGCAATGAAAGGCTGCTTAGTAAGGCCACAACTAAGAATATTACAATGTCGAACCGCACCTCGTTGGCCAGACTACTGTGACAACCTTTGCCAGGAGCCACGTCGAGGACGTAAGGTGAAGTTTTAATCATTATATATCACCTGAACCCTGACACTAGTCTTGGCTTCCATCTTTCCTGGTGACAGTAATGGCTTTGCTTGGACATTCCATTCGCAATGTGCGTCTCCTGGGCTCTGGACAAAGATGAAGTCTGCCTCTGGTAGCACAGAGTGTATATAAATCTACTGTTTGTCAGTTAATGTTTTTTGACCAAAATTGCTTCATGTTCATTTATTTGTGGACATTGAAATTAGGAGAAGAATGGTGTGAATTGTATTAAGGTATGGTTGGTTGAACGAGTCTTATTGGTAGAGGCTTCGATTAAAATGGCAAATATTCCAGGTTCTGTTACTTTTGCGACACGCTCCAGTTCATGGAGATGCAAATGGTTATTTGGTTTACTGTTAGGGAATAAGTAGTGGAACCGGGAATAGCCTCAGGGGCCTAGTTTAATGAAGTCTTTATCATCCGTTCTAAAACAAGTACTGCTGTTAAATTTATAGTAACTCAGCATCCATGTGAATAAAATGTCAGGAAATATGTAATCAAAATATTTAACACCATGACTTTATGTTAACAATTGATAATCACATCACGACACTGGTTTTCAGTTTAACGTATACTTTGTTATTCACAAAAGGCGCATAATAACGTATACAAATTAGTTGTTTAACAGTTCTGTGGTCATTTTAATAATTAAAAATCGAGAATAATACAATTTTCCGTGTTCTTACGCGAAATAAAAAGGCGCACATTCCAGTACATTAATGTTTCATAATTTACAAGAAATGGATCAAAACCATGGACCCGATTTCGAATTAGAAATGTCAGTGTCTAGGTCTACAACGCGTTTTCACCTAATTCGAAGACGCAGTTTATCCTTTTAATTTTGTAGGTATATTACAAATGGAATAAAAGTTAAATTCCGAACGCTAAAATACTTCAAAGTGAAGCAGTATAAATATTTCACTAGGAAGGCCAAACTTGGAGGGCTTTTATATATATATATATATATATTATTTTAAATTCACATGCTGTAGTTTACATAAGCAAATATTTATATGAAGTAAGATAAATGAATAGACAGTTAAGATACTGTATATGAAGCTGAATGCAGTGCTCATCACACAAGTGGAATGTGAATGGTAGTCATTTCATGGAGCAATGAAATTAATTGTACCAAATATCACAAGAAAGTGAATGATAATAGCTCTTATAGGCAGCAGGCTTAATGGATTACTGAAGAATGTAGAACTCATTTCCGTTTGAACATCGACAATCGGTTCAATCATATAGAGATGAACAGCATTCTTTTTAGATATTGGTTTTAGACAAATGTTATGTTTCGCCCTTGATTGATACTTGACAAAGCATCTTATCACAATACAATGGCACACGTTGACAAAGCAATCAACCCAGTTCAGTTCATTCCGTGACCTCTTGAGATCGTCAGGGCAACCCTACTGACACCTCCACAAACCTACACCATCCCTCTCTGTCTGTGGTTGTTTTTTATGCCTCATCGGGTCGTAGGTTAGTCCATTCATGGTGTTGTCTTCCCATCGTTAATCGGACATTCTAGTGTTTGCTTACCATGTACTGTGCCCTATAGTATGGTTTTCGCAAGTACATTGGACCTTGAGACGTGGCCATTCCAAATCAGCTGTCGCCTTTTGATCGTTGTGAGGAGGTTGTCATACAGTCCACTTGTATTCTCGAGTCTACGTCAATCTTCATCATTTGTGATACGCTCATTGATACCGTATCCAAATTGATGGAGTACGACATCAACTACGAAGGATTTAAAAAATATATGGCTAACAAATAAAGACATTCACTTTAGAGAAATGCTCCTGAAACCAGTATTACAGTCCCTTACAAAAAAAATATACACAAGAAACAGACATTTCATATTGACAAGATAAACTAAAGGAGATACGTAAGATAAATATATTTCATATTGACACGATTATGCAATAAGCGTGGTTATGGATGCTTGAGACTGATGTCTTATTATTCTCACTTGAACTCAGTAGAACTAGTGTTGGAAAAAGTTAGTGGACAGGCGATAGCTGAAAACTGATCTTACTGATCTTTTAAACTATGTAATGCACACCAAAAAAATACATATCAAGCCCTCGCAAAAATAGACACCCAGTGGTGAACTAAATGTGAGGACCATGTATTAAATAAGAAAAGTGACTATTGGCAGAAATATGGCTTGAAGTTCGTTCAATAAATATTATTAATCATTAATCTCTTGGATTCATATGTCTCTGAATATGGTGAGTACACAAAATTGATATGCTTCTAACAAGCACACTACATACTATTACACACAGGTAAAAGCCCACACATACCTAGACGTACACAGACACACAAATACAGTAACCGTATAACGTTCTTCACCGTAAGCTACACACAGAAATTCAATGCAAAATAAATATCAGTGTATTTGTTTTTTTAATCGCCTCTAGAAATCTTCACATATAACAATTTGTTGCATGACTTTGACTCAGAAACATTACGCTGTTTGTACAAATACAGGAACATATTTTTGGGATGAACCAAATATTTTAGTCCCCGAAATAACATCAATGAACCTAATCACATGTGATAAAATGGCACTGGCGCCATAATTTGAAACAACAATATCTTATTCCATGCCAAATATAAGACCAAATGTAAAAAATCGTGTTGATCAGTTACTTAATTCCGTAGAAATTATATGAATTTAGAAGGCACGTATTTCCGAGCGAATTATAATGAACCATTCCCAACAGTAGTATCGGATGTGTCTCGTTGGTTGCTCCTTGTTCTTGACACCAATACGAGAGACACAAGAGTTTCTATTAGAAAATACGTTAACCATGGGCTTCCCACGTACACAATTACGTGCTGGTCACGTGTAACAAAACGTTTAACACCAGAGACGTAGGAATAGACCAACAGAAAGATAACTCGCTAAAGAATAAAATACACACATTCAGAGAGTGGTATAAACAGTTAGTTATATATATATATATATATATATATATTTAAATATATATATATATATATATATATATATATATATATGTATATATATGTATATATATATATATACACACACACACACGAGGTGTGTTCAAAAAGTATCCAACCTTTGGTCCGAATAATACAATTACTTCTCTAGAGGTTTGAAACCCTAATCGCCTTCAAAGTACTCTCCTTGAAACATTACACACTTCTTCCATCGGGCGATAGGACACCACACACTTCTGCCAGAGGTCATTGGGACACCCCACACTTCTCCAAGCGGTCCCTGGGACACCACACACTTCTCCCAGCGGTCCTTGGCACACAACACACTTCTCCCAGCGGTCCTTGGCACACCATACATTTCTCCAAGCGGTCCCTGGGACACCACACACTTCTCTCAGAGATCCTTGGGACACCACACTTCTCCCTGCGGGCCTTTGGGACACCACACACTTCTCCCAGCGGTCCCTTGAACACCACACATTTCTCCAAGTCGTCCCTGGGACATCACACACTTCTCCCAGAGATCCTTGGGACACCACACACTTCTCCCTGCTGGCCTTGGGACACCACACACTTCTCCCAGCGGTCCCTGTGACACCACACACTTCTCCCAGCGGTCCTGCCATTGTTACTTAAATCATTTCAAGAAAACTGTTTTGGGAATGGTGTATAGCTGGGTGAACGCATTCCGCAGAATGTCTTCTCGTGACTCAAATCGGGTTTGTTTCAGAAAGATTTTCAGCTTTTGGAACAGCCAGAAATCACAAACGTCCAATTTATACAGCAGCATGACATTATCCATGCTCTCAGAGGATGTAATAACAACCATTTTATATAACCATAACCCTAAATATAACCCTCCCCTAACACTAGACATAACCTAAACATAACCTTTACCCCAACCCTTCGCAAAACTGAATATAACCATCTTTATCTAAGTCTTTACTTAATTATTTAAAAACATTTCGACCTGCTCTGCTTTTAACACAAAATGGAATGTCCGGTTATTTACGATGAGAACCCAGTAAACTCTGTTTGGGGTGAATTAGGAAGCCAGCACCGTTAAAAGCACAAATATGGATAAACAGAAGGATAGGCAGGTGGACAGGCAAACAGGATAACAAGACTCAAAAAGAGTAAACTAGACTTGGATGTTAAGCTATAGCAGTCTTGAAAATCGTTCACCCAGTATATGTATCTTTACTTGCATTCTCAACCAACTGTGGACGACAAACCAGTTCTATACGCCATTACAGAACCTTGCTACTCAAACAACAACCGTGTCTATTTATACAAAAACCCTTTAGCAGTTGACACTATTACAATATCCAGTTTTCTTTCAGAAAGCATTCACTCTTTGATGTGATTAATGTTTTTATTTGAAAAGCAGTAGCGGGTCGTGGTTGAGCTACCCA
The DNA here is from genome assembly GCA_036924085.1 of Ariolimax columbianus. Classification (NCBI taxonomy): domain Eukaryota; kingdom Metazoa; phylum Mollusca; class Gastropoda; order Stylommatophora; family Arionidae; genus Ariolimax; species Ariolimax columbianus. Next base: position 39,586,415 of record JAVGWX010000017.1, read on the forward strand.
GAATTCCCTTTGTTGTATTTCCGCAGATGACCAAGCAAAGCTGTCAGATCCCATTTTTTTACATGAACTGTGCAGATATTTTAAGCTCTGACGAAACACAATCTTTAAACTAAACTTAAAAACAGAAATGTAATTTAATTTAGTTGCTCTATTTTAAGTATTTAATGGACATAAACTGGACGCACATATGACATTGCACTTTTTGCTGGCAGTGTTATATGCATACTACCAGCACGACTGCTGACTCCCTTGGTCTAATTCTGTCTCGGGGAAACACAATCGCCTGGGTAGATCCCTGCGGCATTACGTTTTAGCCGTCTTAATTTGTTCATTTCTTTTCGACCTCGTTTCGTATTTAGTTCCAGTTAGTTTATGCTGATCGAAGTTAAGTAATAGTATTTGGGTGTTGTGTGGGTGTTGACGCGTCAGTTGTGCTGTGTTTATGACAAGTGTTTTGTTCTTCTAGGAGTATAAAGCACATTTCACTTGTTAGAGTTGTTGCCTATTAAGACGAATTTAATTTGTTAGAGTGTGCTGTCTATTAAGACGTATTTCACTTGTTACTGTTCTATGTCCAATCATACGTATTTCACTTATTATTGCTCTCTCTCTTTCTCTCTACTCAGACGTATTTCACTTATTATTGCTCTCTCTCTTTCTCTCTACTCAGACGTATTTCACTTATTACTGCTTTCTGTCTACTCAGACGTATTTCCCTTGGTACTGCTCTCTGTCTACTCAGACGTATATCACCCGTTTCTGTTCTCTGTCTGCAGAGACAGGTGCCATCAACTACTGTTATGTATCTATTTTCACTTCACTGATTAAAGTGTGTCGCCTGTGATGATTCACTTCACTGGTTGTTCCGTGCTTCCATCAAAGATTCACTTCACTACTTAATGTTTGTCGGTGTCAAAGATTGAGCTCACAATTTAATTTTTGTTGATGTCTAAGTTACATTTCACTAGCTAATGTTTGTCGATGTCTAAGTTACATTTCACTAGCTAATGTTTGTTGATGTATAAGTTACATTTCACTAGGTAATGTTTGTTGCTCTCTAAGTTACATTTCACTAGCTAATGTTTGTTGCTGTCTAAGTTACATTTCACTAGCTAATGTTTGTTGCTGTCTAAGTTACATTTCACTTGCTAATGTTTGTTGCTGTCTAAGTTACATTTCACTAGCTAATGTTTGTTGCTATCTAGGTTACATTTCACTAGCTAATGTTTGTTGATGTCTAAGTTACATTTCACTAGTTATGTTTGTTGCTGTCTAAGTTACATTTCACTAGCTAATGTTTGTTGCTGTCTAAGTTACATTTCACTAGCTAATGTTTGTTGCTGTCTAAGTTACATTTCACTAGCTAATGTTTGTTGATGTCTAAGTTACATTTCACTAGCTAATGTTTGTTGCTGTCTAAGTTACATTTCCCTAGCTAATGTTTGTTGCTGCCTAAGTTACATTTCACTTGCTAATGTTTGTTGCTGTCTAAGTTACATTTCACTAGCTAATGTTTGTTGCTGTCTAAGTTACATTTCACTAGCTAATGTGTGTTGCTATCTAAGTTACATTTCATTAGTTTATCTTTGCTGCTGTCTAAGTTAAAAATCACTAGCTAATGTTTGTTGCTGTCTAAGTAGCATTTCATTAGTTTATCTTTGCTGCTGTCTAAGTAGCATTTCATTAGCTAATGTTTGCTGCTGTCGTAGTAGCATTTCACTAGCTAATGTTTGTTGCTGTCTAAGTTACATTTCACTAGCTAATGTTTGTTGCTGTCTAAGTTACATTTCCTTAGCTAATGTTTGTTGCTGTCTAAGTAGCATTTCATTAGTTTAATTTTGCTGCTGTCTAAGTAGTATTTCACTAGCTAATGTTTGTTGCTGTCTAAGTAGCATTTCATTAGTTTATCTTTGCTGCTGTGTAAGTTACATTTCACTAGCTAATGTTTGTTGCTGTCTAAGTAGCATTTCATTAGTTTATCTTTGCTGCTGTCTAAGTAGCATTTCACTAGCTAATGTTTGTTGCTGTCTAAGTAGCATTTCACTAGCTAATGTTTGTTGCTGTCTAAGTTACATTTCACTAGTTTTCGTTTGTTGCCTTGTAAAATACATTTCACTAGTTAATGTTTGCTTCTTTCTAAGATAAAGATTTATTTGTTAATGTTTGCTGCATTCTGGGATACATTTATCTCGAAAATCTTTACTGTATTCTAAGATTTACTTTACTAGTTAATTATTGTTGCATTCTAAGTTTCAATTAGCTAGTTAATGTTTGCTGCCGTCTTAGATTAACTTACCCGATTAATGTTTGTTGACTTCTTAGATTAACTTCTCTGGTTAATGTTTGTTGCATTCTAAGATTCAATTCACTGGTTAATGTATGCTTCCTTGCGTTAGAGGTGAAATTATTGGATCGCGGCAAGACGAGCTACTGCGAAAGCATTTGTCAAGAATGTTTTCATTAATCAAGAACGAAAGTCTGAGGCGCGAAGACGATCAGATACCGTCGTAGTTCTGACCATAAACGATGCCGACTAGGGATCCGCAGGAGTTGCTTCGATGACTCTGCGGGCAGCTTCCGGGAAACCAAAGTGTTTGGGTTCCGGGGGCAGTATGGTTGCAAAGCTAAGACTTAAAGGAATTGACGGAAGGGCACCACCATGAGTGGAACCTGCGGCTTATATTGACTCAACACGACAACACTATAAAATGACTGACAGACTGAGAGCACTTTCGTTGGGTCTAAAAGGGAACGTGTGCTGGTATTAGACCCACGGAAGATAGGTCAGTTTTACCCTCTTAATGAAAGAGCGTCTGCTACGGTAATCCTGCTTAATCCTACATAAACTGCAGGTTTCATACACTTGGTCATGACATATAAAAAAGCCCTCAATTGATTCGTTGGGTCTAATAGTGAACAGGTGCTGGTATTAAACCTTCGGAAGACAGGTCAGTCTTACCCTACAAATGACAGGGCGTTGCTACGGTAATCCTGCTTAATTCGAGAGGAGTCGCAGACATTTGTCCACGTACTAGGCCCATAAGCCAATGGCGCGAGGCTACCATGTGAGGGATTACGGCCGAAGGCCTCTAAGCCGGAATCCCGCGCTAAATCTCCGCACCACGGTGATGGGAGGCTACGATATGGTTGGGACCTGGGGCTCGCGTCTTAGCCCGACATGGTCAAGCCGCAGAAAGAGATCTATGTCGTCCGCCGATCAAAACGGGCGGGAAGCTGCGCGATACTCACCCCATACAGCGATGAGGTATGAAACCACTAGTGAAAGACTTAGTTCTCGGTCGGGGTGTCTTAAGCAGTAGATCAGCTACCTCCCTGCGAACTGCTGAGACTCAACCCTTGACCATGAGATATGTCCGCACACCAGGCGAACAACATCTCCGTGCCATGACCAGGCTTGTCCCCTGGTCAAATGCACTCTTTCGAGAGGAATCACAGGTCGCTGACATTTGGTCCACGTGCTTGGCTGATAAGCCAACGGTGCGAAGCTACCATTTGAGGGACTACGGCCGAACGCCTCTAAGCCAGAATCCCGCCCTAAATCTCAGCACCGCTGTGATGGGAGGCTACGACATGGCTGGGGCTTGCGTCTCAGAACAGCCCGGTCGAGCCGCAGAAATGCACCTGGTTAAATGCACTCCTGCCTCCCTCTTTGCTTCTGTCTGCTATCAGTCATCCCAATGGACGCAGAAGAGATGCAGTCCAGCGGACATTGCACCTCCTGCCCTATTGTGACAACCTCCCGGGTGGCGGGGAATGCTAGGCGTACCATCACTGCAGATGAGCCGAGAAAATAAAGGGAGCAAAGATATACCTCACTCGCATGCATATGCTACGTTTCTGGCAGGACGTGACGATCCTGGGACACAGTCACACTGGACTGCCTCTCTTCCGGGATAGTACAAACTAGTTCATAGTCCATCATATCATTGCCAAACCCTATAGACACGAGTAGGGAAGACTCGATAGTCCTGCAAGACAACTTCTTAAGAGAGACAACTCTGACCAAAAATAACTGCTGCTTTGCTGGGGACAGCCAAAGGCTTAGGAGGGCAACCCTACAGAAACGCCTGTTGAAATCGGATGCATTGAGCCACAGGCTTAACAAAATAACACAGTGCAACGTAAATATCGCTGTAAACAGCGTACGATGAAGAAGAAGTATGCTGCCTTGTAAGATACAATTCACTGGTTAATGTTTGCTACCTTGTTAGATAGAATTCAATGGTTAATGTTTGCTACCTTGTAAGATACCATTCACTGGTTAATGTTTGCTGCCTTGTAAGATACAATTCACTGGTTAATGTTTGTTGCCTTCTTAGATTAACTTCACTGGTTAATGTATGTTGCCGTCTTATGTTAACTTCCTTGGTTAATGTTTGCTTCCTTCTGAGATTAACTTCCTTTGTCAATGTATTCATTAGTAAAAATTATTTTCACGTGTTAATGTTTGTCACTTTCTAAGATTAACTTCAGTTGTCTATGTTTTCTGTCATTTAAGATTCACGTCACTGGTTAATGTTTGTCACCGTTTTAAATGCATTACCATGGTTACACGTATGTTTTTCCTACCTGTAAGTCGGGTTTCAATGTTAATCATTTTTCTCTTGTCTTGTAATGCACAATTCTCTTTGCTTTGTATGTAATCATTATTGTATTACTAACACAAATTTATAGTTATCTCATCACGTATTTAATTCCGAAGTTTCCCTACACGCTGATTATCGATATGGAGTCAATATTGATATTGTGAATGGTCTACTTAATGTGTACATTAGATCTGCTTCAATGCAGGTTATACTTCTAACGGCATTTAAATACCGGTTATATTTAAGACATATGTTAATAATAAGCAAATATAATATAGATTGTGAACCAACGAATTTCAACAATAAAATGGCCCACAAAATGTCTTCCTAGATCACAATTATTTGTAATCGTTTTTGTTGTTAAATCATCTTTTATTACACTTGAAAACAATGTCTTTGGTATTAATAAACACACTTATCATATTACATGCAACCAGCCGTACACATGCACAACTATCACACATAAGCTTCATAAATAAACTCATTTAGCTGCCTAAGGATACACACACAATTGTGTACATCGTCGAAGCTATTCGCTATGAATTAAACACTCCAGAAGAGGTGTCTGATAGTGGCAATAATTCATCCGGATTGTAATGCAGCGTAAGACCTCTCGACGACCTCGCCAATATAGGGATAAAAATACAAATATACACACACACACAAACACACCCCCACCCACACACACACCCACAAACACACACCCACACACACAAACACTCACCCACACACACACACACACAAACACACACACACATGCACACGCGACCTCTGCAAACTTAAATAGCGTCTGAGAAATATATGAACTATTTGACACAAAGCTCTCTTCCAGTGCCAGAGGGATCAAAAATACAAGAGCAGAAGAACATGCTTTTCAAGTCTGTTGGCTCTTCGGGAGGAGTAGAGTAGCAGCAGCACTTTACACGTCCTAACTCGGGAGTAAGCTGTATGGCGGATACATACATCTTTGACAGACCGCCACATTTATTCAGTAGAGATAAATGTAATTGTTTGAGAACGAAAAGCCAAAAAACAAAACTCGTCCACATACATGATTGACTGCAGTGGTGAATGCTTGTAATGCAACGCCACATAAAATAGTGGAGGTAGAGCCAATCAATGCATTTAAGAATAGATCAGATGCACATAGGTATTTTAGATCAAGTGAATGTAAAAGCAACTGGTTGTATACAGACGCTTCAAAGTCTTCTAAAACTATAAAAACGTTACGTTATATACATAAACATATACACACATACATAAACACTAATTCACGAACCACACTTAAAAAATTACAATTTCATGGAAACTGGGATCACATTGACCTATCTTGCAAAGTTCATAAAGGGTGAGAAAAATATGAACACTTTTAAAAAAACATCTTACAGTCATTTTGATAATGAAATGTGGAAAATGAACATCTGCGCGGTGGAAGAGCTTGAATGGTTGACAGTTTTCAGTAGCTACATGGGCTTCGAACTTTTTAGACACTACCTTTGATCGCCGACGAAAACAATTGAACAGATATGAACGTAATGTAATTAGCCACTGTTGTTGATGAGATAATATTTCAGAGATCACTGTCAGAAATAAAAAACGAAACTTCAGGCATTTGTGCAAATAACATATATTTATAGCCCAACTGAATTTCAAATAAACATGCTGATCTAATGTTATGTTATAACCAAAGTTACTTTGTCGCTTGTTGAACGGACATACCTGTACGGAAACAAATATACAATTTTCAAACACCAAAATAGATCGTTTCAATTGCAATAATTACAATACCATAAACTATACGGACATTTTTGTTGTTGTTGTTGAATGTTGTTGGTGTTGATTGTTGTTGGTGTTTAATGCCCACAATGAGTAAGTTTACTCTTATTTGCACCCTGAAAAAGTACGTTAAGTGACGGATTATAGTAACTTTCCTCCCACCCGAGCGTGCTGATGAAGGTGGACAGCGGTCATCCAGGCTGTTGTGCTATGTGTGGCTTCATCTGCGTGGCACTCATTTCTACGGGGATCACATCGATCCCCATCTCGTCAGTCAGGCTGCCTTAAAAACAGCCTGTTTCCAGGGAAAGCTACATGGAAGAGAGGTTGTGGTCTTGGTCAGTGTAATGGGCATGACCCTGACGCGACGTCCTTTTCATTGTGTTGTTCCTGATTGGACTAGCGTCTCATTTCCCCAAACTATGTGGACAAATGAAAGGTATTCTTCAGGTACAGCGGACATACACATGACACTATTTAACATATTCATTCGATGAAAACCAATGTTGATGTAAATGATCTATTCTTGTTTGTGTCAGTACTAACATTCGACATTGTGTTTTAAGTAAGTTCTATAACTTCGTTATATAAATACATTTTGTTGCTGCTCATTTGTGTTGTGTTAAGTGTCCCTCTTATCGATTACCCTGTTCCTAACCAGCTAAGCATCTTCATCTAAATCCTTGAGATTTGTTAGGTACTCGTCTCTGTGTTGTCATTCGTCCCTGACATAGAGCTAAACCCAACACGTAAGTTTGTTGTGTTGTATGAGTGGCCTTACCTTAACCTTACCTATATTTGTCCTTGTGTATATTTACTACACAGTACTTTGCGGATATGGGCCTCTCCTAATAGCTAACCTCTCAGCCCAAGTCATAGGAGCTATAAGGAGTTATCCAACAGTCCCTGGTGAAAGAGGCATTGACACTTATATAGCTGGCCTAGAGTCTAAAAAGCAGGACTGTTGCCGCAAACAGATTAAAGAGATGGACCGATCTCTGGAGAAGGTACATTGGAAACGCAAAACAACTATCATATCCGCAACTATAAATGAAAACAGTTTCATATCAGTGAACTTGGTGGAAAATAGTAGGAGCTGATCGAATTTATAAGTATAAAATACTAAGATATCAATGTTAAGGTAAGTAATATATAAGAAAACAGAGACATAATATCAACATGACTCAGTGCGCCTTGTACTAGCATGAAGCCGTTCACATACTAAGAAAGAGCTGAAACATGATGGAGCGTTTTATGTCTATCTAAAGAAATCAAAGTTCATTGTAGAAACGTTAATGAAAGACTATAGCACCTAAAGGCAGTCGAGAGTGGTAAAGCAACATCAATGGCCCAGGTCTTTGCCCCAAACAATGAGTTCCAAACTGAGGAAGACAGTATGGAATGCTTTGTGTGTCTTTCATTCCCCTGCACAAATAGTTGGTGTATGTGTGTGTGTGTGTGTGTGTGTGTGTGTGTGTGTGTGTGTGCGTGCGTGCGTGCGTGTGTGTGTATGTGTGTAAGTAGCATAGTACTCTGGCTCGGTTAAAAATCGCGAGCTTTCATCCTCATCAGCATCATCATCAGTCCCGTAACCTAAAAGGTCGCTGAGACACCGTTATTGCAATTTGTCTTTCCAGTTCCCGTCATACGTCTCAATTTTTCGCCAGGGTATTAGTTTCAGTTAAAGACCTTCCCGTCCACTCTTTTATATTATCCTCCCATCTCTTTGTCTTCGTCCCTCTCTTCCACGCTTCCAGGGCACAATGCCGTGCAGGACGGTCTTGGTCAGTCCCACTCATCGTGATATATGCCCATTCCATGTTGATTTTCGTGTTTTTACTAGTCAATAAGTTTTTATACTGGCATAACTCCTTCCTAACAATTTCAAGAACATTCTCATTTGTAACGCGATCCAGATATGAAATGCCAAGAATTCTTCGCAAGGAGCGCATTTCCATTGCGCAAATGTTACGTTCTAGTGCAGCCGTCAGAGTCCAAGTCTCACACGTGTACATGTATACCGAGGTGACCATTGTATACATTAAAGTCAGTCTCGATTTAAGGCTTATATTTTTGTTATTCCAGATTATTGGCAGTCTGGTCAGGGCGACCATGGCCATCGCTGTTCTTGACTGAATCTCCTCTTTAGACCCCTCCGCATTCATTTCTGCCCTCACATATTTGAACCATGTAACATTTTCCTGAGGTTCACCTTTGACCCCAATCGGGTGTTAAATATCCTCTGGGGTGTTGACCATGATCTTACTCTTCTCTGGACTGATTTCTATCCCAAAATTCTGGGCAACATTGTCCAGGTTTTCGACTAGCTTTGCAAGTTTATGTTCTATTCCAGCCAGACCGGTAATGTCTTCGGCAAACCGGAGATTGGTGAGTATACGTCCAACTATACTGACCGTCCCTACGTTTTCATCCAATGCTTCTGACATAATGCATTCTAGAAAAATATTGAACAGTGTCGGAGAGAGGAGACACCCCTGACGCACGGCGACTGTCGTGCGGAACCTTTCACCTGTGGTCCCTTTCAGGTAAACTGCACCGCTGGCATTAGAGTATAGTTTCTTAATGACGTGGGTGAGACGCCATCCTATCTTCTACTTACGCAGTTTCCCATAGGGCCTCATGTACCATTTCAGTTATTATTGACGAAGGGAGACCTGTAATATCCAACGAGTTAGTAAAACAGCGCGTTGGACAAAAATACCGTCAAGGAGTGTGAAACCTACAGGCACTCGATGGCATTCAATATATATTCCAATTATTAAAGATAATCTGGAACTTGATATGTTGATTTAAGATGAAGGAAGATCCCTTGAAACAAGAGACCACGTTTGGACGGAATAACAGCTTTCTTTATCGAGAACATGGCCAGAAAGACGAGTATCAGACGACTTACAACAGGGTACAATAACATCAGTCTGAAAGAAAAATGGTAGTGGTCAAAATTGTGATATACACAGAGGTATACCGCTTCTAAGTCATACGGGGAAAATGTATGTGGTAATACCAAAAACAGTAAATAAGATCAACCGCTGAGCCTAATTTGAACAAAACTCAGTTTGTATTTCGTAATGCAATGGGCTGTTCTAATGTCCTATTTACCATGCGACATTTAAGCGGAGAACAGCCTGCATTTAAACGTAGTCTCAAGGTAAGGTGTACATTTCGGGTGCCGATGGTCGCGGGCTGGAGTCACGGTTAAGACTAGGATTTGTTTTCAGGTGGGACTTCTGGCAAAAATGTCCCTAATCTCTGGGTAGCGAGATCAGACTTCCGTGTTCAGCGTCGAGCACGTTAAAAATCTCTTGGCAGTTGGAAATCTAAAAGAGTAACCTTAACGGCCGTTGTCATACACAATTAAAATGTTCTAGCTAAAAATATACCCAAGTCATTTGTACCTTACCCCGTGTGATTTTTTAAGAGCAGCTATAGATGGCGCCTAACTGACTGTGGGTCTACTTAGCTCATGTGTTTGAGTCCATTAAAATGGACTCGCACATCTGATAAGCTATCCTTCATGAAACTGGCTGTATACAGACTATATAAAGTCTTCTAAACCAGTTTAAAGACGTTTAGTTATACCATTATATATCTGAAGAAATCACTTGATAGAGATGATAGACAATATAAACAATAATATAAAACTTTTGAGTACAAGGACACGTATTAGATTATATGAGAGCCGTACATCATGTGTACAAGAACAAGTCATGTGACGCATACGATTTTGAAATAACTGCCAGACTGCGATGTGAATGAGTGCTTCAACAATGTATGTACAACATTTACAAGGACAGGACAACAACAAAAATCTGTCTAATTGCAGCACAAAAAGTGGAAGCGAAAAACCAACACAACTTTGTACATGAACTACTCCTTGCAGATGATCGAAGCTTAATACACAAAGAAGAAGATGGACTATATAATACTATATCAATACACATAGTACAATCTGTCCAAGATATACTATGATGATTAGACCATGAAAGATGAAGTCTTTGAACATTAGCAGATGACCAGATCCAATAATTATACATGTAAACAATATCAAACTTCAGCAGGCCTAAATGTTCAAATACCTTGAAAGTACTTTCTACAGAAGATGAACGGAATGATAGAGAAATTGAATATGATGTCAGAAAGCATCTGCTTTCATTTATCAACATCAACTCTGTTTAAAAGCCACAACTTCAGTTTTGGAGAAAAATAATAACTGATAAACATCCTTGCAAGTATGACCTGAATAAACAGCATGTAATGACAGAGCAATCCTAGAACAGGAAGTGAGGGAAGCCATCAGGAGATGTCCAAAAACAACGCCCGGGAGAAGACAATATTGGTGTGCCAAGAACTAGGGATAGAGTGGCCAACTCAAATTTTCCGGCAAGCATGGAAGGAAAGTGGGATACCCAGGGATTGGCAAAGATCGGTGATTGTCATCAAATGGAAGAATAAAGGTAGCAGAAAAGAATGAAGCTCTTACAGAGGTATATCCCTTCTAAGTCATTGAGAACAATTTATGCCAGAATCTTGGAACAGCGAATGGGATTTGGGGTAGAGCTTATGTTAAGTAATTCACAATGTCACTTTCCAAAAGGCGGGAGGTACACGGGTGCGATATTTGCTCTAAGACAGCTTAGTGAAAAGGCAGGGGATACACGGCAAGAGCAGTAGGACATCCTACTTCTATGCAACCTCGTATGACAAGAGCAGTAGGACATCCTACCTGTATCCAACGTCGTATGGCAAGAACAGTAGGACATCCTACATGTATGCAATCTCGTATGACAAGAGCAGTAGGACATCCCACCTCTATGAAATCTCGTATGGCTAGAACAGTAGGACATCCTACCTGTATGCAATCTCGTATGACAAGAGCAGTAGGACATCCCACCTCTATGAAATCTCGTATGGCTAGAACAGTAGGACATCCAACCTCTATGAAATCTCGTATGACAAGAGCAGTATGACATCAAACCTCTATGCAACCTCGTATGGTTAGAACAGTAGGACATCCAACCTCTATGCAATCTCGTAAGGCAAGAGCAGTAGGAGAAAAGAAGAAAAAGAAAAGTCGATGTTTTCAATTGATTGCTTGGGAGAGTGTGCGTGGATTTGCCAACATGTGGGTTTTCTTCTTTTTGAACCTTTTTCAAACTAAAGAACTCAACTGAAATCATTCAATATTTATGTTGAGCATTGTGTTTATTATTGGTTATGCATTTGAATGGAGAACAATTCTTAACACACACATTCACAAGCAGATAAGCGTACAAACACTACTAAAACACACATTAGCTCAAACGTTTTTATCAAAGAGTTCATTTACTCATTAAATTCGGTTTGTATTTTCTTTGTGTCAAGTCATTCCTTTGTGTCCTTTTTTTGTGTAAACGTTATTCTTTTTATTGTTATTGTATTTACAAGTATTGCACTTTTTTAACCCTCTCCTTGTGTCAGTTGTGCACTGGTCAAGGCCGTATTTTCTCTTCCGCTAATGTGTACAATTATTTATCTTTTGTTTTTCCTCTTCTGTCAGTCATAATTACAGGGGACGACGTGGGATAGTGGTTAAGTGGCACGGCTCACAACCCGAAGGTGCTGGGTTCGATCCCCATCATAGCCCTGACCGTTACCCCGGGTGAAGCAAACCCTAAAAAAATGCAGGAGGAAGCAGACCATTTCATAAAATTCATGCTGAAATCGGATGCACTGGGCCAGCAAGCGCAAAAATAAAAACCACAGTGCAACGCGCACCGCCTTGAGAATTAGAGAAATAAGGCGAACGCAGAAAAAAAAAACAACAATGTTTACATTTGCTAACCTAGTCTCCTATTGTCAGCTCAGTTTACATTTGCCAACACAATCCCCTTTTGCCAGTCCAGTTTACATTTGTCAACCCCAATTGTCAGTCCAGTTTTAATTTACCAATTCAGGTCATTTTTGCCAGTTCAGTTTGCATTAGCCTATCCAGTCCACTTTTGTAGGTCCAGATTACATTTCCCAATCCAGGCCGTATTTGCCAATCCAATTTAAATTTGCCAATGCAGTCCACTTGTACGTTTTCAGTCCATTTTGGTCAATCGAGTCCTCTAGTACCTTCCCAGTCCACTTTGGTAAACCTAGTCCTCTAGTACCTTCCCAGTCCACTTTGGACCATCCAGTCCTCTAGTACCTTCCCAGTACACTTTGGTCAATCCAGTCCTCTAGTGCCTTCCCAGTCCACATTGGTCAATTCAGTCCTCGTTTGACGATTCAGGCCACCGTTAATCGTTTTTATTCTTTGGCGTCACAGCCGCTCCCTCCGTTCCATTTCTTTTGTTGTTATCAGCATATACACATTAGATGTCCTTTACTCTTAGAAATATCGTCATTTGTACTTGGTGATTACCTTTTTATGACTACATGGGTTATGGTTGTTTGAATGTCCATATTACGCTAAACTGGCTCAAGCTTATTTATTTTATTAACGACGATAAATGACAAAATAAATCGATGTCAATTACATTACTTTTTTCGTTATCCATGTAAACAATATCTAATGTATTGTCTTTTACCTTCTTTGCCGGTACGCTTACAGCAATGTCAGGTAAGTAGTGGCGAGTGAACATGTTGGTCAGTTTGTGATACTTGATCGTATGTATGTTGGTTCATAAGTTGAGAAAAAGTGTGTTCCCAAATAGCAAAAGTGAAAAATGTTATCATTGATGCTGGAGACCGTGGCGAAGAGGTTAAGCCGTCGGCCTCGTGATCAGGTGGCGTGGGTTCGACTACGGACTCCGCCATCTTTTTCACGGGTGCTTGATGCGGAGTCCGCTGCATCTCGCAGTCGTCCCCTAGTGGTCTTGTCCTTGACTTGCCACTGGGTTCGGGCGGCACGAGACGAGAGAGTGAGGATTAAAAAGTAGCGCAGTTAATCTTTACTAAAAATAGCGCTAGCAAAATAAATTATGCCATAATCGTCTACGATGGACGGCGGCCTTTGTCTTTGCCTTTTGATGTTGGCACAACCGTTGATAATGTTGACGGTGACCAAACAAGTGAAGATGATGATGGTAACAGTGTAAGCTGTGATAGTGATTCCATGTTTAGAGTGTAAGCTGTGATAGTGATTTCATGTTTAGAGTGTAAGCTGTGATAGTGATTTCACGTGTAGAGTGTAAGCTGTGATAGTGAGTTCATGTTTAGAGTGTAAGATGTGATGGTGATAATGTTGACGGCGACGGTGATGATTAAAGTAATAATGTTGGTGAATAAAGGGAAACACGTTAATGATCGTTGTGCTGGTGTCGGTGGAGATGATTTTGAAACAATAATGGTGATAGTGAAGTCGATCTGCATGATGGTTTTGTATTTGTGATGTTAAGTGCAGTGTGTGTTCTGTGATGGAGAGGTTTAAGTGCAGTGTGTGTTTTGTGATGGTGAATATTAAGTGCAGTGTGTATTTTGTAATGGTGATGTTAAGTGCAGTGTGTGTTTTGTGATGGTGAAAGTTAAGTACATCGTACATTTTGTGGTGATGAAGTGTAAATGTAGTGTGCGTTATGTGATGGTGAAGTTTAAGTGTAGGGTGTGTTTTGTGATGGGGGATAATTGCGACTACCTTGGCGGTGATGAATGTTTTGGTCTTGGCAACTAAATTGGCGATGATGTTGATTATGCTAGTTGTGATGGGAGTAGTAATGATGACAAAGTTGGTGATGTAGACGATGATTGTGGTACTGTCATGATGTTAGATGGTAGCAGTGGTAATGGCATTGTGCAGACGATGTCAGTGGTAATGTCATAATCTAGAGGATAATGGTGATCAAACTGACAATTATGCTGAAAGTGATGTTTAAGATGTGAACTGCAGTGGTGTTAGTGATACTTATGACAATGATGGTGGTAACAGCAATGACAAATACCATAATGATGATGAAAGTGGTTTTTAGCTAGTGGAGGGATGGATGATAATGATAGTAGGCACGTTGGAGGCCATATTGACTAGGACCATGAGTAAGTGATGCTGAATATGATGATGGAGAGATATAAGATCTATGTACGAATATAATTATGATGTTAACTATAGCGTTGATGAGATAATCGATGTTGATAAATTAATGATGATACTGATGGTGTTAGTGGTATTGTAATAACAATGACAGATTGTAACAACATTATCTAATCATTATATCCTTCACATTTTGCTGCTACCAGATACATCCAAGGGTGAGTTATTGATGTGTTCGTTGCTCTCTGTGTCTTGTATGCTTTTCTTGTTTATTAATAACACAACGCATTCCGTTTTCTGGACTACATTCTGCTACTTTAGCCATTTCAGGGCTTGGTACCGGGAGATTGAGAACGAACGAAGCCACAGCCCAGCCAATTGAAATGAGGCGAGGCTGAACAGGATTATCCTACTTATGTATCAGGGGAGATACTTTACTCGAAAAGTTGTGGGGAACCGACGAAGACCTGAAACGCATAGTATTCTTGGTGAACCTAGGCGAGCAAGAAGCAGAGCATCAGTTGATCGAAGGAGAAGCAATTGGTTAGATAGTGTTGTACAGTAGATACGTAAGCATGCACTATAAACTGCCCTTTAGGGTTTGAATCACAGTCTACTATCTAAAGTAGGCCATGGTTCGATCCTAATGTCAGAAAATAATTGTACTAAAGTGATAAGTACTAATAGAGAAAGAGATTCCCAAGAAAAGAGAGTACTGAAATGTAAATTTATCCTAGAGAAAGTACTGTCACCAATAGTGTGCACTTCAACAAAAAAGTAATGTTGATGATAGTTATACACGAGACTTACTATACAATATAGTGTCTGAAATAATAGTACTGAACTTGTCCTGAAAAAGTATTGTTAGAGAAATGGTTATCTGAGAAAGACAATAAGTGAAGGAAAATTGCTACTAGAGAATATTTTTGCCAGAAAAAGTAATATATATGAAAGTAATGTCATAAAAAAACGTGATGAGAAAGTGGTATATGTAAAAGTGATAAAAGAACTTTATAAGAAACAGTTTTGAGAGAAAGTGACGAGAGAAGTTCTAAGAACACGTATTGAAAGAAAAAAGAGTACACGAGCAAGTGATATAAGCTAAAGAGATATAACAACAACTACTGCAAGTGAAAGTCAAGTGTGTTCAAATGTACAAGAGTCCATAAATGAGAAGAAGTTGAGGTGATTCCATACACGTCTATAAGTTAGTGAAGGAAAAGGATACATCGAACTCTAACACGTTTGTCAAAGTACAGCCGGCTGCAGGAACAAGAAGGCACAGTTACAAATTAAGTAAAGAAAGGTTCAGATTTTATAGTATGATACATTTATTTAGTTCGAAAGTGACGAAGGTTTGGAATGCATTGCCACATGAAATAGTGGAGGCAGGCGTAGCTAATTCAATCGAGAATAGAGTGGATGCACACAGTTATTACTCGATTAAAGAAACTCGTTGTATACAGACTCGGCAGAGCCTTCTAATCAAGTATAAAGAAGTTTAGTTAACGCCAATCACCGTAACTGGAAGTCAAGTATGCTCAAGTGATGTAAGGTATAGAGAACTAACAATAATTACTGTAACTGAAAGTCAAGTATGCTCAAGTGATATAAGGACCTGGGCCAAAAGGAATAGTGTATTACAAGTAAGCACTAAACTACAAAGTGGTGGAGGCTGAAGTGATATAAGAACAACACTCTTTTTAGGGCTTAGTAGAGAGAGTTTGAGAACGAACGAACAAAGAAGAAGAAGAAGATATAAGAACAATAAGTGAAAATGTAGAATGATCAAATGATACACAGGACATGCCATTACAAATTGGAGCTGTAATATAAATGTATACTCGAACAAGTGCAAAAATGAAAAATCATATGACTATATCAAAGAAAATCAATATGTATATAATATTGGTAATTGATTATACATATAAACTTTTCTTGTATTTCAGAATTGCCCTGGCGGTGTAAGTATTTTGCACTTCTATGTAGAGAAGATCATGCCCATAAAAACATACTAGCACACCTACCATGGCTTATATCTAAGTTAAGAAAATGAAAGTGTATGTGATTTCAATAAGATAGCCAACATGTATCTTACATAAGGGAAATCAAAATTATGTTGATAATGCATCCGTTTGGTGTGTGCTCAACCCTTAGAGCCATCAAATATACGCAGGACAAGAAGTGCATGCATTAGCAATTAGCAGAGCTACGGACATATGTTCTGATACACTAAGAAGATCTCCATGAATTGGACTCACAATATACATACGTGTAACAGCACTCTTGTGGGAGATGCATCTTCACTAGATCCATATCACGGTTACTTGTATGCTTCTTCTTCTTCTTTTTCTTTGCATTCCTCCTCTCCTTCTTTGTGTTCCTCTTCTTCTTCTTCTTCTTCTTTTTCTTCTTCTGTTTCTCCTCTTGCTGCTTCTTCTTCTTCTTCTTTTCTATCTTCTTCTTCTTCTTCGTCTTCAGTAAAACAAAACTGTAGAATGATCAGTAGAACAAAGCAATGCGTATAACAAGCAGTAAAACAAAGGAGTAATGAAAAAAACAGAATTACAGAAAAAATAGCTGAATAAAGGAATCTAACAAATAGTGGAATGCAGCTGTAGAACAGTATCACACAGCTGTGGAACAGTCGAACATGGACGTAGAACAGTATATTACCGCTGCAGAACAGTATAACATGTATGTAGAACACACAGTATATTACCGCTGTAGAACAGTAGAACATGGATGTGGAACAAACAGTATAACACTGCTGTAGAACAATAGAACATGTATGTGGAACAAACTTTATAACACAGTTGTAGAACAGTAGAGCATGGATGTAGAGCAACCAGTAGAATGCAGCTGTAGAGCAGTAGAACATGGACGTAGAACAAACAGAATAATACAGCTGTTGCGCAGCAGAGCATTGATGTAGGACAAACAGTATACAACCGACGTAGAACAGTAGAAAATAGGCATACAACAAACTGTATAACACAGTTGTAAAACATTAGAACATAGAGGTAGAACAGCAATTAGAATGCAGATGTAGAAGAGCAGAGCATCGACGTAGAACAAACAGTATAATAAAGCTGTAGAGCAGCAGAACATGGATGTAGAACAAACAGTATAACACAGCATAGAACAGTACAACATGGAAGTAGAATAAACAGTACATTGCAAAAGCAGAACAGTAGAACACAGCTGTAGAACAAGCAGCAGAATGTAGCTGTAGAACAAACAATGTAACATAGCTGTAGAACAAACAGCAGTACATATATGTAGACCAAACAGTAGAAAATAGCTGTAGAAGAAATAGTATAACATAGATGTAGAACAGTAGCACATAAATGTACAAGATGACGAAACAAGAACAAACATTCATGATTTTATTGTCTTCCCCCCCCCCTCCCCCCTTCAAATCTGGCTGTTCCTGGCAACCAACGCAGTACATCCTGAAAAGAAACAGACTAATTGACGTAAGTAGATTGTCACGTTTAAACAGTGACGCAAGAAAAGGAAACTTCAAGACCCTAAACAAACAGTTTAATGTTTGCACTCAGTAAAAGTGTACACAAGACAATAGAAATGCAAGGGATGTATTCCACAGTCTGGATTCGAACCACGCATCTCCAAATCACGTGTGCGGCTTGTTATAAAGACTAATATGAGTTGGGATACAGGGGTATCTAGTAGTCTGATACACTGAACAATGTCTTCCTTTACATTAAGAGTTATCCGCCACACGAAAGTCCGGTGTTCGAATCCGTGTTCCTTGCTATTCCGCTTGCTTATTAGTTGTCTGGTGTGCATGTTTTCTCAGTGCCAATAACGGTTCTTTCCCAGAGTTCTATGTTAATGACTTTATAATTCCACACATTGCATTCCCACAAATATTCGTAATTATCTAACAATGAAAGCTTGGGCCTTTTAAGTTGTACGTTTCTTTGTTCCCCGCGTCACAGAGCCTGCAATATAATTAGTTTCACACTGTAGATCTGTATTTTTTGTGGAAGACTTAATTTCTTTCGATTTCCACTGATTCTGTAAAGCAATAAAAAATTATATAGCCTCTTGTGTTCTTAATTTAATACCTTTTTCCTTATCTCGTATCTTGTCTATATTGCTACCAAGATGTATGAATGAATCAACCTATTGTAGAATCGTTTATTCCAGTGCAATCTGATTGTCGTTAGATGCTTTTATTCTCACAATATGTGTTGTTTGTTTTTTTTGTGTATGTACGCTAGAACTAATTTCAGTAACCATATAGTAATTGTATGTATTGTATCTAGCTGTTGGTGCTAGTAGTGCCGTATACACTACTGTACCTGTTATATATCGCATTTGAAGGCTCACAACTGTTAATGAATTATGAAACATATGGTTTAATATCGCATTTGAAGGCTTACAGCTGTTAACGAATCAGGGAACATCTTGTTTAATATCGTATTTGAAGGCTTTCAGCTGTTATTGAAGCAGAGAGCATCTTGTTTAATATCATATATGAAGGCTTACAGCTGTTAATGAATCAGGGAACATCTTGTTTAATATCTTATATGAAGGCTTACAGCTGTTAACGAATCAGAGAAAATCCTGTTATTTATCGCATTTGAAGCTTTACAGCTGTCAATGAATCAGAGAAAATCGACTCCATGCTGCTTTCTCATTATCTCCACAGTCACTCCTGACTAGAGACGTCATGACACCAGTCAGAGACGATGAACGTTCGCGAGCTCGAGCAATCTTGGAGGCTGGGGAGGATATCAAGAGAAGTTTACATACGTTGAGAAATGGCCTACGCTCCAGACTTTCTCAGTTGTTGCGACCATCGTATGGGGCCAGCTCTGGTGAAAGTAATGAAGCATGGTAGGGACGGTAAGTGTAATAAATGTGTTTATTTCAGTAATGCATCGCAGGGAAGACGAAACGAGCCGTGCTTAACTGGGGTTTAATAGAGAGACAGAGAACAGTAGCAGTGAAACCTGACAGAAATGTCGAAAGGAAAGCGATTAAGAAGATTCCGCTACGTCATGCTGCATAAATAAGAAGCCACAAAACAATAACAAAGAAGATAGTTAAACCGCATGGAAGAATTGAAGAGATTACATGAGCCTTTGTCGTTCGTCCTGGAATGGATGTGTTGTGACGCTGTGTTGTAGTTTACAGCGAGAATCTGTTATTTGTACTTTGCACGAGACATCCACCTTCAGCATAACCGGGTTCGCACTTACTCGTTGATCCATCTTGTCTAAGCAAGGCTGCACGAATGCAATCTGTTGCTAGGGTTAACTACTTGTAGGTGTAAATGGGTACTGTTTAGCTGTATTGTGTGAATCGTTACTCGAGAAATAAGAACTGAGTCGGTAGCTTCTGCCAACTCATTTCTTGTATCTTCGGAACCAATACGATAGGAATAGCTGGCTTCTGTCAACACATCCCCGGAGTCTTCTGAAGCAATATGACAAGAGCCGCTGAATTATGTCAACTCATTCATGTTGTCTTTTTATTTAAGCAATAAGATACGAGTCGCTAGATTATGTCAACTCATGCATTGTTTCTTCTGAAGCAATAAGATAAGAGTCGTTGGCTTCTGTCAACTCATTCCCGGTGTCTTCGTCCTCAAATTAAGGCATATCGAACTACCGACGGTTGGGCAGACGACACATTTTTAAAATAAGTTATGTACGCCCATGGTGTTAGAGGAGCGACTACGTTTACTAGACTAAGGGGGTAGGGTCACCGGGCCGGCTATCCCCATCATGTAACGACTATCCCCAACCCTGTAGCAACTATAAGCCACGATCCACAATACAACATTAAGATAAATAAATCCTACAGTAGAAGAGTAGCCACATCATTATACATAAGGGTAGTAAAAAGGTATGAGGAGTGGGACGGATTGGATATGCAGCCGGCTGTCACTATCCTATAGCAACTTTAAGCCAGAAGAAAAAGAATAGAACCAGATCGCGACACTCCATGGTAAAAATAAAGAGACTAAGTGAATACAATAGATTTTTTCTATAACACACATACAAAATATTATAATATAACATAAGGTAATCATAGCTGATAGTGTCGCGAGCGGGGCGGCACTAGAATAGAAGCTTTAATACAGGAGCTGATCCAGCAACACTCAGGACCACAAGACCCAATTCTGAATACAGATGGCTTTGCCGGCAGAGATACAAACAAGTGCGGTTCGGGTTTCGTGGGCTACCAAGATGGCAAAGAGGTGGTGAAAAAATCAGCTGCCCACTCCACTGTCACATCCAGTATGAGGATCGAGATTGAGGCGGTAACAGCGGCCCTGACTTAGTTGGTGACGCAACCAGTGACACACGCAGTGATACTGTCAGACTTGCAGGGAATGCTCCGTAAGATAAAACGGTGCATGCTAAAAAAGGGAGTGGGCCTCTCTTCTGAACAACTCTGGTATACAAGGTGTCACATGGATCTACTGCCCGGGACATGCAGGTGTCTGGGGCAACGAAAGAGCTGATGCAGTGGCGGGACATGCTGTGGTGAACGACGCGGTGATGATGAGAGACAAGGTTTAGTTGATGGGGCAGTCATGCACAGTCTACAGAATGATGAAGAGACAGAGGGTTGCGAAAATTCGTATGTGCAGAGGATGATAGAGTTTTGGAGTAACTAATGGAGAAGAGATAAAGCGTGGTCTATCTAGAAAGATCCGAAGAACACGAAACCAACACCTCACGGGGACTCTCAGTATATATGTGCTTGGCTGGCTACTTGGACGGCAACGGAGCACTTATGGTAATGTCCCCTGTGTGATGATGTTGGTTCCTAGAATCAAGAAGGTAATCTAAGTAAACAAATAACAACATACTAATGCCTAAGAATGACCTCATAGGAAGCAAGACGGACATCAGATACATGAATATGCTTACAGTAGCTGGGGCTCGATTCAGGACTGCAATCTGATAATAATAAACATGCCCTTGGCAATTAAAGCCGTTGAGCGAATATTGTAGACAAATATTACAGACGCATTATTGTAGACCCAATATTGTAACAACAGCCTCACACCTGCCAGCTGGAGACGTGGAAAGGGCCACACTCGTGCTACATGACTCAGCAGATAGCAGTTTCTCCTTCAGCAATGGACGAGGTCTGGTTACAAGCCCCAGTAGCAGGGCATGGTCGTTGTCGACCGACGCAACCGCTCTTAAATGCCTAGGCGAAAATTATTATTATTGTAGACCAAATACTGCAGACGTATATGTGTAGACCAAAACGGTAGACTCGTTATAATAAACAACAGTGGCGTTCCTTGTGGAGACCGCTACGTCATCATAAACACTTCAGACACATGAGAACATTTTACAAATTACCAAAATTAATATATGTTTTCTAACTTAATTCAGAACAATAGATGCACAATAGTGTGAGGGTGTCGAATAGCACACAGAAACCCGTGTCAATACTGGAACATTAATTAACAAAATCAGACGAGAAACAACAACAAAACCCCAAAACAAATGAAACGGCATAGTAAGTCAAGCCGGCTACCAAACATGGCACAAAGAAGGGGCATACATGTTCAAAGGGATGTTGACTATATGGGAAACTGATCGTCAAAACTGCGTTTTTGTAACACATTACAGAGTTAACATAGTTATCCCAACTTGTGTAGGACATTACAGAACTAGCATAGTCTTCCCAACTTCTGTAGGACATTACAGAGCTAGCATAGTCTTCTCAACTTATGTTGGACATTATATAGCTAGCATAGTCTTCCCAACTTATGTTGGACATTATAGAGCTAGCATAGTCTTCCCAACCTATGTAGGTCATTACAGAGCTAACATAACATCTCCAAATTTATGTAACATTTTTATATCCTTAACATGTATATCTCTGTTTCTGTAACACATTTATATATTAAACTGCTTGTCTAGGTTTCTACAACACCTTTATATATTGACATAAAACTCCCATGTTTATGTAACATATTTATATCGTTAACATATACGTTCCTGTTTCTAAAACACATTTATATATATTAACATAACAACTCCATGCTTCTATAATACATGTATATGTAAATATATCACCTTCATACTTACATAATCCGTCTATATATAAACATAGCAAATCCATATTGTTATAACACATGTAAATGTCAACATAGTTGAACCTATCTGTGTGTATATTTAACATATGTATATATATATATATATATATATATATATATATATATATATATATATATATATAGATAGATATATATATAGATATATATATACTGTATATTTTCAGACCACGCTTCTGAGACAGTAAGAGACTTGCTCTGACTATCAAAGGAACTGCTCAAAGAATCAAGCTAGGGCGTGTTGCTGATGTTGACATTCCTGTTACTAAAATACATTCATGATCGGTTCTCAACTTCCCTTTGTCATCTTAAATGTTGAGTTTAATATACCATAACCATTGATAGCACATGTTGAAGGTATCTGGCTTTTTCAGAATTACGATGTAGCTAGATTGTCAGTGTGATACAACTGTGTTTTAAAAATATTGATTTAAATTTCATAATAAATAATAAAGTTACGACTTGCAGTGTTCCAAATGGCTACACGACACACACAAACAATATAAGTGTGTTCAAAATACCGTTTAAAAACTCTTAAATAATTCAACTTTCAATCTCCCACATCTTTAATTTAGAATAGTTGCTTACAAATGCTTCTTTCTGAATATTTCGTGCCATTTTCGTAAAGTTCAATTAAACATTGAAGAAGACGATCTGATATAATAGAAAAGTTGAAATGGAAAGAGAAGGCAGCACTGTTATTCAAGACAATCAATTTAAACAAACACAGAAATAGAAAAAAAAACGTTTTTTATAACAAGCATGACTGTTTAATTGACTCATTTACTGTACGCGCTGATACAATCAATATAGTAGCGTTGATACGACATAAGGATAATAAGGTGGGCTTAAAGTTATCACAATCATCAATAACACGAAGGACACGAGATTATCCCCATGCTTGATATCTCTGTAATGTCCACTTTTGAATTGTAAGTATTATTCTAATAATGTTAGATGGGATGTTCAGATCGAACGCACTACTTTGTAAGGACACATGTATATTAGTAATAGTAAATTATTACAGATCCATTGTGCTTATGGCTTGCGATACTATTTTCCAAGGATTTAGAATAATATAAGAATGTTGTGTTCACCATAAGTCTCCATAGTCCAACAATGTAGCTCACATTCTCTTTATTCTGACCCATCTTCCACATGTTGAATGCACGTCTCTTATTTTAGCTTACATTTTCTCATTATTATCGTTAAATATGAAACTCACTATTAGCAGAATTTGGATGACTAAAAAGTTGTCGTTTCTTTATTTTTGTCGACTACTAAGAAACGAAATTGATATATGTGTAATTGAGGATAACGATTTTACATGTTCATTCTGCTAGAGACATCGCGTATTCGCAAACTTTTAGTTGATAAAACATAGGCATATGAGGTTAGAAATATGAGTCGGGTACCTGGTAGCTTCCATTCTGTTTTACGTTACAACTACAGGAAGAAAGGCGGGATTGTAGTTAGGTTTGTTAGTTTGAGAAGATAAGTTAGTTTATGTTAAACTGTTGGTATTTGCAACTTAAGTTAGTTTATGATCCAATGTCCCAGTCTTGAGTTGAAGTTAGTTAATGATAAACTGTTGGGATGGGGAGTTAAGGTTTTCTGTGATAAGCTGATTCACTGTTGAGTTGAAGTTAGTAGAGTTGAAGTTAGTAGACTTGAAGTTAGTAGAGTTGTAGTTAGTAGAGTTGTAGTTAGTAGAGTTGTAGTTAGTAGAGTTGATGGTACTGTGCCATGGAATGCTGGAACGTCGAGTTGAAGTTAGAATAGTTGAAGTTAGTATAGTTGTAGTTAGTAGAGTTAAGTTAGAATAGTTGAAATTAGTAGAGTTGAAGTTAGAATAGTTGAAATTAGTAAAGTTGAAGTTAGAAAAGTTGAAATTAGTAGAGTGGAATGTTGTATACGTCCAGTTGAAGTTAGAAGAGTTGAAGTTAGAATAGTTGAAATTAGTAGAGTTGAAGTTAGAATAGTTGAAGTTAGTAGAGTTAAAGTTAGAATAGTTGAAATTAGAATAGTTGAAGTTAGTAGAGTTGAAGTTAGAATAGTTGAAGTTAGTAGAGTTGAAGTTAGAATAGTTGAAATTAGAATAGTTGAAATTAGTAGAGTTGAAAGTTAGAATAGTTGAAGTTAGTAGAGTTGAAGTTAGTAGAGTTGAAGTTAGAATAGTTGAAGTTAGTAGAGTTGAAGTTAGAATAGTTGAAGTTAGTAGAGTTGAAGTTAGAATAGTTGAAGTTAGTAGAGTTGAAGTTAGAATAGTCGAAGTTAGTAGAGTTGAAGTTAGAATAGTTGAAATTAGTAGAGTTGAAGGTTGTGTACGTCCAGTTGAAGTTAGTAGAGTTGGGGGCACTGTGTGATGGAACGCAGGATTAAAGGCATGATATGATCAACTTCTAAGCTAAGGTGCGTGTGATGGAGGTAGTTTTGATAAACTGTTGCGGTCGTTAAGTTTAATATAGTCTATATAAAGCTAAAACAAAGTTCATGGTAACCTGATGGAATAATGCTTAGAATGGTTAACATATATTTCATAAAAATGAACATTTCTGTTGAAGAAATTGAAATCAAATAAAATAGGTTGTCACATTGGCAACGCTTTCACTGGCCACACAATGTGTTTGTTGTTGATTTGTGTTGATCTTCGTTTGTTGTTGGTATGTGTTAATCATTGTTGATAAATGTTTTTCATTGTCGCTGAGATATGTCTGCTGTCTCGTCAGTATTTTATTGGAATCGCTATGACTGATCTGTAAGCCACATCGTATGTCAGTTAGTGATTGATACGTGGTTCGAAGTTCTTCTGTTGCTGAACTACATAAAGCCTGGTTGTTTGCATGTGTATTTAAACATACTCCAAGGTATCTAATTATGTTTCTTATGTCTTTGATGACATTGTAAGGTGAAATCATCTTTCTTGTGGATTTTACATGTGCCTTGATATTTACAAATCATGCCTCTTTGATGTCTTCTTAGTCATCGCCAATCCTTGTTGTCTTCCTCTTGCTTTAATGCCCTCTTATCTGTTGTTACGGATTATAGCAGTGTGTAGGACAAGATATACGAATGTCATTTGACCAAATCATTTCACTCTCCCACTGTTTATAAATGACAGTCCTGCAATTGCTTCCGGTTTCTATCAGGTTTTTTCGTTTTAGAAACTACTCTGTGGTTTAAATTGAACCTGCCCACTTTTTCCAAACATCTCACTTAACACGTAGCCATCTTTAGTTTTCATGGTCTACATCAGACCCATGGCTGTCAGTGGCAATACAGATTTCGTAGGAATCTATCGTTGACCACTGCATTTTTTGTCTCTAATGGATGGGAGTATGTATTAGCAGTTGCGATTGATGGAAAGCCACTGTTCTTTTCTTTGTGAGTGCTTTTATTTTTGAAAGCTAACTTCTATCTCTTTTGTGTCTATTATGTCGTCCTATGTGAACTTGTTTCCGAGATATCTTAGCTTAATGAAGTTCCGTGTTTCTTAAATATGAGTTGACTGTTTTTGGAGTGTTTTTTAATTTTTTTTTTACATTATGTTTTTCTTATGATTTATTTATGATAATCAAATACTTTAGACAGATGATTTGTTTTGGAAATATGGCACTGCTGACATGCTCTGTAGATTTATGAAGCCGCTTTGAGATGACTAAACATTTTCTAAAACATTTTCCAACAACAATGAGCAGAGAGATGACTATAATTATTCCAGTCAATCTCCTTCTTCTTGTTGTGCAAAGCTGCGATCACTCCATCTGTAATATTCTGAGGCCTAATTGTCTCTTTCCACCATTTATACTGCCTTCAATGAAACGATTTGAAGAGTGCACCTTTGAGGCGCTTGATGTGATCAGGTGAGTCCCCGTCACCACATGCTGCTCTGACAAGAATCAGACTTCATTAAGATCTTCTGGAGACGATTCGATGTTTATCTCCTCCACACTCGAGTAGCTGTTTACAGTAGCGATGGCTGTGACAGTGACGCTATTGTCACACGAGTAGAGCGCAGATAAATGATAAGAACATCATTCTATTTCCTTTCCTGTTTTCTCGCCAGTGACGGTTTTTAGCGGTGCTAATTACCTATCTACGAGACCAATAGCGTTCCTTATACCAATATGCATTTGTCTGATCTTGTTTATTCGTGATGCCTTCAGGAATTTTTCGCTGAGGTGCAGCCATTATTCATTTGCACAACTACGAGCCGTTTGTTGAAGGTGGATTCTAGCGGAACTGAAGGTTTGCAAAGTTCGAACGTTTGAAAGGCGTGTGTGTTAAGAGCAGAACAATCTTAGTCTAAGTCTCATTTGTCATGTGCACCTACAAATGTGGTAGCCCTTGTGCAATTCCCAACTCTTGCGCTAGTTAGTGGTAGCCGGAGAGGCATTTATCTGCTTAGATGGTTGGGTTCGAGCAGCACTGCGTGTTTTCGTTTTGTGCTGGTCTCAATGAGTTTCCAGTCGGTCCTATCTCTGTCCAGTGGAAGGTTAACGGTTTTGTTTGAGGATCGTGAGTGTTGTGCAGCTCCAGATAATCGTGCTACCTAGTGAGGGTCATCCTGGAGTCTTTTTTTGTTGCTGCCCAGGTACCACAGAGTGGCTGATGTGCACCAGTGTTCGTCTTTCGTTCGGACTACATGACCAGCCCAGGGGTGATTGGAGTTCTTGACATATAAAAATTCCTTGTCGTGAGAAAATGCCCGGATGTCACTGTCGTGTAGAATCATCTGACGCTGTTGTCTAACTGATAGACCAACGAGATCACGCTCAAGCGAGGCATGTATTGTCCTTATCTGGTCCTACATGACTTTTATCAGAGACCAGATTTAATTTATATAGCATAGCACTAGTAAATCCACTGAGTCGAATATGTCTGCTTGTAGCCTATTGTCTCTCGTGGCGCATGTGCCATTTTTAATTGAGTTGAAAAGTTGTCCTCGATAACGAGTGTCACGTGAACTACTTTTGTTTTAAACCAGTCATGAAGGATCAAGATGCTGAGCAGCGCATCAGTTGCAGTGGTCAGCCTCCCATAGCTGACTGCTAGCGTCAGGGCCAGCGAACCATAGCTGCCAAGACCCTTCTACACCTCCACTTAGTGATCCTGGATAACAGGCTGCAGCAGGGCAGACTGGCTAAGGAGAGGGGATCGAAGAGGGAATACTAAAAAAATGCTTGCTGAAGTCGGATGTGTGGGACCAAAAGGTGCAAATATCGCAGCCAAGCTTTTCTTCTTCTTCTTCTTCTGCGTTCGTTCTCAATCTCCTGCTACCAAGCCCTGTACAGGTCTTCACAAGTAGCAGGATGTAGTCCGGAGAACGGAATGCGTTGTGTCGCTATTTTACAGCTTCGCTGCGATATTTGCACCTTTTGGTCCGACACATCCGTCTTCGGCGGCAGCCAAGCTGTAAACTACGACACAACGCATTCCGTTCTCTGGATTACATTCTGCTACTTAAGCCCTTTCAGGGTTTGGTAGTGGGAGATTGAGAACGAACGAAGAAGAAGAAGAAACTAGTCATCCGATTTCATAGCTTTTCTTGCAATGGTAACAAGTGCAGTGATATGTATTGTCTTACGAAGATGTTCCGAGGTCTGTAGAACACAGAAGCGACGATGATGGATATAGCGTTTCCTCAAAAGTATTGCTCAATCGCTGGAGTAGAACAGAATATGATATTCTGCTTTCATCGATCCATGGCTTTCCTCCATGTATGTTGTGATACAACTTTCGTTGTTTTAACTTGATTTTACAACGGATTGAAGAATGATCTAGATGGTAGGCTGCGCTATAACATAAACATGCAGTTGATGCCAGTGCTTGGATCATGGGTTCAGCCATGACATCGTATGTTTGGGCTCGGTGTGAAAATTAGCGTTGGGCACACATTGAGCATGACAGACAATAAACTAATAGGCAGTCATCAGACAGACCACTCAGCCATCATGCAGACCACTAAACCATCAGACATACCACAGCCATCAGACCAGGGAAACCGTCAGACATGCAATTCAACCATATGATTGCCCACTCAGGCATTAGATAGACCAGTCATCCATCAGACAGTTCATCCAGCCATCGGACAGAGATATCAGCTACCAGACGGCCACTCAGACAGACACTCAGCCATCAAATAGACCATCCAGCCATGAGGCAGATCACTCAGCCATCATAAAGTCCATCCATACATCATACAGACCACTCAGCCATCAGGCATACCGTGCAGCCATGAGAAAGACCACTAAGCCATCGGACAGATTCTCAACATAGTTCGCACTTTTAAACAACCCATTTTTAAAATGAATATTTTAGAACCAGTATCCGCTTTTGTGTGTATTGTGTAGATACAGCATGGTAAAGTTAGAAAACGTCTTCATAACGTAGGCTGTACATATGAACGAATAGTGCGCATAAGAAACAAAACATCAACATTTAATCAAAATTGATCTGGTATTCTAAAATAAGAAGTAGAGAACTCTGTAAAAACAATGTAACCAAAGGGAAAGCATCAAGTAAGGATACAAGAAAAGAGTATTGATAGAGGCTCTTCAGTAATTAGGGATAGATAAAATCACTGACCTGTGTAAGAACATCTACAATACAGGATCTATGTTGTGAGATCTGATTAAATTTGTCTTTATAACACTACACAAAAAACTGTGTACAACAGAATTTTAGATTTTAGAACTATCTGCTTAATGAATTACACCATTAGTATTCAAAAGAGAATTAGAAAAAGAAGAATCGGTCAACAACAAACAAAAGTAGGACCCCCAGGCCTGACCATCTACTCAGAGCCAGACGTGCGAGACAAAGTCGGGAAGAGGATATTCGGAAATGTAAAACAGGAAGCCCAAGCAACAGTGTGAAGTATCGGTATGTAAAACATCGCCCATGCAGAATCAAGGTAATATTTTTTATTTTTTTTTTTGTGTTCGCCTTATTTATCTATTCCCCAAGGCGTGTGTGCGTTACACTGTGGTTTTTATTTTGCGCCTGTCGGCCCAGTGCATCCGACTTCAGCATGCATTTTATGTAAGGGTCTGCTTCCTCCTGCATTTTCTAAGGGTTTGCTTCCCCGGGGTAACGGCCGGTGCTGTGATGGGGATCGAACCCAGCACCTTCTGGTTGTGAGCCGTGCCACTTAAGGTAATATGATCTATGCTATTTTATAAATATTGATGAATCAAAAACTTTGATGGAAAACAGTTTAGAACAGCCAAGGTCAGAAACCTCGCAAGTAAAATCACATAGATAGATAATCCCCCCCCCCCCCCCCCCCCCACCCAAAAAAAAAAAATTTTCCAAATCAGAACAATACGTTTAAAAAATTGAACCTCACAAAAGACTTAAAATTTCACGAAGCACAAACAAAGTGAAAATAACACGAAAATGATACAATGGAACTGCAGAGGCCTACACAAAAACTTTAAGCCATACCTAGGACTGGCCAATCTGGGAAAAGAAACAATAATATATGCGATTCAAGAAACCATGCTCAACCCAACTAAAAGACTCAATATTCCAAAATACAATATAGTTAGGAACGATAGAGAGACAGGAGCGAAAGGAGGAGTAGCCTTTATAGTAAATGAAGAATACAAAATAATGGACTGGGATTCATTTAATACCGAAAACATAGAAGGCCTATCCATTAAAATAGACAGTAGTCCAGCGAGCATCACAATAATAAACATATACAACCCAAGAGGAAAACTCACCACAAATTACATGGAAAGAATCAAAGCACAAATAAACAATAGAACAATCATAGTAGGGGATTTCAACGCACATCATCCAGCATCGGAAGTGCTATAGACACGGCAGGGACACAAATAATGACCTTCTGCGAAGAAAACAATCTAATAACAAAAAACGATGGGTCAATGACCGGAATAAATAACAATCCAAATGGATCAGATACGGCTATAGACATCATGATAATGACGCCAAACTTAGCAACCATCAAATGGGAAGTTCTGGATAATGCAGGATCAGACCACCTGCCCATATAAATTTTTTGAAAAGAAAAATACATACGAAATACTGGATCAATCAGACCCTATTTCAACTACCATAAGGCAGACTGGAATGGATTCCAAGAAGATCTGCTCAGACTCAAAAGAGAAGACTTAATCTCAGATAACGAAAACGTATTCAACCATAACCTAACAACCAACATCCTGCAGATAACTATAAAGCACATACCCAACAAAAACATGCCAGCTAACATAATACAATTCACAGGGTAAGAAAACAAATACGGTAACCGTAAAAAGGAACAAAACACATGTACCCTGGTGGAATGAGGAATGCACTAACCAAATAAAAAAAAGACAAAAAGCTCTAAAGAAATACAGGAAATACAAAACGGAAGACAACCAAAAATCAAACAATAAAAAAAAACGGTTTTTTTGCGTTAATTCACCCATTCTTAAATTATGTGACCACACGAGCTGCCGTACCAAAATAATTATAAGTGTCTAGCTATCAGGTTGCAGTTTGGTTGGGTGCAGTTTTGTGGTTTTTTGTGGGCCCTAAAAAGGACCTTGATGCTGGTTTGTGATTTTTGCACAAACCTCACGGAGGTTATTGGCAGCATTATTGGCAATTCCTAGCTCTGATTCACAGAAAGCAATGCTAGTCATCTCTTTACTCAGTACATGAAGAGAATAATCTTCCTATAGGACAGACGTGTGCCCTCTAACCATGTGCCAGAACGAACAGGAATGTCCTGCCAACATGTGCGACATCTCTAACAAACTTGGCGAGCTGTGATAGACATAACAAGTCATAACATGATTTTTAGCACACAGTCGGACGGTGTGTATAAGTTGTCTTTCCTGCAAACACTGCACACAATTTATTTTCTTGCGTGTGCAAGAAATCCATCTTCCACGTACGGTGTTAGATATGAGAATGACATGGACATAGGTTTACCGCGCGAATTGAAGACGCGCGAATTGAAAAGCATGGTGCTTCGTGTGGCTATATTCTACTAAATTTGACCTATTATAATCCGTGGGTGAATTAACGCATGTGGCGATAAACTCTGTAGATTAATCTAGCTTGGCCACAGTTTCTGTGTCACCCTTGCCTAGCACGTGTTGGTCGGTGGTTGCCGCTTGTGGATTCAGTGGGGAAATACGTCGACTGATGATGTAACGGACCCACACTACAATTAGCTCAGTTGTTATGTAGCAAGTTGTTGTGACAAGTTCATGAACGCTACAGTGTGTATATGTGTAGGTGTGTAGATATGTAAGTATGAGTATAGATATATGTGGGCATTTTAAGTTACACTTATGTATGTATATATAGGTTCTGCAGGCATCCTCACCACTATATACTTATACTTAATATAATTGTACTATATCTTATACTACTACTACTACATCAACCTTATTTATCAATAAGTATTAAATTAATTATCTATCGATTTTTCTTTGTTTTGGTTTTGGTTTCTATTCCTGAGCCTACAACACATTCAACACCTAATTAAATGCGAGAGCTAGAGGGCACAGGTGAAACGAAGGATCTACAAAGGGGCACACAAATCAGTAAATCGCTTACAAGTTGGAATACATGGCTGCGATAGAAAAATGTATGAGAACAGTTAAAACCTGATACACAAAGACCAGACGGAAGGAAGTCAACACAGATGTGCCCTCAATACAGAAGGAAGACCCTTTTTCTATTAATTTATATTGTACTCTTAATTCTGTTGTATCCAGTATATTGTTTGTCATATTTCACAATCATTCCATTTCATTCATCCTCGATGTACACCTCACTACACTGCTATCTTCACAATTTTTCATAAAATGTATGATGGTGTTTTCATTAAAAAAAATTTTTAAAAGGGTAAGGGGATATATTTAAATCAGGAAATAAATAAGAGATCCGAATAAAGTATTAAGGAAAATAAATATACTCATTCCCAAAATGGTCCCAGAAAAACAATTGTGCAAATTGTGCATCAGAAACTCGACTGAGTAAACTGAGGAACACATACATTTTTTTTTTAAACAACCAAATATCTACGAAGGACAACGAGGATCATCACACGGCGAGGAACAACGGAAGGAACATCACGGAAACAACAGGCGAGGTACAAACAGATTCACACACGCATCCAAGCACTGGCTTATGCGTCTTAATATCGCCCAAATTGACTACGGTCTAGGGTGGAATAGGCGCGCCTCCGCCAGTAGAAACCAGTGAGGCAAACACATACAATTTTTAAAAATTTATAAGTTAGAAAAAGAAGGAGGTGTATCTCTTACTCTCTCTTCTTACCTGTTTCATTTGACTCTGTCCTACAGTCACACTCTTGCACAACTTTCACTCGCGCTCGCAGGATGCACTTTGGTTGGGCTGGCTTCTGAGAGCACCAACCTAGCATACGTACATACAGACGCACACATACATTCAAGCAATGATTTATGCGTCTTAATATTGCCCAAATTGACTATGGTCTAGGGTGGAATAGGCGCGCCTCCGCCAGTAGTAACTAGTGAGGCAAACAAGTAAAAAAAAATGTATTTAGAAATAGAAGTTCGGGTGATAAATGCAGATTTCAACATAACGGCGCGACAAAAGAAATAAAATATGTGCTTGTTAAATGACTAGCTGAAAATGTATGTACAATAGAGTATTTATAAGTGTAGTATGGGTCCAGCGTGGGAATCTAATATAACAGTAAATAGCATGTCCTTTACAGAACGAGGCTTCTTACAACCACCACATATTTGGCTGTTATAAGGTTTTTGGTACGTGTGCAGTACGGTAGGTTGTCATTACTTTCTTGGTGCGTGTGCAGCACGGTAGGTTATCATTACTTTCTTGGTGCGTGTGCAGTACGGTAAGTTATCAATACTTTCTTCGTGCGTGTGCAGTACGGTAGGTTGTCATTACTGTCTTGGTAAGTTTGCAGTACCGTATGTTGCCATTACGTTCTTGGTAAGTGTGCAGTAGGGTTAGTTGTCATTACTTTCTTGGTAAGTGTGCAGTACAGTAGGTTGTTATTACATTCCGTGCGTGGAGGAGCGAAAAAAACCACGTCTTTCAAGCTGTAAACGAGCGTGATTCGAACAGGGTGCGTTGGGATTGTGAAACGAACGCTTCAACCCTAGGCCACGCAGCTTCATGATAATCTAATTACACGTGTAAAAAGAAACAGGAATATGAATGAAAAAAACACAAGAACGTTCAGAAACAAGTACTGTGCAAAGACTGTCACTGTAAGATATCACATGATCTACTAACTACGTTTAGACGCAAATATTTGAGTACGACAAGGATGCGTTCTTTCCCCTTGCCTGTGTAACATTTACACTGACCACATTTTTCAACAGATAGATGAAATATCAGGATTCATTATTTTGGCAGCATTATTTAATAATCTCAGATATGAGAAGACAGTTCTACCAGGACTACATAAATTAGTGACTACAATAAAACTAGCGTCATGTGTATAAATGTGAGCATTAACACTGAAAAAAAAACGAAAACTTTGATAACTAGAAAAAGAGATTAAAAGTTTACTCTGCAGATAAAAATAGAAAGTCAAATACTGAAGTAATTCAAGAGCTTCCAATATGGTGGACAAATAATAACGGTGGATGAAAGATAAGAAATTCAAACCAAGAAGAGAAAAGGGATAATCTAATTTGTTGTCACCAATACAAGTCGTAAATTAACACCCAGGCGAGGCACACACACATTGAAAGTGGAGGTAATCAGCTGTTATGTACATTCACTTTTATTGGATGGTGGAGACTCATGGATAATGAATACGCAGTTTGAGGGGAACGTTTATGATTTTGAAATGAAGAAGAATGGGGCACATCCCATGGAAAGAAAATAAAACAAATGATGTAGTCTTGGAAAGGTTAAACGTTAAAAGAGAATTGATTGTTGAAATCAGTTAAACAGTTTTCATATTTTGCTCAGATCAGAAGACATTGCTGAGGAGATAAAACTCTCGTTTGGTCATGGACAACGTACTGATCGGACCTGTCAGTCAGGGTCAGCTAAAATATATTGGCCAAGACGTTCACCTCAATTCCACGTAGATCTCATTGGAAACGCGCAGTTTCTATGGCTGTCTCGGAAGGGGGGGGGGGGGGGGGGGAGAAAGAGGGGAGGTTCATTTTTTTTTTGGGGGGGGCAGAGAAAGAAGGGAAAGGGGGCTAATAGGGGTAATCGATGTAAATCAGGGGGAAGTCAGCGAAATTTAAATGAATCCAGGCATAGCCATACCGTCTGGATAACCCATGCCCACCTTCATCAGCACGCTCGGGATGTGAGGATAGATACTGCTACCCGGCACTGAACGCCTTTTACAAGACTTACAAAGATTAATCTTACTCATTGTCGACATTTAACAAGAGCAATAATACAACAAAGACTATGCTGAAAACGATACTGGAAGGAAAGGTGTAGCGAAAATGTACCAAAGCTAAACAGCATCAACAAAGGAACATTAACACAAGGTTGCCATACTGCACCATCAAGACAGAAGACATAAGAAGGTGAAGGTAACCGCAGTCAACCTTCTACTTTTTCCCTGTAACATCTTTTCTAAAAGCCCACCAACTAGATGTGCACACATGTAGGACTAAAGTAGACTTTATTATTATGGAATTGACCATGTCTTCTCCAATCGCAGATGGGCAACATATGTCTCAGTGGTTGGATCCGTCTACGCTGGAAGCGACAACCGCCTTCAAACTGTTCGTTTTCACTTTGATCTGAAACTTGCAAACCGCTAGCAGCAGCGATCATATTGGGGTACAGAGACGCTCATCGTCCCCTGGACTACTACCACTCTCACAGCGATCATATTGGTGTACAGAGACGCTCATCGACCCCTCGACTACTACCACTCTCACAGCTAACATACTTGGGTACAGAGACGCTCATCGACCCATCGACTACTACCACTCTCACAGGTAACATACTGGGGTACAGTTTGGAGTGGACTTTTTACCATGTGTAAATTTGTGTAAGGATTAATTCAAAAATACTCATTTTGCAATATTAAATTGATTACATGTCCGAACAATCACTGTAGATATGAAAAAATATAATCTAGCAGTCAACTGCACTAGATTTGGCTGTGTCAATACGATATGATATTATTTGCTAACGATATACAATATTATGTTCCCCTCTCTGGATAGCGACACAAAGATGTGACCTGATGCCGTGCCTATTCCTCTTCTTCTTCTTCTTTGTACGCAGTCAGACAGTAACCATTATTTTTTTCGAAAAAAGCAGCGGTCATCCTGAGGCTGTCGACACTGCCATATAGCTTGTCTAGTGTTTCCACTGGTGATGGCCACATCTGCTCTCTCTGATCCTCGTATGTCGGGCAGTTTTGCAGAAAATGCTCAGCGGTCATTTTCCCGGTACCACACGGGCATTCGTCGGTGCCACATATCTTCAATTTGTTGAATAGGTGGTACCTCAGTCTATTGTGGCCAGTGCGAAGTCTGAAGACCACGACCTGCTCTCTTCTGTTCAGCTGGTAATAGGCATCGTTTTTGGTGTAGCCAGTATGTTCGGTTTCCCATTTGGTCATGTATCTAGCTCTAATAAGTCGTTTTGACTCTTCGTATGTCATACTAGTATCTGGTTGTAGTAGTTTTGCACCTTCTTTTGCCAGTCTCTCTGCCTCCTCGTTGCCTTTGATGTTGCAGTGAGATGGAACCCACTGCACCACTACCCTTTTTGGTGCGGACTGCTGACATAGTTGGCAGAGTACTGCTCTTAAATCATTAAGTTCAGTATTTTTCTGGCTTTTTGGTGCTGTGACTACGGCCAGTGCATCTGTAAGCAGGACTATGTGGCTTTCTTTCCTTTTACTTGTCACCATTTCTTCCACTGCCGCCCTCAGTGCCTCTGCCTCCCCTCTGAAATTGCTTGTGTATTTTCCAGTAGCGAATGACAGTGTTATTTTTCTGTCATTTGGTAGGTTCAGAAATGCTCCTGCCTCTCCGTTCTGTGTTGTTTTTGTTACGAAACCGTCGGTGTATGCATGGGTCCAGTGCCTATTCAACATCAGCAAATAGCACAGTCTTGGAAAACCGACGGAGGGAGTGGATTGTTTCAATAAGATAAGCATCAACCATTATTCAATCAAAACCTTTATAACTTCATGTGAAGCATAGTTGTTCATTAAATACATGACAAGTTGTCAACCGTGGACCAGGCTATATCATAGTTGTTGTAGCTAAATGTTTCTACAGGATGCTAGCACAATGGTTAACCCTCTTTAGTCACCTTTATGCGGACCGGGCAGGTTACAGCTTACTATTATTTTCTTCTTGCCCGAATCCCGGCAACACTTGAGCAAGTACAATTACCCTAAACGTTATGATATGTATATGATACAGGCATGCTTACAGAGCAATAAATACTTGATTTTGATAACCCGTTCCTCGGCCGAGCTGCGGGTCCCAACTTCGTCTCCAGCGGGCCCTTTTTTGAGCCACGGAAGAGGCGTTCCTGATATTGTGTACAACAAGGGAGTCTGACAACACATTGAATGTCTTTTCCGCAGTCCATTTTAGCTCGGGGCTATCGGATTGATGTCGCCGTGCTCCATCGACCATCGTTTCGTAGCAACTTGTGACATATCCAGCTTTATTTTGCCTTGAATGCATACATTACCGCATCATTCACCAAGGACAGTTGTCATATGTCAAAATTGTTGAGACACTGCATTCGTTGGTTCCGGTGATTCCGACTAATCGTATGTGAAGAGGGACCCGGGCTGCTCTCAGTTTGAGTTTCAGTGATTTAGTTAGCGTTCATAAGGTAGCACAGTGGAATTGAAGCGAGAAACTCAAAGATTATGGTATTGGCAACAGTCCAGAACCGTATTAATAGAAGAGAAGGCGGCCAGTCCTCGCTGCGACGTCTTGTCAGGTTCCAGGTTATTCTGCATATTGAGAAGACACCCAAAATAGATGCACTCTTTGACATTCTCTATTAGCACCCCGCCAAGGAGAGACGAAAATATCTCTATCGAGTCGCTGTATTATTTGGTTGGATTCTGCTGCTGACTCTGTTCTGAGCTCTTTGTCATCGAATCGAAAGTGATTGAGGCGTGTGTCGTCAATATGGATGCCAAAGGTGTCCCATTTGCATTGGCTGATTCAAAACATGTAGAGAAGAGGTTCGGTGAGAGAGAATCATCCTGGCGAAGCCACTTCTAAACTGATACCACAATTAGAAGTTGGAAGGGACGAAAACCGGTTGAAACGAATTCGTATGTAACCAAGATCGATATCTTGTTCCAAAAGTGAATGCCAGACAAAATGTGGTTCCACCGAATCAAACGTTTTTTTGTAGTCGATGAAGGTAAATATCAAGGGTGTCTGGAACTCTGGGGCAGCTTAAAAAAGGCGGCAGCGGGTTACAATGAGGTCCATTGTGATGTAAGAACACCGAAAGCCTGTTTGTTGGATTGGCTGTGATCCATCGACTGATTCTGCAGACTCTGGCAAGGAAACATTTCCTGAACAGCTTGTAGGTGACCAGAAGAAGAGTGATTGGACGATACATTCCGAGGTCCCCTTCGTCTCCTGTCTTGTGCAAGAGTGATGTCCTCAAGTTGAACAAATGGGTAAAACAACGTGCAAAACGTTGGGCCATGTCTCTGTAAAGGGGTATACTCTAAGCCTGGATGACAACCGCAGCGATTCCATTTTCACCTGCTGATTTTCCAGATGGCATTGACTCGACGCAAATACGATGTTCTGAGGGAAAGAAGTCAGGACGAGAGGGAAAAGTGAATGGGAGTGCAATTGCAGGGGGTTCTGTCGATCTGAATACGTCGCTATAGTAATTTTTCATGCTTGACTCCATGCCCAGCTGTGAGAGACCAATTGGAAGCTTTCTGACAATGAATGAATTCTGTGGTGCTCGGCGAGGCTAGAAATAGCTAATCCGATGCCACGTGATAATCTGCGGCTGTCAGGAGGCGTCCGCGGGCAATGGTATCCTGATCTTGTGTAAGTTTTTTACAGCAGATCTTGCTTAGATTGGTGAAGGCTGCATGGTTGTTTGGAGAACGAACCATCTTACGCAGCTCCCCAAACAAAGCTCGAGTGTCAGGTGAAATATGAATTTCGGTGCGAGTTGATGCTGGTAGACCGGCTGCCTGTGAGGCGGATGTGATTGTTGCATTCAGATTTTCATTGTTAGCATCGATGTCGGTGTCGATAAGAGCTCCGAGTTTGTTAGCTGTGAGAGTGGTAGTAGTCGAGGGGACAATGACAGTCTCTGTACCCCAGTATATTAGCTGTGAGAGTGGTAGTAGTCGAGGGGACAATGACAGTCTCTGTACCCCAGTATATTAGCTGTGAGAGTGGTAGTAGTCGAGGGGACAATGACAGTCTCTATACCCCAGTATATTAGCTGTGAGAGTGGTAGTAGTCGAGGGGACAATGACAGTCTCTGTACCCCAGTATATTAGCTGTGAGAGTGGTAGTAGTCGAGGGGACAATGACAGTCTCTATACCCCAGTATGTTAGCTGTGAGGGTGGTAGTAGTCGAGGGGTCGATGAGCCTCTGTACCCCAGTATGTTAGCGATGAGGGTGGTAGTAGTCGAGGGGTCGATGAGCGTCTCTGTACCCCAGTTTGTTAGCTGTGAGAGTGGTAGTAGTCGAGGGGTCGATGAGCGTCTCTGTACCCCAGTATGTTAGCTGCGAGGGTGGTAGTAGTCGAGGGGTCGATGAGCGTCTCTGTACCCCAATATGATCGCTGCTGCTAGCGGTTTGCAAGTTTCAGATCAAAATGAAAACGAACATTGTGAAGGCGGTTGTCGCTTCCAGCGTAGACGGAACCAACCACTGAGACATATGTTGCACATCTGCGATTGGAGAAGACATGGTCAATTTCATAACAATAAAGTCTACTTTAGTCCTACATGTGTGCACATCTAGTGGGTGGGCTTTTAGAAAAGCTGTTACAGGGAAAAAGTCGATTTGATTCGAAAAAAACGGCAAGGCTATTGCCTGCGTCTTTCATTGTTTCTCAAGAGTGTGGCCCCCACATATGTTGTACCATGTTGGTGAGGTTTTATTATGGCATTGAAGTCTATAATAATGATTTTATAGTAACTGTGGCGCCGCTGGAGCATTTCATAAAGGTTGTCGTAGAAGTGAGTTTGTTTTTTGTTGGCTTTGTTATGGTATTGGTTCATGCACTTTAATGATATTAGCATTATGACGATTGGAAATGATAATGTCCACAAAAGCCAGGTGATATTACCATACGTTGTGAGGGGGCAGGTGGGGGGAGGGGGAGGATGGTGGGTGGTACTGACTGCGAACAGAACCTACCTGTTGTTACAATGGCGTTCATAGTTACCGGAATTTTACATGAAAACCGTCGAAGCTAACAAAGAAAGCAGCCTGTTGCTGGGCACCGGAAGTACGTATATTGAAAGTGCATAACAGAAAAAGTGTTTGTATTTACATCATACTTCTTCTTCTTAATACAAATAATACCAATAATACTAATAATAATAATAATCAGCTTCCTGGACGATTAGCTCTTAGGAGTTCTAGGTTGGTAATGCTGGCGAGTCGTCTGAGTGTTCTTCCCATTCCGGTCAAAAGTCGACAGGTGTGCAACATTGAGTGGTGACCTAAACTAAATCTCAGCAGCCCCTAGAGCGAGACGGATGGTAGAGATGGCTATACTCGCTGCCTTCGACGTACGAGTCGTACCGACTCCGCTCGATACATTGAACAGCTACGGACAACACCACAAAACGGAGTCTCACTCACTTGCTAGGAATACAAGATACAATGGATAAAAGACATTACGACAGGGAGACCCCATCTCGCCGAACTTTGTCTCTGCATGCCTGAAGTCAACGATGAGACATTACGACTGGAGTGAGTAGAGCATCGAAATAAATGGGCGATTACTCAACCATCTACGATTTGCCAACGACATAGCACTCACCAAAGAGACACTCACTGAAACGACGCAGATGCTAATATCGCTGGAAGCGACATGCAAGAGAGCGGGCATGACTATAATTATAGGGAAAACAAAAACTATGTGCAACCACTTTGATGAGCCCAGACCCATGCTCCTAAACAAAACATTACTAGAGGATATCGACGAATACATCTACCTCGGCCGTCTTCTCAGAATGGAAATTAATCAGATGCCCTAGATTCTCGGACGCCGACGAGCGGGATGAACCTTCTTCAAGTCGGTAAAAAAAACAAACAACATAAACCACTGAAGACACCAGACTACAATCTCAGTTTTCTTACTAGTGTAATGTTATGGAAGTGAAATCGGGTCTCTTACAAACGCTCTGGAGAACCAGCTAAGGACAACACATGCCTGGATTGAGCGACGCCCAGCTTCCACTCTGTGGTACCCGCTTGGCCACAAAAAGGACCTCCTGGAAAAATCAGTGGCAACAACACTAGCGATACTGCAACAAACAAGTTAGCCATTCACTGGACGATCCGTGCCCGAGACAGAACCAACTGGAAAATAAGCTGGGACACGCAAGAAATTTTAAAAAAGCAGTATTGCTTGGGCCCAGCCAGCTAACCAGATAAATGCAACTATAATCTACCGCCAACTCGAAAAAGAGTTTAAAATTGTAGATGTACAGGTCGACTAAGACTAAGGCTATACAACCATGTTTACGCAGTGACAATGACAGAGTCGAGTGAAAGAAAAACACACAAGCAATATTTACATGTAGAACATTATCTAACTGCCTGTGTGCATATTTGAGCTCCTCCTTAGCATGTCGATGTTTATATGTCTATGTATAGACGAAATCAGGTATTCGCTCATTTACGTCATTTATTATGATAGTAGTGTGCCTAGAACGTTCATTATTACAAACATACTTGGGGAGGAAGACTAACGTCTGGTCAGGCAAAACATACTAATTAGACATGTTAGTCAGTGTCAGGAAAAACATACTAGAGAAGACCCTCACCTCGGCTTCCCCGTAGATCTCTCTGGACACTGGCTATTGTCATGGTAGCCTGACTAGCAAGGTGATGTATCGATTTAATCCATGTAGAAGTCAGCGACACGCAAATGAAGCCAAGCATTGTACAACCGCCTGGAGGACCCCGGTCCACTTTCATCAGCACACTCAGGATGTGAGGAAAGTTACAAAGACGTGCCACTAAAGTCCTTTAATGGACGCACATAAGACTAATTGTGGGCAGATTTTGGCTGATGTTAACAGCGGTAGTTGTAACATTTAACCGAACCAGCTTCTACATTCTTGACAGACTGACATGTGAACAGTAGCGTGTGTAACTCCATAAGTTGGATATCTTTCTACCATCAAAGGATTAAAATAAACTATTAGCAGACATGTACAACATAATCTCAGTACAGCAGTGGACCTATTCTAATCTCTGTCATACACAAAGCCCTCCCACTAATATCACATGAAATGTGCAACCATTGTGATTATGATATAGAAAATAATGTAAATTAATTAGGTGGACATAGACGACACACATTTTAAAAAAATATTAGATACAATATGATGAATAAACAATACTGGAAACAAAACATTTGTTTTAAATAAAAGTATTCCTTCACGACTATTACAGCAGACCTCCAGAAAAGAATCCAGGCCATGAAAATGAGATGTTGTAAAAAACTAAATGTCGCCAACTGAGACATTATCATCATAAATAAGGAATAATGAACAACGTACAATCGAGAATGCAATTATAATATACGGCGACCTCATCATAACGATCAAAAGGTGAAAGCTGACTTGGTATGGCTACGTCTCGAGGTCCAATGGATGCTGCAGGGCACAGTACAGGGCAAGCAAAGGCGAGGACGTCCGAGACAACGA
Source organism: Ariolimax columbianus (assembly GCA_036924085.1). NCBI lineage: Eukaryota > Metazoa > Mollusca > Gastropoda > Stylommatophora > Arionidae > Ariolimax > Ariolimax columbianus. The sequence goes on from JAVGWX010000017.1 coordinate 39,628,826, forward strand.
TGGGAAGACAGCATCCATGAATGGACTAACCTACGACTCGAAGAGGCACAAAAACAACCGCAGACAGAGAAGGATGACGGAGGTATGTGAAGGTGTCAGCAGGCGTGCCCCAACAATCTCAAGAGGTCACAGAGTGAACTAAATTAAACTTATTCCTTCACATCATTGTGCGGTTTTTAAGTGTAACGGATGTAATCTTCGTTTGGCAAATGGCCGAAACTGCCAACTACAGACATAATTGTTTGGTTATTTCAGACACAAAAAAACAGCTGTTGTGTACAACTTTAAAATATGTCGTCTCATAAAGGACTGCAGTTAGAGTGAGCCACCGGATTGGGAAAATCTCCGAGCTAACACCTTGTTGCAATTCGGAAACATCAGGTAACAGAAAAACTTTGTTAAACATCGTATTGGAAAGGACGGTTGAAGGTAAAAGAGCCTCACAAATAGTTTATTCTTAACGTGAACAATGGAGAAATGGAGATAGATTTTGTTATCTGTACGTTATTAATGACCAGATGAGTGGGCTTATCTCCAGTTGGTATACTTTTAAATGACTTTATGATCACCCTTTTCTGCTAGATATTAGATTGTTAAAATACACGATGATTTTTTTTTTTTTATGCGAATCTCATCTAATTGTTGTTGTTGCTTTTGTTTTGTTATATCCATTTGCGACCAACTTACTGACTTACACTGTTACAATGGGAAATAATCTAATAATTTTGTGAAATCTCAAAGAAGCGGTTATATCTCTTGGTGAATGATCACGTTTGTCAAGATTAGAAGTTACAAATGGAGAGGGTTGTGCATTGGGCTGAGATCCCTCATCTTGTAAAATACATTGCAACAAAAACCACCACGAACAAGGAATGCAAAGTGCTTTGATGCTGGCTTGCTAACAATGGCCGAGTGGTTGGTATCGCTATACGTGGGCTGAAATAAAAACAAGAGAAAAGAGCAAACAGAAATAGACAGAAACTCAGGAATGCATTTACAAAAAATGAAGTCTGCAGCTGATGAGGAATATTAATTCCAGTGGATAAAACGAGTTTGTAACAATAATTAATACAATTCCATTAACTTAACTTAACTGAACATCTGTATACTGGTTCAGAAGTTTTTGCAGAGTTTGCCTACAACCAGTTTCTTGTACTTCACTTGATCTAAAAATAGCTATGCACGTTTAATTTATACTTGAATGCATTAATTGACCCTGCCTCCACTATTTCCTGTGGGAATGCGTTCCAAACATTCGCCATTCTGACTAAAATATAATTCCAAATATCTAATCTGGACCTTTCATTAATTAATTTGTGGCTGCGCCCTCTTATTCTAGTTGGCTGTTGTACTTTAAAAAACTTTTTAAAGTCGAATTTATCCTTTTCTTTGATTATCTTATAAACCTGTATTAAATCACCTCGAATTTTTTTTCTCGAGACACTGAAGCCGGCTTTTTGTAAGTCTTTCCTTATTATAACTCCATAATCCCACTATCAGTTTTGTCGCTCTTCTATGTATCCTTTCCAGCATTTGAATATCCCCTTTACGATATGTAAAATATTGACTTATCTCACCTATCTGATTGGTCTGATAACATTTGCTGAACCGGAAGCTTTTCACCTATCCCTATTTGATACCGTATACTCGAGTTCCACTAATGACGCTACAGCATTTTTGTTTACCATCTCTCCCACCATTCTTTTCTAACCTCCAGTCGTCTGTCCCCTGTGAGATCCAATCCATTTCGTGTTAAGCTATTCCGTCAGCCTCATTCTGATCATGTTTTGTTTTTGTAATTTTTTATTTTACGTGTTTGCATCACTAGTTTCTACTGGCGGAGACACGCCTATTCCACCCTAGACCGTAGTCAAACTGGGCAATATTAAGACGCATAAATCAGTGATTGGATGTATGTGTGCATCTGTGTGTACCTATGCTAGGTTTGTGCGCTATCAGAAGCCAGCCCAACCAAAAAGTATATGGAAGGGTCTCACCCTGAAGAAGCGTGGGAAAGTTGTGCAAGAGTGTGACTGTAGAACAGAGTCAAATGAAACAGAGTGAGGTGAGAAGAGAGAAAATATGGTGTATTCTGATCGTGTGTCCTATTCATCTCCAATTTATGTATTCAATCTCCAATTTAATTGGCAGTTGTCGTGTCATCTTTAACAAAAATCCATGTTAATCGCTCCCCCTGGCCATAGAAAAGAGACGTAAAAGTCAGGTGGCAAATACTCATCAAAACCCAACTTTACGTTCTCATTCGTTTTACCGAAAACAGGCGGTGTCACAGAAGTACGGCCAAAGAGGTGCGGAATGACACTATAATCCTCCATTGTCATGAGTTACTAAAGAGTCTTGCGTTGCAATAAATACTTGAAGAAGACATCCTATCTTCTCAAGTGCTCCTCGGAATGCAACAAGCAAATATAAAACATACTACGTGCTGTCGTACACGTTTTTATTTCCTCAATTGATATATTATTACTTCCGTACAACCGTTTGATTTGTTCCTTCATCAAGTGAATGTTTTTTCTCAGTCATGACAAGTTTGATGCGTCCTTCACGGCTTGCTCACGAGCATTTCTCGTAATTAAATTGAAGAGATCAAATTGATCAATATTCATTGCAGACTTTAATCTTTGATAATGATCATCGTTCATGCCGAATTCTTGATCTGGGTGATCTTTAAAGTTTCCTTCTAGTTCTGGGTGGTTTTAACTCAATCAACGCGTAAGACTGTTCGAATGCGGCTTCTAGTTGCTCATCTCACTATTGATGCAAGTAAATGTTTGAACTTCCATTTTTTTTTACATGCTTTTGAATGACGTATCCGGGATCCGCCATTAATTGATACACTAACAGATCACACTAGTGGATGTTGTGCACAGTATTTCAGCTCTCTAAATTATACAGAAGTTGAAAAAAATAGGAGAAATAGTCGTCAAACGGACAAAGGCCAAATATGGTTAATAAAAGCGTCCAAAAACAGCCACTATAATTAACCAACAAAGGAACATCGTCAAGACAACTCAATTCAGCACGAGTAGATTTGAACAGTAACAGCAACAATAGAAACAACAACATTACCAATAGCAACAAAAACTACAATAACATGAGCAACACAACAACAACAACAACATGAGCAATAACATCAACAACAACATCAATAGATACAACATCAACAACAGAAGCAAAAACACAACAAGAACATCAAACAACATCAACAACAACAGCATCCACAGCAGCATCAACAAAATCAGCAATTATAACAGCACCAACTATTGCAGTGACCTCAATATCATCAACAACTATAACAGCTACAGGAACAATAACAGCAACAACAATATCGACAGCTGTAACAGCAGCAACAACAACAGCAACAACACCAACAATTATAACAGCAACAAGAACCAACAACAACAACAGCCTCAACAACATCAACAACATCCACTACCTGTATCATACAAAATGTGAAAGAGGTTTTAATGAGTCTCTGCTGTTCTGTTTTACCAAGATCCTACGCCATTGCACTACGCGAAAACAAATACGGTCTAAGCCTCACTCAGTGCTCGACCTACGATTGCATCAACATGAAAACAAAAAAATGTTGTACATGCATAACCATATCCGCATTATAGGTGTCTTGATCAATCATAACCATATCCGCATTATAGGTGTCTTCATGAATCATAACCATATCCGCATTATAGGTGTCTTCATGAATCATAACCATATCCGCATTATAGGTGTCTTCATGAATTACGCAAATGTGGACCCCTTTCTTGTGTTGGTTAATTTCCACCTCTATGTCCCATATGGATGGGCAACATATGAAAAAACACATAGCCTAGGTTAAGGTTTTAATGTCTTTATTGGGGACAAATTTGGTAGGAGCCATAACTAGTAATAACGCATAACAATGAATATCAAAATAGATTGCTCATGAGTCTAGCACCGTGATCTAGGCTGGACATGTACTCAGGTTAGTCATGAGTCTATCACCGTGATTTAGGCCAGGCATGTACTCAGGTAAGTCATGAGTCTATCACCGTGATTTAGGCCGGGCATGTACTCAGGTAAGTCATGAGTCTATCCCTGTGATTTAGGCCGGCCATGTACTCAGATAAATCATTAGTCTATCACCGTGAATTAAGCCAGCCATGTACTCAGGTAAATCATAAGTCCATCAGCGTGATCTAGGCCGGGCATGTACTCAGGTAAGTTATGCGTCTATCACCATATCTAGGCCGGGCATGTGCTCAGGTAAGGAACTCAGTTACCTGTTTTGGGAAAAGGTAGAGATAGTTTGAACTGGAAGGAACTACTCACTATATATGGGATATAAACAGATGTGTAAGACAACGTTGTGTGTTGATACCGTGACTGTTTAACATCTGCACAGAGAGCAGTGTCAGGCAGATTGAGGAAATGCCAGGGATAAACATCTTTGGAAGAATAATCAACAATCTGATATATGCTGACAATGTTGACTGAGAGTGAACAGAAAGTGCAGGATGTGGTGGAGACAATGTAACAGAAATACAAAAAATTGATTTAACATTGTTATTATGGTAAAAAAAACTATGAAAATAAGCAAAACTATCATGACGTTTACAGAAGACATGATAGAAAGCGAGGATATACTTGACGATAAACAGTTAACAGTTATTTGTACCTAGGACAAATAATACCAAGTTATTACAAATGTGAAAGGAAAGTGAAGAAATGAGCAAAATTAGCCCGGCCACAAACCACATTTAACAATTTGAGAAATATATTGATATCCAGGCAAATAATAAATTTACAAAACAAGAGCCTCATAAGATACTATATCTCATGTAGCATGTCCTTTGTAGAACGTCGCTCCCATCACAGTCTGTCTGAAAGAAACTCGTTCCCTTGCCAAAACTCCAGCTTGCGCCACTGTCATACTCAGGCACTCCTGGATATCTTGGTGCCATCGTCTTCTTGGTCTACCCCTTCCTCTTTTGCCTGGCACCATACATTCCATCACCGTCCTCTCAAGACCATTGTGTCTCTTGATGTGACCAAAGTATTTGCATTTTCTAGCCAAAATTGAATTGATAAACCAGTTCTCCTCTATGCTCAACTCTTGCCGAATGTCTACATTTGTTCTTTTCTCTGCCCAGGGTATTCTGAGGATCTTTCTGTAACATTTTGACTCGAAGGATTCGATTCTTTGTCTAGAAGTTTTGGTAATCGTCCATGCTTCACAGCCATAAGCTGCCACAGGAAAAACACAGGCTCTCAAGACTTTTACTTTTATCGTTTTGTTGGTGCCCTGCCATAAATTCTTCAGGCTGTTCGGTCTCTGCATTGCCATAGCTAGTCTTCTTCTGATTTCTTTCGAGCAGTCACCATTTTTGTTGATTCTGGAGCCCAGATATTCAAAACGTGTAACCTGATCTATTTCCTCACCACCCACTGTAAATGTATGCTGACATTGTGTTTTATCGGTGGTCATTATCTTTGTTTTGTTTATGTTTATGAACAGATTTTGATCTTTACTATGTCCATTAACGGCTGAAAGTAGCTGCTCTAGCCCTTCCGCACTTCTTGATAGTATCACTGTGTCATCTGCATATCGTAACTCTGGAATCTCGTACCCCCAATCGTAAATGGGTCGAAACGTTCAATGTTCTCATCTTCTCGCACATTTCTCATTATACATTACGCATATATGTTGTACAGATAAGGTGAGAGTATACATCCCTGTCGGACTCCCTTTTGTACTGCAAACCAATCTGAAGTTTGCCCAGATACTCGGACAGCGGCTTGTTGATCTTGGTATAATGTTTCAATGAGATGGACTATATGCAAAGGAAACCCCATTTCCTTCATGATTCTCCACAGATTTTGATGTTTTACCGTGTCGAAGGCATTAGTGTAATCAATGAAACATGTGTACAGGTCTACATTAAACTCTCTACATTTTTCATAGATATTCCTTAAATTGAATATGTAGTCCCGGGTCCCTCTGTCTTTCCTAAAACCTGCCTGGATTACGTGAATTTCAGATTCAAACCTTTTCTCTATCCTTCTTAATAGGATTCGCAGGAGTATCTTTCTAGCATGGATGATCAGTGCGATAGCTCGATAGTTCGTGCACAGCTTCAGGTTGCCTTTTTAGGGGAGGGGAATATAAATTGATTTATTCCATGCTTCTGGCCACTCTGCACTGTGCCATATCTGTTTACACAGCTTGTGGTAGGTTCGAGCACATGCCTCTCCTCCTGCTTGTATTAGCTCTGCTGGGATATCATCGCATCCTGGAGACTTTCCCTTTCTCAGGCTTGTAATTGCAGAGCGTACTTCTTCCAATATTGGTTCAGGTTCTTTCTCATCCTTTGGTAGGATTGTAACTGAGCGCTTTGTGCTGTCTCCATACATGGTTCTGCATTACTCTCTCCATCTATTCAGTATGTCTTTGGTTTCTGTTAGTGTGTTATCCTCTTCGTCATTTATGACATGTGGAACCGGACGGAATTCCCTTGTCAGTGTTCTTATTGCTTTAAATGCATCTCTTTCTTTGCCTTGTTGTCGTAGGTTTTCTATATCCTTACATGTTTCTACTATGTATCTTCTTTTATCTTTTCTAATTTCTCTTCTAACTTTTCTTGTGCAGTTTTTATATGCTGTGTTGGTCCCCTTACTTCCCATCTGTTTTAATTGTTGCCTTTCTGCAATGAGTTTCTGTGTTTCGTCTGTTATATAGCTCTGTGTCTTGTGCAATATCTTTGGAATCATTTCTTTTGCTGTCGAGATCAAAATCTCCCTTGGGTACGATGTCAACTCCTCGGATGTCATCTCTTCCTGTATAGCAAGCAACGCCTCAAATTTGTTTTCTACTTTGATGTTGTATTCAGTGGGTATTGCTGATACATCGAAGCGTATTGGCTGGCAACCTTTGTAGATCCTGCGTAGTCTTGTTTGGAAAACTGCAAACAGTAATTCGTGGTCCGTATCGCAGTCTGCTCCTGGCAGTGTTTTTGTCGCCAGCAAATTTGATCTCCATCTTTGTTGCACTAGGATGTAGTCTATTTGGTTTCTGATGTTGCCATCCGGGGAGGTCCACGTGGGGGGTAGGGCAGAAGTGTGTAAGGGATAGAACCTCACGGTGAGAGGCAGCCACATCCTTGATGGCCAGGATCCTATTTGGTTCCCCCACTTCTTTCTAGCTCACGTATGGCTCCTAGAGTCTGCCTGTGTACGGCAGCGCCACCCCCCGGGCAACGGCTTTGGCTGGCCGGCTAAACTACGTGGGTGAAATGACAAGAAGGGGAGTCCACCCCTGACAAGTACATACAGCTGCTGGTGGAAGAGGCGGAAGATCGACCTGTGCGACAACGACTCTGAAAGCGGGAGCTGGAAACGCCTGGTATCGGGCTAAGGGCGCACCAGAGACCATAGTTGGTAAGCGGCCAGAACAATGTCCAGAAAGCAATGGCAAACTACTGGATGTAAAATGCCAAGAAACCTATGACAGTCGAGAGATACTATATATATATATATATATATATATATATATATATATATATATATATATATATATATATATATATATATATATACACGAGGCGAGTTCAAATGAAACCAGACCAAACTGCAACCAGTGAACAAACGTATGGTGAACATGATGTCGTAACTTCTGGTGTAAACACCAAATCAAGTTTGCAAAATTCATTATCCTCCGACTCATAGTTTTCTCGGAAGACCGTTGAAAATATGGCGGGATTAATACGGAATCTGCCCTGAGTAGATCAGCGAGCGGTGATTCGGTTTCTAACAGCTGAAGGATGTCGACCAGTTAACATTCATCGCACTATGCAGGCAGTGTATGGTGACAAAAGTGTGTTGAAAACAACAGTGAAGAACTGAACAACGATGTTTAAAGAAGGACGTGAGTTAACGCAACAATATACGCCTGACCTGGTCTCGGAAGTTAACGTAACAATATACGCCTGACCTGGTCTCGGAAGTTAACGCAACAATATACGCCTGACCTGGTCTCGGAAGTTAACGCAACAATATACGCCTGACCTGGTCTCGGAAGTTAACGCAACAATATACGCCTGACCTGGTCTCGCAAGTTAACGCAACAATATACGCCTGACCTGGTCTCGGACGTGAGTTAACGCAACAATATACGCCTGACCTGGTCTCGGAAGTTAACGTAACAATATACGCCTGACCTGGTCTCGGAAGATATTTCCTTAAATCACATCCTTCTTTAAAAATCATTGTCCAGTTCGTCACAGTTATCATCGACACACTTTTGTGCCCACTTCGGTGGGTAGACAGAATATGGTGTTAGTGATGGAGAGGTCATGATACGCAATAGTCGACCATTGCTGTTGCACTTTCTGTTGCCGGTCGCTCCAAGTACTTGCTTCAAATAATGAATGCCAGAGCTTACTCTAGCATCAGAGTAATTAGAATAACCACGAGGCTGTGTGCTGCTAACAACCTAATTACACCTTATACTAATGACAACTAAATACTACATTTTTTCAGCTATCCAACATCAGTTTGTGACATACTTACTGACTTATCATCGTGAGAGATGGTGTGTGTGTGTGTGTGCGCGCGCGCATGTATGTGTGTGTGTGTGTATATGCGCGAGCATATATATATATACAAAATGCATATATATTTATATATATATATATATATATATTTATGTATAAATATATATATATACATATATTTGAATATGCGTTTGTTTGCGTGCACGCGTGTATCCGCATTAATTATACTGTTGGCCGGAGTGGAACAAGGGTTGAAAAGAATAGAACACTCGTAAATGTCCACGCACACTGTGGGAGACAGTTATAGAAGGTTGCGAATCCGGATTGTAACCTCATTACGTAAATTCAGTGCAATGAAACAGCCATTGCAAGTTCTTGCGTACAGGTTCCCTGTTAAAGTGCCATCTATAGTTTTACCTATGCTTTGCTTGGAGCGAAAAGGCGAATCATCACATTCATCATCATCAACGGTATAAGAAAGCTTGGAACAGCCTCTTTTTGAGCCAAAATCTTATTCTTTTTTTACTATTGCCTGCTTGGCGTTTGAGTAACGAAGCTTATTTTAGAGAAATACGCAGTCTTAATTTTGGCAGCAAATTGTCACATTTTTGGCAGCAAATTGTCACATTTTTGGCAGGAAATAGAGAAACGGATAAGGACAATCCGGGTTTAGATGTTTAAATGCACATTATTTGTAACTGCAACTGCGCGTGCGTTGTGTGTATTTAGTGATATTTGTTTCAGGATGACGTGCTTACGTCAGTTGTTTATTTGCATGAATGTTTATTTGGACTAAATCTGGTACGCTGTGCTAAATCAAGCACAGCACTCTCACACACACTCCTACAGCCACATCCGTGATATGAAATCCAATGCCAATTTACACACATTTACATTCCTACAAAACGTCCTGATAATTCCACCATACACCTCTGGCTAAAAACACATACACCCGGATATGCGTATACGATTCCCCTCCCCCAACCTTTTCACAAATATATAAACACAAATACCCTTCTATGAAAATACAAGTATACACTTACACATATAAAGCAAAATAATGCTAACTAGCACTCGCTCTCACTTGATCTTTCTCTCTAGCCCACTCTTTCTGCCAGTCTCCATCTCTCTTTTCATCACACGCACACACATACATACACACACACACACACAAACACCCACGCACACACATACACACACGAACATACACACAACATATATATATATATATATATATATATACGAGGCATGTTTACATTAAACCAGACCTAACTGCACCAAGTGAACATACGTACGATGCGCATGATGACGTCTCTTCTGGTGTAAACAGCACGTACCATCCGTGAAGCTTTGCACCATTTCATTATCCTCCGACTCATAGTTTCCTCCGCATACCGTTGAAAACATGGCAGATGTGATACGGAATCCGCCCAGAGTTGATCAGCGAGCGGTGATTCGGTTTCGACAGCTGAAGGATGTCGACAGTCATCGCAGAATGCAGGTAGTGTATGGTGGAAGAAGTGTGTTGAAGGCAACAGTGAAGAACTGGCCAACGATGTTTAAAAAAGGACGCGAGTTAACGAAAGGCCTGGCGCATATTGTTGCGTCAGAAGATGCCATCACCAAAATTGATGCAGAAATTCGGTGGAACGTCGCCAGATCTTACATTCGCTAGCAGATGAATTCCATGTGTCGCTAGGGACAGTTCAAATCGTGGTTAGCAAGAAACTAAAGTATCGGAAGGTGTGTTCACAATGGGTACCTCGGTTGCTGACCAACTATCATCAAAAAGAACACATGGGGTGGAGTTTGATCCAGTTCCTGCGGTATGTAGATGAGGGCGATTCGTTTCTCTTGCACATAGTGGCAGGTGATGGATGAATCGTGGTGCGACCACTTTTAGCCGAGCAGCAAAACTGCTTGCACGCTATGGAAACATCCCGGATCACCGAAACAAAAATAAATTCAATTCACACATGTCCGCAGGTAAGGTTATACTGACCGCGTTTTCTGACCATTAGGGACTTTTGTTGGTATACTTTAAAGAGCCTGGCGTGAACATCATTGCCATCCGTTATAATGGCACACTAGAGAGCTACATACACCAATCAAGAATAAACGACCTGGCATGCTTTCTCGTGGTGTGATTTTGTTGCACACAATGCTCGCCCACGTGTCGCGAACATTGTTCAGAAAGCGTTAGCATAGAAAAGGTGGAAAGTACTGACACACACATCCTATAGCCCCGATATGTTCCCTTGTGACTTCCATTTGTTCGGACCTTTAAAAAAATTTCTGAATGGACAAAGATTCGACTCCGATGCTTTACACAAACAGTGAGATGCGTGTCTGAATGCCTATGCCAACTTTTTCTAACTAACCCGTTGGCATGCTTGATTCATAACAATTGATATATTTAATTCGTTTTGTGTTTGTCCGTGAACGTTCTTATTGACCCGGACCTGACGTGACTATTGTCGTCTGGTTTCATTTTGATTTCTTTTTTCCGCCTCTGGTATATCTTTGTTTCTTTGTTTTGTTTGATCCTGTGATTGTTACAAACGATTTGTTTGATCCTGTGATTGTTACATATGATTTGTTTGATCCTGTTATTGTTACATATGATATGTTTGATCCTGTGATTGTTACATATGATTTGTTTGATCCTGTGATTGTTACATATGATTTGTTTGATCCTGTGATTGTTACATATGATTTGTTTGATTCTGTGATTGTTACATATGATTTGTTTGATCCTGTGATTGTTACATATGATTTGTTTGATCCTGTGATTGTTACATATGATTTGTTTGATCCTGTGATTGTTACATATGATTTGCTGACTACGAGCAGCATCAAACACGAAAATTGGCCAAGGCAGCTGAAAACAGGCACAGTATAGTAAGGTCGTAAAAGCATGGTACAGAAGAAATCCATTCTTCAAACACTGAAATTGGCTGATAACATCATCTCAACAGACAGTCAGGCATAGAAACAACGTGCTAACACTATTATACTCACCTCTTCTCTTCAAAGGAGATGGTCCCAAAGGTACTGGCGACAGCCGAGTTAGAACATGTTCAATTGATTGAACCTGTTGAGAACACCTATGCAATCAAACAAGCAAAATCAGACACAGCCCTGGGAGTAAACGGAATTACCATAGACATGCTTATGGCGGGAGAAGACATTCTAGCACTACAACTTTCTAATGTATTAACATGTGCTGTACAGAAGAGCGAATTCCAGATCAATTGAAAACCTCAAAAAGTATACTTATCCACAAGCAGGGCAACACAAGACTCCTAGAGAACTATCGCCCTATCTGCTTGCTGCCGATCATATATAAAATATTCTCCAAAGTCCTTGTCAACGGGATCGGCCTACAACTGGACCTCCAACAACCCTGTTACCAGGCTGGATTCAGAAGAGAGTTCTTCACTACTGACCATCTACACACAATCTACCAGCTGCTGGAGAGAGCCCGTGAATTACGTCTGCCCATATGTCTAGTGTTTATAGACTATGAAAAGGCATTTGACAGTATTGCAATCGATGCCGTAATACATGCCCTAAAAAACAGGGCGTGGCTGAAAATTACACGAGGATGATCGAGGAAATAAACGTAGGCTGCAGTACGAACATTACTCTGTTCCACCGCCCAATAAATGTTCCACTAGCAAGAGGAGTGCGGCAGAGCGACACAATTTCTTCAAAGCTTTTTACAGCGGCGCTGAATTGGGCCGAAAAGTCATAAATGTAGATGGGGAAAGGTTCACCCTCCTACGCTTTGCGGAGGACATTGTGCTTATCAGTCACACCACCGAGGAGGCACAACACTCTCTGAACGAACTAGATGAGGTTGGTAGAGGTACTCACACTCTAGACTGATAAATCTCAAGACGAAGAGCTGCATCATGGTCTAGCGTCAACACCAGATAGCATATACTCCTGCAGCTGAAACACATCATGGCAAGGGCGCATCTTTTTAATTCTGCAGTCACAACAGCCATGATCTACGGATGTGAAGTATGGAATCTACGCAACGCGGATGCAGAGAAACTACGAGTTACCCAGCGAGCGATGGAAAGACCCGTTATTGGGATCTCGATCAGAGATCGAATCCACAATACTGAAATAAGAGAACGCACACTATATCGAGACGTCGGGAAAGCTGCGTTGTCTCGCAAATTCTACTGGGCTGGCCATGATGTGCGCATACCAGATAACAGATGGACACTCAGAACGACGTTTTGGTGGCCATAGAATTATACACCACCACGCGGCCGCCAGCTCATACGATGGCATGATGGTCTGCTGAGAAACCTTGGTCCGAAATGGTACGACACAGCGATATAGCGGACTGCATACAGGACATTGCTGGCTATCTCGCATACGGCACACCCGCCAGACTAAAGTTGAGGATATTGTATTGTGTTGTATAATCTGTCACACCAGATGATGTAACTTTCATGTGTTTGTAATGTAATAAATCAACTGGGTCCGGTTTCAGTTGAACATGCTTCGTATATATATATATATATATATATATATATTTATATATATATATATATATATATATATATATATATATATATACGAAGCATGTTCAACTGAAACCGAACCCAGTTGATTTATTACATTACAAACACATGAAAGTTACATCCTCTGGTGTGACAGATTATACATATATATATATATATATATATATATATATATATATATATATATATATATATATATATATATATATATATATATATATATACATGACAAGTATGTGTATAGTTTTAACATTATAAATTACCTAGGACTAATTTTTGCCTCGAGAAATGCAAAGTTATATCTAGTGAAATGAACGTATCTTATTCGATGCTGCAAATAAGAGCAGAATTTCTAAATAACAAAACGGGGAGCAGAAGCTAAGGTCTGGTCAGGCAATACCTACTGATTGGACAATGTTAGGATCAGGCAATGCAACTGACTGGACAATGTTAGTCAGGAAATACATACTAATTGGACAATGTTAGTCAGGCAATACATACTGATTGGACAATCTTAGTCAGGCAATACATACTGATTGGACAATCTTAGTCAGGCAATACATACTGATTGGACAATCTTAGTCAGGCAATACATACTGATTGGACAATCTTAGTCAGGCAATACATACTGATTGGACAATGTTAGTCAGGCAATACATACTGATTGGACAATGTTAGGGTCAGGCAATACATACTGATTGGACAATCTTAGTCAGGCAATACATACTGATTTTACAATCTTAGTCAGGCAATGCATACTGATTGGACAATGTTAGGGGCAGGCAATACATACTGATTGGACAATGTTAGTCAGGCAATACATACTGATTGGACAATGTTAGGGTCAGGCAATACATACTGATTGGACAATCTTAGTCAGGCAATACATACTGATTGGACAATCTTAGTCAGGCAATACATACTGATTGGACAATCTTAGTCAGGCAATACATACTGATTGGACGATGTTAGGGGCAGGCAATACATACTGATTGGACAATGTTAGGGTCAGGCAATACATACTGATTGGACAATGTTAGGGTCAGGCAATACATACTGATCGGACAATGTTAGTCAAGTAAAACATACTGATTGGACAATGTTAGGTCAGGAAAATTATACTAAACAAGACAAACACCTCACTTTCGTGCAGTTCTCCATGGAAACAGGCTGTTTCAAGACAGTTTCGCTAGCAAAATGTGGGATCGGTGTGATCCCCGTAGTAGTGAGCGATACGCAAATGTAAACATTGCACAACCACCTGGAAAATCACGGTCTACCTACATCAGTACGCTTGGGATGGCATATATACTAATTCAACACGCCAATTAACACCCTATTCAGGGCGCACACAAGAGTAAAGATACTCATTGCGGGAGTTTAAATTACAACAAGAAATAGCTCAACATATGTCTATGTCTAGTGTTCATGTCACAAAATGTATGCCAAACCAAGCCCAATAATCTTTTGCCAAAATGGGTATCTTAATATTGTCTGAGATTCGACAGGCAAGACTGACTGGAACCGTTACCAATCCTACAAAATTTTAGACATTCTATAGTAAAGTATCTACAAGTGTATCTCTAGTGTCAGTATATGCCACGATGCTATCTACTAACTGTATATTACCTAACGCAAACACTAGAGCAGCTTGCATTTACGTTATCGTCTGCGTCATCTCAATAATCGGCTTCTCTGAGCGAAAAGTTCTTGGGACATCTTTATTTATAGTGACGGGGGATAGGGTGGGAGGAGGAGAAGAAGGGGAGGGCTGAGTCTTTTCTTTCCACCCTGTTCACAAGTCAGACAGGTGTCTCGTTCCGTCCCGATCACAGAGAACAGCAACATACGTGTCTTACAGACATGCACTAAGAGCAAACAAGCAACCATCGCCCCCACAGCACATACATATCCATGACCCATATACTACTAATTCACAAGTATATCCATCAGAAAACTCATTTTCACATACAATAGCATACCAAACACACTATCATATATACACACACACACACATATATATATAGATATATATATATATATATATATATATATATATATATATATATATATATATATATATATATATATATATATATACATGCACACACACTAGCAGTCACTGAAACCGCATAGCTTTATTTTATGAATCGCAACTGGTGCTACATTTTACGTAGCTGAAAATACTGATTTGACATTTTCCATCCGATTAGTGACCCAAATGTGCTGTATTCCTGAACATGAGACAATTCAAAGGGAGCTCCTACGCAGTTGTCAGCTCTAGGTGTAAAAGCAAAAAGTCGCACTCACAGCCATAATGAATTCAGTGTGGCCCCCTTGCCGCGTCAATACAAGCTTGACATTGGCGTCCCATCATGCTATCGCAGAGTGTCTTGAAGATTATATCGCAGAGTGTGTTGAAGATTATATCGCAGAGTGTGTTGAAGATTATATCGTAGAGTGTGTTGAAGATTATATCGCAGAGTGTCTTGGCAAATCGTTGGTGTGTGTCTATTCTGCATTGAGTGCCCCCTCCAGATCATTTTCAATGTTGACGTCATGATGGCGGAGCCTACTGCTCAGTTCATCCCACGCGTGTTCAGGTTCAATCGGGTTCATATCAGGTAAGATTGCAGGTCAATCCAGTACATGAAATGGTTGCTAGGCTAAGAAATTCATGAGAACGTTACCTGTGTGAGGCCTAGCGTTATCGCGTTGAAAGTATTCCATATCCAGGTGATCATGGAAGAGATGCACTACGATGGGTCACAATACTTGATTACCGTAGAGGCCAGTGGTAACGTTAGCTCTGATAACATGAAGGGGAGTACGGTGGTCATTAGAGAATCCCCTCTCACCCCTCCCCCCCCCCCACCCCCACATGTACACTTCCTCCTCCACATCAGTCATTTCTGGACTACACAGACATCGGCATATCTTTCTTCGGAACGACGCCAGACGCGATTTATCATATCAGTAAAGGAGACATTAAACCGTTATTCACCAGAGAACATCGTTGATCGCCATTCCGTTCTTGGATGGCGAATACTGTGTAGCGCCCAAGTCAGTCTGTTGGTCCGGTGACGTCTTGAAAGGATAAATCCAATATTGGAACGCAGTTGTTTTTTAACCAACCAGCGACTCGAAATCTCCGAAGAACAGAGTTTATGTTGATAAGTCTCATATCGTCAGGTAAATGAGCAGCTGTGGTGAATGTTGTTTGAAAGCAGTTGCTCAGATGTATCAAAAGAATGTGACGATCTTGAGCTTGTGTTGTTGAACGAGGTTGATCAGGCCTGTCATTGGTGGTATCCGTCATCTGAAACTGCTGGTTTAGTTTTTCTATAGTGAACGTGTCACGATTAAAATGTATGCAACTTCTCTGGTCGCCATTTAACTCCTGAGCATACCAACAGCTGCAATTGCTCTTGTGAAGAAAGTCGGAGCATGACCAAAACATTAAGACTTTCGATGAAAAGATATAATGACCTTTCACAGCTGAAACGTAACTAATGTTATAAATCCAGAAGTGATAAATGCGTTGTTCTGCACGTAAAATGGGAAGTAGATATGGCATTCACGGCAAAATGGATTAGCGTGACCATAATATCTTACACACTTTTGGTGTGTGTGTGTAAGTAGGTCACGCTCGGTGTTCATGATATTAATTTTCACAAAATAAAGCGACACGTTTATAATGACTGCTAGTATATATATATATATATATATATTTAATTGTTCCTATTAATCAGCTTCCCTGAGCGATTACCTCTTGGGGATTCTAGTTGTGTTGAGGATCCCATTGCTATCCGTCCCGCCGTAGACACAAATGTAACTGTCTGTTCCCATATAAATATAAACATACGCTAAACATTTCTCAAACACCTCATTTCAGGTGTTTTCGCCGGTTGGCGTGGATGCGTCGTTCTTCCTCTAATGAACTCTATTTATATGCGTATAGCTGTACTCAGTCTTGTATGCTTAAGTTTATGTTTCTCTAGATATCTTACTTTTCTAAATATATCGTTGTTGGTGTATCTGGTATTGTTTCTTTCTATGTCATTCTTTAGATGTGAATTTTACTACGACGATATGCTTTGACTGAATGAAACAAAAATCTTCATTGCTGGATAAAATAAAAGTATTCATAGCAGAAATTAATAATAGTCTTTTTTTGCTGTGTCAATTAAAAGTCTTGAATGCTAATTTGATAAAAATGTCTTCATTGTTGAATCTTCTTCTTCTTCTTCTTCTGCGTACACAGTCAGACAGTAACCATTATTTTCTCGAAAAAAGCGGCGGTCATCCTGAGACTCTCGCCACTACCATAGAGCTTGTCTTGCAGTTCCACTGGCAATGGCCACATCTGCTCTCTCTGATCCTCGTATGTCGGGAAGTTCTGCAGCAGATGTTCAGTGGTCATTTTACCAGTACCGCACGGGCATTCGTCGGTACACCCTATCTTCAATTTGTTGAAGAGGTGGTGCCTCAGTCTGTTGTGGCCAGTGCGAAGTCTGAAGACAACGACCTGCTCTCTTCGGTTCAACTGGTAATAGGCATCGTTTTTGGTGTAACCAGTATGTTCGGTTTCCCATTTGGACATGTACCTGGCTTTAATAAGCCGTTTTGACTCTTCGTACGTCATACTGGTATCTATTTGTGGTAGCCTTGCACCTTCTTTTGCCAGTCTGTCTGCCTCCTCGTTGCCTTGGATGTTGCAGTGTGACGGAACCCACTGTACCACTACCCTTTTTGGTGCGGACTGTTGGCACAGTTTGCAGAGTGCTGCTCTTAAGTCATTAAGCTCAGTGTTTTTCTGGCTTTTTAGCGCTGTGACTACTTCGAGAGCATCTGTCAGCAGGACTATATGGCTCTCATTTTCACTGTGTGTTACCATTTCTTCCACTGCCGCCCTCAGTGCCTCTGCCTCTGCTCTGAAATTGCTCGTGTACTTACCAGTAGCGAATGACAGTGTTATTTTTCTGCCATTTGGTAGGTTCAGGAATGCTCCTGCCCCTCCGTTCTGTGTAGTGTTTGTTACAGAACCGTCGGTGTATGCATGGGTCCAGTCCATGCTTGGGTAGCTTTTCGTTATGAAGCTTAAGGTAGTGTCTCTCCTTTCTTTTTCGGTCTGGCAGTTTTTGTTTGCAATACCTGGTATATTTTCTACCACCTCTGGAAATATATCCTGCCTCCAAGTAGGTTTTCGTACAGTAGTGATGGGTTTTGGTGTTGTTAGTGCGTTTATGGGATCTTCGTGCATCTTTGCTTTGGCTATTTCTGCAAAGTTTCTCCGCTTTAGTTTCCCAGTTCCCAAATTGTTTAGCCTCTGGTACATTGGATGGTCCGTCAGTCTTCGGAGTTTCTCTGACTGCAGCTGGGCTCTGCAGTCTCTTCTGTCGGTCATGGATTGCAGTTTTGTAATCTTTTCAAGTTCTACAATTGGCGTTGACTTCATGCCACCAGTTATGATTCTCATGGCTTGGTTTTGAAGTTTGTTAACTTTATCGAAGTTCGCCTTCGCTGCTGTTGTCCATGCCGCGATGCCATACTCGAGAACTGGTCTCACTCTTCCAGTGTACAGTTTCTTTAGTATGCCTTCGTCTGCTCCCCAGCTTGTGCCAGCAAGTTTCCTCATGATCGCCATTCTTTCTCTGGCTTTCATTCGGTTTCTCTCAATCTGACTTTTCCATGTCATGCGCCGATCAAATGTGACTCCCAGATAGGTTGGGTTGTCGTTTGGCTGCAGGATTTTGCCATTTAGGCTTAATTTGGTACTTTGGGGTTTTAATGAGAGCGAGAATATTGTGCACGTGGTTTTCTCCTCGTTTATTTTGACCAGCCATGAGTTCGCCCACTCTTCCAGCGATGTTAGGGCCGTTTGCATCCGATTTCTTGCTATGGTGAGATTCTTTTCAGAGGTCCACATAGCCAGATCGTCTGCAAACATTGAGCTATGGACTCTTCTTGGTATATTCTCTGTAATATCGTTTATATATACCAGGAAGAGTGTGGGTGACAGTACTCCCCCTTGGGGTACTCCCTGCTCGAGTGTCACCTTTTTGCTCATCTGCCCTTGTACTTGGACTCTGGCCGTTCTTTGTTTGAGGTAGTGGTTGATCCACTTGTACATCTTCCCACAAACATCACTTCTTCTTAGCTTGACTCTAAGTCCATCCTTCCAGACTTTGTCAAATGCCTTTTCCAGATCCACCCAAACAGCTACTGTGTGTTTCTGTGCCTGGTAGGCATCTTCTATCTCCTGGGCTATGAGGATGACCTGGTCCTCAGTGGATCTGTGCTGTCTAAAGCCGGCTTGCTGTGGAATTAGTATTCGGTTTTCTTCCAGATGCCACATCAGTCTGGTGTTTATCATCCGTTCCATCAGCTTGCCGACACAGCTCAGTAGGCTTATGGGCCTGTATCCATTCGGATCTGTTTTGTCCTTTCCTGTTTTTGGTACTGGTACCAGTATTGCATCTTTCCATGCCTGGGGTACAATACCCCTTTTCCAGCTTTGGTTCAGGACTGATAGTAGTTTTTCCTTCGCTGTTTGGCCCAGCCCCATCAGCATTTCGTTTGTTATCCCGTCTTTTCCGGGAGATTTCCTTCTCTTTAGTGTTCTCATAGCCTCTTCCATTTCGCGCATTGTTAGTTTGGCCATCATGTGCTCTTCAGGAGCCGTATTTATGTTTTCGTGCCCCTTTAGCTCTTCGCTAATGTCTGTATGCTTATCTGCAGGGACCTCGATGTGGTTTGCTCTGGCATAGTGATCGACAAAGGCGTTTGCGGCTTTCTTACCTGTGATCAAGTTCTCGCCTTGCTTGATAGTAATTTGTTTATCTGACGGGGTTTCGTCGTTCATGGCTCTGACTAGCTTCCATAGCTTGTTCCCTTCTTTGTCCAGGTTTAAACTTTCCGTTTTATTTTTCCAACTTTCTCTTGCTGTTTGCTTGAGAGTGTGTTTGTACTTCGCCGCGGCGGCTTTGAGGGCGATGTTTGCCTCCACGGATTTTTCTCGTTCTGCCATGTTCCTCGCATTTGTTACTGCATCTTCCACTTTCTGTAACTCATCATTCCAGTAGGGCTTATAGTTTTTCCTAGCTCCTCTTGGGATGGTTTCAGTGGCGGCTTGCATTATTGCCTTGCTTAGGCTCTCTACCATGGGCTTCATTTTGGTGTTTCGTGTGTTGATGGTTTCACACAGCCCATCTGTCAGGATTGCAAATCTGTCCCAGTCGGCTCGTTTGTAATTCCAACGTGGGAGCGGTTTTGTTTCCTGTGGGCCTACTTCCATGTCAATGGTTAGCCTGATCGGCCTGTGGTCGCTACCTGCCAGTTGGTTTAGCACCTGGCGGTCTATTTTATAGTGTATGTCCTGTGTGGAGAAGGCCAAATCTGGAGTCGAGGTGGTATGCCATGTTCTTGAATAGAAGCTAGGGCTATCCTCCGGCCTATTGATTAGGGAGAGATTTGCATCTATCTCCCAATCTTCCACTTCGTCACCTCTACTGTCTGTGTCAGAGTATCCCCATCTCTCCGAGTGGCTGTTGAAATCTCCAACTACTATGCAGTTGGAGTCTCTAAACTCCATACTCGAGAGCGATAGGTCTCTGTTTGGTGGTCCGTACAGATTGAAAATGCGGAGTTTCGTCTCTAGAGCCATTATGTCAACTCCTACAATTTCTGCTTGTCCGGTGTGATTGACAGGTACCGCGCTACTCGGTATGCTGTTTCTGGTCAGTATCAGGACCCCTCCTTTGTGACCTTCTCTATCTAGACGGAAGGTCTGGTATCCTCTGATTGAGAATTTATGGTTATTGTTGAGGTGCGTTTCCTGGATACATGCCACGTCAATCTTACCTTCATGCAGGTGGTGTGTTAGGGAAAGTTTTTTGTTAATGACTCCCTCCGCATTCCACTGTAGTATTCTGAGGGTCTTGAAGTTTTGGCCAATAGACGTTACCCCATAGCCATGTGCCTTGACTCCACGACACATGGGTGGGTGACCACCAGTAGTCAAGGGTAAGCCCCTTCGAGGCGTGAGGCCCGGCGCTATCGCTGCCTGGCGGGTCTCCTCAGGATGAGCGCCATACGTTTTTCGAATAGGTTGTGCTGCCATCATACTGTGATTTACGTTGCACTGTTTTGTTAGGCTTGCGGCCCCGTGCATCCGATTTCAACAGGCGTTTCTGTAGGGATGCCCTCCTTAGCCTTTGGCTGTCCCCAGCCTATCTGCAAGGCAGCAGTTGTTTACGATCAGAGTTTTCTCTCCTATGGAAGTTGTCTTTCCAGACTATCGAGTCTTACTACTCGTGTCTATAGGGTGCAATGATGGTATGTGATATATGAGATGGACTGGTTTACCCGGAAGAGAGGCAGTCCAGTGTGTCTGTATCCCAGGATCGTCACGTCCTGCCAGAAACGTAGCATTTGCATGTGAGTGGGGTATCTCTTTTTCCCTTTATTTTCTTGGCTTCTATGCAGGGATGGTACGCCTAGCACTCCCCGCCACCTGGGGTGTTGACACAGTGGGGCAGGTGTGCAATGTCCGCTGGTCTGCATCTCTTCTGCGTCCAGCATGATAGTTATGGCTGATAACGTACAGAGGTAGATATCGTAACCGGAGTGCATTTAGCCAGAGGACAAGCCTGGTAATGTCACAGAGATGTTGGTCGCCTGGTGTGCGGACAACTCTCATGGTCAGTGGTTGAGTCTTGACAGTTCACAGTGTGGTGGCTGCTCTACTGTTTTCGACACCCCGACCAGGTTCTAAGTCTTTGGTTGGTGTTTTTCGCACCCCATCGCCGTATAGGGTGAGTATCAAGCAGTTTTCCGCCCGCTTTGATTTGCGGGCGGCAAGGACCTCTTACTGTGGCTCTACCTGATAGGGCTGGGGCGCAAGCCCCAGGTCCCGAGCATGTAGGGGCCTCCCATTGCAGTGGTGCTGAGATTTTGGGCGGGATTGCGGCTTTCAAGGGTTCGGCCGTAATCCCCCACATGGTAGCCTCGCGCCCTTGGCTTATCAGCCTGGTACGTGAACCAAAGTGTCTGCGGCTCCTCTCGATTTGAGCTGGTTTTCCGTAGCAACGCCCTGTCATTTGTAGGGTAAAACTGACCTGTCTTCAGATCTATTTCCAGCACCCGTTCACTATTTGGTCAGACGAATTTATTGAGGGCTTTTGTTTGTCAATGACCAGGTATTTGAAATCTGCGGAGTTAAACACGATTTCCGTAGCGTTCTTTCATTTGAGCTGACTTGTCGTCCGTGAGTCTAATACCAGCGTACGTTCATTATTAGACCCAAACGGCAGCGCTCTCAATTTGTCAGTTGTTCTACAGCATTGGCGTGTTCAGTCAAATTAAGCCGCAGGTTCCACAC
Organism: Ariolimax columbianus; assembly: GCA_036924085.1. Taxonomy (NCBI): domain Eukaryota; kingdom Metazoa; phylum Mollusca; class Gastropoda; order Stylommatophora; family Arionidae; genus Ariolimax; species Ariolimax columbianus. Next base: position 39,651,304 of record JAVGWX010000017.1, read on the forward strand.
CTGGTGGTGCCCTTTCGTCAATTCCCTTAGCGAGATAGTCAAGTTTCTTAAAGGGTAGCCCCAAAGATTTTCGAGGGTCTAATTCCAGCACATGTTCTCTATTAGACCCCACTAAGGTGTACTTTTTGATAGTCATTCTGCAGTATTGGCGTGGTAAGTTAACTTAGGTCTCAGGCTCCACTCCTGATAGTGCTCTTCCGTCAATTCCTTTATCAAACACTGGATGCAGACAAAACCGAGCCACAGGGGACATAACCCCAGATTTCTGGGGGTCTAAGTCCAGCACCAGTTCCATATTAGACTCCAGAAGAGTGGTCTCGGCATGTCAATCATTTCAGTGTTGGCCGTGTTGAGTCAAATTAAGCCGCAGGCTCCACTCCTGGTGGTGCCCTTCCGTCAATTCCTTTAAGTTTCAGCTTTGCAACCATACTTCCCCCGGAACCCAAACACTTTGGTTTCCCGGAAGCTGCCCGCAGAGTCATCGAAGCAACTCCTGCGGATCGCTAGTCGGCATCGTTTATGGTCAGAACTACGACGGTATCTGATCGTCTTCGCGCCTCTGACTTTCGTTCTTGATTAATGAAAACATTCTTGACAAATGCTTTCGCAGTAGCTCGTCTTGCGGCGATCCAAGAATTTCACCTCTAACGCCGCAATACGAATGCCCCCGTTTGTCCCTGTTAATCATTACCTCCAGTTCCGAAAACCAACAAAATAGAACCGAGGTCCTATTCCATTATTCCATGCACCATTATTCAGGCAGCCGAGGCCTGCTTTGAACACTCTAATTTTTTCAAAGTAAACGCGCCGGCCACCCAGGACGCTCAGCGAAGAGCACCCGTGGGAGAGAGCCGGCAGACGGTAGGGCAGGAGACAACGGGCAGTGAACCGGCGCGAGCCGGACCGCCCGCCTGCGCCTGAGATCCAACTACGAGCTTTTTAACTGCAACAACTTTAATATACGCTATTGGAGCTGGAATTACCGCGGCTGCTGGCACCAGACTTGCCCTCCAATAGATCCTCGTTAAAGGGTTTAAAGTGTACTCATTCCAATTACGGGGCCTCGAAAGAGTCCCGTATTGTTATTTTTCGTCACTACCTCCCCGTGCCGGGAGTGGGTAAGTTGCGCGCCTGCTGCCTTCCTTGGATGTGGTAGCCGTTTCTCATGCTCCCTCTCCGGAATCGAACCCTGATTCCCCGTTACCCGTTACAAACATGGTAGGCATGTCACGTACCATCGACATTTGATAGGGCAGACATTTGAAAGATGCGTCGCCGGCACATGAGGCCATGCGATCAGCACAAAGTTATCCAGAGTCACCAGTGGGGACGCCGCAACCCCGCGAGGGGAAACGACGATTGGTTTTGAACTAATAAAAGCGCTCTTTCCGCGAGGGTCGGAGCTTGGTAAGCATGTATTAGCTCTAGAATTGCCACAGTTATCCAAGTAGGATCGTGTCATCTAAGGAACCTCGACTGATTTAATGAGCCATTCGCGGTTTCACCGTGAGACAGTGTGAACTTAGACATGCATGGCTTAATCTTTGAGACAAGCATATGACTACTGGCAGGATCAACCAGATATCTGTCGGAGACGTACGTACTGCGCACACCGGTCGGCGGAGGAAGGGTGTGTAAAAAGCCTCACTGGGACGGCCGCAGGGACCGACTGACGGGACGGACGGACGGTTGTTCCACCCGTCCCTCACTCCGTCGACCTAGGACCGCCTGACAGGGGCCTCCCACACGCACCAGACGACCGACCGACCGGGCTCGCTCGAGGAGGGATGGCAGCGCTCTGTGCAGAACGGATCCCAACGACCTCGGCGACGAATTTCACTGGGACTAGAGACACAATTTGGCCTGCCCTTCTTCTCCGTAGGGAGAACGCAGGGCCTCGAGGCAACGATTCCTGCTTTCCATTTGCCGGTCACAAGCTCTTTGCGAGAGTCGGACCACCAGCGAGACGTACTGTCGAGCTCTGCTATAAGCCTTAGATAAATCACCACGGACGGACCACGTTTCCTGATACGGACCAGACTAGCGCACCTCGGTGGAGGAGCCACTACCACAAACCGCACCCAATTCGCACTACGGGGAAAGGCAGGCGAGCGTTTTCCGCAAGCCCGCGCTATCGCTCCGCCTGGCGGGACTGAGATCGCTTTACGAACACTGGTTGAAATTGAGTCGCCGCGGCGAGACAACTACCCCAGATCATTGTTGAATCAAATAACAGCTATTGCAACAGAATTGAATAGAAGTCTTCATTCCTGAATCAAATAAAAGTCGTTATTTCTGAATCAAATAAAAAATTTTCATTACTGAATCAAATAACAGCCATGGCAACAGAATCAAATAAAAGTCTTCATTGCTGAATCAAAAATAGTCTTCATTGCTGAATCAAATAGAAGTCCTCACGACAGAATCAAATAAAAGTCTTTAGTACTGAATCAAATAAATGTCTTTAATGTGAATCAAAAAAGTCTTCGTTGCTGAATCAATTAAGTATCATCATTAATTAAAATAATTAAATAAAAGTCTTCATCACTAATAAAATACAAGTCGTTAGTGCTGAATCAAGTAAAAGTCTTTAGTGCTGAATCACGTAAATGTTTTTACTGTGGATTCAAATAAAAGTCTTTATTGCTGAATCAGGTAAAATTCTTTATTGCTGAATCCAATTAAAGTCGATAGTGCTGAATCAAATAAAAGTCTTTGTTGCTAAATCAAATAAAAGTCTTCACGACATAATACAATAAAGACCAAATACTTGCCACATATTTGTAATTTGTTTCTTTTGATGTGCCTGTCTTTATATATCTTTGCAATACTTTTTTTTTTAACCTCTTTTATATTTAACTAAAAATCTAGTTACCCACTTTTTAGGCTTGGGGTTTGCCTTCTTAGATGGAACCCATTTCTCTTCTAGCTTTTGTGGAACGTGTTTTAAAACTCTCCAACTCTTGTTCAACTCTGTTCCTCCGCCAATATGTTTCCAGATTGTGTGGCTCGCTGTCTCTTTCATTTTCTTAACATTTGTCTTAGATTAGTCGAATGTTTGCGTGTTTATGTTTACTTCCTTCCTTGCTATAATATCCCAACGGATGATCTGATAAACACTTAAGCCAAAACGTTCCCCAACGGTAACGTTTTAAATTATATTTTAGTTTGTAGTAAATGCTAGGTCGAGTGTGTTTTTGCTTCTCCTACCTGTTGAATAAAAAATATTGTCAGTTATGCACTTAACAAGCGGTTTTGATTTGACAAATGCTTCTGCCGTATCATATTTTATTTCTGGAAAGTTGAAATCCTCCATTAACAATAATTTCCCTGCACTTGCCTTTTAAATGCTGCTAATCAGCTCATTTTCTTTTATTTAACATGATGGACATTTGCAGCATTCTTCGACCACTGTTTTCACCCACACTTTTTATTTCTCCCCATACACTTTAATTTTTGTTGTTGCCAGATGATAGATCATCTTTGATAGTTATATTAACTGAATTCGTACAGTATAATAAAACGCCACCTCCCTTAGCCTTGTCTTCAACTACCATATCTTATCTTAGCATTGTATATCCCTCTATTTCCAGTTCATTATCAGCCTCATATGTTCATGATTATGTTAACCCTTTTATATGTGGGTTTTGTTCTCTATATGGACTTCCAATTATTTTCTTATATTTGATATGCTTCTAAAATTTACATAAAAACATTTTAGTTTGTTATTTTGTTGTTTTTATCATTTTTGTTTTTGCTTTCTAATTTTTATTTTTGCTTTTCCACTACTGATTTCACACTTCCATGACCCCAAACTCTCCCCTTTAACTGCATCCTCTACAGCACCCTATTTTAGGCAAGTCTTTAGTCTCATACTTCATAGAATTTACTAGTTTACATTTCTAATACAGCAATGATAGATACTTCGCTACCCCGTGCTGTTGAATCTCGTTTAGATGTGATCCTTTCCTGTCTAGCATTTTACTTGTGTCTATTTTCACATCAATAAACTATATACCCATATATGCACACATCACCTGCAGCCTGAGGTTCATACCTATTTTCTCACTGTTTAAATAATCTGAATCATCCTTTATGTTTAAAATACCCACCATGATGACCTTCCTGTACTCATTTTCTTTAAGTGTTCTCATCTGACTTTTGTATCTTTGCATAATTATTTATCATTTCATATTATTCTTTAGACAACTACTGTGATTTAATTAGAGAAGAGAAAGTCATCTCCAAACTCAGAACTGGACATAATATACCTAAGGGTCATCTTTTCAGGAAATTGAGCATTGAGAAATATGACAGGTGTCCATGTGTGGAATACAATGACCATTGAACACATTCGGTAAAGATGCAAGCTCACGCAGCAAAATCGTGAATAGATCTGGCGTCGCGAGACATATTTGAGACACAGGCTGTGCGGAGATAAAACAGTTTTACAAACAGATGTGACCTTCGTAAGAGAAACCGAGACTTTCATCTCAGGATAAACCCTGATAAAGAACACATTATTGGATTTGTACACTATGAAAAAAACATTTCATAACTTGGACAGAGAATCATTCTGGAAATTTATTAGATTATGAATGCCATTGATATTTAATAACATTTAAATAAAACGTATGAAAATGTGAAATACAGAGTTCTTCATCAAAAGAAACTTGTTGTGCACTTTAGAATACGAAATGGTCTTCGACAGTGATGTCTGTTGTAACCATGTCTTTTCTTCTGGCGATTGGCTAAATTATGAAGACTACTGCACCAATAAACCAGAATGGACTATAACAATTTAATTTGGCAAAACTTGACTATCTCAGTTTTGTTGATTACTTGACTCTTTTGCTCCATGTGTGCTTTCATTTGCAAATAAAATAAGTTTGCATAATGAGGTCACAGAATTTGTACTTCAGAATAATAGTTGTCCATCACAAGTGATGAAGACCATTCTCTTTGTTCAGGCGTGTGGACAGTCGTATCTCTTGCTGTGTCCGCTGAAATGGGTGACTTGCGCGGTGATTTGGATTAAAGTGAGGAAGAAACTGCGCCTTTTGTCAACCTCACTCACAGAGCCTAAGCTACCTTTTGCCAGTGGTAAGACATTCATCAAGACGAATGGAGATAGCATAGGATGCAGATTTTGCCTCAGGGTTACCACCGAAGCCTTTCCGTAAACATGTAACCCGCAGGGTAGAAAGGTGGGAAGGCATCTAACGCAGTTTGTCGTGCCTTTTCGATAACCACAAGAGGTCGTATGGACAACACGCAGCGTGTGAGTGGGTCTGGCATCTCTCCCCAGCTGTATTCAGTTCATCATAGTAGCATCTAAAATTCCCACACGCCAAATTCGTGAAGGTGAACCGGCAGAACTAACCCGTGAAATACGACACACGTATAAGTGTAGAGCCATTCAGCCGGCGTCCAGACCAGGATAAACGGATGGAAGAAGTCACAAAAAAAAGAACCAAGTAGCAAGTCCAGACAAAAAACAACACCACGTTTCCGTGAACACAAGTGTAAGTCGTCGACTAGTGTGAATTCCAGTCAAATCCGAGGTCTGGCGGCATCCATAATGATCCAAAACAGTAGAGAAATGTAGACTCGCAGCCAGTTATGGCGCCATCTTTGTCAGATGCTCTTCAGAATACACAACGAGAAAATATACATTATGAGAATTAATGAGACTATCGACCATTCGATTGTGTTGCGAAAAGCCTTTCTACAAAATGAGGAATCATATATTCATTTTCATAGCAATATAGGAAGGTGGGAAGTTATAATACTAGATCACGTTAAGAATACATAAGTCGAGAGAAGCGTATATCGCATTGAGACAATTATAGAAATGAAATAATATTACGCCAAATACAAAAATAAACATCTTCAACTCCAATGTAAAATATGTTCTTTTATATGGTTCTGAAACATGAAGACACGAAGAACAAGAAAAAAAGAAAAAAAATGAAAAGGCTAAACACCTTCAGCATTTGTATGCCAGTTGGCAATTAATAGGCTATATTTCTTTTCACAATGTTTTGATCTATAACATTTAGTAGCTATGTTAACCAGCTTTGCCAGCACGATGTGATGGTGTATAAATATTCAATAATATTGATCCAAAGATCAAAGACACTCACTACATGTTGATTATATTTGTAGCGTAATTACCAGACTGAATGTACCTTAGACTGTATATATCATCATCTGCACTTAGCGGTTCCCTGATATCAGAACACTACATCAACACTTGCTAGCACGATATACATGTTGGTGAGTACATCACCAGTTACTCTTACCTGTGTACTGTTATGTTGGTACCGTACGAGGTAAACAAAGTCAAGGTAAGATGTATTTTTGGTGTAACCCTCCACAGTCCTTTCCACCCCCACGTACAGGAATGCTGTATTAGGGGAACGTGGAAGTGTGCTCTCGTCAAGACTGCTTCTCTTTAGGTTAGGGATAGAATGTACAAAGGTCGTATAGTTGAAAATTCACACAAATTTCCATAGCAGAAACTACCGTCGGATATAAAGTGTTAGAGACTTCATTGTACCAAGCCATTGTTTGAGTGAAGTGGGGTGGTTAGTTGCTTTCCTCGCTAACCGTATTCCCATACAGTAGGTCAGGTACCCATTTACAAATGAATCCCATATACAGTTGGGGCAGCTGAAGTGTGCCGGTTGCTGGTAGTTGACCCACTTGGCCTTTTACTTGAAAAGCGAGAGTTCTATCATTGCACTAATCAGACGCTCATGATTGGCTTGGCTTCGTTCGTTCTCAATCTCCCGCCACCAAACCCTGACACTGGCCTAAGTAGCAGAATGTAGTCCAGAGAACGGAATGCGTTGTGTCGTAGTTTATAGCTTGAATGCGATATTTGCACCTTTCTGTCCTACACATCCGACTTCAGCAAGCATTTTTTAGTACCGGGTTAGCATTCTCTCTTCAATCCCTTCTCCCTAGACAGTCAGCCCTACTGCAGGCTGTTATCCAGGATCACCGCGTGGAGGTGTAGAAGGGTCTTGTCAGCTCTGGTTCGCTGGACCTGACGCTAGATGTCAGCTATGTGTCGCTGACCACCGAAGCTCATGCGCTGCTCAGCATCTTGATCCCAAACGCTCGTGGTTGAACAAGCAACTGATAATCAACGCTCTCAGACAGATCACATAATGATAAATTGATTGTTTGCACTGGCAGATCATCACACAGTGACTGTTGTTAACTGATATAGACACTAATACGTTGTCAGACAATAAATAGAGTTGTGATTTTTTTTCATTGTTGCTGTGATTTACTGCTTTATCTCCCAACAAAAGCATAAAGCTACCACTACAGCTGACCCGTTTACATGAATCATGTATCCCTATATCTGCAATGGCGCTTTCATAGCAATGGTTTTACATGATGGCATTGCAAGTCTCATGCACATCTCTCTTCAGGGCAATGACCAGGGTAATTCAGAGATTAATTACAATGAGGAAAGTATGGCAGAAAATTAACAAAAAACAAATACATAAAAACATGCATCTTTCCTATAACAAAGTGCTGATGCGAAACATGGACCATCACAAAAACACGAACAACGAAAATGGAATCATTCGAGCTAAAATCCTACAGAAAAAATCTCGGAATGTCATAGGCATCGAAGACTTCATTTTTCTAACAGCCGTCTTAAAGATGCTGTATGTTGATCAAAATCGACGAGTTAACAGTACTACGTCTAGGAAACTAAAACACGTTCGCGCATCCAACTATGCAACGGGTTTTTTAAAAAAAGATACTGATCTTGTATAGAACCTGGTAAACAATGTTGAATAAGATCAAAGCTAAATAAACGTATGATGTCAAAGATATTCAGAAGATGGCGATGGTAGTGATAGAGACAGGAGATCTGGCAAAAGATCGAGTCTTACACAGCGGCGGTAGGATTATTGGGCTGACAATCTGCAAATGTGGTAAAAGTCGACTAACGGTGTAAGGATTAGGGGGATGACAATCTGCAAATGTGGTAAAAGTCGACTAACGGTGTAAGGATTAGAGGGCTGACAATCTGCAAATGTGTTAAAAGTCGACTAACGGTGTAAGGATTAGGTGGCTGACACTCTACAAATGTGGTAAAAGTCGACTAACGGTTATTAGTGTTATGTGGCTGACAACCTTACATTTGGAAGTCTGCTGCATAAAATAAAACCACAGCATGGCAAGTCTAAAACAATAATTAGGATATATAATTTGTACATGATAAACAGCAACTACTGTATCAATGTCATCAAAACTTCCATAAATTCGTTATAACATTCATGCGACTGGCTGGTTGATCATAATCAGACATAATGCGGAAGGCAAGGCTCTCAATGTTGTTGTGTTTTTTTTAAACTTCTCATGCCCAAGCTCACGTCAACTACAAATGGCAGCCTCTGTTTTGCCAGTATGCAGCTCACTTCAACCGGGGACCTCTTGAAATCGTTGGGACACCCCTGCTGACACCTCCATAATCCTACGCCATCCCTCTCTGTCTGCGGTTGCGTTTTGTGCCTCCTTGAGTCGTGGGTTAGTCCATTCATGGATGTTGTCTTCCCATAATTTTCTCGGACGTTATCGCCTTCGCTTGCCCTGTACTGTGCCCTGTAGTATTTGCAAGTCCATTGGACCTCGAGACATGGCCATTCCAAATCAGCTGTCGCCTTTTGATCGTTGTGAGGAAATAGTCGTACAGTCCACTTGCATTCTCGAGTCTACGTCGTATTACATCATTTGTGATACGGTCTTTGTATGTGATATTTAGGAGTTCTAAAACATATCTCCATGGTCTGGATTCTTCTCTGGAGGTATGCTGAAATAGTCCATATTTCGCAGGTGCAGATGAATATATAAAGAATCAGTAATTCAGCAAGAAAAATAGGGTTTAAATCTGTAGCGGAAAGCGGGATGTGACAGAAGATGAAGTTCAGGCGAACGCTTGCCCGCAGCCATTTAGAGAATGAATGTGCTAACACTCCCAGTGTGTTGAAGACTGTCATTCTGGGTCAGAAGACGCACCCTGCAACCACAGTATCCCGCAATGATCGCTCTCTATGGCAGAGTACCTCGCTATCCGAAGGCGTCATCAAATAAACGGTCATTTTCAAATACTCGATTCTTTCCAAGAGAACTGAAAGAAATTTGCTCGTGAATTGTTTGAATACTATAAACGTTTGTCTCCCCTTTGCTATAAAATAACAAGCTGAAATAAAAGTGTACGGATGTTTATATTTGAAATTATTTGTGTCAAGTTATTTTTCTTGGTTATATTCTTCAGTTAATATACTTGTTTTAACAAATTATTTTGAAACGCACCTGTTAACCAAACATTAATCAATCAAATTCAGGATATAACCTTGCACAATACAATATCGACGATGTTCGACGTTACTCTTGCAGAGTTTAATTAATTCTTGACGACGTATATTTGGTAGCAGGTTACAGTTGCTCTTATTTCATCCTGCGGCGTACTTAAGAAGGTGACCCTGGTTCCCTGTATGCAGTCTAATGTTAAGTTCCTCAGTAATCTCCTCACTATGGGGATTACAGTGCTGATCCCCTTCTCATAGGCCAGACTGTTGTGACACATTCTTTTTCCAGGAAGACCGGCTGGAGCGTGACATGGGATTTTGATCACCTGACATTGACGTTATCTTTCCCACACACAATCAAAAGATGAAGACGCGCAAGTGTAGCCGAAATAAGCCAGCCGCCATTAGAATATTATTTATAATATTGTTCGCTTAGGCGACAAGGGCTCGTTGCGACGATCGACCACTACCATGTCAACCTACTGAGGATTGTTCATGCCTAGTGTGTCGACCAAAATCCCTACAGATTCCCCAAGTGGAGTCCAGTACTCCGCATCCTCTGAATGAGGGCTGCGAGGAGTGTGTGTTGAACCAATGTTTGTTTCGGCTTACTTGTCTATTCGTGTCTGACTCCCTGTTTCTTCGGGTTCCGCCTCAGTGGCGTCTGGATTGTGTCCACCTTCGGGTCAGCGTGACTCCTGCTGTGCTGAGAATACAGGGTTAGGAGAGGTATGGTGTAACATCCGGTAGAAGGGGCAGGAGGAAGTCGGCTTCAGTCCAAGTAGGAAAGCCCTTGAGTAGTGAAAACCTGTGCTGAATTCCGCGGGACAGTCACGCGAAATGTTCAACGCCCTCCTGGACTGTTTTCTCACGGCTTAAGCCAGGCACAGCAAGCTGCGACAAAACAACAGGATAACCGAACGAAAGCACGTGAATTCCGCAGAATAGAGTCATTGATACCACATGGTGCAGAAGTCGTGAATGATAATCCGAACATGAACTAGCACACAGTATAAAAAGACACAAACACCGGATTAGCCAGACAGGCGCGGTCGTCTTACTTTAAGCATCAGAACATTACCTAGGTCAGCGTTGGTAGAATCAAGAGATTGAGCACGCCCTAATATTACCGGAACTAGTCATTTACCAACAAGAATGTAACCAAGGTCGATTGTCGCACAATCACGGGATACAAATACGCCCTAGAATAACCAATATATTGGTATGATGCTGTATTCGGCAAACCCTATAAATTAGAGTTAGAGACATGAAGTGTCAATTGCAACATCCCTCCCTCCCAGCCCTCCCTTACCCTCAACCCCAGTTGGAACAACAATGTAAGGCAGAAAATAGACTAGTTATAGGCCAGCTATAGACCCGCTGTAGGCCAGCTATAGACCCGCTGTAGACCACACAATGATAATATTCAGATAGTAAGTGCATTAATCTAGACAAGACATTAATGATATTTAGACATAACTCGAAGAACTTTAGACAGCATTAAAATAGAATTTAGACAAAACACAAACAACACCATACAACGCATACATCGTATTTCGACAGAACACAGACAACTCTAGACGACACATAAGCAACATTATGACACATCACGGAAAACTCTGGACCGCAGATAAAAAATATTTCGACAGAAGATGAAAAACTCTGGACCATACACTCAAAATATTTATATCGAACATGGAAAACGCTGGACCACACACTCAAAATATTTAGACCGCATACAACTTAGACCACACAGCGCCTGTAACGTGGCACCGGTGTGGTTCATATTTTGCTGTTTTTACCGTTGTCAGGAATGTTGGAACAGTTCTAAAACAATATTATTGATCTGTTCTTTCTTTCTGTTTACTTACTTGTGTTGTTGTGTTAGTCTGTTCAGATATTGATACACAAGAAACCAACATACCAGACCCAAAGAACATGTTTCTGTTCCTTCAGGACATTGTGGAAATAGACAGGAAATACAACAACAAAACGTGGACAGATAAATGGATGGATAGTAGATTATATACATCAAAAAGCCCTACACGACTCTAGGTAGAAAAACAGGCAGGCAGGCAAGCAGTCATGCAGGCAGATAAATAGATAGATAGATAGATAGATAGATAGATAGATAGATAGATAGATAGATAGATAGATAGATAGATAGATAGATAGATAGATAGATAGATAGATAGATAGATAGATAGATAGATAGATAGATAGATAAACTCCCGTGTGTCAGACGAGTTAAATCAAGAAATGGGCAGTAAAGTAAAGCAGGCACACGGATAAAGTTAGTCTGTCTCTCTTTTTGCCATCTAGAAGCAGTAAACGAATTAGTTTTGGCTATAGGCTTATAGGACCTTTCATTTCCTTTAACTTCCACCATCGCTCCATTTGTCCAACACTGCATTTCGCTCCATCTTGTATCTTGTAATACGAGTCTTTTGTAATGCAGTGTTATAGAAATGATTTTTATATGGTGATGTTGCTGGCTCCATATACAACCTTCTTTAATCGACTCTTACGACACGCAGTGAAGTGTTTCTCCAGGGACCTCACATTTAGTGCGAGGGAAAATAGTACTTGCTCCTGGCGTGACCTTGTTTTCACTCCCATTTCCTGTTTTGGTTTACTTCTGTTCCGTTTTCTAGTCTTTTTCCATCTCTTTTGGCTCTAATCTGATTGACTTCTTTTTTGCGTTTTATTTCATTCGTAGTTTTCCTTTTGTAAACGATAATTTCGCATCTTTACTGTATCTCTCAGTTGTTTCTTCAGGAATCACTCAACATATTGCTCTTATTTCGTTTGTCCTTTCATTGAATGTTCGACTGTTTTATGTTTCCATCATCCTGCACATACAGTTTTATCTTTTGAAACTGGAATGATTTATTTATGTTCCTTTTACTTCCTGTTTTACTTTGCCATTCCAAATATAACATTATTCTGGTTATCATTATTTCTGTCACACACTATAACTTATTTTGTTTCTGTAATATTCTTTGCAATTTCTATGTTGTGCCCGTGCTGTTTTATTAAATTGTTTCTCGTTTCATTCTTTCTTTCTTAATTTGTTGTGTCGCTATCTTTGTCCTTTCCTTATTTCATCAGATCTGTCTTTCGATACATTACACCTTTCTAGACTTAGTGTTGCCAGATATTTATGAAGTAACAAGCTTCTATAAACGTGGAAGGTGAGACAGTTTATGTAAGTACGAGCGTATGTGATTGAGCAGGTTTTTTTTTTTTTTTTTTTTTTTTTTTTTTTTTGCGTTCGCCTTATTTCTCTAATCCCCAAGGCGGTGTGCATTGCACTGCGTTTTTATTTTGCGCCTGTCGGCCCAGTGCATCTGACTTCAGCATGCATTTTATGTAAGGGTCTGCTTCCTCCTGCATTTTCTAAGGGTTTGCTTCCCCGGGGTAACGGCCGGTGCTGAGATGGGGATCGAACCCAGCACGTTCTGGTTGTGAGCCGTGTCACTTAACCACTAGGCCACGCCGTCCCCTGATTGAGCAGGTTTGATATGGTGCATTTATTTTATGTGACGGCAGATGTATAAGTGCTTGTTTGTGTGAGGGTAGGAGCATGTGCGAGTGTGTATGTGTGTGGGTGTGTGTGTGTATGTGTGAGAGATAGAGAGAAAGAGAGAGCGAGAAGGAGAGCGCGAGTAAATGTTATTTATGTGAGAGCACTGTGTGTATTACACAGTGAGCACAAGTGTTATGATTGATCATTGATTTTGCAAGAAGACAATCAGTTGGGTGGTTGTGTGCGGTAGATTGTGCACGGAGATGTACAAAGAAATGTCACCTAATAAGTTAATGCCAGCTGGTTGTATTCTTTGCATGTGCATTGTCAGTACTGCAGGCACTCAACAATAACAAAACGTCAGAGCTTATAAAAGCCTTAGGTGTACTAAGTGCAAAGAGAATGTTGGAGTTACAGTGACAACCATCACAATGTGCCATTCCAGGAAAGGAGAGAGCAGACAAGCTAGCAATGTAGAGAGCAACATCTCCTACAAGACTGTTATATGCTTAGTCTACTGAATAGACTAACCTCCACGGAAAGCTGTTTGGAAGCCTTGAAGATCTGTCAAGTACAGAAACATTTGTTCAGAGAGCTGTGTAGACGAATTATTTTGTAAATACTGGCAATCGAGCAGAAGTAAAGGACATTCTACCCACCGTTCTATGACATCTGGCTTACAGTGTCTAGAAAAGAGAAGTCAAGAACAAGCAATGCGAAAGTGGGTATGTTAGCAAAGTAGGGAGAAACACGAGAACAAACATTGAGACAGCGGGTATGTTAGAAAAGTAGGGAGAAACACGAGAACAAACATTGATACAGCGGGTATGTTAGCAAAGTAGGGAGAAACACGAGAACAAACATTGAGACAGCGGGTATGTTAGCAAAGTAGGGAGAAACACGAGAACAAACATTGAGACAGCGGGTATGTTAGCAAAGTAAGGAGAAACACGAGAACAAACATTGAGACAGCGGGTATGTTAGCAAAGTAGGGAGAAACACGAGAACAAACATTGAGACAGCGGGTATGTTAGCAAAGTAGGGAGAAACACGAGAACAAACATTGAAACAGCGGGTATGTTAGCAAAGTAGGGAGAAACACGAGAACAAACATTGAGACAGCGGGTATGTTAGTAAAGTAGAGAGCAGCAAGTGAACAAAAAGAACAAACACGTATCTTCTAAGAAAAGAACCGTATCAAAGCCATAAGACAGTCAACCAAACGAGAGAAAACTATTCCTGTTGATTGAGCTGAGTAAGTGATTATGTTGAGAACGGAACATTACAGATTGAATGGCCACTTACACTGACTATCACCAATGTGCATACGCTAGCAATCAGCACAGACCGTCGAACATCTCAGAGAACTGTGTAGAGAAATTTTGTTTTAATACTTCTATTGGCAAATGAGTAGAAGAAGAAGAGAGATTCCACCCACCTTTCTGTGAGATACGAAAAGCTAAGTAAATACTATTGTCCAGTTTGGTCAGCAGGTGTCACGTGTAATAATAATCGTAGATCAAGACCTTCACCATACAAACAAATGCTTCTTTTATTGATAAGTTATGGGAAAGCGATTACGACAGATGGTGGAAACGAGGGACAGAGAGGGATGTACAGGGAGAGAAAGAGGAAAGAGGTAGAGATCATTGAGATACGTGACAATATTTATGACTGAAGATACGCATAATTCTATATAACGTTTATATTAGAATAAGAGAGAAGAGAGAGAAATTCGAAATTGATATTTAGAGAGAGAGAGCGCGCAAGAGAGAGAGTGAGAGAGAGAGCGTGAAAGAGAGCGTGAGAGAGAGCGCGCGTGAGAGAGAGCGTGTGTTTGTGTGTGTGAGAGAGCGAGAGAGAGAGAAATGTTCAGTGCAGACAGTATCAAATATTTGAAAGTGTTATCGTAGTTATAAAGATCACTGTACAAGTGTTTTAGAACAATATTTCTGCGTATGCGAGCGCTTGTATAGATACGTTTTGGACAAACGTATAACAGAAGGCACAAAACGTTTAGGGCATGTTTATGTTAGTGTAGGAGGAAGTGATGCATGTGCACACAATGTTTGTAATTATTCTGGGCGACAATATATGCTGGCGAGTACATGTTTATATATGTAAGCGCGAGCTTAATTGTGGAAGGGCAAATTGTTGAAAGGGGATACACTGAGCATGTGTTTTCTAAAAAATAAAACAGGCTTCAGTAATATAAGGCGTTTTGTAAGAATAAATAAAGGAATGTGTAACGGTAGCATTTTTGGTACACATGAGGACAGGTTCGCTTAATGTAAGGAGTTATTGTATGAATGAGAACAATCTTGTGTAATCTCTGGGGTTCTTTTATGTATGAGATCAGGCTGATGAAATGTAAGGGTTTATTTTAGGTAGGACTATAGGATCGTGAAGTGTAAGGGTTTCTTTTAGATTTGGATACAGACAAATGCAATGTAAGGGTTTACTTTAGTTATGACTATAGACACATGTAATGTAAGGGTTTATTTTAGGTATGGATAAAGACAAATTGCATGTAATGGTTTCTGTTAGGTATGAGTATATGCCCGTGAAATATAAGGTTTTCTTCAGGTAAGAGTAAAAACGCGTAACTTTAACGGGATTTTATTGGTATACGTACACACTCTGTATGTATATATGGAATCAAGATGCTGAGCAGTGCATGAGATGTAGAGGTCAGCGACCCAGAACTGACTTTTAGAGTCACGGCCTGCGTTTCAGAGTGGTCGAAGGAGCTTCTCCTTCTCCATGTGGTGATCCTGGATAACAGGCTGGAGCATGGCATGCTGGCTAAGGAGTAGGGATCGAAGAGTGAGGACTAATTCGGTACCAGAAAATGACATGCTGAAGTCTGATGTGTTGGACTGAAAGATGCAAATATCGCAGTTAAGATGTAAACTACAGCACAACCCATTTTGTTAACCAAACTACATCCTGCTACTTGCAAAGCCCTTTTCATGGCTGGGTATCGAAAGATTGAGAGTGAGCGACGAAGAAAAAGGAGATATATATATATATATACATATATATATACATATATATATATATATATATATATATATATGTATATGTAGGCATAAAGTCAGTGCTTGCACTGTCGTATCTAATACTGACATAGTCAGTGTTCGTTTTTTGATCACGAAATGTCTTTGATAAAAATGTTGGTTTTACAAGATTAAAGTTAAAATAGAATAAGATAGACATTTCCAGAAATTGAAACGAGCATACAAAATGCATTAAAAATACTTTTAAAACATATAATCAAAATTAGTGCTTAAACTATACTTATACAAGTGAAAAGAAGTAATATTCAACTAACCAAAATTAATACCCCCCAGCGATGAAACAATGGCGGTCGTAGTCTGAAGACCAGTATAACCAACCTCTCTAACCGTAATTTCCGCATTAATTGACCTAGATAATGTATAGTTATGTGTTATACCTTTATTTTCCCATTTAACCTCTTCTCGGTATGTTTCTAATCCGTCATTAGCAGATGCAACTCGGGCGCCATTGACATTCCTATTGACGGCAGACGTCTCAATTTCATTCGATTTGCCGACGACATAGTGTTCAGCACAGAGTCAGCAGCAGAAGCCTACAAATTGATGCAGCTACTTGATGGTGAGGGCATGAAAGTGGGACTGGAGATGAATGTCTGAAAACCAAAGTGTTGTGCAATCGATTTGCCAAATGTGATCCAGTCTTTCTTGTCGGGAGGCGATTAGAGGATGTCAACGAGTACATCTGGACGCTTCCTCAAAGTGGAGAATATCCTGGAATCTGACAGGTCATCGCCGAGCGGGTTAGGCAGTCTTCTTGTCCCTTTACACAGTCCTGTACAGATGCCAAGACTAGAACCTACGATCCTCTCTCTTCAATTGCACTGTACTCAAAGCGATGTTCTACGGTGCTGAGACATTGACACTAGCAAAGTCACTGGAGGTCAAATTGAAAGTTTCACAGGCCTCTCATGAGAGACGTTTGGTAGGAATCACTCTCCGGAACGAAAGTATTTAAAATCTCCACAATTCCGACATACGACAATTGTCCTTGATGAATGATGCGATAATATATGCATATAAGGCAAACATAGATGGACAGGTCACGTGTTGCGACGAAACAATGGTCAATATATCAGGGCGACAGCAATCTGGTACTCCTTAGGTACAAGAGACCTCAGGGAAGACCTCCAATGCGCTGATCGCACTCCACTGCTGTACACAATAACATCCGAGACGCCTCTGGAGGAGTAGACTTCCGTGGTCCAAAACAGGGTCCAATAGAGAAGAAGTTGCAATCCGCAGCTACGCTGAGCAACAAGTCATCAAGATCGAGTCATCTATGTTAGAAAATTCCGTCACACGTGTTTTAGAACACCCCCAATAGTTAGTTAGTGACCAGATATGGCAGAAGTTCATTATTTGAATAGATCAATTGCCTTTTATGGAGTGGTACTGTTGAGTGTTCGTCTCATCACGTGATGACGTCAAATGTCGTGTAGCTAGGCATAGCAACGATATGCAAGTAAAGTTAACAGACAGGTCTAATACACACTTTTATTCTCTGTTCTATGGACTTACAAGACGTACATAGTATGCCATAAAACGGGACAAGTGCCGAGAAATAATGGACAAATGCACTATTAGAAAACCATCGTATTAATTGAACGCAGGAAAGCGGAACGCTGAATCGTGGACTTTCTGTATTAAAATAGCACCATACTTTCTTTCTATCCATCTCTCTCTCTCTCTCTCTCTCTCTCTCTCTCTTTATCTCTCTCTTTCTCTCTGTATCTCTCTCCCTCTGGCTCGCTTTCTCGTTCTTGCTCATTCTTTCTCTCTCTCTCTCTCTCCTTCTCTCTCTCTCTCTCTCTCTCTCTCTCTCTCTCACTTTCTCCCCTTCACTCTATTATCTTTTCAATTATAATCCTCTTTTTTCCAAGCTATAACCAAATAACTACATCAAATGACCATTGTTGGAAAGGTCATGCCTAGCGTTAAAGTGCAGATAGCTGTTCCCACTCTCACACTTCCCCCAGATTCCAGCTGCACATCGCACGCGCTCCTGGCGCGCTCATACAAAATAATAACAGACAAGCATATCTCGTGAGCAACAAGACAGTTGGTCATTCTATTGCCTTACTGCTGAGAGAAGTTTCTTTATTTAAAAAAATAGGAATTCTCTTTAGAGACTTAGGAAGTTTGTTTCGGGATTCACAGGTAAGTGGTGTGACATTTTATATTTACGTTTCCATAAAAGAATCGAAGAAGATAGCAGAACCCGTGTTACGAGAACTATTCAAACAATTTATGTTTACGTCAATCACCCGAATGGCTATTTGTGCTGTGACGTGTAAAACATGTCTCTTGTTCTTCTGATCATGCTTGCGCTCTGTGAAGCGTTAGGTCGCGCATGTGGGTAGAAATACCATCAAGTAATTGATCAACAAACAGAAATCTAAATGCGTAGTCATAACTGACATTGTCTATTTGACTGTTTGTTTGTTTGTTGGTGTGTTTGTTTGGGGGTGTGTTTTTGTGTTAGCTAGTTTGTGTTTGTTAGTTTGTTTGTGGGTGTGTTTTTATGTTAGCTAGTTTGTGTTTGTTAGTTTGTTTGTGGGTGTGTTTATGTGTTAGCTAGTTTGTGTGGTTGTTAGTTTGTTTGTTGGTCTGTTTTTGTGTTAGCAAGTTTATATGTTTGTTAGTTTGTTTGTTGGTGTGTATTTGTGTTAGCTATTTCGTATGTTTGTTAGTTTGTTTACATATTTTCTTGGCTTATTGTTGGTTTTCTTGTTTGTATCTTTGATGCATTGTGTTTTGGGATAAATGCCGGTTTGTTTTTGTTTGTGTGTCTATTTGCTTTCTTGTTTTTTTTATTTGCTTATTTGTTTGGTTACGTATTTATTTAGGTGTTCCATGGTTTGTGCCTGATTGTCTTTTGTATGTGCTTGTTTTTGTTCTGTGTTTGTTTTTGTATTTATTTTTTTGTTTGGCTGCGTTTTTGTTTGTTTCTTTCTTTCTCTGTGTTCTTTAGCTGTTCGTTTCTGTGTTCTTCTTTTCTATTTCCTTTTGTGTTTCTTTGTTTGTTCATCTGTTGTTTGGTTGTTTTTTTTGTTGATTGTGTGTCTGTTTCGATGTTTATTTGTTTTCTTGTGTGATTGCTTTGATGTTTGGTTGTTTGTGTGCTTCTCTCACTCTAGAAGACGGCACAGAATAAGAACAGACGGAAAACATGTATAGTTTTAAAGGGAAATAGATGGATAGATGATGATGATGATGACGATGGTTGTGATGATGATAATGATGATGATGATGATTGACACATTTATTTTAAATCTCACATGATTGTGCTTTAAATTCCCAAACTAAAAACAAAATCTTTCATTACGTTTTGTACAAGTACACGCATTTCTGATATGCATCAAGAGAATTGATAAAACTGGGAAAATTAGGACACACCAAGCAGTCGCAGCACAATGTGCATGATAGGCTTTTACTTGATCGCTGATAGAAAACAGCTAGACGTTACCCAGGTTCGAATCCTTGTTCCATTGAATATGAGACATGTGCCCTTAGCCGTTTTCCACGAGAAGAAAAATTAACTTACAAGTAAGAGTGGACAGAAACTGATATTAAACGATATCCGTGCTGGATATGGGTTATATGGTTAAAACATCAAGCGGAAATGCAAAAGAATAAACCGTCGATAGGATAGCAAAATGGTGTTTGTGAGTCTGTATGATTCACTAACAGGGAGACTGAGAAGCACTCCTACCCAAATGATGGCGACGTCCCTAACTCTTCTCAGACAGAGCGTAAACTATGTCAGTCTGTGACTGGCTGTAAGTGCGTATACTAGCCTGGCCGCTTAAGTATGTGATCACCTTTAAATCGCTAGGATAATGTGAACTGCCACTGTTAAATAAATGAGACATGATATGATCTCTGCGGCTGTTCAGGTTAGTTTTGCTATACATCATTTGAACTTCAGTTGCATGTACTTCAGAATAGTTTGTATATTATGTATACTTTATTTTATATGTAATCTAGGTTAGTGTTCTCTTAGTTAACTGTACTTTTTGCAATATCGTATGAAATGTTATCTTTACGCTACCTTAACCCAAGAATAGTAGACTATATGCACACTATATGAAATGTACTCTACATTAATATGTATTTACTCTGCTTGTACAATGCGTTATAGGTACTGAGGTTATCTGTAATCGTTGCTACCTGCGCTATGCTATACGTACTCTATGTTATTTGTACTCTATGGTATATGTACTATAAACTACATGTACTCTATGTACTCTAAACTACCTTTACTATATTCTGTTAAATGCACTCTAAACTATCTATACTCTTTGATATATGTACTATATGTAATATGTACTCTAAACTATATATACTCAATGTTTTATGTACTCTATGTTAAATCTACTCTAAACTACATGTACTATATGCTCTATATACTATATGTACTCTATGTTATCTGTACTCTAAACTATATGCACTCTATGTAGCCGTTAAAAACCCACAGCTACCCAAGCAATTGGAAAATGTCGAGTGTCTTTTAAAATTTCTTTTAAAAATTATGTTTTATGTACTATATGCTATATGTAGACTATGTTATATGTACACTACATTATATGTACTCTAGGTTATATGTACTTTATGCTAACTCTATGCAATATGTACTCTATGCTATATGTACTCTATGTTATCCGTATATGTTATATGTACTCTATGGTATATGTACTATATGGTGTTCGTATATGGTATATCTACTCTATGTTATCCGTATATGTTATATGTACTCTATGGTATCCGCATATGTTATCAGTACTCTATGTTATCTGTACACTATGATATCTGTACTTTATGGTATATGTTATCTGTACTCTATGGTGTATGCACTCTTAGCTATATATACTCTATTATTCTTTTTCTCTATATCATTTCTTTTACATTTTATGTACTTTGCTCTATCAATTCTGAGGTTATCTGTACACTATGATGCATGTATTAAAGGTATATGCCATCTGTGTCTGTGGTATCTTTACTTGTTGTATGGATTCATTGCTATTTTTACTAGCTTTTTTTGAAAATCTATGTTGTCTATTCTGGTTTCCATTATTTCCTACACAATGTCAGTTAGCATCTCTATGGTACTTGTTACTTCTACACCAGAACGTGTTATATCAACTCCAGTTAACATCATTTCCAAAGTTGAAAAAGATAACCCACGTTTCAACTTCCAATCTTTCTTCTCCAAAGACACACTCACACAAACACACACGCACACACAAACATACACATCAACACAAACACGCACACACAAACACACACAGCTCAATTTAAAAGAGAGAGAGAGAGAGAGAGAATGTTATATTTCTTAACAAAAGTCATCATATTATGTAGTCAACGATCAACTAAAACCTAGTCAGCTTTCTGTGGATCATAGGCTTTCAACAAATGGTTACCACACCCATATCTTTTGAAGTGTTTCTAGTTTAAAGTTTCTACAGAGTAAAGTAGCCTGCAACATGTCCAACTCTTAGTCGCCTCTTATGATATGCCACGCAGGTTATAGCGTTAAAACTCTTTTCACGCCTTACGACTTTGGGTAACACTCAAGCTTTTATATAACAATCGAGGAATAAATATTGATTGGATTAATCTTTCCACTACATGAGAAAGCCAGGAACACCACTTCAGCTGCATCCTTTACATGGAGTCTGTAACCATGCGTTGGCAGTGGTGATTTCATGGCAATGGTTATATAAGATTTGGTTGCAAGCCTAATCTACAACCCTCTCTAATAATATTTTATGACATGCACGGAAGGTAACAGTGTCCTATTTCTGTTGACCTGCTTACCTCCCGAATGGTGCTAAACAACATTACGGTTAAACTGATTAATGGATATTTTTTTTTTCGCATAAATTCTCACCCACACACACTCACACACACACACACACACACACACACACACACACACACACATAACCCTCCCACACCGACCCACATACACATACATACGCACATCCACAAACACACATCTATAAACACCCGCACACACTAACTTATACATAAAGACACACGCACACAAATGTACATATCATTAAATATGCATTACGTTACAATCTTCATGAGTGGAATCAGGAACATACAACACAGGGAGAGAGGGAGGGGAAGAAAGAAGGGGCGGGGAAGAAGGAGAAGGAGAGAGAGGGAGAGAGAGGGGGAGATAGGAAGGAGAGAGGGAGGAAGGGAAAAAGAGATAGGGAGACAGGGAGAGAGAGGGGAAAGGAGAGAGGGAGAGAGAGGGATAGGGGGAGAGATGGAGGAAGGAAGATAAAGATAGAGGGAGGGAGAGAGGAAAAGAAGGGGGTATAGAGAAGGAGAGGGGGAGAGTGGGAGATGGAGAGATAGGGAGAATGAGAACAACAGAGGGAGAGAAATGAGAGAGAGAGAGAAAGAGAGAGAGAGAGACAGCCAGACAGAGAGAGAGAGACTTGTATATCATGAAATAATATACAGTGCGTCCAAATCTTCATGGATGAATTAATTCAGGTACATGCAACACAGATACACAGGGAGAGATTGAGAGAGAGAGAAAGAGAGAGAGAGAGACAGCCAGACAGAGAGAGAGAGACTTGTATATCATGAAATAATATACAGTACGTCCCAGCCTTCACATGTAGACTCAGACACACATACAAACATCACACCTACACACACATACATCACAAACAAACAAAAAACACACAAACGCGCGCAGATAGAAAGAAACAGAGAAAGAGATGGAGAGGGAGGTGGAGAGAGAGGGAGGGAGAGATTTACATATGAAATAATATACATTGCGTGGGATCAAGATGCTAAGCAGCGCATGAGCTGCAGTGGTCAGCGACCTATACCTGACTACTAGCGTCAGAGCCAGCGAACCAGAGCTGCCAAGACCCTTCTACACCTCCACGCGGTGATCCTGGATAACAGGCTGCAACAGAGAAGGGCTTGAAATGGGAATGTTAACCCGGTATTCAAAAAATTCTTGCTGAAGTCGGATGTGTTGGACCGAAAGGTGCACATATCGCAGTCAATCTGTAAACTACGACACAACGCATTTCGTTCTCTAGACTGCATTCTGCTACTTAGGCCCTTTTAGGGTTTGGTAGCGGGAGATTGAGAACGAACGAAGCCAAGCCAAGCCATATACATTGCGTCACAATCGTCAACCGTGGACTCAGACACACATACAAACACACACACACACATACCAAGTCACATTTGGAGATAGATAAAAAAAATAGATGGAGAGAAAAAGAGAAAGAGAGAGAGAGAGATTTACGTATCATGAAATTTTACAGTACGTACTAGTCTTCAAATGTTGTCTCAGACACACATACAAACAACACACACACACACACACACACACACATCCATACATCATGCACGCACACACACACACGCGCCCGCGCAGATACAAAGAGACGGAGAAAGAGATGGATAGAGAGAGATATAGAAACATAGAGAGAGGGAGAGAGATTTACATATCATGAAATAATATACATTACATCACAATCTTCAAATGTGGACTCAGGCACACATACAAAAACACGAACATTCACAGATAGACATACAGAGAGGTAGAGAGAATTACGTTTCACCAAATAATGAAAATTACGTCACAATTGTTAAACGTCATTTAAGACACACATACATACACGACACGCAAAACCTACAAACAGACACACACACGTTTACCTTACCAACAAATCAATAAGCTTGTAGTCCCATATCCTTTTCCGCCATACTAATTAGCATTTAAACATGACAACTTCTTAAAAATCTGAAAACAAACGGAACAAAAAAGGAATTGAAAATGGGACAAAAATATGTAAAATGTGCCAGGACTTCTCATGAATCTCTAGAATTGTATACTATGTTCGCGAGACGTCTGTATCGACCATAGTCGGCACGTGAGTGAACACCAACAAAGTCCTCGTCTGTTTTTGTGTTTCCCTATAAAATAATGTTCTCACCTGTGTTATTTTTTTATAACTTCTTCCCTATAAAGAATGTTCCAGTAAGAACGTGTCTTTCTTTCTACATACCCAGATGGAAGAAAATAAATCTGGTGTTTTGGCAGCAGACACCTGCACGCACTTGATACCACCGGACTCGTGGTGTCAGGAATGTGCGACTGTGTTCTATTGCGCAAGTCCGCACAACTTAACCCAAGACATTAAGAAGGCATTGTCAAGTACTTGTACGCTTTGAGAAACAGCAGCAAATTGGGTTTTTTTTTAAATAGATTGACAGTTTAGGAGAAATGTAATCCAGGGTTAGAAATAATACATATTGTACGAGCGTCAACGTCATGTATCATGCTTCTTGGAGCTGAAGATCAAGTCTCTCCAGGGATCAAGATGCTGAGAAGCGCATGAGCTGCCGTGGTCAGCGACACATAGCTGACTGATAGCGTCAGGGCCAGCGAACCAAAGCTGCCAAGACCCTTCTGCACCTCCACGCGGTGATCCTGGATAACAGGCTGCAGCAGGACAGACTGGCTAAGGAGAAGTGATCGAAGAGGGAATGCTAACCCGGTGCTCAAAAAATGTTTGCTGAAGTCGGATGTGTTGGACCGAAAGATGCAAATATCGCAGTCAAGCTGTAAAGTACGACACAACGCATTCCGTTCTCTGGACTACATTCTGCTACTTAAGCTCTTTCAGTGTTTGGTAGGGGGAGATTGAGAATGAACGAAGCCAAGCCAAGTCTCTCCAAAGCCATATGTCCTTTGAGTATTACCAAATGATATGTATTCTCGTATCCAATGCCGTGCTATCCAATTTATTTAAACTCTTTCTGGAAGAGCTACGAGCAATTACAGTTGGATAAAACGTTATGATCAAGACCTTGACCTCACGTCGGCGGTTGTGCTTCCTGTAAATAGGCTGCGTGTCAAAGTGGCCTGGCCAGCTAGGTGGTGATCGATACTGTAATCCCCATAGTGGTGATCTTACGGCGGAACCCTATTTGCACTACTGTTTTGTGGATCTCGGTCCATATTCTTAACAACGCTTTGGAATGTAATTAGAACAACTGTAACCGACTGTCAAAGAAACATAGTCAAGGGTAACATTAACTCAAGTACGAGTGGCTTCAACAACAACAATAACAACAACTCTGTTGTATTCTGTGTCTCTTGTCCTCCGTGTTTTCCTTTGTCACAAGGCTTTCAAATTCCTTTCAATGGAGTAAACTTTCCTACCAATTGTGTATGATATATTTGTTATTTAGTTAACAGTAAACAGGAGTACTTCATAGCGCGAATGAATACATATTTCCTGAGAAAACTCAGTCAACTTGTCGAAAGACTAGGATAAACCACCGACTTATTATCTCTCTCTCTCTCTCTCTCTCATTATCTCCCTCTCTTTATATCTCTTTATTTCTCTCCTTTCTCTCTCTCTTGATCTCTCTCTTTCTCTCTCTCTTTATCCCCCCTCTCTGTCTCTCTCTCTTTATCCCCCCTCTCTGTCTCTCTCTTTCTCTCCCCTTCTCTGTCTCTCTTTCTCGCTCTCTTTCTCTCCTTCTTTGTCTCTCTTTCTCTCTCTCTCTTTCTCTCACTCTTTCTCTCTCTCTCTTTCTCTCTCTCTTTCTCTTCCTCTATCGCTCTCTTTCTCTCTCTTTATCCCAACCTCTCTGTCTCTCTCTTTCTCTCCTTCTCTCTCTCTCTCTCTCTCTCTCTCTCTCTCTCTCTCTCTCTCTCTCTCTAGTGTCAGGACGAACATGGAGAACCAAAACATAAATCCTTGTATTAATGTAGAATTACGAATGGTATAAAATACTAGGATTTAGTTTGTTTCTATTCCAGACCTAAGGCATTTTTTGAGTTATAATTTGTTAATGCCCATAGTGCAAGTGTTTTGTCAAATGTTTAGGGAGTCCCTCAGAATACTTAACTGCTGATCTGGAATAACGTGTTAGAGACTCCAGAATACTAATCCACATAATGTTTGCAGTGATGTAACCAGTTCCCTTCCTCGCTGGATTTTCCTTCAATCTATGCCCCCGTTTACAACTTGGTTGACTGAAACGTACCGGTAGCTGAAGTTTAAACCCATACCTTTACCGTAAAAAGCGACTACTCTACCACTGGGCTAGTCAGACGCTCGAGTGTCACTTAGAGAATAATATCAGTGATTGGTGAATACATATGTACACATACACATCCGCGCGCACGGTTTCAGCAACGTCATAGACCTAACATATGTGCTCCCTGTGGAATATAAGGTTATAAATGTTGCTTACCATCGGCGATTATTTCAACAATATTCTCGATAAGAAATTCATCTTTTGAGACCGTTTTTGCATTGGCTTCCATTTCGGTTTTTAAAATACTTTCATCATCACGTCTCTTATTTTCATATCGAGTGAAAACACCGACATACCTGATCCTACAGCTAGATTGCTAGAATGTCGCAGATATGTCGCGGGTATCTCCACTTTCTCCGTGGACACTTTGTCTATGTTTGTTTTGTCTTGTTCTCAACAACAAGTCTACTTTGTTATTGCCACTGTACAAATAATACAACTTGGAACCGTTTGATGTGTGGATCTAATAAAATATGTAAAGGGTCATGCTTTCATGCCGTAGACTGAGATTGACGCGATATCGACAAGTCAGGCATTTGATTTTACTCGTAGGTTACGGTCATATATGTAAAAATAATAATAGTTCTATAAGGTACCCTATACACGAAGACTGGGATACATACTACAAAACAATTTTTCTATAAGGTACCCTTTACGCAAACACTGGGAGACATACTACAAGCAGCAGAGACGTCATATATCTTTCCTCTGAAGGATAAACTGGTCGGGTACTTTGTAATTTGATAAAATACCACTTGGCACTCATTCTATCATAGCCCAGACTTTTGGTATCAGCTTCACCACCTGTGTACTTTCCAATGTCTATAGAAGGGGTGTGGCATCTTTGAGCTTCACGACCTATGTACTTTCAAGTGTCTATGGAAGGGTTGTGGCATCTCCTTTCTATGGGTGGTGTGATTTCAAGTGTCTGCAGATTTGTTACGGATCTATAGATTGCGTGGAAATATCTTTCAAGTGTCTGTAGATGGGGTGATAATACCGTTCATGTGTTTCTAGATTGGGTAATACTACCTTCAAGTGTCTGTAGATTGGGTGATAATATCTTTCAAGTGTATCTAGATTGGGTAAAAATATATTTCAGGTGTCTGTGATTGCGTGTTAATATCTTTCAAGTGATTATTGGACGTATCTATCGGTGGTTTATTAATACCTGTCAAGTGCCTAAGGGTGGTGTGAGAATATATCAATATTAGTTCCATCTTATTGCTCTTCTAATCTGTAAATACTTGCAGAAACCTTGACTATAAAGGAGCGGGTGAATGAGCATTTTGAATACTTGTCTGTATGACGTACGAAGAGTCAAAACGGCTTATCAAAGCCAGATACATGACCAAATGGGAAACCGAACATACTGGTTACACCAAAAACGATGCCTATTACCAGTTGAACCGAAGAGAGCAGGTCGTTGTCTTCAGACTTCACACTGGCCACAATAGACTGAGGTACCACCTATTCAACAAATTGAAGATAGGGTGTACCGACGAATGCCCGTGCGGTACTGGTAAAATGACCGCTGAACATCTGCTGCAGAACTGCCCGACATACGAGGATCAGAGAGAGCAGATGTGGCCATTACCAGTGGAACTGCAAGACAAGCTCTATGGCAGTGTCGACAGCCTCAGGATCACCGCCGCTTTTTTCGAAAAAATAATGGTTACTGTCTGACTGCGTACGCAGAAGAAGAAGAAGAAGAATACTTGTCTCGTGACCAATAGTCCCTGGGGACACACAAACCAAATCTGCACACTGAGTGACGACTGCAGGAACATGTACCCTTTATTCCTCAGCTCTATAAATCCATCTGACGGACTCCAGCACTTTCTTATGATAACAGCTATCGTGTGGCTGATAAAATTGATTGCCATTTTAAACTAAAATTTCTTAGTTTCATTATTTCTTTATTTCTTCGTGTAGGTGTGGTTATCTGGAGTGGGTCTCAACTCAGGATCCAGTCGTTTCTGTCGCGGGCGCTTGTCGTTCAGTGTGATAGTAGTCTCTCTGTTGTGGGAAAGTGAATGTTGTATTTTTCTAGTCAATCTAGCCAGCGAGTTGGGGGGCGTCCCCGAGGTCTCCATTTATCGCGCGGGTACCACATGGTGGCTATGGTACTCCGACTTCTGGATATATGACCAGCCCAGCGGTGTTTCGAAAGGTTGACGCACTGTAGGACATCCTTGATATGCGACATTCTTCGGATGCCGCTATTGTTTAGTTCGCTCTGCCGCTGTTATCTGAGAGTTATACCCACGAGGTGTCTTTCAAGAGATGCATGTGCTGTTCTCAGTTGGTTCTCTGCTGCTTTGTTTAGAGACAAGGTTTCGCTACCATAGCAGAGCGCTGGCAGGACTACCGAGTCGAAGATGTCTGCACGTAGTTTGTAGCGTCTGCTGCTGTCGTGATGGAGTTGAAGGCTGCCCAGCCTGCCCGTTTCCGTTTTGAGATCTCAGTTGAACAGTTGAAATAGTTTATATTAATCTTCATGTTTTTTCCTGCACGAAATATAAATTTGCATTTTGCATGTACAACACAGTTCATTCCCTTTAGCTGGTACTTGAGTCTTAATTAATCCCAAACATAGTTCCATGTGTTCCACTGGTACGTCACGGGACATTTCCTTTTCGGTAAAGGGAAGGACTGGTCGATATAGTTTTATCTTAAATAAATAATAAAAGACTTAGATAGAGATAGACGTGTAACAGTTATGGATATATTTAGTTTTGTGAAGGGTTTTGGTTAGGGTTAGGATAGGGTTATAGTTATGGTTACGATTAGGTTGAATATTAGGTAAATGGCTAGGATTAGGGTTATGATTAGGGTTAGATAATATGGATGTTATTACATCGTTTGACATCATTGATAATGCCCTGTTACTGCATAAACTGGGTTGTTACACTCCTTATCACGGACCACCATTGAAAGATTAAAGAAATACATTACTAAGACAGCCGAAATAAGCGGCATCAGATGCTGAAATTCTCGTCTATTCTCGCAAAATGTTTTACTCACACTTACAGTAAAACAATGACCTTTTTATGTATCTAACGCAAATGGGTACTAAAAATATATATTTCGTTTGTTTCGGGTGAATTAAGCCACTAGTAACATTCAGCTAACTAAAGTCTGATTACAGAGAGAATAGTACAAACATCTTCCTAGCCCATTAAATCTAGTTTGTTATTGTCCTGTTTAGCTTGCACTGCGTGATAAACTCATGGAACATTAAGCATTACAAAAATGCTTATCGCCATTGATTGAGAGCTGCAAAAGCGTTACATCACAAACATCTTGTAAGCAATAAAAAACAAATATGCAATCTTCTCTTCTACAGCAACCATCTGCTCGTTTCCGCATAATCTATCCCTAAAACCGCTATAACAAATAACAATTTCCCATCTGTCCGCTTTTGGATAAAGAAGAAACAGTAAACGGAAGTGAGAAACCCATAGTGTTGAATTGCTGGCATCAAACGGAAACCCACAGACAACTTCCGTAGATAACCGTTGAGTGAAAATTTGCCTGGAGCTCTTAGCGAAAGATCTGATGTACACAAATGAGGGCACGTGCAGGCTGATAGAAGACCACCCCTGGTGAATTCCTGTTTAATTATTAACATGAATATAGTCCACCAACCAGAACTTCATTTTCCCGTATCTTAAAGGTGCACAATGTAGGAACACACGGAAACTTTTTTTGGGAAAACCCTTGCCCATTTCACATGGTTGTAGTTATTTATTACTCGTACTCAGGCCACTATGGGAGGCTTCGTGGTCTAAAAGTGATACCAGCTCGATTTTCACAATCACAATTCTCACCTTGTGCAGTTTGCCAAACCTCTGGGTTTTTTTTCTCAGGGAAAATGGTCATCCACGTACGGAAAGTAAAGTCAACCTACAGTATTGCACACTTGCCAAGAAACTTATAACAGCCAAATAGGTTGGGGTTGTAAGAAGAGACGTTTTGTAAACATGTTACTTATACACAGGCAACTAGAGGAGAAGACAATAGAATACGATCAGACACTACAAATTGCTTTCGTAAATCAAGAGGAGGAATTATATCGAATAAATAGAAACCAACTCTGGACAACATTAGAACGTTATGTAGTAAAAGTTATGTACCCCTTTCTGTCAGCGGCCGCTACCTGTGCCTCTTCTGGTCGGAGATTGGTCCATTCTTTCATGTTGTCCTCTAACCTCTTTTTCAGAAGAACTCTTCGTCGTTGGCCGTGCAGGGTCGTATTTGCAAGACCATTTTATCTTGATATGTGCCCGTACCAATCGCGTTTCCTTCTTTTGACAGTTTAAAAGAGATCTTCAAAAGACCATATTGATGTTGTAATTCTTTCTCGTATTTCCTCATGTGTAACTCGGTCTTTGTACGTGACGTTTAGAAATCTTCAGAAACATCTCATCTCCAAATCCTGTATCCTCCGCTGCATGTCAGCTATAATTATCGATGTCTCACAAGTATAGATGATTATTGACAGGACCAATGTACGCATTAATCTGTTCTTCGTGTATATGGCTAACCGTTTATGCAAGATTTTGTTAAGCCGTGCAAGCGCCTAAATTGTCTGCTATTCTTGCTAAAACCTCACATTTTGATCCTTTATCACTGACAATCGAACAGATATATTTAAAACGGTCGACTACTTCAAGTCCCCGGCCATTAGCCTGTATCCTATTGTTGAAGCCCTCGCCTTTGGTGATCATTAATGTGGTCTTTCCAGTGTTAATCCCCATACCATAGTAAAGAAATTGTCATCGAACATTTTGACCCATTCTCGAAGTTCTGCTTCTGTGTCCGCCAACCCGTAGTTGTCATCTGCAAAACTAAGGTTGGTAATTGTTCGGTCCCCTATCTTGACAGTACCAACGTGAACTCCAAATGCCTCACTCATAATTCCGTCAAGGAATCTGTTGAAAATTGTTTGGGACCCTGTCTCACACTGACCGATGTGCGAAGCCAGTTCCTCCCTCGGCTCTTCAGCCCACTTCACCTCCCATTCACAAGAACTACTCTGGCCGCCTTGTCATACATGTGTTTAAAGACCTTTGATTGTATATCTCCTCGTGGTTGTCCATAGCACTTTGTGCCATACCCTTTAAACACTTTCTTGAAATCAACAAACATTTGCTACAACTTTTGTTGATGTTCCAGATATTTCTCGTTTAGCTGTCTTAGATTAAAAATCTGTTCGGTAGTGCCGTACTATTGGAACAGAATATACTTCTGGGAATACACATATTGGAATACTCCTTGTCGTACAATAGTTTTCAGGAAACGAGACAATGATACAGACGACGCAATTCTTAACAGTATTGGCTCTTAGATTCTTGGGTGTACTGAAGATTTTCAATCTGAGCCCTCCTTGCTGACGACATGCTCATAACAAAGGAAATCACAATGTTGAATCCCACCTAGGAGGCAGGGCTGTAGTACAACCTGCTTCCGTGTACATGTTGTGAGCTTCAAACGATTTTCACTTGTTTGGACCCCTAACAGAATTTATGGGAGGTCAACATTTCAGATCTGACGAAGTGAAATAGGCTGTCCTGGATTGGTTCAGACATACTGACAAATATTTCTACGCTGAAGCTTGTCAAGCATTACTTAAACCCTGGGATCGGTGCATAAACGTTGCAGGAGATTATACCGAAATTTAAATGGCATTTTGACTACTTGAAAAAAACTGTGTTACCGTTACAAAAAGAGGCATGGATTGACTTGAACGCACATCGTACGTTGAGAGCTATGCATCATCAGAGGGAAGAACTATTTCGAAGGTGGCAAGTTTGAATATATTTTAAGTAAAAACAGCATATTTTTGTTTTAATGTTCGGTTCCTTTTTAGACTACCCTCGTATGTGTATG
Source organism: Ariolimax columbianus (assembly GCA_036924085.1). Classification (NCBI taxonomy): domain Eukaryota; kingdom Metazoa; phylum Mollusca; class Gastropoda; order Stylommatophora; family Arionidae; genus Ariolimax; species Ariolimax columbianus. The sequence goes on from JAVGWX010000017.1 coordinate 39,683,250, forward strand.
TTAGTAAAGCTGTTTGATTCGTAGATGCGTAGACTGTTTACAGATACAGTAAATGTTAGTCCACTCTCGCAGGACAAATCGATTTACATAGATCTTCACCATTCCTGCTATTGTTGATACTCAATGATTAAAATGGAAGCGATGTTGATTACTCTCAACTGTCAATCAATTCTATTCAGTAAAGTTGACTGCAATGGTTTTCAAACATTCTCTATCTCTCGCTGTGGTAGTACCCACATACTGTTTGAAGTTATCCTCCCACTTGTAATGTTGCCTATTTGGTGCTCGACTGCCTTCAACCTTTCCTTCCAGTATGGTTTGAACAAGAGTACCATGTCGTTTAGAGTGTCCAAAATATATGATTTGCCGGCTTTCTTTCATGAGTTCTTTTTTCACCACTGGTCTCCTAGTCTCTACATTTGTTAGCGCTTGTTTCCTTGTAATGCCACCCATTCTCCAGTACATCCACTTTTCCGTGTTCTGTATGCTATCTCAGCTGCTCAATTTAGTTTTCATATCGTAGTTTCTAGCAAACACAAATATATCATTGATAAAACCAGACAAAGGTCGTGAAATTGTGGATGTTCCTGCAGACAGAATTAAAATACCACCTCCACTTGGCTCGTAACATAAAAACAAGAAACACCGCATCACACCCTACCCTGCTCGATGTGCGGAAAAAATTTAACTACTGCGATATTTACTTCATTGAAGGGATGCCGCCTTCTGGTACCAGTTCCGAGTGTCATCCTGTGATATTTAGGCAAGGGCGTTCACTGTTGATAACTAGACACGGGGTGGTAATAAATACGGATAAACGAGATAATTTGGGTGTATTCAAGTTTCATAGCTTGATGGATGATCGGAGAAATAGGGAAAGATTATCCTTGTGAAGAAGAGAAATGAGTGCGGAAATACGGATAAAGAATATACAAAAATAACATGCGCAGATTAACAGATCTTGAGCTCTAGGTTAGTTTTGCTTAAGTGTCAGCACTCCACTCGGCGCGGCAACCCGACAATCTAAGTGCACCATACGTACATGTTCATCTGATAATAATAGTTGATTCGACGCTTAGGTCAACACAGCTATAAATGGGTACCAGACAAACAGATAATAAACAACCGGACAACGAAGAAGGAAGGAACCTTGACAGGCCACCAAATAAAAGCATAGATAATGTAAGACAACGTCCACGAACGGAAGTCTCTGCTGCGAGAGCATTCTTTACTCATTGAGATGAGCTACAGGTACATCGTTATCTCTGGTGGAGTTTTTTTTCTGTTGGATGGTTATTGCTTGTTTTAAAACTCGTATTATGAAAGTTAATGATATATTAATAACGTATACTGTTATTATCACTACTATTATTGTTGTTAATTGTCGTCTTTGTTAGTATTTATGTTTTAATATTTACATTATATATATATATATATATATACACACATTAACAAGCACGCACGGGCACACGCACACCACACCACACGACACCAGATCATACACACACACGTACACAGACACACACACACACACAGACACACACAAACGCACTGACGGACACACAAACACACACCGATACGTTTCGACTAGTGTGAATTCCAAACCAGAGAAATTTGTGGCCTGGCGGCATTCATAATGAACTAAAAAAAAACAGCAATGTAGATCCGCAGCTGGTGCGGCGCCATCTTTGCTGCTCCGTCCGTCCGTACACACACACACATGTACACACGTACGCACGAACGCATATATACATACATACGTATGCGTGTATATTTGTGTATATTACATGTATAGGTGTAGGTGTATGCGAGTGTACATATACCATTAGCTAGTTGCCCATCGCAAGTCATGATGGTGACATCAGCAGATGGTTTTGTCTTGATGATGCAACTTGCGCTGTATTTGGATCACACTGAGGACGAGGCTGCGCTGGTCATCGACCTCACTCTCTGGTCCCGAACAACCTTTGGACCAGTGGCAAGACTTTAGTCAAGACGACTTTAGGTAATTCAGGATACAGGCACACTGGTCCCACTTCCTTTGAGACCATACACCATTGCAGTTTAAAGTAAACGTAGCCCCATATCAGAACTGCTTGTCAGAAAGTCCCACGCTTTACTGTACTAAACATCAGCGTTTTAATAAGGTCACTTCCCTGACACGCTAAAATGTCTGCTCTAACTGTAATCCAAGTACCCATTACTGAGGCACGTACATAATAAGGATTGATCCCTGTATCTTTACCATATGATGCCAATGCGCTAGCGCTCTGCTAGGCGGTCAGTGGTGCCTTGCGATGTGATAATGCACACATTATGAGTGCATTAATGTGGCTGTTAAATGTTGAGTGTCTAACTATATAATCATCTACACAAACAAATACCTTAGTGCACGCTTGTAATAGCGTATGTTGCAAGCTTGATCAGGGATTCCCAACATGTTGGGCCAATGTATTCTTTAGGCATTCTGACAGGTGCTCATATACCACTGCTCATTTTATCCAACAAACTGCTCACAAATAACATCAACTATCAGGCTCATTTATATCCTTTGCAAAATGTAAATGTATCCGTGTGGGTAGATATACTCCATGTTGAGAATCGGTGAGCTAGAAAACGTTTCCGTCAATCATGACGTATTTACTCATACTTTATTGCAGATGTTAGAAACTGGGTCAAGGTGTCCGACTGGCTTTCAAGGTGTGATACCGGAAAGCGTCCTAGCGTCAGATCTGTTAAGAACGCTTGCCTGTAATGAATAAATTGCTAGTTGGTTCGTGATACAGTCTATCTATCTGAAAATGGGTACCTGATTTTCATCATTTATAAGAAGCAAACCAAAGAGAAGAGAAAGCTAGCCATCCTACCTTTAAAAATCCAAGACATCGCCCAAAAAATAATTGTTACTTCGCTCTCAATGGCAGTAACTGTAAAAGAACTACGTACTTGTGATTTAGTCCCCACCCCTCCCGGTATCCACCCCCACTTCCACCCCCCAAACAAACAAAAGAAATTTCAGTTTATAGCACCGAATTTGAGGTAGTACGCCACATAAGTCAACATTTCAACTGTTGGCGGTGTCAAACATTATGTGAGAACAGACAATAATATATTGAATCTTCCAACGTTTGTCCATGATAAGGAGAGTAACACCCAGTTTCAACAGCAGTATAACATTAGCCATGCTATCAGATCATGTAAAAACAACCACATTATCTAACCGTAACCCTAATCCTAACCCAAACCATAACCATAACCCTAATCCTAACTTTAACCCTAGACCTATCCATGAAACCGAACCCTAAACATAACCAATAACCTAAGCCTAAAAAACACGTGCAGATACCATTATATGGCATTGGATCGAAGGGCAAGGGCCAGGATGGTGCTGGATTTGTAACAATAACAACAGCATCTGTAAGTCTTTACTTATTTATTTAAAATAAAATTATTTCGACCTGTCCTCCTCTTAAACCCAAAATGCAATGGCCCGTTACGTGCGATGGGAACCCAGGAAACTGTTTTTGAGGTGGATTGAGATGCAAGTAGAGGGAACTACTTTCACGCAAAAGTAATGCAGCTGTAACCACAGAACTGACATCATCCGAATGATAACACGGATGAAATTAATAGGCCATTGGAACGTATCAAGAATATTTCAGAAGACGAATGAAGTGGGTTGTGCATGGATCTATCTTTTCTTCTTTTTCTTCGATCAGCTGATGCTATGCTTCTGGTCCGGTGAAGTTCACGAAGGAGACTGTATGTTTCAGGTTTTCCCTTATCTCCCACAGCTTTTCGAACACGGCCGCTCCCCCCCCCCCACCTGGGCCAGGCTGCCTCTCTCTGGTCTGCATAGGGAGAGCAGTCCTGCACAATATGTTTTGGTGTTTGCTTGGTTGCTTCATAATCGCAAGTAGCGGTGTCTCTGAGACCCATTTTGCGGAGGTGCGTCTTGAGTCTGCAATGTGCCGTTCTGAATCAGGAGATCTTATTCTGCCCATATATGCCAAGTTTGTCTATGCTGTCATTTTCTGACTTGTATTCTTTGTGATGATCTCTTCATTCTGTTCTCATGAATTGTTTGACGAGGGCCGTTACTTCTGTATAGCTTTGTTGAGGAAGAATCTGCGTGCCGCCACTTCCAGCTATTGCGAGCTCATCTGCTTTCCGGTTTCCAAGGATCCCACTGTAGACCGAAATCCACTGCAGGACTAGATCTGTTTTTTGAGACAGCAATCCGATGTTGTATTTTATTTCCTGGAAGAGTATATCTTATTTGAGGCTTGAGATAGCTTGGAGTACACTCCTGGAGTCTATTAATATGACCGTTTTCCTTGTAGTTATGTTTTGGCTGATACCAACCATATCATGTACATTTTTGTCTATTTATTCAAGCTCTCCGCATGCTCCGAACACAATCTTCGTCTAAAGGATACAGCTGTAGTTGGGGCCCTATGCTATACTCGGAGCGAGAAAGTGAAATAATTCAGCACTGTTACTTGTAATTGACGTTCATTAAGTTTCGTATCCAGAGAATGTTAAGCTCCATTGAATGTATGAGTTGTTAGAAACATTATTGACCAAAAATGCATACATAAAAACCGATGTTATCCTAAATTCAAGTCAACATCTCTATATCGGAGACTGAAGATGAATGAGTAATGAATGAGCTGACAGCAGCAAGTGAATGAAGAAGAAGAAGAAGAGAAGAATAAGAAGAAGAAGAAGAGGGAGAAGAGGAAGAAGAAGAAAAAGAAGGAGAGGAAGAATAACAAGAAGAAAGAAAGGAAAAAAATAGGAAAGGAAAATAAAGAAGAAAAAGCCGACGGATGGAGAGGAAGAATTCGTATTAATTCAGCAACAATTACTGTCGTCTTACTCCTTGTTTGATATCAATGATTCGTCCTAGTTATACTCGTATGGCTTACGTATCAAAGGTATGTGATAACAAAGTTGAGTGACAAAATATGTGTATGATATATTGTTTTATTACAAAGTATAGAGACACATTTAGACGTTCTTGTAGCTAGTGGGTGTTGTGTTCTTGATTCTCTGGACTTACACTATTTGTCCAATTTCTTATTATAGTCTACTGTTTTGGATTGCCTATCTGTGAATTTCCTTTTCAACTTGTTATATTAGTCTACTAGTTTTCGTGGGGACGAAGGCTAACGTCTTGTCAATCATAACATACTGATCAGACATATTAGTCAGGGTCAGGCAAAATATACTGACCAAGACTCACTCCACGAACTCCACGCAGTCTTTCCTGGAAACGAGCTTATTTCACGGCACCCTGACTAACGAGGTGGGAGATCAAAGGATCCCTGTAGTAGTGAGCGACAGGCACATGCAGCCAAGTATAGCACAACCTTCTGGATGACCCTGGTCCACCTTCATCAGCAGATTGGAGATGTGAGGAAAGCTGCAAGTCGCCACTAAACGTACTAATTCAGGGCGCACAAAAGAGTAATCCTACTTATTGTGGGCATTCAACAACAACAACAACAACAACCAGTTTTTGCATCGAATAATTGGACATTTCTTGTTCAACGTTATATTAATCTACCAGTTTCTGCAGTGCCTATCTAGCCATTTCATGTCCAACGTGTTAAATTAGTTTACAAGTTTTTACTGCGCCAAAAAGCAAAATTCTTGTCCAAATTGTAACATTAATATAGGTTGTTTTTTTCTTGTATTTTTTTGCAGCATCTATATTAATATCAAAATTGATGAATGCGAAATAATTACTAGTAAGATAGAATGCTCCAGTTAATTTTGGAGTAACAACTGGATAGTTTAAATTGGATAGCCACATCTGCAATTTTAGAGTTAAAGCAACCAAGAGATGAAACTTAATTAAGAGACTCGCTAGCACAAATTAGAGAGCTGATAAACTCTTCGGCAACTACACATTGGATAAGTGCGACCAGTGATAGACTATAGCCTTCCCATGCAGACCACTGTAAGTACCAATACCATCTCATCTGTTCAACAGTTGCAGAATCAAGCTCTCAGATTAATTTGTGATGAAATAAGATCAATATATACAGCGGCGTGCGAGATAGAGACCAATATATAACGGGTAGATATCGTGAGAAAGGGGGCACTGACTGATACGGTAGAGAAATACAAGAGACAAGAAAATGGCCACTCAAATAGGGTACGAACAGACACTTGGAAGCAAAAGAGAAGACTGGAGCAATTGTCACAACTTGATATAGCAGAAGAGGAAAGCCATATTCACCAGCTGCCAGAGCAGAGAGAAACAGAAAATATCATTTTGGGACCAGCCCCTTTGGGTAAATCTTTGCCTGCCAGTCATTAAAACACTCCTCGCAAAAATGGCGTACACGAAGGAAACTACACCTGAGGGTATGTGCCTTAGAGACAGTCTCTAGCTACTCATAATCGGCAATGCCGGTCTATACGGATGGATCAGCATTCACATCTACCCTTTTGCAGAGTATCGCATCCATATGAAATACACAGAAGGGTCCATAAATGAGTTTTGTCATTTATGTGGCAAAAACCGTTCAAATTATGAAGCGGAGGTCGAGGATATTAAAACAGCAGTTGACATTTTACACAAACCGTTCGACTTGTACGAATTGATGCAGATAAACACTGTGATTTTTAATGACTCCGAGTCAGTTCTGGAGGCACTGAAGGACATCCCATACAACAATAAGGAGATGTTTGGTGCGGAGGGCGCTCGACAACTCTATCACTGCCCACGGAAGTATGTCCTTGCAATGGATCTAGCGGGCTACCAGGAAAAGAGATGGCTGACAGATTGGTAAAAACAGAAGACTTCGAATCATAATTAGATAAACCATGCAGTTACCACACAGGAAAACGAGTTATTTAACTTAACTTAACGTCCTTATACTGGTTAATAAGACTCTGCAGAATCTGTATACATTTAGTTTCATTTACATTATCTTGATCTAAAAGATATGTGCATCCAATCTATTCATAAATGTATTAATTGTCCCTGCCTCCACTATTTCTGGTGACAATGCATTACACGCATTCACCACTCTCTGACTAAAAAAATTATTTCCTAATATCTAATCTGGACCTTTCATTAGTTAATATGTAGCTATGCCTTCTTGTTCTTGTAGGTGGTCGTATTTTGGAAAAAAAAAGTTTTTATAGTCTAATTGATCCGTTCATCTGATCATCTTAAAAACCTGTATTGTCACCTCGAATTCTTCTCTTTTCTAGACACTGTAGGCCGGTATTACTTAGTCTTTCCTCATAACTGTAATTCTGGGATCCCACTATCAGTTTTTTTGCCATTTTTTTTGTATCCTTTCCAGCATATTTATATCCCCTCTATGATAAGGACTCCTCACCTGTGCACAGTACTCCAATCTAGGTCTAACTAATGCACTATACAGTTTGAGAATCATTTTCTTGCTCCAATGTTGAATATTTCTTTGTATCATACCTAACATTGGATTTGCCTTTTTCACTGCTGCCAGAACTTTCTCACTCACCTTTCCTGTATGATCTATTAAAACCCTTAGGTCCTTTTCCTTTTCTATTTTCTAATATTATTCTCGCTTATTCTGTAATTATGTTCCATATTGGATCTACTCATGTGGATGACTGTACATTTATCTACATTAAACTCCATTTGCCAGCTTACAGACCATTCTCGAATTTTATTTAAATCCGATCTCAATATATCCACGTCTGCTTTAGATGAGACACTACTGCATAGTTTTGTGTCATAAGCAAATTTTGCAATCATGGATTCCATATCAATGTTCAAATCGCGTATATATAACAAAAACAAAATTGGTCCCAACACCGAGCCCTGTGGCACCCCGCTTTTTACTTCACACCACTCAGAGTACTCCTTATTTATGCCAACCTTCTGCCTTCTTCCAGTTAACCAATCTTCAATCCATTAGGCAGTACCCATTGGATCAATACCCTCTTGACCTGGACATTTATCCACTTTCAATTTTTTAGAATAATACCTGGGAGATCAGATTGAACAAGTGGGCGACGGGAACAACAGGTGGGCGACGGGAACAACAGGTGGGCGACGGGAACAACAGGTGGGCGACGGGAACAACAGCTGGGCGACGGGAACAACATGTCGCAGTCTATTTGGTGAAATATCAGACCCCAACAGTAATTGTAATTTTTTTAAACACTACAAAAAAGAGATCAAAGTCATATCTTTCAGTTCAAAACGGAGAAACTTTGCAGAAATAGCCAACGCAAAGATGAACGAAGACATTATGAACGCACTAACAACACCAAAGCCCATTCCTACTGTACGAAAACCTACCTGGAGGCAGCATGTATTTCCAGAGGTGGAAGAAATAATGCCAGGTATTGGAAACCAAAAAAAGAGGGACTGAAAAAGAAAGAAGAGATACAACCCTGAGGTACATAACTGAAATCTACCCAAGCATGGACTGGACCCATGCATACACCGACGGTTCTGTAACAAACACAACACAGAACGGAGGGGCAGGGGTATTCCTGAGCATACCAAATGGCAGAAAAATAACACTGTCAGTGGCAACTGGAAAATTCACAAGCAATTTCAGAGCGGAGGCAGAGGCACTGAGGGCTGCAGTAGAAGAAATGGTGACAGGTAAAAGGAATGAAAGCCATATAGTCCTGCACACAGATGCCCTGGCCGTAGTCACAGCACTAAAACGCCAGAAAAAAAACTGAAATTAATGATTTAAGAGCAGTACTCTGTCAACTATGCCAGCAGTCCGCACCAAAAAGAGTAGTGGTACAGTGGGTTCCATCCCACTGTAACATCCAAGGCAACGAGGAGGCAGACAGACTGGCAAAAGAAAGTGCAAGACTACCACAACCAGATACTAGTGTGACATACGAAGAGTCAAAAAGGCTTATTAGAGCTAGATACATGACCAAATGGGAAACAGAACATACTGGCTACGCAAAAAACGATGCCTATTACCAGTCCAACAGAAGAGAGTAGGTCGTGGTCTTCAGACTTCGCACTGGCCACAATAGACTGAGGTACCACCTACTCAACAAATTGAAGATAGGTAGCTCTGACGAATCGTCGTGTGGTACCGGGAAAATGACCGCTGAACATTTGCTGCAAAACTGCCCGACATACGAGGATCAGAGAAAGCAGATGTGGCCATCACCAGTGGCAACACTAGACAAGCTCTATGGCAGTGTCGATAGCCTCAGGATAACCACTGCTTTTTTCGAAAAAATACAGGTTGACGTCTGACAGCGTACGAAGAAGAAGAAGAAGATATCTTTCAGTTCAAAACAAGACACACTAAGAGTCAATAGCCACTTGAACCACACGAATCGCCAGCACCTGCCTGTGCACATACATTGATCCCACCCTGATGAAATAGTTAGACAGACACCTAGTCATTGAGTGCAAGGCGCCTGCGGCCATGTGAAAAATATTCTTACATGCATTGTCGACAATTGCCAACACACTGTACGGAGCAGTGAAAAAACTCAAGAAGATTTGCATTTATATAAGAATGGCATCAACAACAACAAGAGTGCCTATCTAGCTATTTCTTATCTAACTTGGTATATTAGTCTGCCAGTTTTTACAGGGCCAATCATTTCTTGCCTAACGTGTTATATTAGTTCACGAATACAGCTCCTATATAACGATGTCTTGTCCAACTTGTTATATTAGTCTACGAGTTTTTGCAGTGTTCATTTATTTTAGTTATTTATAAGAACAATATTGTTTTATACACAGCAGTTGTTGCCCAGGGAAAATTATTTGAGGAAGTAGAAAGCAAACTGTCAAGTTCTCTCTGCTCATGCAAAACTCGTTGATACAGCAATAAATGAGGCGGGTCGGATAGTATCGGGGTGCCTAAGACCCACCCCCATTGATACAATATACCCCATTGATACAATATACCCCATTGATACAATATACCCCAGTGATACACTATACCCCATTGATACAATATACCCCATTGATACAATATACCTCATTGATACAATATATCCCATTGATACAATATACCCCATAATTGGCATTGCACCTCCCAAGATTCGAAGAAACGTCGCAGCAGAAATCAAACTAGAAAAACAGGAACACGACCCAAGGCACCCAATGTTTGGACATCAGGTACAAAACACAAGACTCAAATAAATCCAGATATAGCTTTCTAAAAACAACAAACCCCATACATACAAACCCTGAAAGTCGCCGTATCGAGAAGTGGTACGAATTGGTGCAGGCCCCAGAGATGGAACTCCGGGAGGAACCTGCTCCTGGACATCATCTACCATATACAACATGGAAGTCGCTGAACAGACTCCAAACTGGTGTATCACGGTGCAAGAAGAATATGAAGCCATGGGAATACACAGATGATGACACGTGCGATTGCGGCGCAATACAGGACCCAGACCACCTTATGACCTACCCCAACCTCCAGGAAACATGCAATAGGCGCGACATGCTGAAGGCAAATGACAGGGCAATCCATGTCGCTGAATACTGGATGCAAGATATATAACGTGGTGCTTAGACACAGAAAGTAAGTAAGTATAAGAACCATGCCATCTAAATGGTATAACTTGTTTGCTTAGACAGCAGTAATTAGCCAATATTTCCCTGTCTTCTGCCTTTTATATACCTACTAGTGTTGTCTTCATATAGTTCAAGGAATTCTCTATTCTTATTATATCTCAATTAACACCCAGATTGTATCTGTATAAAATGTTATCGTTGACGTACATACTCATTCATATACACGTTCTTAATGGCTAAACTTCATTTCCGATCCTGAAATACTTCCCGGATACAGTTAATCAAACGTACAAAAGGGGAAAATGGTTTACAAATTTACACCAGTCATCCAAACTCTTGTTCCGCACGTTTCAACATGTCATGCTAAAACATTTAACAGGTCGTCAGTTCAGCTTAATATGAACTGCTTTTGCATTGGCTTGTGAAATTTAACTCTGAGTACAGCTTAAGAAAAACTGCTGAGTAAACACAGATGTGATTAACATTAGAGCCCATGGCTTACAAAACACTAAATGCAGACTTTGGAAAGTTCGAGCACTGTGTTTCTGTCAGTCATTGTCAAACGATAACATGTTTAATCTGTGCTGGAATACATCATGTCAATTACTGACACACTTTTTCTGTGATAGTTTACTTTCTTTTAATTTTTGTCTTCCGGGTACAGCTTAGAAGTTGCCTTCGTTGAAAGCGAACAGTCTATGTCCTGTTGAAGAAAAGGGTTTTTGTTCTTTGAGAAGGGGATAGGCTTTGTCTTTGCGAAGCGAAGAGTTTTTCTTTTATGTGAAGCGGCAGTCTAGATCTTGTACGACCCGATGCGTTTTAATGCTGTGTGAAGCGAAGAGTTTCTGTTTTGTGGAAAGCAAAGAGTCTTTATCTTGGGGGAAGCAAAAAAAATGTGTCTTGTGAAAAGCACAGTTTTGTTTCGTGAGAAGAACATAGTTTTTATCCTGTATGAAACAGCAGTCTATGACCGGTTGGAAGCAAAATGTTTTTGTTTCGTGAGAAGAGAAGAGTTTTTGTTCTGTGGGAAGCAAAGAGTTTTGGTTTTGAGATAAGCGACAGTCTATGTCCTATAAGAACCGAAGAGTTTTCGTCTTGTGGAAAAAAGGAGATTTTTTGTCTTGTGGGAAGCGAATAGTCCCTGGCTTGTGGCAGGCGAAGTTTCTCTATCTTGTGGCAAGCCAAGTGTGTCTGTTGTGTGGGAAGCGAAGAGTCCCTGACTTGTGGCAAGCGAAGAGTCCCTGTCCTGTGGCAAGCGAAGTGTCTATGTCTTGTGGGAAGCGAAGATGAGAACCGCTGCCCTGTTGACCTTAACGGAAAGACGAAAGATAGGACTTGATAAAGAACAATGGAAGATGAAATAAAAGCCGTAAACTAAATCTAAGGAACTGTACTAAGAATTGCCTCAGACCGCGCGAAGTGAGGGTAGTTTGTTGCTGATAGACGTCATCAGACGTCTTCGTCACTGAAAGCTTGGCCAGACATTAAGAAAGGATTTAATAAGAAGAAAAGATGCAAATGAGATATAAATATTGATACGGAATTAAAGCCACGGTATTAAAGTATATGGGTCAAAATGGCGCCGGGCATGGTTGCAGTCGATTTCCCTTTTGTGTTTTCCATGATAACTCTCGGACTATTAACGTGATTCCTGGATATAAATGTGCCGACTTGTGAATTAAGCATACTAATGTGAAAGAAGTGATGCAACGAAGTATATAACAGTGTATTTTTAGTCGTGAAAGGTAGACTTAATGTGTACAGTTTCGACGGGACAAAGCGTAGCAGAAACTTGACCCGGTCAAAAGCTAGTGTCACTCCGTGCTGTATCGTGACCCAGATAACGAAGTATGAACACAGAAACGGAGGAAGTCATCCTGACCCCGCCAAATAGACGGCACTTCAGCAAGGAGCTCATCGCGCTTCGATCAGCACACTACGTCCCTTCAAACTCAGATCTACATCTGTTACGTGTACTGAAAATACACTTAACCGAGGAGGCATCGGAACTCAAAAGTATACAATCAAGGCGAAATACCAGAGGAAAGAGAGGTGGAAGAAGAATACACAAACAAATGCACTCAGATACAGATACCTCAAAGCTCCACCCCAGCGATAAAAGAAAAGGGAAGGGCTACCGAGAAAATGAGGCATATGCTGACACCATACTGTCTGCATCCGAACCCTTCACTAGAAGTCTTGACAATGTCTTGCGCACATCTCCCTCACTATAAACACATTGCGCAACTCACTACATCACCCTACAGATCACACCCTGACTAGCAGCTCGCAACTGGCAGGGCCCCCAAACTGCAGCGACGGGACAGGCAGAAAACGATCACGAAAACTACTCATCACGCTTGCAACATGGAATGTCCGCACGCTACTGGACAACGCCAAAGTAAACAGACCCGAACCACGGACAGCACTGATCGCCAGGGAACTGGCTAGATACAACATCTGGATATTTGCCCTGAGCAAGACACGACTGGCAGAGGAAGGCCAGATCACAGAAGAAGGCGCTCGTTATTCTTTCTTCTGGAGCGGCCGCAGCAAAGAAGAACGACGTGAAGCTGGAGTTGGCTTTGCCATCAAGACCAACATGGTCGACAAGCTCACAAGCATGTCCAGAGGAATTAATTATCGCCTGATTACATTGCGTCTCCTTCTAATAGGAGGCGCCATGCAACACTTATCAGTGCATACGCACCCACAATGACAAATCCTCAGGAAACAAAAGATAAATTTTATGAGGACCTTGAGGCGCTCATCGCTTCAGTTCCCAAATCTGACAAACTGGTCATCCTCGGTGATTTTAACGCTAGGGTTGGCCCAGACCATACAGCCTGGGAGGGGGGGTCATTGGCAGACATGGTATCGGAAAATGCAATAGTAACGGACTGCTCCTTCTAAGGACATGTGCCGCAAATGAGCTACTCATTTACAAACACAGCTTTCCAACTTCCTGTCCGAAATAGAACCACATGGATGTACCCAAAGTCCCGCCACTGGCAACCTCATTGACTACATCAAGCGGATGCTATGGTAACGAAGAGCATGTGTGGTGCAGAATGTTGGACCGACCATCGACTTGTCATTGCTAAGCTAAACTTCAAGATCCAGCCCAAAATGCGCCCCCAGGGAAAGAAACCACCGAGGAAGCTAAATGTCTCTCAGCTGAAATACAAACCCACGAGAGGCGGCTTCCAGGAAGAGCTTGAGGACAGACTATCTGAGCTTCGTTTTGAAAAGAACGACATCGAAGAGAACTGGGCTTCATTGAGAAATACACTCTACGATACAGCTGTAAAACACATTGGCCCACTCACGCGCAAGCATAAGGACTGGTTTGATGAGAACGAAATTGAAATACAGGGTTTTCTCGATGCAAAACATGAAGAGCACAGGTAATACCAGAAGGACACACCATCTCCGGCAGCAAAAGCTGTCTTCAATACTGCTCGCAAAGCTATCCAGACCAGGCTTAGAGGGATGCAAGGCCCCTGGCTCAGCAAAAGAGCCGACGTAATTGAGATGCTCGCCGAGCGTCATGACACCAAACGGTGTTACGAGACACTGAAAGCTCTCTACGGCCCGCAGCCCTCTAGTAATACTCCAGTTCGCAGTGCTTGATGGGGCACTGCTAACAGATAAGGCTCAGATTCTAGACAGATGGGCAGACCATTTCTGCAAAATACTAAACCACCCATCGTCCATAAATGAAAAGGCCATCCGGCGAATGCCGTAAGTGGAACTGAACCTGGCGTTGGATGAAGTCATCACTGAGGAGGAGGTCGACAGAGCAATCCGTTCACTATCTATAGGAAAAGCTCCAGGTACTGATGCAATACCAGCAGAGTTATATAAGACAGCTGGCCCATCCCTCACCAGAAGAATCACTTAACTCTTCTACCACATCTGGGCTGAAGGAAAAATTCAGCAGGAGCTAAAGGACGCCTCAATCGTTCACCTGTACAAAAGAAAAGGCAGCCGTCAGGAATGCGACAATCATCGTGGAATATCGCTACTCTCCGTAGCAGGAAAAATCCTAGCGCGCTTACTGCTAAACAGGCCCAACAAACACCTTGAACAAAGCCACCACCTCCCAGAAAGCCAATGTGGATTCAGAGCCGGAAGAGGAACAGTGGACATGATTTTTGCCGCTCGCCAAGTTCAAGAGAAGTGTCGGAAACAAAATCAGGCCTTGTACACCACATTTATTGATTTGACAAAGATATTTGATACAGTAAACATAGGAAGGCTGTGGATGATAATGTCCAAGTTTGGCTGCCCCAACAAGTTCATAACCATGGTGAAACAACTACACGAAGGCATGTGTTGTCGTGTACTGGACAGCGGTGCAATCCCTAAAACGTTTCTCGTATCAAACTAAGTAAAACAAGGATGTGTACTCGCTCCGACTTTGTTCAGCATGATGTTCGCGGCCACGATAACAGACTCCTTCAGATCACTGGAGCTTGGAATACACATAAAGTACCGCACAGATGGCAAGTTACTCAATCCCAGAAGAATGAAGGCCAAAACCAAAGTGGCTGGCGACATAATCAGGGAACTTGTATTTGCTGACGACTGCACTCTAATGAGCAACTCAGAACTGAACATGCAGGTTGGAATGGACCAGTTCTCTGCCGCATGCGAAAATTTTGGCCTGACCATAAATGAAAAAAAAACCAGAGGTTATGTACCAACCAGCACCAGGCCTGCCGTACACAAAACCAGAGACTATAGTCAGCGGGCAGACGCTGAATGCCGTAGACAAATTCACATATCTGGGCAGCACGCTGTCGAGATCTGTCAGCCTAGACGATGAGGTGGCGAGCAGAATAGCAAAGGCCAGCACAACCTTTTGGTAGAATGCGCTCGATGGTCTGGGCACGTCGTGGCATCAGCATCAAGACCAAACTCAAAGTCTACCGTGCAACCATCATTCCAACCCTACTATACGCTTGCGAAAGCTGGACTGTCTACTCTGGACATAAGGAGGTTAAACCACTTCCACACAGGTTGCCTGAGGCGAATATTCCACATCCGATGGCAAGATGGTGTCACTGACATCGAGGTTCTCTCGAGGGCTAACATGCCCAGCATCCATGCACTGCTAGAAAAAGCACGACTAGGATGGGCCGGACACCTCGTCCGTATGTCAGACGAGCGGCTCCCAAAGAAGTTTCTCTACGGGGCGAGCTGAGAGAGGGATGGCGCGAGAGAGGGCACCAAAAAAAACGTTTCAAAGACGGTCTGAAGAACTCACTGAAAAGTTGCCAGATAGACATCGACACCTGGGAATGTCTTGCGCAAAACAGATCTGACTGGAGAAGCACAGTCAAATCGGGTGTAGCTATCGGCGAAGACGACCATGTTGTGAAAGATCAGAGCATACGCGAGAACCAGACATCCCGAACTGCGGGAACACCAAGACTTTCTACAAACCTCGTGTGCCCGATATGTAGCAGATGTTTTCGTGCCTGCATTGGCCTATTCAGCCACATGCGCACCCACACCCAACAGGGAAATCTGTGACAAGGATGATATCGGCGGTCCTCATCGACAACGATGGACAGCTATTATTATTATTATTATTATTATTATTAAAGCCACTTGAAACGGCAGTCATGTTGGAGTGTCCATGTTAGGTGGGTCGTTTACCACCGAAAGAGAAATATTTAAGTATTCTAACCGCACAGCCATCCGTTTAGCACATTTTTTTTCCCCAGATGTTGATGCAATTTCTTCTCTTACTTTAGTTAGACATACTGAACACCTTGTGTGCCACAAACAATAGTTACTAGTTTAACTAGATCTAGACACGACTGCATGGACCTCGTGGTCTAATGTAAATTACGCAGTTTCATTGGCTATCATAACGGCTAGTATTATCTAAGCACCCAGAAAGAAGTTGCACCAATCTTCAGCAAGTGTAGCGAGAGACATTT
Organism: Ariolimax columbianus; assembly: GCA_036924085.1. NCBI lineage: Eukaryota > Metazoa > Mollusca > Gastropoda > Stylommatophora > Arionidae > Ariolimax > Ariolimax columbianus. Next base: position 39,699,741 of record JAVGWX010000017.1, read on the forward strand.
GAACAATTTCCATTTAGAAGACAATTTTCAGCTCTACCAGAATGAAACTTGATTTCATGAGAATATTTTGAAGCGTTTTAATAAACATAATTTTGTTCAATAATGGCTGTTACTTCACTGTCTCTTTAGTTAGAATATCGTGAAACGTTTTAATGAACATTGTTTAGTTCAGTAATGTCTGTTACTTCACTGTCTCTTTAGTTAGTTGGTGTTTAATTTGTATGAGCATATAGAGAAATATGGCTTACTGTACAGCTAGTCTTGGGTTTTGTTTTTTAGATAAATGTAGTCAGTTAGACACATACATTGCTAGCGAGTAAGACAGACAGACAAAATAATCATGAGCCGGACAAACAAAGTGATAGTGAGACAACATACAATGTAAAATGATTCATAGAGCCAACTTCAGTTCACTTGGACGCCTACCACCTTCTCTTCCTTCCCCCTCTACCCCCTGCCCCACCATATGCTTTCCCTTCCATATGTGAAAGTACCAACAACAGAGAACGGACTCGTATGCTCCTGAAGCGGCTCAACAATTGTCCTTTGACTTGGTCAGGTGCCCAGTTTGAGCTGGCTCGACCAGAAGAAGCGGTCATACCCCGTCACCGACGGCGACGTGACTTCGACCTGGAGCATTAGGTTTGTACACCAAGCTCGTGATAACATGACCAGGGACTTGACCATAGCCAGACAGACAAGACATGAGATGACATACAGACAGGACATGAGATGACAGACAGACATGACATGAGATGACAAATAGACAGGACATACAGACAGGATATTAGATGACAGAACGACAGGACAAACTAACAGGACATGTGATGATAGACAGGACATGAGATGACAGACAGTCAGGACAAACAAACAGGACATGAGATGACAGACAGTCAGGACAGACAGACAGTCAATACAGACATATATATATATGGCAGGAGATGACAGACAGGCAGGACAAACAGACAGGACATGAGATGACAGACAGGACATAGAGACAAGACATGAAATGACAGGCGTGACATGAAAGGACAGACATGGCAAACAGACAAGACAGCCAAGCAGACAGGACATAAAACGACAGACTGGCAGTAACTTACAGACAGACAGAACAGACAGGGCAGGATATGGCAGACAGACATGACATAAGACAACAGTCAGGGCAGGAGATGACAGACAGACAGGACAGACAGAAAGAGCGTGAGTTGACAGACAGACAGGACAGGGCAAGAGAAGACAGACAGGGCAGGAGATGACAGACAGACAGGACAGACAGAAAGAGCGTGAGTTGACAGACAGACAGGACAGGGCAAGAGAAGACAGACAGGACAGAAAGACATGATAGGGCAAGAGAAAACAGACAGACAGAACATGACTAGACAGGCAGGACAGGGCAAGAGAGGACATACAAACAAGACAGAAGGGGCAGGAGTTGACAGACAAATAGGACTGACTGACATGACATGACATACAGAACAGACAGGACAGAACAGACAGAACATGTATAGACAGACATAAATAGACAGATTGAGTTAGACATATAGACTTAGACATACATAGACACATACATATAGATAGACAAGCAGAACGACAGACAGACGCACAATCTGGTTACATGTGAAATGTTTCCATTTTATCTCGCACTCAATTTCCCCCTTTCTCTTTGATGTTTCAAATAAGCAAACATATTGTCCCAATAGTTCAAGAAGTGAAATACCTGAAAAAATATGTCAGTTTTCGTCCCCAGGTATAAGAACTAGTTCTTTCTACATGAGCATGTCAGTTACGATAGTGTATATTGATAAATGCATAACAGATTCATCAAGCATATTATATATTGTATATATCGTGGTGCATTAGCATCAAGAGCATCTATATTTAACATGAAGAAAACACCTTCCCAGATCTGTATCTTATTTACAAGTTCTGAGAAAGTTACAAATCTAAAACTCTTCAGAGCACGTTAGTGGTCTCTTTTTGGGGCACATAATTATCAAAGAGATTCATAATCGGAGATTGGGTTTCGTTTGCCAAGATAACCCAATTTTAATGCAAGCATTCATAAGCACTTGTACTGAGATCATAGGCTGATTGTTAGATTACCTGTGTGTTGAATATTTTCTATTGGTGCTTCTCGTACAATGTCTTCGTCTTTTTTTAGTCCCATGTCATTCACAGGCACTGGCGGACTTAGACTTGATGAGGTCCTAAGCTATGTAATGGTAGGAGGTCCTTTGTTTAAACATATAACACCAGAAGGTCTGACAAAATTTGGAAAAATAAATGCACGTTAGTTATTTAATCATTTGTATACAATGATGTCCATCAAATATTCTAATATACTATACCCATTTGAAACAATTTACAAAATAGTTTGCTGTTGTTATATGATGACCACAATGAGTAAGATTACTCTTTTTGGACCAGAAAAAGGTTTTAAATGGAGTGTTGCACTATATTTTACCTGACCCTGACTAACATGCCCCAGACGTTAGTCTCCTCTTCCCATAAAATAGTTTAAAAAACATATATATATATATATATATATATATATATATATATATATATATATATATATATATATGCACAGGAAGCACCGAAGATGTGGTTTTACAAAAAGAATACTGCGGATCTCATGGACTGCAAAGAAGACTAATGATACAGTACTCGGGGAGGAACATACGTAAATACAACTCATTGCAAGGATCAGAACAATGCAGTCATCCTTTTTTTGGCATGTTATGAGAAGAGGCGGCTAGGAGCACGCCGTGACAACTGGGAAGAAAGCAAGGAAGAGAGACAGAGGAAGGCCAAGAGAGAAGATGCTGGACAGCCTGGGGAAATGGCATGGGCGACAATCAACAATAGTTGATAAACGACACATATGATAGAAATTAATGGAGGTCCATGATAACCAATGCAAACCGGCAGGGCACCGAATGATGATGATTATTACAAAATGCTAGCAAAATAAGTAATGAGGTCACTTGTATCAGTGTAGGTAATAATGCATTTTTTTGCAAAATCAAGAAAAATAACAGCAGATAGATCTAAAACGTCAAACATTTTCTTTCACTATTTCCAAAAAGTGAAGTCATAAATTATGTCATCAAATGATATGCTTTGCTAATTTCATTTCCTATCACATGGTGTTGAGTCAATACTCCATGTATATGAGAAGCCAAAGCACAGTAATATGCAGAAGTCGTGACGTAGACAACAGACGTCCGCGACAAGTTTCCTGTCTGCGATCTTCCAATTCATATCTTGTGTTCTTACCTCGCCAGATGGTTTCATAATTTAAACGTGTTTAGTATAATTTAGACTTGTCTATATTTAAATGAAGTCGTCGTTGACGATGTCTTATCATTGTGCTGCCCCAGGATGATGCACAACTTCGAAAAGATTGGATATAATTACGACTCAAAGCAGAGACTTCACTCCAATTGATAATGCCAGAGTGAGTAAAATGTTTTAACATATTTATTTGGTCAATTAATTTTTAAGTAATTATAAAATAAGTGTATCTACTTGAGGGGGAAATCAACAGTTATACAATTTGGTCAATTCGCTGTGGGTGACATGAATAGATTAGACAAATATAGGAAAATGTGGCCCAGTAACGAAATAGAGGATAGATTGATCCAATTCTATAAACGGGGCAGGCTTTATGTATGCAACATTTGTTTATTTTTTTTACGAAGAAGGCTTAGGGCAAGCTAGAAAATGTGTAAGTTGTGTAGATCGGCAATGACAAATGGATTTAGGAAAAATGTTAGTAAGATAATGGTTGTGCACAACGAGAAAGGTAGACCTTTGTTAATGAAGAAAGGGGAAGTAGTTGATTAGACAAAAAACAGAGATAGTAAATCATATTTGATGAGGAAGATATTTCAAAAGAAGTGGGCAGAATATGTCAGTGAAGTATTCCATGAAAACAAAGTACACAAGCCACAGGTAAAGAAGAATGAAGGACCAGAAATACTCAAATCAGAGGTGGAGAAAACAAATAATTTTCAGGAATATGATGACACAGGGACCTGCTGGATATTGATATTAACAGCAACAGACGTAAAGAATATGGATTAGAGATCAACATTAGAAATGTATTTCTTATTCGTCCTTAATGTGTGATGCTGCTGGAATATGGACAATGAATAAACAGTTTAAGACGAGAATTGATGCCTTTAAAAACCAGAGAAAGAGAACGTTGGAGATCCATTGCAGCCGACCTTCTTAAATAAGTTTTGTAACTGACTGGACAAATGGAGGGTAAACAAATATGCAACAGGAGTTTTGACTAGAGAAATATATAATTCGTTAAGACACACAACACATGCAGTATTAGAGATGATCTCATATTGTGCAGAAGAGTTGGGATTCTCATACGTTTCAACAGGAAATATTAAAACAGATGCCATGGAACGTAGGTTTAAACAGTTTCTACAACTTGCTGGCTTGCAGTACTTAATTTCTTAACGACAGGTCTTTGAGATGGAAAGCAAACTTCTTCTCCAGAGTATTAACCCTCTGAAAATAGATTCAGCAAAGTATGAGCAATTTCATGTTAATGTAGATCAAAATTAGGTTGGTGAATTTAGCAAAGATGTTAGACATGAGTCTCTTCCTTTCTGTAAGAGAAAAATAATTGTTACTGATGATGATTTGCGTAATGACATTAATTTAATCCATATATTAACATAACATATGTCGCAGGATATTGTGCATTTTCTACTATAAAGAAATTGAAATGCACTTTCTGTAAGTTGTACTTGAAACTTGATGATATTGACATGAATGTCACACAAAGCCAATATAAGCTAACACAAATGTTGTTCTGTAAGTTGTACTTGAAAATTAATGATATTGATATGGATGTGACATAAAGCCAATAGCAGCTGACACATAAATTGGACCAAAGTCTTCTGTATCCTCAACCTGATGTACTTTATATTGTAATACATACATATATTGTCACCAAAAAAAATTTTTCCGCGGTTTTTGAAAGACTATTTTTAAATGTAATCAATCAACGACATCTTGTAACGAAAATATTCAGCAAAAAAGAAATATGTATAAGCGAAGATTGTGCTGAAGGGCAAAGTATTGAATTAGTCACAAAATATCTCATTATGGCAGCCACAAATACATTTATTAAGAACTATTGCAAAGGAAAAAATTATACAAGGAATGAACATGCAAACAAACGAAAGCGTTAAACAGCGAAAAAGTGAATTAGTTCATATATATTTCTGATAACTATCAATCAAACTATAAATATGTTGTGCAAATGTTACGTGTGCTCAGAATTACACCATAAGAGCTTTTTCTTGTTTGACCAAGTCTTCAATTTGTCAGTGTTATAAAAACATTACTTATAACTACCTGTGTTGTCAAATAAAACTAAAGTACTTGCCATTATAAAGCTTGGTATTTTATGTTATTGTTGTTATTTGCATTCATCCAATGGTTTGAAAAGTTGCAGTGTAAAGACCACATTTTATGTTTAATTATGGACAAGATTCATATTCAAGTTGCTCTTGATATCAAGATCATCAAAAGAAATTTTCATAAAATCGAGTAAGTTTCCATGTCAACCTTGCTGGGATTAGTTTAATTCTTGCAAGTCATATACACAAAATAGTAAATCAAAGTATTAATAACATATAAATAAAATATCCATATATTCCGATTTCAATTAAACAAATCCTGGCAACGATACACAGCGAAATAAAATATCCCTTTCCAATATTCCCCTTTCAATTAAACAATTCCTAAGGCAACCATACCGTTCAATGCGCTTCGCCTAACTTTTGTAACCAAAGTCTGCTCTCCGTGACTTCATGACATGGTGCTTAGACTTTATATGTAGGGGGTATTGGTTGAGTGCAGTTAGTTTTTGATGGCACATTCTTGTTATCAGTGTAATCTGTTTTCTCTTTAGCTGTTAAAATGGCGCTTCTCGTGAACAATATGTAGCCCTTAGACATAAGAATAGCCTTAATATTTAATCCACATTAGGGAAAACTAAACAAATATTATCTTGAAGCCACTGCAGACTACGATTAATCTTTCATTTAGCAAGATACGTCCCATTTTTTCATATTTATTTATCTTTTATTTAAAGTATTAACTCTCAAATATATATATATATACGTCTTGACAAATTTTAGGGTGGCCCATCAGTTTGTAAAAAATGTCACCAGTCAGCATGGTCGGACTACAGTCATGCAATTTATGTTAGCAAACTTAAACTAGGCACTCACTCACTTTTATGTTTACGTAATAATGCGTAACAAACCAAAATATTTGATGTTATTTACACAGTACAAGCCTATTTCTTTTTAAGAGAAAATCCACTACTGTTGACGACATGTCGTTTGTGCTCTTGAACATGCTTGGTAGTTTTAGCACTGAAGTACCATTTACTGATGACTTAGTAGGTTTAAATTCTGGAAGTAGAGGTCGATTTAGCTTCACCATCATAAATTAGCTCGTGTACAATCGATTCTAACCGTAATATCATTAATAATTGTGCGAGAGTCACGCAGAAACGACTAAAAACGTAATTAGGGATTAAATATTGATGCTGTTTTACTCGTCGCAGACGAGCACTTTTGTCAAGCCCCGTGTGTGTGTGTATATATATATGGCGAGAAGAGACTAATGTCTAAGTGAGTGCGAGATTGAGTCACGCGACATGAGAAATGTCCGGTGTGAGGCAGGCCAAGAAAGGAAATGTCCGGAGTGAGTCAGGCCACATGAAAAATGTGCAGTGTGAGTCAGGTGACGTAAGAAATGTCAGGTGTAAGTCAGACGACATGAGAAATGTCTGGTATAAGTCAGGCGACGTAAGAAATGTGCGGTATAAGTCAGGCGCCGACCACACCAGTCCAAATATTTCTGCTACGCCACAAGCATTCAAATAAATCCAGAAGCTGTGTCGTGTATTCATAAAAAAATGAAAACGTCAACATGTCTTTAAAATAAATTCACAATTAGTCAAATGTTTACTAACTAAATATATTGCAGTTATCGTAAATTGGCAACAACGCTTCCATCGCGTTATACGCAGGTTCGATTTTTACAAAATAGTGTTTTTACTGGATTTAGTTTAAAAGTACGATGGTGATACTGATAGTAATAAAGGTAGGACGGTGATACTGATAGTAATAAAGGTAGGACGGTGATACTGATAGTAATAAAGGTAGGATGGTGATGCTGATAGTAATAATGGTAAAACGGTGATGCTGATAGTAATAATGGTAAAACGGTAATATTGATAGTAATAATGGTAAAACGGTGATACTGATAGTAATAAAGGTAGGACGGTGATACTGATAGTAATAAAGGTAGGATGGTGATACTGATAGTGATAAAGGTAGGATGGTGACGCTGATAGTAATAATGGTAAAACGGTAATACTGATAGTAATAATAGTAAAACGGTGATACTGATAGTAATAATGGTAAAACGGTGATACTGATAGTAATAAAGGTAGGATGGTGATGCTGATAGTAATAAAGGTAGGATGGTGATGCTGATAGTAATAATAGTAAAACGGTGATACTGATAGTAATAAAGGTAGGATGGTGATACTGATAGTAATAATAGTAAAACGGTGATACTGATAGTAATAATGGTAAAACGGTGATACTGATAGTAATAAAGGTAAAACGGTGATGCTGATAGTAATAAAGGTAGGATGGTGATGCTGATAGTAATAAAGGTAAAACGGTGATAATGATAGTAATAAAGGTAGGATGGTGATGCTGATAGTAATAAAGGTAGGATGGTGATGCTGATAGTAATAAAGGTAGGATGGTGATGGTGATAGTAATAATAGTAAAACGGTGATACTGATAGTAATAAAGGTAAAACGGTGATACTGATAGTGATAAAGGTAAAACGGTGATGCTGATAGTAATAAAGGTAATCATTATGAACAAATTATTATAGACCGTTAACGCCAGTGGTGTTTGTGGTGATGGTGATATATTACGCTATAAAGTTCAATATACTAATGTGGAAACTAATGGCATAACGGAATGAGATGAAATCATATCTGTATCGTGCCTTAACTGACTTAAACGAATAGAACAATAGAGCTGTTATTCTTAGTGACGATACCATCTAGAGACTTCACTCTTCGACATCCTTGGTTTTTGTGATGAGGAACGTCCGCCTGTTACCTTCTTCTTGACCGTCTTTCCTAAACCTGGTAGAGTCAGGAACCCTTTCACAGCTGGATGGAATAGATCTGACATGGGTACGAACTAGTCAGTTTGTTGTGAAATGTAAGTACTCTAATGGCTTTACGACTAGAAATATATGCCATCTGCATATATTAATGTGAGACATCTCAAGTGTGAGCTAACAGCCGTTCAAGCTTACACAAATGTGAACAGTTTCCAGCAGCTTATATTGCATAACGTGGTTAAGTCACATTTAGAGGTTGGGCATCATTGGGTGAAGAAATGAACGGTAAACAAGTGGACGCTTCCAGAGTCTCACAGATCATGGTCAATTGTAATAGATGGTCATTCGCAGATACACAGAAGGAAATGCTAACCGATTTAAACACTCGTACCTTCGGAATTAATTATCAAAGACTTAGAAGTGAATAAGAAGTGTATAAACAGAGTACATAGGGAATGTGAACAGATAGTATGTAAAGTGGATGTGTAGAGGGAGTACGTATAGAGAGTGTGTTTAGATAGTAGGTCTAAGAAATGTGCATAGAGAGTGTGTATAGTGAGTGTGAATAGGCAGTGTGTAAAGGGAGTGTAAATAGCCATTGTGTAAATGAAGTGTGAATAGGCAGTGTGTAAAGGAAGTGTGAATAGGCAGTGTGTAAAGGGAGTGTGTAAAGGGAGTGTGAATAGGCAGTGTGTAAAGGGAGTGAATAGGCAGTGTGTAAAAGGAGTGTAAATAGCCAGTGTGTAAAGGGAGTGTGAATAGGCAGTGTGTAAAGGGGGTGTGAATAGGCAGTGAGTGAAGGAAGTGTGAATAGGCAGTGTGTAAAGGAAGTGTGAATAGGCAGTGTGTAAAGGAAGTTGAATAGGCAGTGTGTAAAGGGAGTGTGTAACGGGAGTGTGTAAAGGGAGTGTGAATAGGCAGTGTGTAAAGGGAGCGAATAGGCAGTGTGTAAAAGGAGTGTGAATAAGCAGTGTGTAAAGGGAGTTGAATAGGCAGTATGTATAGGCAGTGCGTAAAGGGAGTGTTTGTAGAGAGCGTGATTAGGGAGTACTTATAGGTAGTGTTTATACGGAATGTCTAAATGGAAGGACATGTATGACCCCAGTACTATCTTGTAGATATATGAAGGATATGTATGACTTAATCATTCCTCTACTACCTTGTCGCTACTTGGCAGGACATTTTCAACGTTTCCCCTCCTTTTCTGCCTTGTGGCTATTTGATGGAACAGGTAAGACTAAGCCCCTCCTCTTTTATATTGTGGCTACTTGGTAGAACAGTTATGACTTAGCCACTCTTCTACTACCGTGCTGCTACTTGGAAGGACAGTTACAACTTAGCCCCTTTTCTACTATCGTTTGGCGACTTGGCAGGACAATTACGACAGCCGCTCTTCTTCCACCTGTGACTACTTGGAATGACAGTTATGACTTAGCGCCTCCTCTTCTTCTTTCTGACTACTTTGTGGTAAAATGATGACTTAGCCGGTCCTCTTCTATCTTGTGGCTACTTGGTGGAGCAGTTTTGATGTAGTCGCTTCTCGGCTAATGCTGCAACAGAGTGATACAGAAATCACATACAATGAGACAAAAGCATTCATCATGGCAACGTACAGTGCAAAATGGAAAAAAGGCCACCCTGACCATATAGAAAACGATGTCTACCATCGTCTCTTCATGCGAGACCAGGTGATAATTCTCCGGCTACGCACAGGTCACAATAAACTTAGATGCCATCTGTACAACAAGTTCAAGATTGGCACTACAGACCTTTGTGTCTTTGGCACAGCCCCCATGAAGGCAGAACATATGTTGCAGTCCTGTTCACTGTACACCGACAATAGAAGTAGCGTTGGCAACAGCCAGTGTCCTTCCACGAGAAGCTGTACGGTAGCGTACATAGCCTTGAGTCGACTGCTGCATTTGTTAGAGTCATTGAAGTTGAGGTTTAAAGATGAACGAGAAAGAAGAATCTGAAGATGAACGAGGAAGAAGAATCTGAAGATGAACGAGGAAGAAGAATCTGAAGATGAACGAGGAAGAAGAAGAAGAACTACTTCTTGTTTTTCTTGTGGCCAAGTGGTAACCAGCCCCTTGTTCAACCTTCTTCAGTGGCAGCTTACAGTTGTACTGTTCCTTGTTCACCCTTAGGGCCCGATTACGGACAAGTAGGACGTTGTACCTGCTACACCTGCTACATCTTGGTATCACTTTCAAATAACTGTTTTTCTAGGACCAAAAAAAAACTAAAGAATTACTGGAGTCACATGTCGAAGAAAAGTATGTCTAGAGGGCTTACCATTGTTTCTCATGTATAAATTGCGTTTCTTTCGGCTTATGTTATCATTTACCCGTCTTGTCTGTCTACGTATTCCAGATTACTAACAAGCCATTGAAATTTATGCAAAATCACCTGCAGACACTAAGGAATGCTGAACTGTACACAATGGCTAATCAGTTCGTGGTCTTCAATCGCATTAAGCACTTTCTTACCAAGGCCAGAATAAATAAATAGAGGTCGGTGAGGATTTAATTAGGTAAAAAATTAGAGCTAAGATATGAACTGCTTCACAAAAGATTAAACAAGCGCGAGAAAGAAGACACTTGGTAAAACAGACGCTATAAAGACAATATCCGAATAACACGTATTCTTAACACAATACCACTCTCCAACCTTCCATCTTTAATCTGGCGCCAGACTTTATTTACACACTGTTTTTCTCAGTCTTTGTTTTGTTTTGTTTTGTTTTATTTGGAGGGGGGGGGGGGAGTCGAGTAAGTAAGTAAGTTACCCATTCCAAGCGAAGGTGGCGACATCATCAGACTGTCCTCGTCCTGAAGATATAACGTGCGCTGCATTTGGATTATAGCGAGAAGAAGCTGCGTTGGACATCAATCTCCCGCTCTCGTCCTGAGTTACTGGGAAATAAAGACGAAGTAGCTAGAGATGCAGACATTCAGGTCGTACAATCCGTGAGACCAGGGGTCGCTTGAAACTTGTGGGAATCGATCGTCTACCGTTTCATTGACGATTTGAGAGGCGAATGTCGTACCTCTCGACAGCAGCAGCCCCCATACGTAGACTAGAAGACGCTGCTGCTGACCAGAGCTGAGGGGAGATTTCGGTCGTGGCATGCAATGAAAATGAACGCAATTTCTAAGTAGGTCTTGCACACCGACCAAGGACGATGCGCAATCTCTAGTGACGTTCTATATACCAACGTGAGTCGAGTATATTATTATAAACAAAGACTCCGCTAGTGTATAAGTCTCCCCAACACTTGACTAAGTAACACCGTGCTGGGTAACGAGTTTGAAAAGTATCCCTTGAAGTGACTCTCTAAATATCATGATACATCAAATAAATAATGCGAATAATTGGGTTTTTAAGGGTTTAAGAAGAAAGGGTCGTTGTGGAGGGATATTAAATACAGGATGATACTTATGTATTGCTATTCTGGCTTTGTGTGGTTTATAGATCCTTTAAACGAAGGGCCTTGGGTGATGAAGATGGGGAATGTTTGAACTGTGCTCTGGTTAAAATGAAACAGTACTAAGAAAATAATATTATCCTAGCAGACAAACTTGTTAATAGATTTACTATGCACAAAAGATCAAGTTTAATAAATAACAAGAACAGAATTCACAGTAACAACCATAAAGTCGTCCTTATGGTAAAATAATAATTATAAAAATATGCTAACTTACCAATTTGTAAATTATGATAACATCATCAACCATGTGGGATGTTTACATAGAGAGAAACATGGACGTCCCGTGTTCATATATTGTTTATCTAAATATTAGATATCTTTGACAGCACATTAAACATGGCAGAAATGTTACTGATTAAAATAGACTGCTTTGCTATCAAAGGGATAGTGTCAGGTATCGGCAGTTCTAAAACGACAGTTGTCTGGGAAACCGTTCAGAAGTAGTATACGTCCCGCTCAGAAGTATGGATGCCACCAACTTAGTAGTACGGTTCACCCACTCAGAAGTCTGGATGCCACCAACTTAGTAGACCGGTTCACCCACTCAGAAGTCTGGATGCCACCAACTTAGTAGTACGGTTCACCCACTCAGAAGTCTGGATGCCACCAATTTAGTAGTCTGATTCAATCACTTAGAAGTCTAAGTACCACCAACTTAGTAGTACGGTACACCCACTCAGGAGTCTGGGTGCCACCAACTTAGTAGTCTGATTCACTCACTCATAAGTCTGGGTACGACCAACTTAGTAGTCCGGTACACCGACTTAGAAGTCTGAGTACGACAAACTCAGTAGTCCGGTACACCCACTCAGAAGTCTGGGTACCACAAACTCCGTATTCTATAGGGGCCATCTCAGTGAAAACGGTGCAACCCACACAGTAGTCTGGGTGCTACTAACTCAGAGTCTTGGTGCACCAACTCATCTTTCAGATTGTTACCTAGTAGTTTTGGCGTACCATATATATATAAATATATATATATATATATATATATATATATATATATATATATATATATATATATATATATATCCACAATAATCGGACGGAAGAAAACACACACAAAAACCGACGATTAACCAGTTCAGATGGAAAACAACAACACGTTTCCGTGAACACAAGAGTAAGTCGTTGACCAGTGTGACTTCAAGGCAAATCTGTGGTCTGGCGGCATCCATAATGAACCAAAATAGCAGAGCAATGTAGACCCGAAGCCGGTTACGGCGCCATCTTTGTATACATACCATCACCCTCTACAGACCTAGTGTGCCGTTATATTGTTGTTGCTTAGACGCGCCATTTTCCATCCCAGACCGTAGTCCATTGGGCGATATCAGGACGCATAAACCAGTGCTTGGATGCATGCGTGCGTCTGTATGTACCTATGCTAGGTTTGTGCGCCCTCAGAAGCTAGCCCAACCAAAGTGCAATGGAAGGGCCTCACCATGAAGGCGCGTGTGAAAGTTGTGCAAGAGTGTGACTGTAGGACAGAGTCAAATGAAACAGAGTGGGGGAAGAGAAGGGAGAGAAGAGTTTCCCCCAGGGTAGAAGACCTGTGAGTGTGCCGTTATGAAGCAGATGTTTCCATGCCCACATTGCCCTGTTCACCCGCAAGCGCACCCACACCCAACAGTGAAATCTGAGACAATGATGATGTCGGCGGTCCTCATCGACAACGTTGGACAGCAATTATTATTATATTTATTTATAAAAAAGACCAGAAAATATGTTCCTGATACTGAGTTTTCAATATACCGAACGGAATGGAAGTATAATTTGTGCTTCAGACTTTGTGATATAAATATAGCACTGACAATCAACGACTGTATTTAGTCTCTGTAATTACCAACACGATTCATCCCTATCAATTCTAATACAAGATCTCGATTGTCTATTGGTCCCCACCGACTTACATTTTGTACCATCTTCTTCACTTCCAACCTCCTTAATCTTTTGTTGTTACAGCTTCTTTTTGAACGTCATTTTATTTGTATTTTCTTGGTCACTTTCTTCCTGGTTTTCAAACAAGCATATTTAATCTATGTTGCCAGGTTGCCGAAGACTTCGACTGTCTGTAGTAGGTATTTTAAACTTCCTTAGGCTTACTAGACCTGGGGAAGATACTAATAATTTGGAAAAATTTTTAACTAGAATTTTAAATTGTATCCGGACAGCGGTGGTCAAGCCTACTCTTTAAGATTTCTAACTGTCAAGAGGGGAAAAAGAGAACTTGTCCAATCAGGCACAAAATACTAACCAGGACGTCGCGTCAGGGGCAATACACTGGCCAGGATCAAGACGCTGAGCAGCGCATGACCTGCAGCGGTCAGCGACACATAGCTGACTGCTAGCGTCAGGACCAGCGAACCAGAGCTGCCAAGACCCTTCTACACCTCCATGCAGTGATTATGGTTAACAGGCTGCAACAGAGCAGACTGGCTAAGGAGAAGGGATCAATGTGGGAGTGCTAACCCGGTACTAAAAAATGTTTGCTGAAGTCGGATGTGTTGGACCGAAAGGTGCAAATATCGCAGTCAAGCTGTAAACTACGACACAACGCATTCCGTTCTCTGGACTACAGTCTGCTCCTTAAGCTCTTTTAGGGTTTGATAGCGGGAGATTGAGAACGAACGAAGCCAAGCCAAGCCAATACACTGACCAAGATCACAATGTCTTTTCCCTGTTAGCGTTTCCTGGAAACAGAATGTTTTCAAGGCAGCCTGGCTGACGAGATATGAATCGATGTGATCCTCGTAGTAGTGACCGCCACGCACATGAAGCCAAACAAAGCACAACCACCTGGAGGACTGCGGTCCACTTTCATCACCATGCTCGGGATGTGAGGAAAGCTACTACAACCTGCCACTTAACTTCCTTTTAAGGGCGCACAAAAGTGTAAACTTACTCATTGTGGGCATTAAACAACAAACAACAACAACTGTCAAGAGTTTTTTAATGTACTCGACACTGAATACGAGAATCCGATCTCACTACCCAGAGAGCTGGGGAATTTTTACCATAAAAACCAACTTGAAAAAATCCTGCTCTCACCGTGATTCGAACCCGCGACATCCGGCACCCAGACGGACACCTTACCTCGAGATCACGGAGTCCTTGTTGGTTTCAGTAAATTGTGCAAGAACTTTCATGTACAGACTGCAACCATTCCCATCTTGACTCTCTCTCTCTCTCTTTCTCTCTCCCCTCTCTTTCTATCTCTCTCTTTCTCTCTCCCTCTTCCCCTCCCTTTCTCTCTCTATCTCTCCCTCTCGCTCTCCTTTTCTCTCTCTCTCTCTTCAATTCTTTTAATTGCTATATGGTTATGTTCAGCAAATACGAGTTTTTTACACAAATTGTTTTTGCGTTACTGATGCTAATGTAGCGTCGTTACAACACATGTCGTGTGAAGGTCTACACTTCGGACTGGATGTTCTAATAGAGAAGAACATGTGTGTTAGAGCTCTGGTTCCGTAATCAACGAATACAAAATATAGACTAATGTCGCAGCAGACTGGCCCCGCAGATATGGATGGACATTGTGATTCCCATAGTAATGAGTTTATTGAAAAGCCTCGCATTGCACTACAGCTAGGAAAACTCAACTGTACATTCCTAGTTAAGATTAGTGATATTAGAAGAACCAAAGTAATCTGCAGCAAAGAAACGTTGTCATGACTTGAAATCTCATCAGTGCCAGGGACTTTTAACAACAGTGCATCATTGTTTTATAAGAAATGCCCCAGATGGTTCCGTCCCGTTCCTTCAAGGATCGATATCACTACACTTTGGGCAAACCCATAGATGGTGTGCTCTTTCAGCAAACGGAGAAGAGAGTTGATACTTTTAGTTTCAGATCCCTGCTGGTTGTGCATACGCATCCGTCCTGTCAGGTCCCATTACCTGCTTGACCAACAACTGATTACAAATTATAGTCTGATTATTTCTAGTTCAATGATTACAGTCTCAACATCCACATGTTGGCCACCTGATCAGTCTCTGAATTTCACCCATATCCAAATCCAAAGTGCCCACAATGAATGCCTTTGAAGCGACACCCTCAGCTCGTTCAATGAGATGATCCCGATCATGATTCGGCTCAGACAGTGATCATCACAAGCACCTCCCGCCCCGCACACGGAAGACTGACGCCCCAATGCCCTCTGTCTAGTCAAGTCTTAGCTGTCTTTTCTTTTCCTACCGACCATGACTGATAACTAGTCACACACGATAACAACACCTCCCTAATTCAGAAACCAGTAAACAACACCAACATGACTGTCCATACTATTACAGTTAATGCGTGCTCTATGTTTGGCTGCGGTAATTTTAGTTCAAAAGGTAACTGTCTTCTCATCCTATAAAAAAGAAATATATATAGGTCTAGGAAAATCGATTGACCTACTTACTCAGATATTGCGATAACAATCTTTATTTTCTGCGCAGTAATTACTACCTTAGGACTTTGAAGATGTTCCTGGGGAAAAATATGAGGTTTGGAATATACTGCGACCTAACACTGTAAATAAATGAGGTGAAAACTGAACTTTAGCGGTACTCTTTTTGTTGTTGTTGCTTTCGAAGATACATCTTCCGCTTTCTTTACTCGCGAAGTTTCTCTGCTTGCGAGTTTTATGTGGATCTTCTTACAACACTGGGCACACTAAAGAGGGTGTACCTGTATTCTTCTTTAATTAGTGAAATGCAAAGTTTCAAAGAGGACACAGCCACAACTTAAGTAAAGAAAGGTTCATATTATATACGAGTAAATATTTGTTTAGTCAGAGAGTGGTGAACGCTTGAAATGGGGGAGTCAGGGTCAATTAATGTGATCAAGAATAGATTGAATGAGCAAAGTTATTTTTAGATCAAGTTGTATACAGACTTTGCAGAGACTTCTAAACCAGTATAAAGATGTTACGCTAAGTCACCAGGCTTCCCGCTGCGGGAAAAGTCTCGATCTCAACTCCGATGGCAAAGCTGCTGTAACACAGTCTGTTCTCACATACACGGCGTAGGCGTTTAATTGAGATTTGACCAGCACGTTAAACCTACATACGCACGTACGGTGTGTTGTAAATGTAAGCAGGGCATTCCCAATCAGCAGACCCGTGTGAACTTACAGCCTCAAACAAAATCGACTTTAGTAGAAATCTCAACTTTGTTTATGTTTCTTTGTTTGTTTTTTTATTTGTTCGTTGTTTTCTATGGTTTATTTTTGCATTATCTTTTTTTTTTATTTCTTTTTGTTTTACTAATTTGTTTTATTTGTGTGGGAAATCTGATAAATTTCAAATAATACTAAATCAGTTTACGAAATGGTGTATCTAAGACAACAGACAATCACACTACACTCAGAACAGCATTGTTTATTTATGTTTTAGAATTACGACACTATGGTGTGTTTTTTTGGTGTGATTCGGAAACGGAGTATAAATATAGAATTATTGTTTTTTTCTACAAAAGTAACCAAACTTACCCATCAAAGCATTATAAGCAACATCATTAATCATGTAGACATCAAATAGTCGATAACTATTCCACAAGACCCGTAATTAGGCCGGCTGTACATGAAGGTTGAGGGTCAAACAAGGTGGTCAACGGATGTATGTCCTTATTGCCTTGTGGGATATTTGTTCACGGTTAAGGCTTCGTAGTAAACCCTGGGTTAAATTCCGGACCTGGTGTCCCTAAGGCAGTTTGTGGGTGGTTTCATTGCTATTATAACAACTGTATCAGGGCTTGTCGATATATGAAGCCTCGACTCTAACTATACGAATGAAACGAAACAATGCACTGTTTTAAGGACAGTTTTTATTGTTCTTCCGCACACCATGAAATGGCACTATAAACTGACATCATAAAATGACACCATGATCTGACATCATAAACTGACACCATGAACTGACACCATAAACTGATGCATTTACTGATACCATAAACTGACACAATGATCTGACATCATGAAATGGCATTATAAACTGACACCATGAACTGAAACCATGAACTGACACCAAGAACCGGCACCATAAACTGGCACCATGAACTGACACAATAAACTGACACCAAAAATTGACATCATAAACTGACACCATGAAATGACACAATAAACTGACACCAAAAATTGACATCATTAACTGACATCATGAACTGACACAATAAACTGACACCAAAAATTGACAACATACGCTGACACAATAAACTGACATCATGAACTGACACCATGAACTGACACAATAAACTGACACCATAAACTGACACCATGAACTGACACCCTATCCAATTTTAGCAACACGCACAATTAAATATGTTGGAGAAAGATATAGATGGAGGGATGGGTAGGTTGTGAGACTGAAAAGAAGGACGGAACAGTGGGCGATATGAAGGATTCAGTTATTAGAGTGAGTAAATATTTGGAGTGAGGGGTGGTGGGGGGGGGGGGAGAATGATAGAGCGAGAAAGACGACGGAGACGATTAGCATACATTGATAATAATATATTGTTAAATTTTACAGCTTATAAGAACTGGCTCGGGATGAGAAGGTGGGGTTGGGGTTTGAAGTGGGAGGGGGAGGGGGGGAGGGCTATAGGAATGCGAGTACTACTGCAAGTCTGTGTGTATATATATATATAAATATAAATGATCCCAGGCGAAAATGGTGATTTGTTGGTGTTTGTAAGGCTGGTAGATTGGGTCACATCAATTGTTCACGGACACGTATTTCTTTCATTTTGAGTTGTATTTTTTGTGGATGAAAGTTTTTGCCTCTCGGTAAAATACTGTGTGGATAAGTTGCTCCTTCTTGTCCCCTGCTTTGTACAGAGCACTGCTCTTCGTTCCATTTGATTTCACAATGGGAGGGTAGCCAATGTAAAGCAGCTTTTGAATTTCTTTTGATTTATTTGAGTTCTAATCTGGTTTTGCCGCAGCATTTATACACCTCTGGTGTTTTGTATTGCTTCTAGAAGTAATCCGCAAAGAAAACAATCTGAGTTGGCGGGTGTTCGTGTGATCTGGTGAATATTCGTATTGCTTGTTGGAGCACCATAGAATATGCTCTAAAACTAAAATAGATATTTGCAGTAGAGAAAGCCGTAATCGTTATTCTACCATTGCTGTTTCTTACAAAGATGCCTCCTCCAACATCCTTAACTACGCCCTTTGCTGATCCATCTGTCTAGACGTGAGAGTAGTCCGTAGGGCCGAATTTCCTACAATCATCACTTGAGCGATGGTTTTTAGGTGTATATCCAAGTTATATATACGTTTTATTCCTGAGAAATACGTAGTGATTAAGATGTTTTCATGGCTATAGTTTGGCTCCTCATAGTCGGCAAATCAATTTCTGTCAATTGCATTTGGAAAATGTTTTTTTCATTGTGACGATGCAGGTGTTCTGGGTTATGTAGAAAGCTAGTTCACTTCAGCCGGCTATTTGGTCACATTGTGAAGTTTGGCTTGCATATGATGATTTGGCATGCGTATCAACTTCTAGATGTGCACAAACACCTTCTCCTCTCGTCTGATGTCGAGGGAGATTAGTTTAGGGTGCTTCTCCATTGATTTAACTGGGATAGTCCTCGTTATTCCTGTGATTAGTATGAGGCCTGCGTTTTGGACAGTTGTTAAGCATTCTGTTTGTTTTGGACTCAGTTGCCCAAACTAACATGTCATATTTCAAAACTGACCTTACTGTACATGTGTGCCAGTTGTCAATTATGCTAAGTGTTCTCTGCATTATGTATTTCTCAATAGATAGATGTTCTGCATCACTCCAGTCTCAATGGAGAGCTCTGAAGATATGCTTAAGAAGTGTCTCTATAATGTAATTTATGAATATTATGAGAGAAGTGGGCGACATGACGCCTTCTCGTGGAGATTGACACGTTGACTATGGTTTTTGTCGAGTTTCTCACTTACTGTTGGGTGCTGGGAAAAGCCTCTTATCCAGCTGAACATTCTCCTTTCGATTTATTTTAGCAGCCAGAGGAGGTCCATTCTTCCCACATTTTGTCGAAGGCCTTAGATCGACAAAGATAACCAGTACTTTTTGTCTTCTCTTGAAAAGCATCTTATACTCTCTAGGCTATATATGCTAGCTGATTTTCGTAAATAAAGTCCGTTTCCCAATTGTTGGCGTCAATTGCCGTGTAATATATCAATTGCCCTTGCACCGATAAACATGAATGTTTGCACGTGGTCTTATATTTCCAGTGTTCCAACGACTTTATAATTTACATTTTGTCATGTAGTGTTATTTTCTTACAGGAGCTAGTTCCGTTGATCTTTTTTAGCAAAGGATTTGTTTTGTCACTGTAGAAAATAATTTACCGCAAATTTAAAAAATGTCTGTCTTTAGGCGTAGTGGTCTCTCCAATTCGAATGATATTTTCAAAATTAGGTTCCACATAATGTCCTTTTTAATGTAGTTCATGTGTTTTATGAACTGTAAAAAGTAACTGCGCAATTCGTAGACAGAATGTATCAAGATGTACAAGCACATGATATATAGAACATAGAAAGTACATACGTCAGGTGGACTGGTCCAGTTTTATAAATAGATGCTAGAGCAAACCAAGAAATGTCTATAATTCAGTTCTGAGATACATCTTCTATCTGATTGAGATGGCCCTGAAAAGGACCGTTTTGCAAAGGTGGTGGAAACTTCAATTTCTCGGAAAACAAACATGTAAGTTAATTTCTCACTTAATCAGAGTCAGACAATTTCAACACATTAACGACCGCTCTCGGCTGAACGAACGACGTCCATCTTTTTTTCCAATAGTCTTCTTCCTCTTTTAAGACGTGGCTCTCACATTTAGCCCAATAATCTTTGTCTACATTTGAGAGGGTGGCATATGTTAGTTCTTTCATATCGGTTAGTTTGGAAGCTTTTTTCAGCTGCTACATGTCCTTTAACTTTCGCCCAAACGAGTTCAGGTGGGTTTATGTGTGAAGGGTAAGGTGGTAGTCTCAAACACATATGACCACGCTCTTGGATCAACTTGTTAATGTGAAATGTCCTTTTGCGTTTGCTTGATAAAGGAAAACAAATCAGGTTTTAGATACGTTTTGTTAAATGGTATGTGTTCTGTTGTGAGCGCCATCTTTCTTGCATCTTTTGTACTGCATGATGTCCGGATGCTGTCTTCTTGTGTCACTGCGTTGTAGTATGGTGCATTGTCCATTATCAGATAAGAGGGTCTATCTAAGGACGGAAGAATAGTTTTTTTCAATCCACTCTCTAAATATGTTACCATTCATCTCGATTTGATAGTCCCGATTGTCCGTATAATTTGAAAGAAATACAAGTTCTGCATTCTTTACCAGCCCATTATGTCTGCAACCTGCTTGTGCTATTATCAAGCGCTGTCCTTTGCCACTTGGTACTAATCTTTTAATCGTTTCATCCGCTGACTGCCATTCCTTTTAACTTGTGTGGTGAGCATTTATCCAAGTTACATCCATAAACACATTATCATAACATTATTTAGGCATTTCGCGTACTTCACGTAAAGTTTTGCTTCTCACCTCATGCGACTTCTCCCAGATGACCAGTTTGATCGTGTCGTGTGTGACGCCATCCTTTCCTGGGGCTTTCTAAGTCTTTAGTTTTCTTATAGAAACCTTCATGTGAATCATTGTGAATTGGGATGGGATGGGATGGGATTTTATGCCTCACATAATGTGTATGTAATTTCTATTTAGACCGATTGACTTTATATTTGTGAGAGGGATGTAGTGGGTTTTTTCCTTGTAGCAGTCTGCCTTGATATTTGCAGCTATCTTTCCTATGTAGTGTTTTCTATTTCCATTTCTCACAGTCAAGCATGTTCTTCCTTTTGTTTCTTCTTTGAAAATTGTTTTCAGATTTCACAGCTTGCTTGTGTCTTTGTACAAGTTGAGGCCACTTGTAATTTCGTGCCAGTTACTTTGTTGTTCAGCTTTCTTTTTTTCGTCTCTGTGTATTTTCAACTCCCGGGTTCAGCTCCATGGCTTCTCGTGCTTCGCTGTGGTAACTCTAGTTTTTTCAAAGTGTCGCATCAGTAAGGTTTTCAACATGGCGTTTACCACGTAGAATTGATGCCTTTGCAACTTGAATGATTGTATTACAAATACTGTACACGTCTGTGTCTATGTTGTTTGTTCTGTTGGCGTTTTCACAAAGCTAATCCACCGTTTCTGTCAAAAGAGCATAGTTTGCCTTTTTAAAGTTCCTCACTTTCTTTCCAGTGATTGTGAGGGTGATTTGCACACGGCCACTTCCTTCCAGTTTGCTGTTCGCTGTTTATGTATTGAGGTGGTGTATGTCGTCGGTTGCCATTGCAAGATCTGGTGCTCACTTATTTCCATGCTCTGGGGTAGAAATGTTAATACCAAATAACAAGAAAGAAAGAGATTAGCCGACTTACAAGCGACACAATTAGTTTTTTTAATAATGCAGAGTTCATGAGATAATTGTCCCGATGAAAATGAAAGCTACACAATAAAGAAAATTAAACCAGAAAGTTAAAGCCATGACAAATGAATTGCTTTTAAAAAAAGTATGGTATGGCTATAACGAGAAATAAGAAAGATGAGAAAGAAGAGTGCGTCTAAAAAATATTATTATAATAATAAATAAAATTCTGCAAATCGCACCAGGTTAGACCAGAAAAAAAAGATAATTCGGCCGATAGAACAAAGAAGAAACACAGTCTATGTGTAAATAATTAAATATGTTAACAGGTAAAAGAACACAAACAGCGATCGGGGGCTTGATATCGAAAGATAAAACAACATCAATGGAAAGGGAAATACAGTCTAAAGGTGGACGGAAAGCATCAATGTGTTCAGTGCTTGGGAAAGGTCATCAATAAATATACAAGATAGCTGTGATCGGCCAACGATAAATTTATTCAAGACGTAGAACTGAACGGACTACCCATACTTCAATTAACTTAACTGAGCGGTTGTATACTGGTTTAGAATACTATGCAGAATATGTAAACAAGCAGCTTCATTTACATTTCCTTGCTCTAAAAGCTATGTGCATCCAATCAATTCTTAAATGCATTAATTGTCCTTGCGTCCACTACTTCCTGTGGCAATGCATTCCAAGCATTCACCAATCTCTGACTAAAGCAATATTTCCTAATATATAATCTGGACCTTTATGTGGTTAATTTGTAGCTATGCTCTCTTGTTCTTGTATGTGTTTGTAGACGTCAAGTTGCGTGGAATCAATATATACTTTCATTACATGTAACATTATGAAGATTTACGTATATGCTATAACAATACTTATATTACATGTTACGTTGTGAAGAATTACGTATATGTTATACCAATACTTATATTACAAGTTACATTGTGAAGAATTACGTATATGTTATACCAATACTTACATTACATGCTACATTGTGAAGAATTACGTATATGTTATGCCAATACTTACATGACATGTTACATTGTGAAGAGTTACGTATATGTTATACCAATACTTACATTACGCGTTAAGTTTTGAAGGGTCACTTATACTTAAATTAAACATTCTGCTGTGAACAATGATTCACTCTTAGATCTGAACGTGGGTCGCATGAAGCCCACTGATCTAACCTCCTCAGCCCGCTGATGTAACCTCCTCAGCCCGCTGATCTAACCTCCTCAGCCCGCTGATCTAACCTCCTCAGCCCACTGATCTAACCTCCTCAGCGCACTGATCTAACCTCCTCAGCCCACTGATCTAACCTCCTCAACCCACTGATCTAACCTCCTCAGCCAACTGATCTAACCTACTCAGCCCGCTGATCTAACCTACTCAGCCTGCTGATCTAACCTACTGAGACCGCTGATCTAACCTTCTCAGCCAACTGAACTAACCTACTCAGCCTGCTGATCTAACCTACTGAGACCGCTGATCTAACCCCCTCAGTCAACTGATCTAACCTACTCAGCCTGCTGATCTAACCTCCTTAACCCCCTGATCTAACCTCTCCAGCCAACTGATCTAACCTACTCAGCCCGCTGATCTAACCTACTCAGCTTGCTGATCTAACCTACTGAGACCGCTGATCTAACCTCCTCAGCCAACTGAGCTAACCTACTCAGCCTGCTGATCTAACCTACTGAGACCGCTGATCTAACCTCCTCAGCCAACTGATCTAACCTACTCAGCCTGCTGATCTAACCTACTCAGCCTGCTGATCCAACCTCCTCAGCCCGCTGATCTAACCTCCTCAGCCAACTGATCTAACCTCCTCAGCCAACTGATCTAACCTTCTCAGCCTGCTGATCTAACCTTCTCAGCCCGCTGATCTAACCTCTTCAGCCAACTGATCTAACTTACTAAGACCGCTGATCTAACCTTCTCAGCCCGCTGATCTAACCTTCTCAGCCCGGTATTACTTTCAATACATTTAAAATAGGTGTTTTCTCCCACAAACATAATTAGACAGAAGTAAAATGTAAAGTAGAGTTTTACATGAAACACAACTCAAAAGCCATTCAAAATTAAGTCAGGGGTTCAACAGGGTTGCCTACTGTCGCCTTTCTCGTTCATCCTCACAGTAGACTACATTATGAAAGTAACAACAAATGAGAGAAATGGAATCCAGTGGACCTTTAATAAACAGGTGGAGGACCTGGATTAACGAATGATTTAAGCCTTCTGTCTCACAGCCAAATCCAAATGCAAAGGAAACTGGATAAACTGGATTTTACCTCTAAACAAGTTGGTTTGAAAATCCATTAGGAAAAGACAAAAATAATTAGGGTCAATGCAGCAAACACAAAACCAATCAGACTGAGAGGAACGCACTAGAAGAGGTAGAGGTATTTACATACCTAGGAAGTATCATCACCAAAGACAGATAGACAGACGAGGATATGAAAACAAGGATACAAAAAACAAAAGTTGCATTCGGAATGTTGAAACCCATTTGGAACTCCAAGGAAATAAGAAGGAAGACACAAATAAGAATTTTCAATTCAAATGTGAAGCCAGTCCTATTGTATGGAGCGGAAACCTGGAGGATGACCAGAGACAAAGACAGGAGACTACAGTGATTTGTCAACAGATGCCTGAGAAAGAATCTTGGTATAAAATGGTTTGACAAAGTTACAAACGGCAGACTGTGGAAGAGAGCGAGACAAGGTAAATTGGAACAGGAAATTATAGGAAGAAAGTGGAGATGGATCAGTCATACATTAAGAAAGCCCCAAGCCAGTATCACTAGGCAATCCCTGTCATGAAACCCCCAGAGAAGAAAAATCATAGGCAGACCAAGGAATGCACGGAGACGAGATCTGGAGGCGGAAGTAAGAAAAACGGGAAACAAGCTGGAAGGAAGTGGAATAGAGCGCATAGGACAGAGCTGCTTGGCGAGGGTTGCTTGATGGCCTTCTGCACCCCTGGGCGATAGAAGGCGAAAGAGAGAGAGATATCGTTTGAAAAACTCTCATTAAAAAAAACATTTTATATAAACATCTCTGAAAATAAGAATTACTCATATGTTCTACTGAATAAATAATTCTCTTAATCAAGATAGGTCCCACCTGACTCATCTTTTTTTTTACATTTGACCCAATCAGGCTGTCTACTTGGCTCTATTTGATCTATTCAACAAGTCTGACAGGCTCATTTAAAAGAACATTATTGGAATCTGTATTAACAGAAAATAGATCCTACCACACAATTCGGTTAAGTCGTGCAAGCTGCTAATAGGTTTTCTCTTTAGCTGGCGGGCGTCGAAAATCTTATAATAGTTGTAAGTCACACGGTTATGCTGGATAGATATCATCATCATCAAATGCCGTCTTCGCGTCAAAGTTTGATGGCAATGGATCTTCAGCTGAATCTGCCCCGTGCTATGCTAGTACACATAGTCAAACTATCCCGACCAACATCCTGTTTTTGTCTGTCCGTCTGTACATCTGCTGTCCTCTGACTCTCTTTCCTTCCACTCTTTCCTCCAATATAACTTTCAGCTAACTCTCTTGTCGCTTGTAATGGCCAAAATATTGTATTTTTCTGATTTTTATTTCCTTCCGAAGTATTTTCCCACCTTGTTGTACAATGTATTGCTTTAATTTATTTTGAAGATTGCCAACATATGTATGTCTCTCGTTTCATCGGACAGTTCAGTAAAAGATTTGAGAATAATTGTGCACTGACGCATCTGAGAATAACTGTGTACTGAGGGATGTGAGAATAATTGTGCACTGATGCATGTAAAAATAACTGTGCACTGGGGAATGTAAGAATAACTGTGCACTGAGGCATTTGAGAATAACTGTGCAGCAGGATGAATACTTGAATAGATGACATCTTAGTTATTCTTAGTTCTTAGACGACATGTAATTCTACAGAGGCTGATGCGCCTGTGCAGGTCCCAGTTCTGACATGAGCTGGTTGTAGCCAGGAGAAGAAATTCCTGCTAGGCTAAAGCAACTTATGACTCCGCTGTGTTGAGACAAGGGCGACGTAGGGTGGTTAATCGATGTATGAGTCTATCTTAACAGACTCAAACACTAGAGTAAAGTAGACCCGCCCTATTAGGCGTCAGCTATGCTGCTCTAAACAAACCACCTAACCATGGCCGGTGTTATGCCATGTCACACAGTTAGTCGCCTTTTTCGACATGCTCTCTGTGAGGCAGTGGTGCTATTCTTGACCTTGTCATACATAAAGACACCGGCGGACCACTCGGATAACATCACAAATATTAATTGGCAGGCAGACAGACACACACGAAGAGATCTACAAAAGCAGAGATATTGATATATTATGTACAGACAGATTGTATCAAAAGACAGATTGACAGATAGACATACAAATGTATTACTTTTTTTTTTATTCCGTTCGTCTTATCTCTCTATTCCCCAAGGCGGTTTGCGTTTCATTGTGGTTTTTATTTTGCGCCTGTCGACCCAGTGCATCCGACTTCAGCATGCATTTTATGCAAGAGTCTGCTTCCTCCTGCATTTTCTAAGGGTTTGCGTCCCCGGGGTAACGACCGGTGCTGTGATGGGGAACGAACCCAGCATCTTCTTGTTGTGAGCCGTGTCACTTAAGCACTAGCCCACGCCGTCCCCTTTATATAAATATACAAGTGTATAACACATAACGAGACAAACAGACGAAACAGTTAAAAAGATGAACGGACAGACAGACATATGTGTACACATATAATATACACAGTGCAAATTGCAAGAATGTAGACAATCCAGTTATTGAGAGAAGTATTCTCGTGCCAATATGGCTGTCGGCTGTTTATATTGTTTCGCAACACAAAGAAAACATGCCTCTGTCTGTTTATCATGTACAGTTTCCAAAAGGTTCGTCCTGAGCCATTTGAATGGATAAATGATGGGCGTTGCTGCATATATGAATATATGTTTACCAAAAGGATTGAAGATGTTATGGCCACATTCCAGGATTATAAGTAAGGACTGCTTGACACCCGCTTGTACAGGGTGGGTGTGTTATACACCAATATCACTGTAAACATGTGCAAAACCATGGTCGTGTCTGACACTTGTCTGTGAGCACATTTACGCTGAGGTGCTTGCTCGTGTTGCACAAGGCGTTGTTACTTGCGCAATCGTATTGTTTTTGTGACGAATGTGGTGTTAAATATCATGGTTATTTTTTTAGTTATTTATTTGTTCGTTCCGGAAATAACTTGAGGTTGACGTAAGAAAAACATGGATGATCTGGAAAGAACAAGGTGTTTTGGTAAGAGCAGTTATAGATGGCGCCTAACTGGCTGTGGGTCTTCTTAGCTCTAGTGTATTAATCTATTTAGATGAACTCTCACATCGGTAAAAAGCACCATTCAAGAAACTGGTTGTATACAGATTATGTAGAGTCTTCTAAACCAGTATAAAGACGATAAGTTAAGTTAACTGGAGAATATAGCACAGAATACGCCTGCTGGGATATGGTTAGTTGATGATCTATGGTCCATAAGAGCATAGAAGAAGGCTTCAGGTGTAGTTGTGGTAAAGATGCGCCTATGCAGCGAGCGCTCGTCGCGCCAATCAACTGTGTCTACGATGAATAGCTGTTGTCCAGGCTGCATGCAGTAAGGGTAGTGTCATTCCTGTTATACCCAGCAAGAAGGGGCGATGTTGGCAACGGGGTTTGGTCCATGTAAGAGAGGGCTGCTTAGTTTAGTTTAGGTTTCTCTCAACTTGTGCAGTGGAGCCGCGTGGTAAGCTTAAATCGTTCATCCTTATGCCCAGCGCGTTGCATCGGTCAATGTGAGCGCGTGTCGCTGCATAATCAATATCATGTCATCTATCCATCTGCTTCTCGGCCGCCCCCTTTGCCGTGTAACCAGATTTACCAGTCTTGTAAGCCACCAGTGGAAGTTGATGAGCTTGCAGACTCCTGAGATGACCAAACCAACTTATTTTCTGGAAATGTATTCGATTGTTTACCACTCATAATGCCCAATGGCCTGCTTCACGACCTGGTGGGCAATACGTTCTCGAGAAGTTGTGTCACGTACTCGAGTATGGACATACATCTATGGCGGTGTGTGGTGTAAATGTTATCCAGGCATGTGAGCCGTGTGACATCGACGTTTGGGACCCGATCGTATCAGTGGATGTTGAGAATACACTATGGTTGTGCATCTGAAAAGCTTCGATCGCTTCTGGTCCTGCTCCAGGATAGTCTAGGTTTTCGAAACATACAACATGATTAGAAGGACACACGTATTGTAGATGTACAGCTTCGTTACAAGTGATAACCTCCGCTGGAGGCACAGACATTCGTAGTAGCGTTGGCCATGCCTATTCTTCTAAATAAGTCCGTGCAACGGTGTGAATCGCAGTTTTAGCTGCTGCCCAGATAAATATAGTCGGCATTTATGTAAGCTCCACCGAGGACTAGATTTATCTAGGCTTTCTTCTCTTTTTCTACCTGATATAAACTGCAACATGAGCTACAGAGTATTCTAGCCTAGGTGAGATAGATCGTTCATTACTAGCCTCTTAATGCAAACTCTCAGCGTGGTATTTGTTCTAGCCTCACCTCTAGCTAGAAACACTGGAAATCACTCATGCAAATATGTGCGGAAATGTTTCTCTCATTTCCCTCTGTCTCCTAATCGCATTCCCTCTCATAGTCTCCGGTCGGAACTCCGCGTGTGTCGACACAAACCGCATCTGCTTCTGAACACTTTGGCAATATATGTGAGAGCCCTCGTAAAGAACAAGTTTAACTTCATCAACAACCGCCTACATTATACGTTAACAAATGTACACACCAATGCATTACTGAAACTCTATTCTGGAACGCACTGCCACTCTTGAATCCAACCTGAGTCTTAGTTGTTTCGTCATTCATGTCGATAAACGTTTTCTTTTCGGGCGTCTCTTGTCTCCTTGTGCCGTCCTCTAGATCCCTTGTATCTTGATACGAACAATACACAAAAATTGTTTTTATCATTTCGGCTTCGCATCTGAGTGGTCCTGGATTCAATACCCAGTAGAGGCGGAAATGTTTTTTTCAGACCGCAACGGTTTCCGGGTCGATCCAGCCTTAAATGGGATACCGGTTCAGTCCGGGAAGTAAAATAGGCGAGGGAGAGGAGATGCCTACCGCCCTAATATAGCCGAGCCTTTGAAATGTGGATCGCTAACGTCTCACACCCCTCCGGCAGTAATGCTATGGTTTACTTTTTTTATTTTTTTTATTTTTTTACATTTGTATATTCAATCCCACGGATTGAGCAGCGCATGAGCTGCAGTGGTCAGCGACCCATAGCTGACTGCTAGCGTCAGGGCCAGCGAACCAGAGCTGTTAAGACCCTTCTACACCTCCACGCGGTGATCCTGGATAACAGGCTGCAGCAGGGCAGACTGGCTAAGGAGAAGGCATCGAAGAGGGAATGCTAACCCGGTACTCAAAAATTGTTTGCTGAAGTCGGATGTGTTGGACCGAAAGGTGCAAATACCGCAGTCAAGCTGTAAACTACGACACAACGTATTCCGTTCTCTAGACTACATTCTGCTACTTAAGCCCTTTCAATGTTTGGTAGTGGGAGATTGAGAACGAACGAAGCCAAGCCAAGCCAATCCCACGGAAACATAATATTAGGGTAGTTATGTCTAGCTAGACCCCAGCTCTACACGTAATAGTTCCCGAAGGCACAACGTCTCGGTATAATATACGACTAACGACAACTGATCAATCATGAGGCTGCATAGCTCTTTGACTGTTAATGAAATAGACAAGACAGATAACGATTATGAACTTTAATAACATTTCTCTTTTGTGTGTTCCATTTCAGGAGAGCCACGTCATATCTTAAAAACAATTTGCTGCAATATTTAAAGACGATGGAGGACGTTCTTCGAAGCATCATCTGTGTTTAATGACATTTGGCAAACCAAGGAGGGCAGCTCTCGATTGTTACTTGTGGTTTCAACAAGTACAGTTGCATACCTGAGTTAAATTTCACTTATGTGTTATGCCAGCGAGCTTGTAATTAATAAGCGAGTGGATCCAAATACCAACCACTTTAAGACACTGGATATAAGAAATATTGCTTGAAACTTCTTTCACAGTCTTCATGGAAAGTTGAACAACAGAAAAAAACACGTGACCTACAAAAACACAAGTTTTAAAACAGATGTCCGGCCAACTGTCACACATGTTGGAATAATTGTAAACAATTTATTGGTGGTTTAGTATAAAATAGAGTTCATCTGATGAGACAGAGCAAAAGACATTTTGGTATGATGACGTCAGTAAACATTAACAAAGGAAAAACTCCAGATAGTAAAATTTGCGTTTTGGGTAATCCGAGCGTTGGGAAATCAGGTACAATGTATTCTTGTGCGTGTTATTTAGTTGTACGAATGTACAACATTATTATTACATTTTCATTTATTACTATAGATAAATGTATGATTTATTCAGAAATACCTGCGATCTTAAAAACAATATATCTCAGCATTTATGAATTATAATTTAATGAAATAACACATATATAGTTATTGTAAGATTCAAGTTATGTCATATTTTTTCAGTCATATGAATAAATAAATGTGATGGTATTTTTTACTTATTCGCTTTAAATTGAAAAAGTGTATGTCTTCTCTGGATATTATTTTAAGAGTTCAACGGTCACATATTTCTATAAACCTCATATTGCAAGTTTGTTTTCTGAAAGTCATAAATGTACACTATTACAGCATTGGAAAGTATCGAGACGTGTTGCAGTTTTATAGTACTACGTCAGTATTATGATTATTTTGAATGTGTCAGGACGTAACAGACATATAGAGTGTCGTTATTATTTGAAAGACTTTCAAAGTTAAATTAGTTACACTCAAAAACATACAAATACAATTGCATACATATTTCTGATGTGGGGCTTAACTATGGAGTCTGTATAATCGTATTTCACACTCAGAGACAAAAGCAATGCATGCAATCTATCTATGTTATTTGAGCGCCAAACATGGCGCAAAAGACAGAAACAAGTGATCTCCAGGTTGAACAGTGTGACGCCACTTGTCTAAGTTCCTGTATGTTGTAGGCTGCAATAGGGAGGACTGGCTAAGGAGAAGGGATAGAAGAGGAAAGGTTAACCCGGTACTCGAAAAATGCCTGCTGAAGTTGGATGTGTTGAACTGAAGATGCAAATATCGCAGTCAAGCCGTAAACTACTACACAACGCATCCCGCTCTCTGGACTACATTTTGCTACTTAAACTCTTTGTAGGGCTTGGTAGTGGGAGATTGAGATCGAACGAAGCCAACCCAAGTCAAGACCCATAGTTGAGCCCTCTTTGATGATCACTATATGACGAATTTTTTGACCGTCCTGTATTTCTGTTGCCCGCTAGAGCCAAAATAATTACATGCAATGGAAGAATGTTGTCCGTCATTCTTCTTCTTCTTCTTCTTCTTCTTCTTCTTCGTACGCTGTCAGACGTCAACTTGAATTTGTTCGAAGAAAGTTTACTGAATAGATGGTACTGCAGTCTGTTGTGACCTGTGCGGAGTCTGAAGACCACGACCTGCTCTCGTCTGTTCAACTGGTAATAGGCATCATTTTTTATGTCGCCAGTATGCTCTGTTTCCCATTTAACCATGTATCTGGCCCTAATAAACCTTTTGGACTCTTCGTAGGTGACACTAGACTCTGGTTATGGTAATCTTGCACCTTCTTTTGCCAGTATGTCTGCCTCCTCGTTGCCTTTGAATGTTACAGTGGGATGGAACCCACTGTACCACTACTCTTTTTGGTGCGGACTGCTGGCATAGTTGACAGAGTACTGCTCTTAAATCATTAAGTTCTGTATTTTTCTGGCTATTTAGTACTGTAACCACGGATATGGCATCTGTAAACAGGACTATCTGGTTTCATTGCTTTCGCCTGTCAGCATTGATTCTACTGCAGCCTTCAGTGCCTCTGCCTGCGCTCTGAAATTGCTTGAGAATTTCCCAGTTGCACCTGACAGTGTTATATTTCTACCGTTTGTTAGGCTCAGGGATACCCATCCCAATCCATTCTGTGTTGTATTTGTTACAGAACCGTCGGTGTATGCATTGATTCAGTCCATGCTTGGGTAGTATTTTACTATGTACCTCAGGGTTATGTCTCTTCTTTCTTTTCCAGTCTGGCTGTTCTTGTTTCCAATACCTGGTATATTTTCTACTACCTCTGGAATGATATGCTGCTTGAAGGTGGGTTTGCGTACAGTAGGGATGGGCTTTGGTGTTGTTATGGTGTTCATAGGGTCTTCGCTCATCTTTGTTTCGACTATTTCTGCAAAGTTTCTCCGCTTTAGTTTCCCTTTTCCAAATCTATTTAGTCTCTGATGCATTGGATGGTCTGTCAGTCTTCTGAGTTTCTCTGCTCGCTACTGGGCTCTGCAGATTTGTAATCTTTGCAAGTTCTACAATTGGCGTTGACTTCATGCCTCCTGTTATAACTCTCAGGGCTTGGTTTTGAAGTTTGCTAATTTTATCGAAGTTCACCTTTACTGCTGTTGTCCATGCCGAAATGCCATACTCGAGAACTGGTCTCACTCTTCCAGTGTACACTTTCTTCAGTATCTCCTTCGTCTACTCCCTACCTTGTGCCAGCAAGTTTCCTCATGATTGCCATTCTTTGTCTTGCTCTCATTCGTTTCTCTCGATCTGACTTTTCCATGTCATTCGCCGATCAAATGTGACGCCCAAGAATTTTGGGTTGTCTTTTAGCCGCAGGTATTTGCCATTAAGACCTATTTTGGTGTTCTGTGGTTTTTTTGAAAGGGAGAATATCGTACATGTTGTTTTTTCTTCATTTATTTTGACCATCCATAATTTCGCTAACTCCTTCAGCGATGTTAGGGCCTGCTGCATCCGATTGTTTGTTATGGTGAGATTTTCATTAGAGGTCCACAAAGCCAGATCGTCTGCAAACATGGAGCTGTGGACTCTTCTTGGTATATTCTCTATGATGTTGTTTATATACACCAGGAAAAGTGTGGGTGACAGTACTCCCCCTTGGGGTACTCCTTGCTCCAGTGTCACCTTTTTGCTCATCTGCCCTTGTACTTGAACTCTGGCTGTTCTGTTTTCGAGGTAGTGGCTGATCCATCTGTACATTTTTCCAGATACTTCACTTCTTCGTAGCTTGACCTTTAGTCCCTCTTTCCACACCTTGTCAAATGCCTTTTCTAGATCCACCCAAACCGCTACTGTATGCGTTTTCTCTTGGTAAGCATCCTCTATTTCCTGCGCTATCAGATTTATATGGTCCTCAGTGGATCTGTGTT
Organism: Ariolimax columbianus; assembly: GCA_036924085.1. NCBI lineage: Eukaryota > Metazoa > Mollusca > Gastropoda > Stylommatophora > Arionidae > Ariolimax > Ariolimax columbianus. The sequence continues at coordinate 39,733,201 of JAVGWX010000017.1, forward strand.
GTCTAAATCCTGCTTGATGTGGAATTAATATGTGTTTTGCTTCCAGGTGCCACATCAGTCTGATGTTTATCATATGCTCCATCAGTTTACCTACACAGCTCAGTAGACTGATAGGCCTGTATCCATTTTGATCTGTTCTTTCTTTTTGTTTCTTTGGTACTGGTATAAGTGCAGCATCTTTCCATGCCTTCGGTACAATTCCCCTTTTCCAGCTTTGGTTCAGGACTGATAGTAACTTCCTCTTTGCTGTTTGGCCCAGCCCCATCAGCATTTCGTTTGTTACGCGATCTTTTCCGGGCGATTTCTTTTTCTTTTAAGTTCTCATGGCCTCATTAATTTCATTCATGGTTAGTTTTGCCATCATGTGCTCCTCTGGTGCAATCTTGATGTTGTCATGGATCTTTGGTTCTTCACTTATGTCTGTATGCCTGTCTGTGGGGACATCAATGTGGTTTGCTCTGGCATAATATTCTATAAAAGCGTTTGCTGTGTTTTTTTTCAGTAAGCATGTTGTCGCCCTGCTTGATAGTAATTTTGTTTATTTGATGGTATTTCGTCATTCATGGCTCTGACTAACTTCCATAGTTTGTTCCCTTCTTTATATAGATTGAGGCTTTCTGTTTGTTTTTCCAACTGTCTCTTGTTATTTGGTGCAGTGTTCTTTTGTATTTCGCAGTGATGGCCTTGAGGGAGATATTTGCTTCAATAGATTGCTCTCTCTCTCTCTCCTCCGTGTTCCTAGCGTTTGAGACTTCATCCTCAGCTTTATGCAGTTCATGATTCCAATATCTCTTATAGTTTTTCCTTGCCCCTCTTTGGATTGTCTCGGTGGCTGCTTGCAGTATCGCTTTGGTTCGTCATTCTAAGCACATGACCAATATGTGTTCACCGTTTTGTTTCTTATGATGGTAGGAACAAATGACTTGTTTGTGATTGTTCTTCCTAGCTTGTTGATCTTGAATTATTCCCAGCTAATGTTCACAAACGCTCTCAAACAGCGCTTTAGTTTTACAGCGTTGATGGCCTGGTACAGCAGCTTACGTCCATTCAGAAGTACAGTGAAATCAGAATCTTTTCCTGAATATAACAAAAACAAAGATAATGTCCATTGGCACACACAGACCCCAACCAAAGATAATGTCCATTGGCACATACAGACCTCCAACCAAAGATAATGTCCATTGGCACATTCAGAACTCCAACCAAAGATAATGTCCAATGGCACATACAGACCTCCAACCAAAGATAATGTCCATTGGCACATACAGACCTCCAACCAAAGATAATGTCCATTTGCACACACAGACTACAACCCAGGATCAGTATGGGTAAATAAGAAATTGAACGTGGATTACTTTGAATTCCTTGGCTCTTTGATAACATACGATGGGGACTGTGCAAGGGAAAAAAAGGAGATGATTGTCCATAGCGATGCAAAAACTGAATAATATGCACAATGTGTGTCATAATACTAACAAAGTATTACAATTGAAGATCCTCAGAACATGCGTATTCCCGGGGGCAATGTACGGATGTGAGGCATGAGCCATCACACAAATATTAAGAAAGAATATTGAGGCTTTCGAGACAAAAGGCTACAGGAGAATCTTCAAAATACCTTGGGTAAAGAAAATAACAAATAAAGCCATCTTGTGAGATCTCAGTGTTGCAGAGAACTGGCTTATAAACCAAGTTTTGTCTCGGTAACCTCAAGCGCCATGACGGACTGCACAAAACGGTTCTAGAGGGTATTGTTCCAGAAAGACAGGGTAGAAGTCGACCAAGACGTATGGTTGGAATGATGGTGGCACGGTAGACTTTGATTTTGATCTTTACGCATATTCCACGCGTTTCCCACACCATCTAGCGCATTCTACCATAGGCTGTGCTGGCCCTTGCTTTTCTGCTTGCCACCTTATCGTCGAGGTTGACAAATCTCGACAGTGTGATGCCCAGATACGTGAATTTGTCTACGACATTCAGCGTTTGCCTGCTGACTGTAGTCTCTGGTTTTGTGTACGGCATGCCTGGTGCTGGTTGGTACATGACCTCTGTTTTTTTTTTTGCATTTATGGTTAGGGCAAAGTCGCATGCCGCCTAGAACCGGTCCATTCCAACCTGCATATTCAGTTCTGAGATGCTTATCAGAGCGCAGTCGTCAGCAAATACAAGTTCCCTGATTATGTTGCCAGCCACTTTGGTTTTGGCCTTCATTCTTCTGGGATTGAGTAGCTTGCCATCCGTGTGGTACTTTATGGGTATGCCAAGCTCCAGTGATCTGAAGGCGTTTGTCATCGTAGCCGCGAAAATCATGCTGAACAGGGTCGGGGCGAGCATACATCCTTTTGCTCCGCTGTCCATTACACGAGCACACATGCTGTTTCACCATAGCTATGAACTTGTTGGGGCAGCAAAACGTGGACATTATCATCCACAGCCCTCCTCTGTTTACTGTATCAAATGTCTTTGTCAAATCAACAAATGTGGTGAACAGGGCCTGATTTTGTTCCCGAAACTTCTCTTGTACTTGGCGAGCGGCAAAAATCATGTTCACTGTTCCTCTTCCTCTGAATCCACATTGGCTTTCTTGGGAGATGCCGGCTTTGTTCAAGGTGTTTGTTGAACCTGTTTAGCAGTAAGCGCGCTAGGATTTTGCCTGCTATGGAGAGTAGCGATATCCTACGATGATTGCCGCATTACTGCCGGTTGTATTTTCTCTAGTACAGATGAACGATTGAGGCGTATGTTCTTCTAATGTAATGGTTTAGTAACGTCGTATACTGCAACTTGGACTCTAGTCCAGACACAATAGCTGCATATCACTTCACTTGCGGATTTTTAGTGTAAGCCGTTACTGCACCCAGATTCCACCTCCTACATACATACATACATACATACATATGTACATAAATACATACGTACATACATACATACATACATATAAATATATATATATATATATATATATATATATATATATATATATATATATATATGGGATCAAGACGCTGAGCAGCGCATGAGCTGCAACGGTCAGCGAACCATAGCTGACTGCTAGCGTCCGGGCCAGCGAACCAGAGCTGCCAAGATCCTTCTACACCTACATTCCATCATCCTGGATAACGGGCTGCAACAGAGCAGACTGGCTAAGGAGAAGGGATCGAAGAAGGAATGCTAACTTGGTACTCAAAAAATGATTGCTGAAGTCGGATGTGTTGGACCGAAATGTGCAAATATCGCAGTCAAGCTGTAAACTATGACACAACGCATTCCGTTCTCTGGTCTACATTCTGCTACTTAAGCCCTTTTAGGGCTTGGTAGCGGGAGATTGAGAACGAACAAAGCCAAGCCATATATATATATTGCACTTTTCGTAATTGGCAAACCGTTTTATTCCCACCGATACCGATTCTTCTGAGGTATCTACTCATTGTTGTATGTGTACTATCGTAAGTATTAATTCCAGAGCTTTCTATCAAGAATATATAAAGGTTGCTGCGCATACGTAGGTTTCTGGTCTGTGTTAATAGAGAGGTCGGATAGCCCGTAAAGTGCAGAGCCTTCTACTCTAAATGGGTTTTACTTCTCAGTTTTACTGCAATCTCATACATTATATTTTTCACTTCAGTTACTCGGTTAAACTGCAACCTCCTACCACACAACTAATATTTTTCATATTTTGTACTCAATTTTGCTGTTCGTTTACATTGCCTGATCCTACAATTTTGCTAGCAAAACTCAATTTGACCCAGTGTTATCTAACGTTTTTCATGTTGGTGAACTCGGAACACAACTTATTTTGTTTCCCAGTGTATACGCCTTGACAACATACGCTTGACGGAAATAAAGATGATTAAGCATATCGTGTTCTATCGCTAAATATATGTAACCTCGACGTCTCTTTATGTGCCGGTTAGTTGAGACTAATGTTTGGGCAAGGCTATTCATGTGTCACGTCTGCAGAGCTATCGGTCTTGTTTCTTCGTAATTCATTACTGGTGATATCAGTTGTTTTATCTTGATATATGCTAAATTGTAACTGTTTAATAGGTCAGACCTTCAATCTCTTTTGATACATAGTGACAACCTGTAAATTATGCACAAATTATTATAGAATGTGATAAAGTAACTTGCTTTAATTACATAGATGTGATGTCTACTCCCTGCTGGATAGATTGAGAGTTTGAGAAACGTAACACAAAGTCCAACTCAACTGGAGGAGGTGGAAACTTGGTAAAGTAACGGCTTCCACGAAACATCCGCTAGTGAAGTGGGATATGCAGCTGTTGTGTCTGGACTAGCAAGCCAAAAAGCAGTATACTAATGTTACTAGGTGGACGGTGTGGCCTAGTGGTTAAGTGGCACGGCTCACAACCAGAAGGTGCTGGGTTCGATCCCCATCACAGCACCGGCCGTTACCCCGGGGAAGCAAACGCTTAGAAAAATGCAGGAGGAAGCAGACCCTTACATAAAATGCATGCTGAAGTCGGATGCACTGGGCCGACAGGCGCAAAATAAAAACCACAGTGTAACGCACACACACCTTGTGGAATAGATAAATAAGGCGAACGCAAAAACCAAACCAAAAAAAACAACAACAAAAATGTTACTAAACCATTACATTAGAAGAACATACTGGAAACGTTAAAAGACTACGGAACAGGCAATCAGATAAAATAGTTATTTAAAATGTTAGTGGACGGTGGAAAGGAGTCGATACTTATATAATTTAGGGGGAAAAAGAAGACATCAGTTCTAGAGAAGTCTGATATAAGAAAACAAAAAGGTACAGAACATGAAAGAGACCATGGAAACTACGCATTGGTGTTGAGCTGTGTTGATACACAGAAAAGAGCCAAACATGATGTAGATTTTCTTGCACAACGAGAGGAAAAACAAATTCATCGTAAAAGCAGAATACATCAGTGAAAGACTAATAAGGTTACAGTAGAAAGCAGAAAAACATAAACTATGCTTTATGTCTAAGTCCCATGAAATCACAAAAGTTGTGAGAATCTCTATCAGTGTCGTGTATCCGTTATCAATTCAGTAAATGAAAAAGGTGATCTGATCGTAACGGTTGATTGTAATGGTCAAATAGGACAGAGAAGAGATCATTATATGAACAATTCGAAAGAATAGTCAATGACATTTATTTAGGAGTTGAATAGTAATTAGGAAGTGCTTATAAATGTGTGTAAATAAATAACAGGAATGTTACTAAAATAGTGCATGGAAAAGTTATATTCGCAGAAAATCGTATTTCGGGACATAAACTGACTCCTTAGTAAGGGTCATGATGATCGACAGAATGCGCATGTGCAATATAGCATACAACATGGCCGCCCCACTGTCGACTTGTGCCATGGAAGAACAACGACGCGTTATTCGTTTGTAGTCAGGGGGTGGGAACCCTTCTGAACTCTACAGAAAATTGAAGGTGCAGTACGCAGACAGTTGTTTGAGTTAGGGGAAAGTGTTTAAATAGGTAGAAGGGTTTCAAATTGGAAGCCAAAACGTAATTGATGAACCGTGGAGTAAGACATCAGTATGTGTGATAACTGACACAGTGAAACAACAGCTCTACATGCTAGCCCGTGGCAACAGGCGAGACACTATTGATGAAATAGTGTCGTAGTTTTCAACATGAGTCACGACGTCAAATTGCCGATGATGACCACGGTTAAATGAAAGTGTAAAGCAGATGAGTCTCAACGCAGCTAACAGCGAGGTAATGGAGGCGGTGCAAAATTAGTTAGTCACACTAAAAGGCTTCTTTCTATTGGACTATCCACAAAATACTGGACAGAGGAAACAAATTCGTTGGCAGACAGGGAGACTATGTAGAAAAATAAGACACAACAGATGTTTGGTTAATACTCTTTTAAAAAAGGTTTTCATAAAATTCCTGTTACTTAATAACTGTCCCTCGTATGTCGTGAGACCGATCTAATAATAATAAACATTTTCTACCACCAAATAAAATCATATCAAATTATAGTATACGTAAAACAAGCTAGATGTAATATCACAAAATTTATTACATATTAATAAGTCAAAGGTAAAGAATACATACGACAGACTCCAGAGTTATCCATAACATATGTATATAAATACTGATCAATCATCAATAGCAATAGAAAAGTCAGCTAAATATTTACAAAATAGAAGGGGAAGCTACTACAGTCTGTTTAGAAAGATGGTCCTTCGACTTCATTTAATATCTCAAGATCCTTTGCACTGATCATCAAGAATTGGTGCATTTGTTCGTTTGTGGACCACGTTACTGGGACTTAATAATTTACAAATGATACAAGTACAGTCGTTTTCTTTTTAGTTTCTTTGTACTTTTTACCAAACAAAACTATTCAGTTTAGGTCAGGTGCCATCTCCGCATCGAAGGTTGGCTCCAATGGATCTCCAGTGTACTCTTGCCGTTATTGTGCAATCTGGGAGGCTTTTTCCAGTCCCTTTCCTGATATTATCCACTCACTTAAAGCAGTTTCTGGCTCTTGAACGACTGCCTTCTACCCTACCCTCAAGTGTGGTATTCAACAAAGAGGTATGTCTTGTTATATGACCAAAATAACGCAACGGTCTAACCCTGATTTCGGTCATTAATTCACTTTTCACCCCCAAATTTTCCAATATCTTCAAATTTGTTTTCTTATCTTTCCAGGAAATGCGAAGCAGTCTTCTATATACCCACATTTGGAAATCTTCAATACTCGTTTCCAACTTGTTATTCAGTGTCCATGTTTGTGCGCCACAAAGTAGTGACGAGTATACAGAACAGCTGACAATTCTCATTTTCAAATTCTGATTGATCTGTTTGGATGCCAGTATGTGTCGTGTGTTGTCGAGTACATCTTGGCCATACCTATTCTCTTTCTGATTTCTTTTTCACAGCTGCATTCTTCCGTTATTATATGACATATTCGAGTAGTTGATCTTTTATTTGTATCTGCATACATGGTTTTGTTGTGACTTTTACCAGTTATCATAGTCTTTGTTTTCTTTATATTTATGTCGAATCCAAATTCTTGACTTATTGTATATATATCTTAAATTGTTCATTGCCACTCCTCCAATAGTAAGCTCTGGCATCCCCTCTATCTGTTTGGATATTTGTTCTGTGTAAGTATTAAAAAGACAAGGGGATAATACACATCCCTGTCTCACTCCTCTTTTTACATCTGTACTTGGGGAGCATAACTTTCTTGGTTTTGTTTTAGCAGTTTGTTCCCAGTAAAGATTACGAAGCAGTCTTGTGTCTTTACCATCTAGACATTTCTTAGAGACATTTCATTAATTTATCATGTTGGACTGTCAAAAGCCTTGTGGTAGTCTATAAAGTAAATATAAATGTCATTATGTATTTCTATATATTTTTATGTCAAAGTTCGCAAACAGAAATGTTCTTCCCTTGTTCCATTAAACTTTCGAAAACCAAATTGTTCTTCTGAAACTTCCCTCTCTATTTTACCTCTTTTTCTCTCCTGCATGATCTTGAGTATTATTTTAATTGTGTGACTCCTTAGACTTATTGTTCCAAAGTCTGAAAATTCTGTTGCACGAGGTTTTTTTCCTGAGTGTTATACATATATGTTTTCATATCTGTTGGTACGCATCCAGTATAGTATTAGTCATTACACAGATCAGTAAATATATCTATACCAAATTCCTCTAGAGCCTCTATCATTTCTGTGTTTATCGAGTCCGACCCTGTTGCTTTTTCTTCTGTCGTAGTTGTTATCACACTTACCACCTCCGATCTTAGGATGCTGGGTCGTTCATTATCATATGTTGATGGCTTGGCTCCGCGACTGTCCTCAAAAAGCTCTCTTGTATATTCCGCCCATTTGTTTGATATGTCGTTCTGATCCATCAAAATGGCTCCATTCTTATCTTGGATGCACCCCCAACACTGGATTACCTGTGTCTTGTTTGTTGTTTTCTTTATTTCTATATGCATTTCTCTGGTATTGCGTTTTAGTACCATGTCTTCTATTACCTTGCATTTTTCTTCTCACCATTGCTCTTTAGCTAGCCTGCACATCTCTTTGTGTAGTGGTGAATATGCAGGAGTCTTTTTAGCCTTTTTCTATCTGTCATTTTAGTTAAGATGTCATCTGTCATCCATTCTTGGTTTTTTTTTCTCCAATCTCTTTATCTGGTAATGATTTATTTGCTACTTGGATACTGGTTTTTATACGTTCCCATTTAGTGTTTATTCTCCTCTCTATATTTCCTTCCTGATCCTCTGATTGAAAGTTTTCATATATATTCTTTACTGCTACCTGGTACTTTTGCCATATATCTGGTTCCATTAGGGCTAACTTGTCTTAATTGTGTCTTTGTCCCTCCGCACTCTGTGATTTTGAGTTGTATATACATTTTCACACAAACTGGATTGTGGTCTGAATTGATGTCTGCTTCTGGATATGTCTTGGTGTTTGTGACAATATTTCTTAACCTGTGTCATATAATAAAATCAATTTGATCTCTTGTCCTATCACCTGGATTTTTCCATGTATTTAATTTTCTAATATGGTGTTTAAAAAAGTGTTACAAATACTAAATTTGTTTTTCTCGCAGAATTGTATCATTCGTTCTCCTCTTTCATTATGATTGTGTCCCTACAAATGAAAATTTGATGTAATTGCATAAATAGAACAGTTTTAAGAAGCCGTGGTCGTATCTACAATGTATCGCTTGATACCGAACGACAACATAAATAACCTTACCAAAGAGGAATCAGATCAGTATTTCCCAGCTAAGAGCCAACCACGTCCCACTTAACAAACATCTGAACATAACCCAACCACAACGCACGCACACCAGATTGCAAGCTGCGTACACACCCATTCCGAAACTGTGTATCATCATCAGGCGCTAAACGATGTTAAGAAAATGAGACCAAATAGATCGAACACCTTGTATAGTACTGAAAAACAACTAACATACACGTTCATATACTATTACATTACAATAATCCGAATGATAAAGAAGCAAAGACAGGATGTAAAGATGACAAAAAATACTACATCTAAAGACAGGATGTAAAGATGACAAAAAATACTACATCTAGAAAGAACTTCAAACGTCGTAGCTGTCTGTCGTTTTATCTGAATAGTGTTTCAAACAATAAACATTTATTCAACTTATTAAGCAAACTGTATATTCACAACCATTTTTAGTATTTATATCTTTATCTTACAGCTTTGGTAGTGAGGTTCTTGACAAACAGATTCATTGGAGAGTACGACCCCACATTGGGTAAGGTGAAAAGGACATTGTTTGACTAGACAGCATCTCTCTCTCTCTCTCTCGTTCTCTCTCTCTGTCTCTCTCTCTCTCTCTCTCTCTCTCTCTCTCTCTCTTTATATATATATATATGTCCCTAGTCGTCCGCATGGGTTTTCATGTATGACAAACACAAGAATAGCACCACTGCCCTAAAAAGAGCATTTCGTAAGAGGCGACTGTGTGACATGGCATAACACCGGCCATGGTTAGGTGTTTAATTAGGAGCAGCATGGCTGGCGCCTAACAGGCTGCAGGTCTACTGTGATCTAGAGATTGAGTCTATTAAGATGGACTCGCACATCGGTTAACTACCCTAAGTGATACTTGTCCTACAGCAGCAGAGTAATATGTTGTTTGAGCATAGTCCACTAAGCAGGAAATTCTTCTCCCGACTACATCCAACTTCCGCCAGAGCTGGGACCTGTATAGGAGCATCTGCCCCTGCAGAATTACAGGTCTACTAAGAATAGGACTAATATATATATACACACACACATACACACACATACACATACACACACGCACACACACAAACAATCCAGGAATGTGAAACAGCAAAACTAAATCTTTTGGCGGCAAATACATCCACTGCATTTGAAACATGAAATGAATAGCCATAAAAAGTAAAAGTAAATAACAAGTAAAATCTAAAGATCGCAGTAATAACCGGCAGTTCATAAATGATCTGACCTCTACAGCTAAAGGCAAAGGACGAATAGAAAATGGAGACGTCTATATCAGATCACATAAATGATCTGACCTCTACAGCTAAAGACAAAGGAAGAATAGAAAATGGAGACGTCTATATCAGATCACAAGACACCTATGTCAAAAACCACCTTCCTCGAACATCCCACCAGAGACAACCAAGGCGACCTTCTTAACTTAAGAAAAGAGCAAATATGTAGTTGGGCAAAACACTTTAAGCTGGTGTTAATAGACCACGGAGCCGCATAGCGCAGTGGTTAGCGAGTTGGCTTCACATCTTGGTGGTCCCAGTTCATTCCACACTTGAGGCGGAAATGTTGTTTTTCTTTCAAACTGCAACGGTTCCTGGGTCGACCCAGCCTCTTACATATGTACCGGTTCAGTTCGGGAAGTAAAAGCTACGGGTTGTAGTAGGAGATTGCTACCGCCCTCATGTATAACCACATATACCGCCGAGCCGTTGAAATGTGAGATCGCTCACACCTCTTACTCCTACAGCAGTAATGCTATAGGCTACTTTACTTTACTTAATAGACCACAGTCAGCAATAACTGCTGAATTACTAATTACTAATGAAATTTTCAAGACAGCAAATATGTAACTATCATATAACTACTATTAATCGTCAATGAAGCATAGAATAAAGATAATTCCTCCCCTCCCCCTCCGCACCCTAAACAATGGACCGATGTCCTTATTGTGAAAATACTAAAGAAGAGTGACCTATTAGATGCAATAACTGGATTAGCACAACACTCTTATCAGTATCAGGTGTAATGTTATGTAACATGATGCTAGAAAGCCAGGGGTAGTGTTTTGTAGCATGATGCTAGAAAGCCAGAAGTAATGATATGTAGAATGATGGTAGAAAACCAGAACTAGTGCTATGTAGCATGATGTTAGAAAGTCAGGGGTAGTGTATTGTAGCATGATGCTAGAAAGCCAGAAGTAGTGCTATGTAGCATGATTCTAGAAAGCCAGGGGTAGTACTATGTAGAACGATGGTAGAAAGCCAGAAGTAGTGCTAAGTACCATGATTCTAGAAAGACTGAGTTACAGTGGAACAGCTCAGAGATTACAGAACAAATCGTTACCCTGATGTTGTTGTTTAATGCACACAGTGAGTAAGTTTACTCTTTTGTGCGCCCTGAAAAGTGGCGAGTTGTGGTAGCTTTTCTCACATCCCGAGCATGCTGATGAATGTAGACCGCGGTTCTTCCTCAGCTTTTGCTATAATTTGCTTTATCTGCGTGACGCTCACTTCTACGGGGATCACATTGATCCACATCTCGTCAGCCAGGCTGCCTTAAACGGGAACGGTACATGGAAGAGAAATTGTGTTCTCGGTCAGTGTATTATGCCTAACCCTTATGTGACGCCCTGGTCACTATGTTGTGCTTGACTGGACTAGCGTCTCAGTTACCTTCACCATTATGAAAATTGTATAAGATTATGTGGAAATGCAATATCCACGTCTCGCCAACTTAATTTATTTCCAAAAGGCGTTTTACATTCTTCACGACCATTCACTTTGGAAAATCCTTGTCGACCATAGCTTTCAGTCCTAATATATAAATGTCAAAAAACAGTATATAACGGATTCACAATTCTGTGTGCGGATCTCCGCCGTTACATCGGCATGGTTCCATATAAAAACCGCAGTAACGCAAGGCTGCATTATCTCACCACTTTTATTTAGTATGGCCATAGACTAGTTAACGTGTAATTATGCAGACAATATAGTGTAGGCCCGACTTGGGCAGATGCTGATATCCTAGAAGATCTTGCCTTAGCTTAGATTAGATATTAGGAAATATTTTTTAGTCAGAGAGTGGTGAATGCTTGGAATGCATTGTCAGGTGAGGTAGTGGAGGCAAGGACAGTTAATGCATTTAAGAATAAATTGGATGCGCTTAGCTTTTAAAGCAGGGTGATGTAAATGAAACTGGTTGTATACAGACTCTGAAGGGTCTTCTAAACCAGTATAAAGACTTTAAGTTAGGTTAAGCTGATCTGGCTCTTCTAAGTACAATTTTTGAGGGAACACGGGGTAAGATATACCGACTCTGCTGACTATCCAAACAGACATGCATGCAGATAAATGCTACGTAAACAAAACAATTATGAATCTCACAAAGTCATTGATATCAAATATAATGGAAAAATATGACAGAAGATAGAACATTTCACCTACTTATGCTGCAGCGTGGAAAAGGTTGGAGACGCAACAACTGAAATCTTCTCTCATGCCGCCTTGTTCTCATTTATATTTAACCGATTTATAATTATCTAGAAATCGAAAACACTGAGCAAATACATCAAACTGAGGCTGCTGAACGCCAACATAACATTAGTATTAACATCAATATTCAACAATAACAATATTAACAACAATATTTACATCAGAATGTGAAAGCTGGAAAATGAAAACAACTTTTGAAAATAGGCTGAATTCATTCGAACTTGAATGTCTTAGATAAATATTGTATATCTATATATGTGCATCAGTTCGTATATTTGTATGTTGTAGTATGTATAGGTGTGCGAGTATGGGAGTATATGCATGTGTATGTGTGCACGCGAGTGTGTGTATGTATGAATCTGTCTATATATATATATATATATATATATATATATATATATATATATATATGTAAACATGTATAAATACATATATATATATTTATATATATATATATATATGTTTGCCTATTTGGTTCCCCCACTTTTGTCTAGCTCACATACGGCACATAGTCTGCCTGTGTACCCCCGGGGCAACGAGTTTGGCTAGCCGGCTAAACTACGTGGATGTGAATTTTTTTAAAGTAGGAGTCAACCGCTAAGTAGTACACATTACTGCATTTCTGTGGAAAACTTTAGTAGATATATATCATGGGAAATTACTAATAATTGCAAAAAAGGCACGCAGAGAACTAGCATAGACGTTCTGATAGTCTTAGAATACAGATGGACCGGTCAAGGGCACTTTGTAAGCGATCAGGAGAAACATGTATCTACTCTTGGAAGGACACAGATCGATAAAGCGGGTACCGCCATGTTCAGAATAGTAAAAGAATGGCTTAATTTTGAACTAACCACCAAAATGTTGCTATTTCAGAGCGCACCTATAAGCATCAGATTCTGTTAGATGAAGAACCAACTTACATGGAAATTCTGGATACAGCAGGACAGGTGAGGTGTCCATCTTCTCTCACAAACAGTGATGTTACCTTGTCGGTATGCCTGATTATATATTAGATGCGTCATCTTTAAATACGATACAATGTCTTTATTGCACTTTAAATGTTATAACTGAACGTCTTTATACTGGTTTAGTAGACTCTACAGAGTCTGTAGACAACCAGTTTCTTGGAGGGTGCGTTTTTTTTTATGTGCGAGTTGATCTTAATAGACTTAAACACTAAAGCTAAGTAGACTGCGGAGTCAGTTGGGTGCCATCTATAGCTGCTTTTAACCAACCACCTATGGAAAGGTACAAATGCCTTGTGTAGATTTGTAATTTCAATTTTTGTCCCGACAGCGGCCGTTAAGGCTACTCTTTTCGACTTCTAACTGCCAAGGAATTTTTAACGTGCTCCACACTGATCACAGGAGTCCGATCTCATTACCCAGAGATCAATGGTATTTTTACCAGAAGATTCACGTGAAAAAAAATCCCGATTTCCACCTTTATTCTAACACACGACCTCCAGCACCAGGGGCGAGCACCTTAACTCGAGACAACTGAGTCCCCAAAAAATATATGATATGATATGATAAGTTAACATCAGTTGGTCTACACGGTGCATATTCAATGTATGAAGAATTGTGAAGTCTGTAGAGTAAACAGTGTCCCTTAGGGTCGCAAAGTTTTGAACGATGCTAGAGTTTCCAATCTGAATCTCATCCAGTCAGGTTTCTAACTCAGCAGTGAAACTGTTTCTAGTAGGTTTCCACTTCAGCTTCTCAATATTTAGTTTTTAGCTCAGCAGCTAAACTGTTTCTTGTAGGTTCCCACTTCAGCTTCTCAATATTTAATTTCTAGCTCAGCAGCGAAACTGTTTCTAGTAGGTTCCCACTTCAGCTTCTCAACCTTTAGTTTCTAGCTCAGCAGCTAAACTGTTTCTAGTAGGTTCCCACTTCAGCTTCTCAATATTTCGTTTCTAGCTCAGCAGCGAAACTGTTTCTAGTAGGTTCCCACTTCAGCTTCTCAACATTTGGTCTGGTTTCTAGCTCAGCAGCAAAACTGTTTCTAGTAGGTTCCCACTTCAGCTTCTCTATATATAGTTTCTAGCTCAGCAGCAAAACTGTTTCTAGTAGGTTCCCACTTCAGCTTCTCAACATTTAGTTTCACCCGATGCTTTTGTCTCCTGTGGAGGCCTCTTGGATTTTGCTTTTAGAATCAACTTGGCTACCACGAGACGATGGTCAGTACAACGTTCCGTGTCGCACTCACTCTTAGTTATTCTGACATCACTTCGGTCCCAACGTCTGACAATGATGAAGTCGATAAGATGCCAGTGGTGAGACCTGGGTTGCATCCACGTTGTCCTTTTTCTAGTTGAAAGTCGGACGATGGTGTTGGTACTGGTAAGCTCATTTGCGGCACGTCTTCAGTAAGAGTAAGCCGTTACCGTTACATTTTCCTATGCCATTTCGACCAATGGTGCCATCCCACGCAATGTAGTCTGCGCCAACTCTGGCGTTAAAATCTCCCAGCAGAATCAATTTGTCCGATTTTGGGACCGTAGCTATAAATAACTCGAGATCTTCATAGAACCCACCTTTGGCTGAGTCCGGATTTGTCAGAGTTCGTACGTAGGCACTTATGATTGTGGCCTAACGTTCCTCTGACAGAAAATGCCTCGTTATCATGAGGCGATTGCTGATTCCCTTAGGTAGACTTTTTATTGCTGTACGATTGTGGACTTTATGGCACAAATCCAACACTAGCCTCACGTCGCTCATGATTGCTGCGGACACTGCAGACAAAAGTGTACCCAGTACCATCCTCTGAGAGTTGTCATTCCTCCACCAATCGCGCCTCGCTCAGGGCTGCTATGCTGATGTTATATCTAGACAGTTCCCTTGCGACCAGGGTGGTTCTCCGTTCTGGTATGTTAGCCTTAGTATTGTCCATAAGTGTGCGCACATTCCAGGTGAAACGTATACTAGGCACTACCTTTTTCTTAATTATATTTCGACCATAATATAGTGGGAGCCTCTCCAGCCACGGCAAGCTGGTCAGGGTGTAGTGAAGCAGGCAATGTTTAGGGCACCTTTTCTAGCCTCTGTCTCCGGCTACGGAGGTAAGCAGTGCTGTCCTAGAGAGGGCTGCCCATTCGTTAAGGAGGCTGTTGGGTTCCACTGCTGCCTCAAGTCAGTGAAAGACGACCATATGGCTTGAGCCGCCTGCGTGCAGGTCTGCGACTACAGTATCTAATGTATCCTCACCTGCTGCTTTGCCGCTCGCCCATCGCCACAGGATTTTTGCATGAGATATGAGAGGTGAGTGATGTCGTGAGTGGCGCGTGAGGGGGATTTTCGCAGAGTCAGCCTCACTCTCTCCTCCGGGCCCGACATGGTTTAGGAGAAAGACAGTATCGAAACGGCTAGTGAAGGGTCCTAATGGAGAAGATGATCAGGACTGCTGTTGTGTTTCGCCGTGCTCTTAGCATTCTTCAAGGCCTGCTGGCCCCGTCTTTTGTATCTGTTGGACAAACATTTTATCTCCTACGCCCAATTCGTCGAGACCAGGCTTCACATGCCCGGGGTGATATACCCAAAGTCACTGAGAGAATTTTCTTTTAGCTACCCGCACCTTGTTCAGCCCGCTAATCAAAGCAGTTTCCTAAAGTGTGTTCTCTAAGCAAGCTGCAGCTGGGCACAGGACGAAAAGACGTTCCGTGACCGCCGGTTACTGTATCAGCAATATCAACATCTAAACACAGTAATACGTTGAAAATTTACAGCCATATTCTGGTATCTGCGACTATAGCCTTTGACTGTCCCCAGCCCAACTGTAAGTAAGTAGTTAATAGTTGGATATGTATATATCTTGTGATCGTTAAGTAGGATACCACGACATCATATTGGAGAATCGTGACGTAACGGTACTGCCTAGGAGAATATTACCAGAAGAATCACCTCAAACCAAATCCAAGTAAAACTCAAGAGTTACAAGAGAGGCTAAAAGAAAACTTTAGATTAGGTGGCAAGGGCAGGAGCTTGAACACTGCACGGCTCCCAACTTTCTAGGCCTGAAGTTAGACCACACATTGTCTTACATAACGCACTGTCAGGAAACCCAGCCTAAGATACACGCAAGAAATAATATCATCCAAAAACTGACCAGCACAATATGCGTTATGAGGGGGGGGGGGGGCGGAGGGAGGGCACATCCATCAGTTGTTTGGGCATCTGCACTTGCCTATTGTTTTTCCATAGCTGAAAATGCTGCGTCAGTCTGAAAAAAACTATGTTCATGCGAAACTAGTTGATACAGCAATACATTAGGCGGGTCGGATAGTATCAGGGTGCCTAAAACCCACACCCATTGATACAATATAACCCATTATTGGCATAGCGCCACCAGAGATCCGAAGAACCGTTGTAGCAGAAATCGAATGAGAAAAAAAGGAGCACGACCCAAGGCACCCATTGTTTGGATATCAGGAACAGAGCACAAGAATCAAATCCAGACTTTGCTTCATAAAATCAACACAGTTCATACAGACAAACCCTGAAAGTCGCCGCATCGAGAGATTGCACGAATTAATGCAGGCCCCAGAGATGGAAAATCTGGAGAAATCTGCCCCTGGACATCATCTACCATGCACGACATGGAAGTCGCTGAATAGACTACGAACTGGTGTATCACGGTGCAAGAGGACTATGCGACGATGGAATACACAGATTATGACATATGTGACTGGCGCAATACAATATCCAGACCACCTGATGACCTGCCCCAACCTTCAGGAAATATGCAATAGATGCGACATCAATGTCGCTGAAAACTGGATGCTTACTGTATAACGTAGTGCTTGGATATGGCAATTGATGGAATTAATATACGCGAAAGAATAATTAAAACGAGAAATTCAAAAATTGTTCATGTCAATCTTCTTCGTACACTAATCTAAAGTTGTCCAACAACTTAACTGCCAAGTATTTATAAATATGTTTATTTGAAGCTACGTAGCAAGAACAGCCCAAATATACAAGGGAAAAATGTGTTTGTTTATCTTATGTATCGTATTTGTAGGACGTTTATCACAACCTACCGATTAGATGAATTGTTGTAGGACTTATTCCACTTGGGGTATTCGAGGGGTTTATAGGCTGAGAACCTCAAGCCGCTTCGCCACTGTTGTCGTTACATAGATGTTTATTTATTTCACCCCTCACAGAAAAAAAACACCTTTGCTATAACTGGGATTCGATCCGCTGTTCTCCTTATCAGCAGGCCGTCATCGAAACCATTCGGCCACGAGCTATCAAGTAAATAATAATAATGATAATAAAAGTGCAGTGTCGACTGGGACGACGACATTCTTATTCATAACTATTGCTCTAGCGGTTAGAGCACAAGTCTTACACTGCGAAGTTTAGATTGGGTATCGTAGGCTCATGTCTATAACACAACTGTAAATGGGTCTTGACTCTTGAGTTGAAGAATACAAGACAGTCAAGACGTGGACTGACTAATCTATATTACAAACGAAGATACAACGTGAAATAAAATATATAACATCTGCTATGGGGCTTGCATTACAAGAGGGACAATTCCTAATCTACCTAGCCATGAATTTCCTGAGTTACTAGCCTTACATTAAGCATTACTTCCTTACTGTCAAGTAAGAAAAGATGCCTGAGTTGTTACTTCATTTGCTGTTCAGTTCTTCGTTTTTGGCAAACTTACACAATTTTCAACCACAGCCAAAGTTATGTGGGTTATGTCACCGCTGTACGCCTTAATAAATATCCCGCATCCAGTCTAAACTCTCAAGTAGCTCTAACAGGCACTTATTCCTGAAAATGGCTGTAAGTTAAACACAGGTAGTACCATGGCAGACACTGCAGTCGGTAATGAGGTGTTAAGGATTTCATTGAACGAGGGCACAGCTTTTTTTATGAGGAAGGGTGGTCAGTGACCTTCCTCGCTGAATTTCCTTACCTAACATATCTATTTATCGCTCTGTCGACTGGAGCATGCCGGTAGTTGAACCTCTGCGGTAAAAAGAGAACGATCTACAACTTAGCTTCGTGCAAGGCAAAATATAGTAATGTCGAGCTGAGCCGAAAAAGTAGAGATTGTGTACAATCTTCATTGTATTCTAGACTCATTACACGTGTCCAAAATTGTGTGTGTGTTTATTTATTTGTTTTATTTTTGTTTAAATTGGAGAGAGATACGATTGCTGACTTTTGTTGTAATAATAATGCTTTTGTGTGGACTAGACGCAAAGTTGTTGCCTCCGTTGATGCAATTCATATGTCGGTTGGTTCATCATTCTTTCCAACATTAAAATCGTTGAGATGCATTTTAGTTTTCATAATTAATAAACTGAAAATACAAAAACAAAACAAAAATTGAATTTAATGTTTTTGCAATGAGAAACAATACAGTATAACTGCATTGCACTTTCTATAACTTAAATTAGTTTGTTCTGTTTTAATTTCATAAATTGAATCATGACATCTTTACTGTACGCGTTGCGACAGATGTGGGTTGAGGAATTGATCATGAATGCATTGCCATCTCTGCAAGAAGTAAATTATTAGTAATCATGCAAAAATCTTTATCCATTAAATATGTGAACATTTATTCCCTATTGTACACAATATGGGCCAGTTTGATTTAACTCTGGAGACGAGGTAGCGCAGGTTCGGTCACCAGTTAGTGCGGGATTCTTCCCATCGCAAAAAAATGTTTGCGGGGTCGACCCAGTCTAAATAAAATTGCTAACAAATATGAAACAAAGGTGGTCACACCTCCCCACGACGTCTAACGATACAAGTTGACTAAAGATAGATATATTCTTTCTGAATTACAATAATGTTGTTTACATCTGCCCTACCACGAACACACCGATTTTCCTGCAATAGTTGTATGTCCTTGTATCCGCTGTATTTTGTCTCAGTCTTGTGCAGAATGAAAAGAGTTGCATCGTGGACTATGTTGAAAATATAGCTTATTGAATCACCATGGGCGTCTCAGTCTCTCTATAAACCATGCGCGTGGCGTCCTGTGAGTTTTTTTTTGTCTCCCGTATTTCGACACTGTCTGCTATAGCTATAAAGACCGATTCGCAAGTGACAATCACTGCCACTGGTCGTACAACCATACTGAGAATGCTGGCTTGCCTGGCTGTTCCTCGATCTCTCAAGTCTTTCTCTTTTCTCTGCAGCTAGGAGCCATCTACGTGTTTCAGTGCCACTATGCCTTCTCCAACTGACTGTCTCCAAACAGCTCGATGCTGAACAATGTTAACCCAGCCCTCGGATTGGATGTCGCATGACTTCATGTTTCTCTTGCCTAGGTCCTTGAACCGCAGTGTTGGAAGGCCGATTCTTCTAACTCCAATGACTAGTTTTCCAAAGAGGATATCCTTTGGCAACCTCTCATCGTCTTTGGGGTAAACATGCCCCAACCATCGACGACGTCGCTGGCTCAACAGCAAGTACATGCTGTGAGTTTTTACTTTCTGTAAGATAGTATTATGTGGCAACTCTCTTGCCACCCAATTCCCAATTTACGCCTTAGACACTTCTGTGAAAGGTGTTAAACCGCGGTTCCTACTTAGTGTAAGTGCTCCAAGTCTCGCTTCCATACATGAGAGTGCCAAGAACGCAGGTCTGATAGACCCGGACCTTGGTGTAGTGAGACAGTGCACTGTTCTCCCAGACTCTTTCCGTCAGGCGGGCCATGGCCATACTCGCCCTGCCAAGCCTACAATCTATCTCCTTCTCGAGCTTATTGGAAAGTGTATTAAGAATACGTTGTTTACATGTTCTAGATTTATCGTATCATGTCTGCGAAATCGGACATAGCTCATACATATTAAGATGAGTTAGTAAAACTGAAGGAAGCCCACATTTTGTGTTTTGTTTGTTAAAATGCAGGATAAGTTTGCCACAGCGGTTAGAGCTACAGTATCCCATGGCTCATATCATTGTCCAGTTTACTCAAGTGGAAATATATATCCGACTGTTCGAATTAGGTATGAAAGTGCATTGAGGAATGGACCTGATCACTTTATTTCACTAAAAAACTGGACATCTTACAGGGAAGTCTCTATCATTCCATTTTAAACTGCAGCTCTAATTTAAAATCACCTTGGCCAGTCTGGTACAGGGTTTCTCAACCGGTGTTCCGCAGAAATCAAGGCTTCCGCAAAGGTTGTCGTTGTGTTCCTCGAGAGATGGTCAACGAATTGTTTTCTTTATTGTAACTTGTATATATGCATGGAGACCAAGCGGCCCTGTATGTCAGTGCACACTGGATCCGTTATGCTCTCTGTTCATACTGCTGCGACCTACGTTGTTTAGCATCCTCTCTGTTTCTACATATTCTAATTTTCAAATGTGATCCGCTGGGGTCTTTGTGTATGACAAGGACAAGAACATCACTACTGCACTACAGAGAGCGTGTTGTAAGAGAGGACTAACTGTGTGACATGGCATACCACCGGCAATGGATAGGTGGTTTGTTAAGAGCAGCATAGATGGGGCATAACAGACTGCGGGTCTTCTTCGCTTCAGTGTTTGAGTCTACTAAGATGAACTCCCACATCGGTTAACCACTCTCCGCTGCACTTGTCCAACCGCAACGGAATAATAAGCTGCTCGATCCTAGCCCGCCAAGCAGGAAATTGTCCATCCGGCTACATCCAGGTCATACCAGAGCTGAGACCTGCACAAGGGCATCCGCCGCTGTAGAAGTACAGGGCGACTAAGAACTAAGAGCTACGAACTATTCTACATTGCCAAAACCTTTTTGTGTTTTACATAGAAGTAAATCAAATCAATCAAGAGCATACAACTATCATCATTACATTATTATCTTAACAGCTCACCAATCATACCAAAGTACCATGAGCTGTAGATATACGAGTTGTCTGGGGACTTTAAGTTATTTCATTGGCTCCTCTGACACAAACAAACCTAAGAAAGATTAGTTTAGCTATACCATAGTCTGGATTAGGCTAATGGTAGAGCAATCAATTTTCAAAGGTATGGTACGTTCGTTCTCAAACACCCGCTACAAAACCCACAAAATGTCTTTGAAAGTTGCAGGATGTAGTCCGTAGAATGGAATGCGTTGTGTCGTAGTTTTACAGCTTGACAGCGATATGTATACTATTTGATCCGACAGATCCGACTTCCGTATGAAATTGTTGGGTACTCGGTAAGCCTATCCTATTCGATCCCTTCTACTTAGTCAATCTGCCCTGTTGCAGCCTATTATCCAGGATCACCACGCGGAGGTGAAGAAGGGTCTTGGCAGCTCAGTGTCACTGATCATGGCTGTAGTAGCCAGCTTTGGGTCGTTGACAGCTACAGCTGTTCAACATCTTGATCTTGTATGGGTTTCAACTCCTGTTACCGGCACTCTCCCATCGACCCTTTGTAAATGGGTACCTGGTCTACTTTAATTGAAGGGAAGACAGGGAGGATGATAACTAACCACTCCATCTCGCAAGCAAGACGTGGCCTCCTACATGGAAGTCTCTCCAAAACTGCATCTTACATAGCAGAGACTGATGTGGGGGCTACATTTGCCCTTAGGTACACGAACTTTGCGAGCTGTTACCGTAGATAAATTGATTGGAGATCTGACAACACTTTATCGAAACCAGACATGACCATAAAATAGGCACCTAGGTCATGCTGTATGGCTCGTTAGTTTCTTTAATGCCAGTGAAGGAACACACACCCCTATGCTAATTACAGGCAGAAAATGATGACACTTCACGAATGAAACTTGGTGTTGGTGAAAGGTTATCACCATATATAACAATATAACAAAGAGGTGATAATTTTAAGACCTATCTGGCTCACCAGATAATGTCAAAGTTAGCTCTGTGTAAAAACGGTCTCCCATCAGCCGGCTAGAGACGGGAGGGACCGCCCCCGTTCTACGTGTCTCCGACAGATAGCAGTCTCTCCTTCAGTCTTGGACTAGTTTTGACTACAAGCCTCAGCAGTTGGACATGATAGTGGTCAATCGACGCAACGGGGTCTAGACGCTTATGCGAACATTATTATTATTATATTTGTATTTGACAATATGTATGTCAATAGATTTAACTAAGAGTTTACTTACCCAATTGGAGAGAGGAGACTAGCGTCAGTCGAAACGCACTGATCAGATTATGTTAGTCAGGGACAGGTGAACTATACTGATTAGACAATATTAATCAGTGACAGGTGAACCATTCTGATCAGACTACGTTAGTCAAGGTCAGGTGAGACATACTGATCAGATTATGTTAGTCAGGGTTAGGTGAGACATACTGATCATTCAATGTTAGTCAAGGTCAGGTAAAATTTACTGATCAGACTACGTTAGTCAAGGTCAGGTGAGACATACTGATCAGATTATGTTAGTCAGGGTTATGTGAGACATACTGATCAGATTATGTTAGTCAGGGTTAGGTGAGACATACTGATCATTCAATGTTAGTCAGGGCCAGGTGAGACATACTGATCAGACTACGTTAGTCAGGGACAGGTGAGACACACTGATCAGACTACGTTAGTCAGAGACAAGTGAGACATACTGATCAGACTACATTAGTCAGGGTAAGGAGAGACATACTGATCAAAATTCCATCTTAGTTTCAATCAGCTCTGCCTGCCAACAGTTGTTTCGTGACAGTCTCTAGCTAACGAGATGCGGATCGACACTGCGACCCCCCTTTGCAGTGATCTTACTGAGAAGCCTCACTCTGCACTACAGCAAGGAAGACACCTTTCCATCTTCTTAAGTACGCCTCAGGATTTGAGGAGAGTCACTGCAACCAGCCACCAAAGAAAGTCGTCAAGAAAACCTAAGTTAAGCAAGAGTTGTATTTGAGAAAAAAGGAATCCAGTGCATCTGATTTAAACAGAAAGAAGATATAGACTTTGCACATGACATACCGCATCTACCTCACATTTAAACTCCAAATTAAGAAGACATTTACACTAAACATAATCTGCCAGCAAGCAACTCTAAAGATACATGCGTGGAAAGTGGCAATTAAATGAGGCCAACAACGTGGCTCTTAGCAATCTGAGAAGAACATCATTTAATGGGGCACAGAACTTCACATACCTAACGAGCATCATGAACAAGACCATTTGTATAGATGAGGATATACAAGCCTGAATACAAAAGGCAAGATTGACCTTTAGCATGTTAACAAAAATTTGAAACACAAAGATGCATGATCTTCAACTCCAACATGAGGTCGTTCTTTTGATATGGAGAAGAAACATGGTGGGTTACCAAACTCAATAATAAGAGATTACAGGGCGTTATCAACACATCCATGCGAAAGATTATGGACCTGCAATGATTCAGTAAGGTTGCACACAAAGCGTACTGATGATAACAGGACAAAGGCAGGTGGTCCATGCTTCATACATACTGCGTAAGTTCCAAGAAAGTATCATCAGATAGTCTTTGTAATAGACGAAAAACGGTTGTCAAAGAACTCACAGATAACAGACTTATAGGTCATTATGAGACAAACGGGGAGAAACTAGACAGAACAGGAGAAAATAGGACAAGACAGGTCTGCTTGAAGAGGGTTTATTGATGACATATGCATCCGAAGGTGATTAGGGCGAAGATAGAGGGTTGGTTGATGGCTCATGGACCCCAAAGTCATAAGAGCGAAGATAGAGGGTTGGTTGATGGTCTATGGTCTCCAAGATGATGAAGTAAAGAGAGAGCATTGGTTGACGGCTCATGGATCCCAAAGTTATAAGAGCGAAGATAGAGGGTTGGTTGATGGCGTATGGACCCCAAAGTTATAAGAGCGAAGATATAGGGTTGGTTGACGGCTCATGGACACCAAAGTTATAAGAGCGAAGATATAGGGTTGGTTGACGGCTCATGGACACCAAAGTTATAAGAGCGAAGATATAGGGTTGGTTGACGGCTCATGGACCCCAAAGTTATAAGAGCGAAGACAGAGGGTTGGTTGATGGCGTATGGACCCCAAAGTTATAAGAGCGAAGAGGGTTGGTATCGTCACCAAGGTGATAGGGTAAAGAGGATGACTTAACGTCTTTATGATGGTTTAGATGACTCTTCAGTCTGTAAACAACCAGTTACATTTGCATTACCCTGTTCTAAAAGCTATGTGCACCCAATCTATTCTAAAATGCATTGACTGGTCCTGCATCCACTACCTCCTAGGGCAATGCATTCCAAGCATTCACCCTTCTCTGAGTAAAATAATGTTTGCTAATATCCAGTCTGGACCTTTCTTTAGTTAATTTGTAGCTGTGCCCTTTTGTTCTTGTTGGTGGTTGTATTTTGAAGAAAAAAACTTGTTATACTCTAATTTTACCTTTCCTGTGATTATTTTGTAAACCTGAATTAAGTCAGCTCGAATTCTTATCTTTTCTAGACACTATAGACCGGTTTTTCTTACTCTTTCCTAATAACTGTTATTCTAGAATCCCACCATTAGTTTTATCACTTTTCTTTGTATCCTTTCCAGCATGTTTCTATCGCCTCTACGATAAGAACTCCACACCTGAATACAGTACTCCAATCTAGGTCTAACTAATGCTTTATTCAGTTTGGCAATCACTTCATTACTCCTATGTTTAATATTTATTTTTATCATACCTAACATTGCATTTGCCTTTTTCACTGCTACCTAAACTTGCTCACTCACTTTACGTGTATGCTTTTTTCTATTCCCTAGGTCCGTTTCCGTATCTATTATTCTAATATTATTCTCGCCCATTCTAAAAGTATGTTCCAGATTGGATCTACCCAAGTGGATAACTGTGCATTTATCTATATTAAACTTCATTTGCCATCTCACAGACCAGACTCGAATCTTATCTAAATTCGACCTCAATATATTACTTCTGCAATGGATGAGAGACTCATGCATAGTTTTGTGCCGTCCGCAAATTTAGCATGAAAGTAACATCGCAGTTTTGATATAGATATGCAACTGATCACAAAAGGTTCGATCAATCATTGAGTGATCGATCAACCATTAAATGGCCGATTTGCTATGTTAGATCACATACTTATACGTTAACTTTTATCGAGACAACGTAATTTGTTTATTACTATAGAAGTGTACATCTGCAAGAGACAGTCATTACGTATCAGCAATTTTATTAATAACATTTTTACAAAAGCGCAAACAAAAATAGTATATTCTCGCAGAAGGTTTTACATCCTCAACAGTTGAAAAGTGGACTAATCTGTGACGACACTAAAAATATATATTTATTTTGTTTAGGGTGAATTAAGTAGAGTGAATAAAGTAGGGTGAATTAAAACGCAAATGTCCCGCTTTTTATTGTTTCGATTAGCTATCCTTTTGATCAGCGGGAATGCCTGTTTGGGGACATCCTTGATACATGACTAAAGTTTGTGTCATTGTTTCTTAGTTTCTAATTCTATAAGTGGCTACTTGAATTTGTAGAATGACGTAATGAGTGTCTGATATTTCATTCTAATTTACAAATAAACGTAATTTTACAGAAATGATAGCCGTCTCAGATATCATGTCAGGGTTACTGAGTTATACGTGTACATTACGTTTTTTTGGTAAACACTTTCTCAGTTGTAGCGATTATTCAGATGTTGAATGGTCTGACGAAGGTTTATTTATATTTTTTATTGAAATCTGACCAGGAGGACAACATACAGCACGAAGGAAATATTCGATGGGCGGATGGTTACATTCTGGTGTACGCTGTCAATGATCGCCAGAGCTTCCAGGCTGTTGGCGTGATGAAACAACATCTGGACCAGGTCAAGAAAACCAGCGTTCAGTGTATACTGGTAGGAAACAAAGTAGGTTTAGGCTAAACCTCTGGATTGACATTTGGGTTGAGGCGTGATTTGGTGAATATACTAGGGCATAATTGGTTGCTTAACTTCTGAACGAACATTTGAGTTGAGGCCAGTTTTAGGGAATGTACTGGAGCATGCTTGGTTGCTCAACTTTTAGGTGGGCATTTGGGATGAGGCGTGTGTTGGGGAATGTACTGGAGCGTGCTTGGCTGCTCAACTTTTAGGTGGACATTTGGGATGAGGCGTGTTTTGATGGATGTTCTGGAGCACGCTTGGTTGCTCAACTTTTGGGTTGAACCATGTACTGGACAAATGAATACATTATTGTTTGCTGAGTCGATGCTAGTGATTGTTTGGTTAATTTGTGTGATTTATGAGTTAGTTTATATGTGTAATTAATGAGTTGGTATGCGTGATTGAGGGGGTAGATTTATGTATGATGAGTAGGTAAATGTATATAGCCGATACGTTGACCCTTAATGTTGATATGTTAGTGTCTATGGCGTATAGATTGATGTCAATAGTTGATGGGTTGAATAATTACTAGTTGGTGGAACGATTGGTTGTCTATAGTAAATGAATGTACCCTTGGTTGATGTGTTGATATGTTGATGTCTATAGCTGAAATGTTGATGTTTATATTTGATATGTTGATGTCTATAGTAGATACGTTTATGCGTTTAGTTGATATGTTGATGTATATAGTTGGTATGTTGATGTTTATAGTTGCTATGTTGATGTTTATAGTTGATATGTTGATGTTTATAGTTGATGTGTTGATGAGTTTATGATTGGCGAAAATTTTGATTTACTTGCCTGTTAAGGTTTTGAACGCGTGATTGATTGATGGGTCGATGGTGTAATGGTTGGAAGATTGTATGATTTGTGGATTGGTTGGTGACTTTATGGTCACACGATCTTATGATTGGTGAATTGGTTAGTGCATTTATAGTTAGATGATTGTATGATTGGTGGATCGGTTGATAAATTTATAGTTTGTTGTTGTATGATTGATTTGTAGAAATTTGTAGTTGGTTGATAGGTTAATTTGAGTTCGGTTGTTGAAAGAACTTTTTGTATCTTACTTAATTTTTAAATTGAATCGAATGTGAAAGAGCTGACTTCTTTTAAGAACAAACGCTGTAGGTGTAAATAATATGGTTCACATTTTTCTTTAGATTACATCAAAAACTGACCAGTATTTTTCAGTTTAACATACACAATTCTGTCTTCATCTAACATTCTCTGTTGACCTGTTGGTTCTCTTTATCTCTCTCTCTCTATCGCACGCTCCCGCTCTCTCACGTTGTTTTCTCTCACACTCACTATCTCTGTATATCGCTGATTTGAGTTTAGCGCGTGTTATTTCCTATCTTAGGTTGATTTACTCCACGAGAGACGAGTGACAACAGACGAGGGCGAAGCTTTAGCCCAGGAAATGGCCTGTGCTTTCTTTGAAACATCCGCCAGCGATGGAGGAGAAGACATTTGCGAAGTGTTTTATGAACTGCACCGAGACATTAAACGGAGAAAGATAGTTGAAACAAAAGGGAGAAGGCGCTCCTCTGCCCAGCAAGTGAAAAACGTTTTAAACAGAATGCTGAACAAGATTGGAAGCTCGTCCTGATCTTCTACACTGCTTGGCGTTGGTCACACGGCATGACGTTCGCCACACCCATTGGCTTGTCACACGCATTGACTTTTGTTACACTCATTGACTTTTGTTACACGGCTTGACGTTTGTCACACGCATTGACTTTTGTTACACTCATTGACTTTTGTTACACTCATTGACTTTTGTTACACTCATTGACTTTTGTTACACTCATTGACTTTTGTTACTCGACTAGACGTCCGCCACACTCATTGATGTTTTTCAACCCGATTGATGTTTTTCACACTCAGTGACGTGAGTCACACTCATTGACGTTTGTCACACTTAGTTAAGCTTGTCACATTCATTGACGTTTGTCACACTGATTGACGTTTGTTACTCGACTTGACATTCGCTACAATTATTGAGGTTTTTCACACCCATTGACATTTGTCACACTCATTGACGTATCTCACTCACACTCATTGACGTGTCTCACACTCATTAAGGTTTGTCACACTTATTGACATGTTTGTTAAACTCATTGACGTGTGACACACTCATTGACGTTTTTCACACGTCTTGGCCTTTGTCACGCGACTTAATTGTATCACACGGCTTGACGTTTGTCGCACTCATTGACGATTGTCACACTAATTGACGTCCTTCGCACACAATGAAGTTAATCACATTCATTGACGTGTGTCACATTCGTTGACGTTTGTCACAATCATTGACGTTTATCATATGTAGTGACGTATGTCCCACGGCTTGACGTTTGTCACATTCATTGACGTTTGTCACACTCATTGACGTTTGTAACACTCATTGTCGTTCGTCATATATATTGACCTTTGTCACACGCATTCACGTTTGTCCCATTCATTGACGTTTGACACATTCATTGACGTTTGTCACATTAACTAACATTTGTCATATTCATTGATGTGTGTACATTCATTGACGTTTGTCACACGGCTTGACGTTTGTGACATGGCTTGACGTTTGTGACACGGCTTGACGTTTCTGACACCATCGGACGTTTGTGACAAGGGTTGACTTTTGTTCTATGTTCCAGGAAGGTTCAATAAACACAGGGATTTCTGTTTGTGTTGATGTTCTTTTGACGACAGGAATACGATTGTTCATTTCCGAATTCTGTTGAACTTTCTGAATAAGAAATCTGTATAAAGTATGTGTTGTATTTAAGTGAGGCAGAATTTTCTTCACTGTGATCCGGGCAGACTGATAGGTACTTAGTCTTTTCTAGTAGATGGATGCCGGTGGAAACAAATGGTACAATTAATATTCTAGTTCCTGCACACAATTGTATGTTCATCACAGAGTAGAATGTGACAATATTTATATGTACAGAAGAATAACGTTACTTCCTAGTGTAATACTCTTACAATCTTCAACGAGTACAAGATGTGTTCATGAGAATGATTGGCTGGTCAAAGAAGTCGTGTCTCTATTGATGTCTTCTCGTGTAAGAGTGCCTTATTGACAGTAAGTAGTCTGGCCTGACCGACAACCTCAGTCAAATATGAATGAATATTTGTACATAGGAATATTGTAACGTTTTTTTCGTGTTTGGTTTTGCTCATGCTAATATAAATGTTGAAAAGTTATTTAGTGAAGTGCCTTATCCGTAACGATCATTTTTCATAGAAAAATGTTTGCAACCTCTCAGAAGATTATGTTCAAAATGTATGATAATATATTAGTGTACGCCTGCACATGACACTCCTTGATTGTAGTGTTGCATATTTTTGTGTTTTATTTAATATGAAAGTTATCTCTTCAAAATACTTGCAGCCCTGCAGCTAGATCATGGATCCGTGGGACCTCTCCTTACAAACAAAGAACAGTATAACTTCATCCTAATATATCAGAGATTTATATAAATATATATATATATATCCTCGTATGTCATTTTCATGCAGCATGTTCTTTGTAAAACGTCGCTCCCATCGCAGTCTGTCTGAAAGAAACGCTTTCACTTGCCAAAACTCCAGCCTCCGCAACAGTCATACCCAGACATTGCTGAATATCTTGGTACCATCGTCTTATGGTTCTACCCCTGCCTTTTTGTGTATTACCATACCTTCCATCACTATTCTCTCAAGACATTTGTGTCTCTTGATGTGACCAAAGTATTTACATTATCTGTACAAAATGGAATGGATAAAGCTGTTCTACTCCATGTTCAACTTTGCCGAATGTCTATATTTGTCTTCTTCTCCATCTAGAGTATTATGATAATCTTTCTGTAACATTTGGACTCAATGGATTCGATTATATGTCTAGAAGGTCTGGTAATCGTCCATGATTCGCAACCATATGCGGCCACAGGAAAAACACACATAAATATATGCATGTCATAAAAAGTGATTAAGTAGAGTTGCGACCTAGACTGACAACCTCATCATGTCAAACGCAGTGTAAGAGAAGCAACAATTACTAGTCTAAATCAATGATTTGATTCAGGCTTCATATCAAAATGCTAACTAAAGCAGTTTTCGCAAGCTCTTATTAGAGCGAAAGCTGAAGGATGGGGTTGTCTCTCCATCTGTCTTGTGCTCACATGGTATTGTCTCCTCCTCTGTCTTGTGCTCACATGGTATTGTCTCTCCAGCTGTCTTGTGCTCCCATGGTATTGTCTCTCCAGCTGTCTTGTGCTCACATGGTATTGTCTCTCCAGCTGTCTTGTGCTCACATGGTATTGTCCCTCCAGCTGTATTGTGCTCCCATGGTATTGTCCCTCCAGCTGTCTTGTGCTCACATGGTATTGTCTCTCCATCTGTCTTGTGCTCCCATGGTATTGTCCCTCCAGCTGTCTTGTGCTCACATGGTATTGTCTCTCCAGCTGTCTTGTGCTCCCATGGTATTGTCTCTCCAGCTGTCTTGTGCTCACATGGTATTGTCTCTCTAACTCTCTTATGCTCTCAGGGTATTATCTCTCCAAATGTCTTCTTCACAAGGTATTGTCTCTCCTGCTGTCTTATGCTTACAAGGTATTGTCTCTCCAGCTGTCTTGTGCTCCCATGGTATTGTCCCTCCAACTGTCTTGTGCTCACATGGTATTGTCTCTCCAGCTGTCTTGTGCTCCCATGGTATTGTCTCTCCAGCTGTCTTGTGCTCACATGGTATTGTCTCTCTAACTCTCTTATGCTCTCAGGGTATTATCTCTCCAAATGTTTTCTGCTCACAAGGTATTGTCTCTCCTGCTGTCTTATGCTTACATGGTATTGTCCTTTGTGTGTATTAGAGATGATGACATTATACACCGTATTGAAGAGAATGGTTTAAACCTATAACATTTGTACCGTATGCTTGCCATGTTAACAACAGTGAGCCAACTCTGAATGACAGTGTGTTTATAAATGAGTGGTATATATGTTTTCATAGATTTAGTGTAATTACTGACATTTGCACCACACTTTAGATAAGATGATATGTTGGCATGTGTGCTACATTTTGGTGAGGTGAGATATAGGGACATGTGTGGTACACTTTAGTGAGTTGAGATATAGTGACATGTGTGCCACACTTTAGTGAGGTGAGATATAGTGACATGTGTGCCACACTTTAGTGAGGTGAGATATAGTGACATGTGTGCCACACTTTAGTGAGGTGAGATATAGTGACATGTGTGCCACACTTTTGTGAGGTGAAATATAGTGACATGTGTGCCACACTTTAGTGAGGTGAGATATAGAGACATGTGTGCCACACTTTAGTGAGGTGAGATATAGTGACATGTGTGCCACACTTTAGTGAGGTGAGATATAGTGACATGTGTGGCACACTTTAGTGAGGTGAGATATAGTGACATGTGCCACACTTTAGTGAGGTGAGCTATAGTAACATATGTGTCACACTTTAGTGAGGTGAGATATAGTGACACGTGTACCATACTTTGATGAGATGAGATATAGTGTTATGTGTGCCATATTTTGGTGAGGTGAGAGTTCTTCTGCATGATGAGAAAGGGCTCTATATTCGGGTAACCTTTTAAAAAAAATGAAGAAGCACAATATATTGTGAAATCATTTGAAATGGAGAACACTTCTATTTAATTCACGAATAAACTGTTATCACCAAATAAAAAAATTAAGAAAAACATTAAAATAATCTCTAGTGCTGATACTATCCATTTAGACATACTTGTCAGACATGCCTATTTTTGCCAATTTTCGTCGTTTCTAAAGAGATAGTTATAAAATCAATGTCCGAAATATATGTATATTGTATTATGTGATTACTGTGGCCTTTACTGATTCCACATTAAACAATTTCTTCTTGTTGGTGTATTATCATCTAGAACTTAAATTCAAAAGGCCCATGAGTTCAAGTATTTGGTCACTATTTTTTCTGCAATATCGACAGGGAAATCGAGACAAGCTGTCAGAAAGGATCTGCGATGTATGAGCTCTCGCCACTGCTAAATCACCCAAACATTAGTTTGGTGACAAAATAACAGCTGATAAACAGTATTTTTGTGTGGGCTCTGTGCTACCAGTGTCAAACTAACCTCTGTCCAGGGTTTCAGAATTTCGACACGTGAAATTTAGTGTTTCAGAAATGTGATCATGTAATCAGGAAAGACATAATTCGGAATTGAGACATTCGCAGAACGGTCTTCACTACATCTTGTGCAAAATACGTTGGTTTAGTAATTTCATAAGAATCCACCCTCATCAACTTCCACTGATGGCTTACAACACTGGTGTATCTGGCTACAGGGCAGTAGGGCGGCGCAAGGCAGGTGAATCGATGGCTTGGCTTGGCTTCGTTCGTTCTAAATCTCCCGCTACCAAACTTTAAAAGGGCTTAAGTAGCACAATGTAGTCCAGAGAACGGAATGCGTTGTGTCTTAGTTTACAGCTTGACTGCGATATTTGCACCTTTCGGTCCAACACATCCGACTTCAGTAAGCATTATTTGAGTACCGGGTTAGCATTTCCTCTTCGATCCCTTCTCCTTAGCCAACATGCTCTATTGCAGCCTGTTATCCTGGATCACAGCGTGGAGGTGTAAAAGAGTCTTGGCAGCTCTGGTTCGCTGGCCCTGACGCTAGCAGTCAGCTATGGGTCGCTGACCATTGCAACTCATGCGCTGCTCAGCATCTTGATCAGGTGGATAGACGACATTAAACTGATCGTGTAAACGACATGAGCTCGAAATGACTGACGCAACACACTTGGCGTCGCACATGCGACTTAAGCTGCTCACAACGCTTAACAGCATTAGTGGAAAGAAAACTAATTGAGAACCTAAATTTCTAAGTAGTCTCAAAACTATTTTAGTGCTTCACTTCTCACTCTGTAAATAGAAAGGAAATAATGTCAGATGTACATTATAATTTCCTCTACATCTACTCTCATTGAGTTGACATCACGATTAAGGTTCTTGTGGAAAATGTGGCCAACACAACCAATTAAAATTGAGTATAAGATTCATATTCTGGTGATACTGCTAAAAAGAGCATAAACAATGCATGTGTATGTATGTGAACGTGCGTGTGTGTGAGCGTGTGTGTGTGTATGAATGTGAGCGTGCATGAGTGTGTGTGCGCTTGTGTGTGTCCGTGTGTGTGTGTGTGTTTTCAGCAGTGTAAATTAAAAAGTAGAACATTTTCAAACGGGTGGAGGATATTATATTTTAGTTGAAGGATATGGTATGCTGTTGTTGTTGTTGTTGTTGCTGTTGTTGTTGAATGCCCATAATGAGTATGTTTACCGTTTTGTGCGCCCTGAAAAGGGCGTTAAGTGGCGGGTTGTAGTAGTTTACCTTACATCCCGAGATTGCTGATGAAGGTGAACCGCGTCCTCCAGGCGGTTGTGCTATGCTTGGCTTCAAATACGTTACTCACACCACTATGGGATCACGTCGATATACATCTCGTCAGCCAGAATGCCTTGAAAACAGCTTGTTTCCAGGGAACGCTAACTTTGGACAGATATAGTGGTCAGTATATTTTGCCTGACCCTGACTCGACGTCCTGGTTAGTATGTTGTGTCTGACCCTCACATATTCACATAGCAAATACCTTGTGAAACCTACAATCGTTTTTGTTTATTTCGTGATGCACATTAAACACTTTAAAAAATCAAGCCAGCAGGAAACACTCTTCTTTTTAAAACAAGCCAGCAGGAAACATTCTTCTACTAAAACAAGCCAGCAGGAAACACTCTTCTACTAAAACAAGCCAGCAGGAAACACTCTTCTACTAAAACAAGCCAGCAGGAAATACTCTTCTACTAAAACAAGCCAGCAGGAAACACTCTTCTACTAAGACAAGCCAGCAGGAAAAACTCTTCTACTAAAACAAGCCAGCAGGAAAAACTCTTCTCTACTTTCTATCTCGAACACGTGGCTGTGTATCATCAGATGATTCATTTCTTCTCACACTAAACTTCATATTCACGGCCTAGTGTTATGAGTTCACATTCCGCTCAGCTCCCCGCTCAGATATCCTGATAGTACTTTTACAGAACATTATCAAACCTTTATCATTTAAATCTAGTTTGTCTCATTTTTTAATTAATTTTTTTAAGCCCCAAGATTTTTTTCCTGGCGTTTTGATTTTTTTATTTAAATTAAATTTTTTTGCTAGCATCTTGATTATTTTGTTGGCATCTTGATTCAACTCCATATATTTCAATTCCCCTGGTCAAGTTTATGTTCTCAGTAATATGTCGGTCACCACATTACCGTCATGTCATGTTACTTACAAAACTCCTCATACAGAGTTATTCCAATTTTGCTTCAGCCATTAACGTTTATCAACTCAATGATTCCGGATAAAATTCAAGTTGAAAATCGAAACTATTTGTACCTTTCCGCAGGTGGTTTGTTAAAATTAATTATAGATGACGCCTAACTAGCTGCGGGTCTACTTAGTTCTAGTGTCTGAGTCTATTAAGATGGATTAGCACATCAGTTAAATCATCCTAAACCAGTATAAATACATTAAGTTAAGTTAAGTTAAGGCAATTTGTTTATTTTAGCAAATTTCCAGTCCCTAATATTGTGTCAAGATTCAGTAAGAACCATTGTCTTTTGTTTCTATCTATTGTGGTTCCGGTGAGCTAGCTGTATACTTGGGACAGAGATGACAATAGGTCCACTGATACAACGAGAGTATGTAGGCAGAGACGACTGGCAGTGCCATATAACTCATCTAGGATAGAATAAGTTTCAACTAATGGATTTGCACACCCAACTGATCACATTAGACTTAAGCTGTAAATAGATTTCCGTGTTTGAAATACTGCTCCATAAACGATAGCCTACATATGATACAGGAATGAAAGAGAGAATTACCCATTTGCCTGGGATAATAGAAAAAGTAGAGATGTGAAACTTTTCTCTTGTTTTGTGCATTTGTTTATTTCTTCCCAGCAAATCAATGTCTAACTCGCGCAACCTGTTTTGTTTTATATCTAAACGACAATATAACATTCGCTTGATGTTTACTGAGGTAATGTTCTATAATTGACTATAGTTTATGTCTCTCTCATTTCTAGATGACATTATAACATTCGCTGGATGTCTACTGGGGTAATGTTTTATCATTTACTCTAAAGTATGACTGTCTCTCTCTCTCTCGTTTCTAGAGTAAGGCCCGGGTACATGAAAAGAATAATATCACATGGCTCTGCCTTTTCTTATCATTTAAAAATTGTTAATGACAGCTTAATATTATTTTATATGAAAAATATGTACTCTTTAAAATACTTATGTTATCCCTCTCATCTCCTACATGTAATCTCTCTCTCTCTCTCTCTCTCTCTCTCTCTCTCTCTCTGTATGTGTGTGTGTCTGTGTCTACCTCTCTTTTGTCACAATTAATTACAAAGCTTTTAAACCATGGTAAATAAAACAGATACAAAGATTTAATGCAACGATTATTTTTTATTTTATGAATGAGCCAACACTTTAGACTCAGTTGTGATAATCACAGAAGAAGCCATTTGACATTGAAGGCGATAACTTTTAATGTAAGCAAAATATCTGACGCCATTATAGAGAGACATCTGAAGACATCGTTTGATCACAAAAAAAAGGCAAAGCGTATGGAAATGTTTAGATCAGTGCTGTTCACCCTCAGCTCTACGGCACAGAAGCGGGCGATTTTAGCTATCAGGTGGACGGTAGCAGAATAACTACATGCAAGATATAGACTCAGTGGACGTAATTTCGTTCAATTTAGATTGTAGTCTGCGTTACCAAAAGTTATAAAAATGGGCACCAAATATAAAAAGGTTGAAGAACACTGGTTTAGATCAACCGCAGTTAGGCTCGGCTCACAACTTTGAAGATCAAACGATTATTTTGTAGAATTTCTTTATGTAACGCCTTTTTCGTTTTCTCTTCGTCTTACGTTTTGATAAGGTGACGCCAAAGTTAATATATGAAATCTAAATGAACCTGATGGCTTTTTCTATCAACAAACAAGCCTCCACCTCCCTTCCCAGGTGCAATTCTTTTAAAATAGGAAATATGTTTATGTGATTTGGGTTGTTGTTGATGTTGGGTTCTTTTTTCGTTTTTCTTGTTTACATTAATGTAAGTGTATTTGTGTTTGTAAATTTCATTTAAAAGTCTCACGAGAAGCCAACAAACTGACCAGATAAATATTGTACTAATAATAAGTAGCTTCACTAAAACAATAACGGTTTTTGAGCCATTAATTAAATTATTACTTGAACTGACAGCAAGTAGTAGCCGGGTGGTTAATGTGCTTACTTCTCAGGACAACTGACAGCGAGTAGTAGCCGGGTGGTTAATGCGCTTACTTCTCATGACAACTGACAGCAAGTAGTAGCCGGGTGGTTAATGTGCTTACTTCTCAGGACAACTGACAGCGAGTAGTAGCCGGGTGGTTAATGCGCTTACTTCTCATGACAACTGACAGCAAGTAGTAGCCGGGTGGTTAATGTGCTTACTTCTCAGGACAACTGACAGCGAGTAGTAGCCGGGTGGTTAATGCGCTTACTTCTCATGACAACTGACAGAAAGTAGTAGCCGGGTGGTTAATGTGCTTACTTCTCAGGACAACTGACAGCAAGTAGTAGCCGGGTGGTTAATGCGCTTACTTCTCATGACAACTGACAGCAAGTAGTAGCCGGGTGGTTAATGTGCTTACTTCTCATGACAACTGACAGCAAGTAGTAGCCAGATGGTTAATGTGCTTACTTAGGAAAACTGACAGCGAGTAGTAGGCGGGTGGTTTATGTGCTTACTTCTCAGGACAAATGGTTTCTTCTTCTTCTTCTTCTTCGTACGCAGTCAGACAGTAACCATTATTTTTTCGAAAAAAGCGGCGGTCATCCTGAGGCTGTCGCCACTGCCATAGAGCTTGTCTTGCAGTTCCACTGGTGATGGCCACATCTGCTCTCTCTGATCCTCGTATGTCGGGCAGTTCTGCAGCAGATGTTCCGCGGTCATTTTACCAGTACCGCACGGGCATTCGTCGGTACACCCTATCTTCAATTTGTTGAATAGGTGGTACCTCAGTCTATTGTGGCCAGTGCGAAGTCTGAAGACAACGACCTGCTCTCTTCGGTTCAACTGGTAATAGGCATCGTTTTTGGTGTAACCAGTATGTTCGGTTTCCCATTTGGTCATGTATCTGGCTTTGATAAGCCGTTTTGACTCTTCGTACGTCATACTAGTATCTCTTTGTGGTAGTCTTGCACCTTCTTTTGCCAGTCTGTCTGCCTCCTCGTTGCCTTGGATGTTGCAGTGTGATGGGACCCACTGTACCACTACCCTTTTTGGTGCGGACTGCTGGCACAGTTTGCAGAGTGCTGCTCTTAAGTCATTAAGCTCAGTATTTTTCTGGGACAAATGGTTTGATTCCCGCTTCTTTTTTTTAAAATTATTCACGCTTTCACTCCATGCGAAGCATGGTGTCCCAACTAACGCTTTCCATTTAAAAGAAGCTTGAATTCCAGTGTTTGGAATGAAGGTTTCAAAGCAATGATTGTACATAATGATGTTGCTAGCCATATGTACATCCCTCTTAAGTAGCCTTTAATAACATGATTGGAAAGTAATAGAGGGTCTAATTTTTTTCAAACAAGGTCCCACTCGAGATGTTGTTGTTGTTGTTTCGAATGCCCACAATGAGTAGGTGCACTCTTTTGTGCGCCCTGAAAAGGACGTTAAGTGGCGGGTTGCAGTAGCTTTCCTCGCATCCGGAGCATGCTGATGAAGGTGGACCGGGGTCATCCAATCGGTTGTTCTATGTTTGGCTTCACCTGCATGTCGCTCACTACTATGGGAATCACATCGATCCCTCACCTTGTTAGCCTGGATGGCATGAAAATAGTCCTTTTCTAGTGAGGGTTACGAGGAAACTGGGGCGAGGGTCTTGGCAAGTATATTTTGCCTGACCCTAACTAACATGTCTGTTCAGTATATTTTGCCTGACCAGACGTTAGTCTTCCTCCCCACCACTCGAGATCCAGTTTACCATTATGTGAACGGGCTCTTGACTTACAGGAAGACAATTTAGTGAGGTAGAAAACTTATCGATGAGTCTAAAATAAGCTGAACTTTAGCATTATTATGTATCCAATAAGTTGTGCCTACCGTTGATAAAACCACTTTTAACATTGCTCATCCAACTGGGCAAAGGAAAATGACAGAGAAATAGTGCGCGTCCAATCTTTATCCAACTTGAGCAAGACCACATATAATCCATATGTACCATGCTCATTAGCGCAGACGTGAACAAGAACATCGACAACTTCCTGTCCTGACATTGTCTATATATTATATTATCGAATCTCCCCTACACCAGGATGTTAAACCCAGCAGTAATGTTTTCTTTCTTTTATCATCATGCCCGCCTTTGCTAGTCATTGTGGCTGAACGCGCTCCAACAGGCTTCCCATAGAAGAACCATTGTGACAATCTCATTGTTTACTATTAAAATGAATAATAGCATCTTGCTGTGTTACGTTGAGCCATTATATACACCCATGACAGTACCTGACATTGAACGTCACACGAAGCGATTAATAGCTGCAACAAAAGAGAAGGGAGACGCTAGTCCGATCAGACACAACATACTGACCAGGACTTCGCTTCAGGGTCAAGCACGATATACTGACCAGGACGTCACGTCAGGGTCAGGCACAATATACCGACCAGGACGTCGCGTCAGGTTCAGGCACAATATACTGACCAAAACCACT
Source organism: Ariolimax columbianus (assembly GCA_036924085.1). Classification (NCBI taxonomy): domain Eukaryota; kingdom Metazoa; phylum Mollusca; class Gastropoda; order Stylommatophora; family Arionidae; genus Ariolimax; species Ariolimax columbianus. The sequence goes on from JAVGWX010000017.1 coordinate 39,772,076, forward strand.
ATCTCTCTTCCATGTAGCGATCCTTGGAAACAGGCTGTTTTCAGGGCAGTTTGGCTGGCGAGATGTAGACCGACGTAATCCCCGTTGCAGCGAGTGCCACGCAGATTAAACCAAGCATAGCACAACCGACTCGAGGACCATGGTTCATCTTCATCAGTACGCTCGGGATGTGAGGAAAACTGGTACAACCCGTCACTTAATAGAGTAAACACACTCACTGTACACAATGTAGGTAATAGTGTTCCCATACTTGGCACTACAGTCTAGTGGTGTTGGGGTCGGCTAGCTCTTCTTCGGAGGGGTGAAAATGGAAATTATAAATTAATAGCTTGCTGATAAAGTAGGTACATAAGTCATCTTCACCTGCACGCGATGCAAACCTGGAATTTATGCATGTCGGGTCGTAAGCTAACCAGGTTCTAGCTCGCCTGGAGAGATGGTCCCTTTCCGTGTCCGATTTAGATCCATGGCTTGGAGAGGCGATGTGCCAAGTGACAGCGACCCAAGATGTACCCATGATGACACAGTTAGATTCTACCATACCGGCTCGGTCGAAGCCCGGGTTAACAGTGACTGCTGCCTGCCGTCTCACACCAGCGAGAAGGGGACAAATGTGCAACTGGTGATACCATCAAACGTAGGACATGGAATGTTAGAACACTGAATCCGTGCGGAAAAATTAAAGCTGACACACGAGATGGACAAATACCAGCGGAATGTCATCGGCTAATGCGATTCTTTCTGGAAAAACTTCGGAGAGTATACTGCAGAGGCAGGTCACACATTTTTTTACAGTGGAAGAGATAACAAACATTGACATTGAATGGGGATACTGGTTCATAAAAACAGTTAGATGTGTGTTGGGGTGTCGACCAAGAGATGGCCAATTTATCACCATACGACTCAAAGCAACCCCATTTAACATCACTTTATACAGTATTATACCCACACTTCAGATTAAGATGAGTGTGAGATAGACAAATTTTACGAGGAGTTTCAATAACAAGTAAATGAAACAACAAGGAAAGACATATTGGTTGTACAAGGGGACTAGAACGTCAAAATTGGAGAAAAGGCAGTTAGATATTGGCGTGGAACCTGTGGACCATATGGAAACAAGAACACAAATTACCGAGGAATGATACTCCTAGACTTTGCACGCGACAACAATCTACTGGTGGCAAATACACTGGGGCCAAATAAATCGTCTAGACGTTGGACATGGCTCAGCCCGAGTGAAGAGATACATAGTAAAATAGACTACATATTGGTCTAGAAGAAAATTCAGATCCAGAATTAATATCCCTCGGACAAGAAGCTTTCCTGGGGCAAATATAGGAAGCGACCATGACTTACCGATGACGACTATTACGTCTCCACTTAAGGAAATCATGAGCAAGGAGACAATTAGAATAAGATTCGACCGTGACATACTTTAAACATCCGGAAATTATAGAATCGTTCGGTGTCATGATATAATGAAGATGTGCACCGCTTACTGTCTTACTGAAAGACCAAGATATATATGTGTGTGTGTGTGTGTGTGCGTGCGTGCGAGCGTGCGTGCGAGCGTGCGTGCGTCCATGTGTGTGTGTGTGTGTGTGTGTGTGTGTGTGTGTGTGTGTGTGTGTGTGATTACAGTCTGTTCTTAATTTAGCAATATAGACTCAGCAACAAAGATCCTAGGAAATAACAGACAAAAAAAAGAATCGTGTAATTCTGTAATCGTGTCCAGTAACCAAATAATAGTGACATACTCCCAGTAATCCGTGTCGGTATTCCCAGACATCGTGTTAGACTCCTAGACATTGTGTCTAGACATCGTGTCAAACTCCTAGACATTGTGTCAGACTCTTACACATTGTGTCTAAACATCGTGTCAATCTCTTAGACATTGTGTCAGACTCTTAGACATTGTGTCAGAATCCTACAGATTGTGTCTAGACATCATGTCACTCCTAGACATCGTGGCAGACTCCTAGACATCGTCTTAAACTCCTAGATATCGTGTCAGATTCCTTAACTTCGTCTAAAACTCCTAGACTTCGTGTCAGACTCTTGGACGTGGTGTCAAACTCCTGGACATCGTGTCTATATATCGTGTCAAACTCCTAGACACTGCAGTTGGGGGATATACTGAACTTAGGGGGCATACTGAAGTTAGGGGGCTTACTGAAGTTAGGTGGCATGCTGAAATTAGGGGGCACACTGAAGTTAGGCAGCTTATTGAAGCTAGGTGGCATGCTGAAGTTAGAAGGCATACTGAAGTTAGGGGGCATACTGAAGTTAGGAGGCATACTGAAGTTAGGGGGCATACTGAAGTTAGGGGGCATACTGAAGTTAGGGGGCAAACTGAAGTTAGGGGGCATACTGAAGTTAGGGGGCATACTTAAATTAGGGGGCATACTGAAGTTAGGAGGCTTACTGAAGTTAGGCAGCTTACTGAAGTTAGAAGGCATACTGAAGTTAGGGGGCATACTGAAGTTAGGCAGCTTACTGAAGGTAGGTGGCATACTGAAGTTAGGCAGCTTACTGAAGGTAGGTGGCATACTGAAGTTAGGCAGCTTACTGAAGTTAGGGGGCATACTGAAGTTAGGAGGCATACTGAAGTTAGGGGGCATACTGAAGTTAGGGGGCATACTGAAGTTAGGGGGCAAACTGAAGTTAGGGGCCATACTGAAGTTAGGGGGCATACTGAAGTTAGGGGGCATACTGAAGTTAGCGGGCATGCTGAATTTATGGAGCATACTGAAGTTAGGGGGCATACTGAAGTTAGGGGGCATACTGACGTTAGGGGGCATACTGAAGTTAGAGGGCATACTGAAGTTAGGGGGCCTACTGAAGTTAGGGGGCATACAGAAGTTAGGTGGCATACTGAAGTTAGAGGGCATACTGAAGTTAGGGGGCATACAGAAGTTAGGTGGCATACTGAAGTTAGGGGGCATACTGAAGTTAGGGGGCATACTGAAGTTAGGGGGCATACTGAAGTTAGGGGACTTACTGAAGTTAGGCAGCTTACTGAAGTTAGGTGGCATGTTGAATTTAGAAGAGAAAAAGTACGTTTCCTTTGAAGATCTATGTTTATATTATAATGCAGATAATGAGAAAAATGCACATATAAACATCCTTTTATATTGTAATGCAGATAAGGAGAGAGAATGCACATTTAAACATCCTTTTTTATTGTAATGCAGATAAGGAGAAAGAATGCACATTTTAAAATAATTTAATATTGTAATGTAGATCAGATAATCAGAAATCATAATTATTAGTAAAGAGGTTAAAAAAAAGGACATAGGCTTAGTACTTACTTTATAAAATGACCTATCCTGGCGTTTTTGTAGGTTTAGGTGAGATGAAAACTTTCGAATAAGATAATGTCTTCACAAGAAGAGTACAGCATCGCTCAAACGTTTCTAAACACTGTTCTATTTCACATCTTCAGATTGTATTGATGTTTCTAAGATGGTGTCACCACATGTACTAATCAGCAGTTACTTTTCTAGTTCTTACCAATCTTGATAACGCTCACTGTGACCTGTTGTTGTTTTGTTTTTTTTTTGTTTTTTTTGTTTGTTTGTTTGTTTTTATTTTTTTTTTGTGGGGAGGAGGTAATCCTGGAGGAAAGTTTCCGACATTTAAAATTCGAAACCCAAACTTCAGCAGACACCAGTGCGGGTTTAAACGCATAAATGTTAATCTTAGACTTTTTATTAAAATTAATCGACATGAAAATCAATACAATGCTTTTCTCCCTGACAGTTCTCAGCAAAACATCTAAGGTTGTTCATACAATGGATCCCATCCTACTGCAATATTGAAGGCAATGAAGCTGCAGACAAACTAGCAAAGTGTGGAGGAGCATCCCCACAAACAGACCTGAGCATCACATTAAATGACGTCAAGACCATAATTAAAGCCAACCAGTGGAAAATGAGCTAATAAAAACCCCGACTTCTGAAAAGAAAACAACTACTTTAACTTAACTAGAGAAAAGCAAGTCATCATCTTCAGACTGAGAACTGGGCATAACAGACTTAAGGGTCATCTTTACAACAAAATGAGGATTGGGACAGATGACAAGTGTCCATGTGGGGAGCATATCATGACCGTGGAACACATCCTACAAAGCTGCATGCTCACGCAGTAAAGGCGAGAACAATACTGGCCTCGCGAGATTTTTATGAGACAAAAGCTGTTTGGACATAAAACACAAACAACGCTGTCCATTGTAAAAGAATCCGGGACCTTGATCTGAGGATGTAAGAGAAACCGGGACCTCAATATGAGGATGAACGAAGAAGAGGAAGAAACATAATGCTTACATTATAGTTCTCAATTGGTGCTTTGAAATTTCAGTGTGCTTTCTTTACCGGAAAGACGAATGTCCAACGTGGAAAATGTTGGAAAGGATGAAATGTGATAACTTAACTTAACGTCTTTATACTGGTTTAGAAGACCCTGCAGAGTCTGTATACAACCAGTTACATTTACATCACCTTGCTCTAAAAGCTATGCGCATCCAGTTTATTCTTAAATGCATTAACTGTCCCTGCCTCCACTACCTCCCCTGGCAGTACATTCCATGCATTCACAACTCTCTGACTAAAAAAATATTTCTTAATATCTAATCTGGACCTCTCTTTAATCATCTTGCAGCTATGCCCTCTTGTTATTGTGGGGGGCTGTATTTTAAAAGACTTGTTATAGTCTAATTTATCCATTCCTCTGATCATCTTATCAACCTGTATTAAGTCACCACGAATTCTTCTCTCTTCTAGACACTGTAGGCCGGTTTTTCTGAGTCGTTCCTCATAACTGTAATTCTGGAATCCCACTATCATCTTTGTCGCTCTTTTTTGTATTCTTTCCAGCATGTTTATATCCCCTCTATGATAAAGACACCACACCTGTACACAGTACTCCAATCTAGGTCTAACTAAAGCTTTATACAGTTTGACTATCACGTCCTTGCTCCTATGTTTAATGTTTCTTTTTATCATACCTAACATTGCATTTGCCTTTTTCAATGCTACCTTAACTTGCACACTCATCTTTCCTGTATGATCTGTTTTAACCCCTAGGTCCCTTTCCTTATCTATTTTTCTAATATTGTTCTCTCCCTTTCTGTAATTATGTTCCATATTGGATCTACCCATGTAGATGACTGTACATTTATCTACATTAAACTCCATTTGCCAGCTTACAGAACATTCTCGAATTGTATATAAATCCGACCTCAACATATTCACTTCCGCTTTAGATGAGACACTACTGAATAGTTTTGTGTCATCAGCAAATTTTGCAGTCATAGCTCCCATATCAATGTCCAAATCATTTATTTATATCAAGAACAAAATTGATCCCAAAACCGAGCCCTGTGGCACTCCACTTTTCACTTCACACCACTCAGATTACTCCTTATTTATGCCCACCCTCTGCCTTCTTCCCGTTAACCAATTTTCAATCAATTTGACAACTTCATCACCTATTCTATGTGATTTGAATTTTCGAAATAATCTTTAATAAGGGCTTTGCAAAATCTAGATAAATAACGTTCACTGATTCTCCGTTATCTATCATTTTAGTAACCTCCTCCATGAATTCTAATAGATTTGTTAAGCATGATCTCCCTCTAGGAAACCCATGCTGACTATTTCTAATTAGATTAAATTTGTCTAAATGCATTTCAATGTTTTCTTTGATTATTGACTCTAACAATTTATATACTATGCTCGTTAAACTCACCGGTCTATAATTCGCTGTATCTGATTTGTGTGCCCTTTTTTGAATGACGGGATCACTCCTGCATCTTTCCAATCCCGTAGAACAATCCCTTTTGTAAGTGATTGAGAACATAATATAGCCAATGGTTTTGCTAGTTGGTCTCTAATTTCATAAAGCAATTTTGGATGAATACCATCTTGACCTGGACATTTATCCACTTTTAACCCCTTCAATTTTTTTAAAACCATTTCCTTTGTAATACAGATTGATCTGTATCCCGCTGTATCCATGTCTCTTTGAAAAATATCTATAGGCTCTGGGATCTTGGAGCAGTCCTCTTTTGTGTAGACTGTGTCAAAGTACTGATTGAGGAGATGAGCAGCCTCCCTATTCTCACTTATTATTTTCCCTGTACTGTCTATGAGAGGGCCTACTTTGTCTTTCGCTCTTTGTTTATTTCTAAAATAAGAGAAGGAGCTTTTACTGTCAGTCTTGATCCTCTGAGCAGGGTTGTTTTTTTTAAGTTTTTTTTTTTTTGCTGTTTTATTCGCTTTCTGAGATATTTTCTGCTTGTCCAAGTATTTTAAATATGTTTCTTTTGATTCACCTGCCTCTATATATTTTGTCCATGCTTTATTTTTCGCTCTTCTACATTTCTCTACAAATCTAGTTATCTACTTTGTATGCTTGGGGTTTACCTCCCTACATGGAACACATTCCTCTTTTACCGTTTCTAGAACTGTTTTAAAACTCTCCCACTCCTGTTCAACATCTGTTCCTACGACAATAACTATCCAGATTGTGTGGTTCGCTGCCTCTTTCATCCTCTTAACATGTGCCTTACTGCCCTTAGTACATAGGTGAAGACTGATGCTCCACGCAGAGGTAAACTGATTCTGATTGATTTTTTTTTAGGAAAACCTGATTGGAGATATCTTGGAGAATGTTGCAGGCAGAAGAATGTGACCATTTGTAACATCCTTTTCTTTTTGTTCATTTAAATTTTGAGTTGGAAACTCGGTTGTGATTCATTCGACATCAACGCATCCATTATGATTAGGCTCTACTCCTCTTGTTTTAAAAATTCACTTCTACGTGCGCCTATATGTCCACTTCTTGCTGTTTTCAATTTTCATTTTTTGTGTGTGCTTCTGCTTCATCAAAATCATATGCATGGTTACCCACATGTTATCTGCCATTCATTTTAGGATCAGGTTTCCAACAGTTTCTTCTTGCTTCAATTATAAACATGAGTTCAATGAAAAATTTGGTGACGCCGCACTTATTCCGGATTGAAAAAACGTATGTTGACCTCTTTTTTTTTTAAATTTTCCTTTCGTTATTTCATTTCTTTTTCTGGGTCCTTGATTTGTCAAAATAATTTGGAGAAATTTTTATTTATTTTGAAAATGTCCGTTTGAGAAATGCTCAATGTTTTTCTTGTCTGGTCTTCTTCATTCCGTCGTCGACAGCTAATTTATCCATCCTGTCCTGGACACCTTGTCATACAGGTGTTAAAGAACCTGTATAATACAAGGGGCTTGTCATAAGTCTTTACCCTGACCATGAAGTAGTAGAAGGAGAAAGTTGAAATTTGGCACAGCGCTTATTCCTTCTCAATGTAGCCACAACCTGAATTTATACATTTCTGTCATCTCTGTGTGATCTTGAAAAGACCTTCAGAATAAAATAACCTATTTTTCGAACTAAACCAGCTATCACAAGTCAATATGACATCTTCGCCACTGTCAAAATGATTTTCTTTCACCTTTTTTTTAAGTTTTCGGAAAATAAAAAAGTCTGATGGAGCTAAATCTAAAGAAAATGGTGGGTGTGGAAGAATTGCAATATTCTTCTTCTTCTTCTTCTGCGTACGCAGTCAGACAGTAACCATTATTTTTTCGAAAAAAGCGGCGGTCATCCTGAGGCTGTCGCCACTGCCATAGAGCTTGTCTTGCAGTTCCACTGGTGATGGCCACATCTGCTCTCTCTGATCCTCGTATGTCGGGCAGTTCTGCAGCAGATGTTCAGCGGTCATTTTGCCAGTACCGCACGGACATTCGTCGGTACCACCTATCTTCAATTTGTTGAATAGGTGGTACCTCAGTCTATTGTGGCCAGTGCGAAGTCTGAAGACAACGACCTGCTCTCTTCAGTTCAACTGGTAATAGGCATCGTTTTTGGTGTAACCAGTATGTTCGGTTTCCCATTTGGTCATGTATCTGGCTTTGATAAGCCGTTTTGACTCTTCTTACGTCATACTAGTATCTGTTTGTGGTAGTCTTGCACCTTCTTTTGCCAGTCTGTCTGCCTCCTCGTTGCCTTGGATGTTGCAGTGCGATGGGACCCACTGTACCACTACCCTTTTTGGTGCGGACTGCTGGCACAGTTTGCAGAGTGCTGCTCTTAAGTCATTAAGCTCAGTGTTTTTCTGGCTTTTTAGCGCTGTGACTACAGCGAGAGCATCTGTAAGCAGGACTATATGGCTTTCATTTTCATTGTGTGTCACCATTTCTTCCACTGCCGCCCTCAGTGCCTCCGCCTCCTCAGTAGCGAATGACAGTGTTATTTGTCTGCCATTTGGTAGGTTCAGGAATGCTCCTGCCCCTCCGTTCTGTGTAGTGTTTGTTACAGAACCGTCGGTGTATTCATGGGTCCAGTTCATGCTTGGGTAGCTTTTCGATATGAAGCTTAGCGTAGTATCTCTCCTTTCTTTTTCAGTCTGGCAGTTTTTGTTTCTTGCAATATTCAAATCGTAGGTTGTTTGCAGCACAAGCCTTGCTTTATCGGAGGGCGCGTTGTCTTGAAGCAAAGGCAGAATTTGAGTGCGCGCTAAGAATCTCACCATAGCAAGAAATCGGATGCAGACGGCCCTAACATCGCTGGAAGAGTGGGCGAACTCATGGCTGGTCAAAATAAACGAGGAGAAAACCACATGCACAATATTCTCGCTTTCATTAAAACCCCAAAGTACCAAATTAAGTCTAAATGGCAAATTCCTGCAGCCAAACGACAACCCAACCTGCCTGGGAGTCACATTTGATCGGCGCATGACATGGAAAAGTCAGATTGAGAGAAACCGAATGAAAGCCAGAGAAAGAATGGCAATCATGAGGAAACTTGCTGGCACAAGCTGGGGAGCAGACGAAGGCATACTAAAGAAACTGTATACTGGAAGAGTGAGACCAGTTCTCGAGTATGGCATTGCGGCATGGACAACAGCAGCGAAGGCGAACTTCGATAAAGTTAACAAACTTCAAAACCAAGCCATGAGAATTATAACAGGTGGCATGAAGTCAACGCCAATTGTAGAACTTGAAAAGATTACAAAACTGCAACCCATGACCGATAGAAGAGACTGCAGAGCCCAGCTGCAGTCAGAGAAACTCCGAAGGCTGACCGACCATCCAATGCACCAGAGACTAAACAATTTGGGAAATGGGAAACTAAAGCGGAGAAACTTTGCAGAAATAGCCAAAGCAAAGATGCACGAAGATCCCATAAACGCACTAACAACACCAAAACCCATCACTACTGTACGAAAACCTATCTGGAGGCAGGATATATTTCCAGAGGTGGTAGAAAATATACCAGGTATTGCAAACAAAAACTGCCAGACTGAAAAAGAAAGGAGAGATACTACCCTAAGCTTCATAACGAAAAGCTACCCAAGCATGGACTGGACCCATGCATACACCGACGGTTCTGTAACAAACACTACACAGAACGGAGGGGCAGGAGCATTCCTGAACCTACCAAATGGCAGAAAAATAACACTGTCATTCGCTACTGGTAAGTACACAAGCAATTTCAGAGCGGAGGCAGAGGCACTGAGGGTGGCAGTGGAAGAAATGGTGACACGCAGTGAAAATGAGAGCCATATAGTCCTGCTGACAGATGCTCTCGCCGTAGTCACAGCGCTAAAAAGTCAGAAAAACACTGAGCTTAATGACTTAAGAGCAGCACTCTGCAAACTGTGCCAGCAGTCCGCACCAAAAAGGGTAGTGGTACAGTGGGTTCCGTCACACTGCAACATCCAAGGCAACGAGGAGGCAGACAGACTGGCAAAAGAAGGTGCAAGACTACCACAAACAGATACCAGTATGACGTACGAAGAGTCAAAACGGCTTATCAAAGCCAGATACATGACCAAATGGGAAACCGAACATACTGGTTACACCAAAAACGATGCCTATTACCAGTTGAACCGAAGAGAGCAGGTCGTTGTCTTCAGACTTCGCACCTGGCCACAACAGACTGAGGTACCACCTATTCAACAAATTGAAGATAGGGTGTACCGACGAATGCCCGTGCGGTACTGGTAAAATGACCGCTGAACATCTGCTGCAGAACTGCCCGACATACGAGGATCAGAGAGAGCAGATGTGGCCATTACCAGTGGAACTGCAAGACAAGCTCTATGGCAGTGGCGAGAGCCTCAGGATGACCGCCGCTTTTTTCGAAAAAATAATGGTAACTGTCTGACTGCGTACGCAGAAGAAGAAGAAGAAGAAGAGTGCGCGCTATCCATCGTTTTCTGGTCACAGTCTTTCTTAGTTTGGTAAGGAGATCTGCATAATATTGCCCATTAACCGTGTTGCCATGAGGCAGGTAATCATTCAATATGACACCTTTGATGTCCCACAAAACAGCCAGCATCACTTTTATTGCAGATCTATGTGCTCTTAGCTGAACATGTGTTGGTGATCCCGCGGTTTTCCACTGCATGGTGGCAATTTTAGATTTTGGATCCTAATTGTGAACCCAAGTCTAATCTACTGTCACATTGGTCAACAATATGTTTTTCGACCGACACATTTTAAGCAACTGGCCACAGCAATCAACCCTCGTTTGTTTCTGTTCACATGACACCAGACGCGGCACCCAGCGGTCACACACTTTTCTCATGTTCAGTCTGTTTTTAAAATTCTAAAAACTGTACTTTCGTTTAGTTTTGCTGACCCAAGATATCTCTGCAATTGTCATTTTCCTATCCTTGTCAATGATTTTCTTCACTTTTGCAGCGTATTCATCGCTGCACTCTGGGGATTGTCTTCCTGATCTTGGAAGATCAGCAACATAGCCTTTAGGTCCATGGGAACGGCCACACATAAACTTAAACTGCCTTAGCCAGTTTTTTACAGAAGCATACCAAGGACAGAATTCCTTAAACACTGGTTCCAACTACCTGTGTATTTCTGTAGGTGTATTTCCATGCAACATCAAGAATTGTATCCCAGTTCTGGCCTCTGATTTCTCCATTGTTCTGACAAACCGTTAGAGGAGCAGAACCGAGATATAAATAGATTTCCTTGCGTGACAAACGGCACGCCCCTATTTCCACTATCTAACACAGAAAGAAAACAAACAATATTTAGTCTGTGTACTTTGGTCCAGTTTTGTCTTTAAATAGAGCACATAAGCAGACACATGACTCGGCGTTTGTTCGTTCATCATGGACGAGAGCGATTTGAACGCTGCAACGTTTGGTTAGCCAATTGATATAAATAATCATAATGTGTATCGCTGGTGAACAGAATTATCTGTGCTTCGGTAAATCGCTTGTACTTGTTTGTACACGTGAGACTGTGTGAAGATATTCAAAAGACTCGTAGTTCTAACAATAAAGAAAGCAGTACACATATTACAGTTGAGTAAGTACTTCAAATTGACATGTACGCTTTGCCGTTAGTGCAAACAATCATTTGTTGGTGGAAAAGTCTACTTTCGTTCAACGTATCCGTTAGTTTCCGTGGCAACATGACTGGGAGAATCATTATCCATCGATTTCTGTTCAGACGCATCGTCTTGGGTCCAGTGCACGAATCAACGGGTATTCTCACCTGACCTGATTCCATTTATCTCGGCTAGATATTATTTGACCTCCTCTCTTTCCCATCATGGTTGTGTAGCCCATATATAAAACCTAACTGTTCCCTTTTCATGAACCAACCGAGCTAATTTAGACTTGCAATGTTGCTCAATGTAGTTTGGTCGTATGTTGTTTTTGATCTTCCACTTAGACTGCTAAACATATGGCTTCGTTCGTCCACAATCTCCCACTACCAGCTAAACATGTTAAGACTACAGTCCCAAGTCTAGCAATGCTGTGAGCTCACTTTTAAGACTATTCCTACTTCTAGTAATGCTGCAGTGCACTCCCAAACATATTAAGGTTATATTCTTACTTCTAGCAATAATGCGAGTCCACTTCCACACATATTAAGGTTATATTCTTACTTCTAGCAATAATGCGAGTCCACTTCCACACATATTAAGGTTATATTCTTACTTCTAGCAATAATGCGAGTCCACTTCCACACATATTAAGGTTATATTCTTACTTCTAGCAATAATGCGAGTCCACTTCCACACATATTAAGGTTAAATTCTTACTTCTAGCAATAATGCGAGTCCACTTCCACACATATTAAGGTTATATTCTTACTTATAGCAATAATGCGAGTCCACTTTCACACATATTAAGGTTATATTCTTACTTCTAGCAATGCTGTGAGTGTGAGTAAAAAATCTGTTTGCTCTGTAAGCTGCTAATCCAGGATAAATCATTATTTCAATCAAATCTGTTCAGCTTACTCTGAAGCGCGTGCCTTCAATAAATACACGCTAAATCAACATATGTTGGCCTGCACGTTGGGTATGATTTAAAGTTTTTATGGCTGTACGTTTAAACAGAATGGGATAGCCAGCCCCATGCTCAACCCTTCTTAGCTGCCTCTTAAGAGATGCCTTGCATGTTACAGTGTTACTATTCGTTGATCTCCTTTTGGACCACTTCATCCCATTTAAGTGTTATTCGTTGTATTCCTTTTACTACTTCTTTGACTGGGTATTTGATTAAAATGTCCAAAATAATTTCTTGGCATCGAAAACACTGCAGCTTGGCGTCACAGTCATAAATGAACTTAAATTTTGAGATTGAATTAATTATACATCAAATCTGCTGAAAGAAATAGTTAATCAAATACCAACTTGCCGGTTTGCAATGCTTCGCTCCAACATTACAATGAATGTAAATATATAATTAATTCTATTCTGTTTACGTGTTTATCAAATAAACGCCAACTTCTTATCAGGTCATTGGCTAATGTCTGATAACACGATCAATGACTATCATGCATGAATGTGTCTGTAAGGGCGACAACAAACTCCCACAAATTCACCCTTTGCACCATCTCTAAGTCCATGGTTTAGTTCCACCTCTATAGTTCTTTGCCAAAAGTTATGTTAGGTCGACCACTCTTTCACCTTCCTACTGAGGTCCACTGATGTTCTAGTGACGGCAACAGGTCCTTTTTTTCAGGACATAATACGAGTATATCCAGTTCAATGGTCGACCGATCAGGTTGGTGTGCATATCGTCTTCTTGATCTAAGCAAGCACTTCCTGACTGGTGATTGTGTTTAGCAAAAAAATGTGATGAATCTTCCTTTGACAGGCATGGAAAGATGACAATTTTGACACTTCTTTTTCTGTTGCTCTCCAGCACTCAGCACCTCACAGAAGCACAGAAAGTACGCATCTCTTGTATATTCTTAGTTTGGTGTTTATGCTGTGCTACAAAGACTTCCAAATGTTGTTTAAGCTGGCAAAAGCTACTCTGACTCTGTGCATTCTGATGTTGATGTCTTTACCCATTCCGCCATCTGGAGTAACTGTGCTTCCAAAGTATGTAAATGTGCCCATCATTGTTAATTCTTCATTCCTTATTGTTATTGCTTTTAGTATGAGCTGTTAACGCTCTCAAACGCAGTACAGTAGAGTAAATATTTTCTTATTTGCAGCATGACAAAAACACTTATTTAAATAATCATAATCGCAATGACAGGATGCACCCAATAATATTCATGACTGTTCTTTAAACAAATTAAAGCATACATAAATCAATGGAGCGATATGAAATTTGTATGACAATGCATTCAAAAAAACACACACAATTTTATCTTAAAAACTTAATGTAATAAAAAAAATCAGTAAAATGCTGAGAACTGGAAGTGGCATCACTAATTTGACGCAGTGGTAATCAACATTATGTTGATTTATGTCATATAACACTTAACTTTGAGACGCTCTATAACACTTAGCTTTCATACGCTTGATAATACTTAGCATTGAGGCGCTCTATAACACCTAACTTTGAGAAAAGCTCTATAACACCTAAATGTGAGATGTTCATGAGTCCACAAAGTCTTAGTTTAGTGCCCTATAACCCCCAGCTTTGAGATGTTCATGATCCCACAAAGTCTTAGGGCCCTATAACCCCCAGTTTTGAGATGTTCATGAGCCCACAAAGTCTTAGTTTAGTCCCCTAAAACCCTCGGCTTTGAGATGTTCATGAGCCCACAAAGTCTTAGTGCCCTATAACCCCCAGCTATTAGGTGATCTTGAGCCAACAAAGTCTTAGTTTAGTGCCATATAACCCCCAGCTTTGAGATGTTCATGATCCCACAAAGTCTTAGGGCCATATAACCCCCAGTTTTGAGATGTTCATGAGCCCACAAAGTCTTAGTGCCCTATAACCCCCAGCTATTAGGTGATCTTGAGCCAACAAAGTCTTAGTTTAGTGCCATATAACCCCCAGCTTTGAGATGTTCATGATCCCACAAAGTCTTAGGGCCCTATAACCCCCAGCTTTGAGATGTTCATGAGCCCACAAAGTCTTAGTGCCCTATAACCCCCAGCTATTAGATGATCTTGAGCCAACAAAGTAATAGTTTAGTGCCCTATAACCCCCAGCTTTGAGATGTTCATGAGTCCACAAAGTCTTAGTTTAGTACCCTATAACCCCCAGTTTTGAGATGTTCATGAGCCCACAAAGTCTTAGGGCCCTATAACCCCTAGCTATGAGATGATCATGAGTCAACAAAGTGTTAGTTTAGTGCCCTATAACCCCCAGCTTTGAGATGTTCTTGATCCCACAAAGTCTTAGGGCCCTATCACCCCCAGTTTTGAGATGTGCATGAGCACACAAAGTCTTAGGGCCCTATAACCCATAATAAATATTTCTTATCAATATTTAAAGTATGGCTATTTCCACTTGACAATCTGCTTGGTTCTCCTCAGAACATATTGTTACAATGGGCGATGTTAGCCATAGTAACATAGTCAACAATGGATGCTTCTAACCATGGAGTTCCCCTCCCAGCATATGGCTACAATGGATGTTGTTTACCATGTGGTTCCCTTTGGAACATATACAATGAATGATGTACACCATGTAATTCCCCTAGAACATTAGACTACAATGGATGTTGTACACCATGTTGTTCCCCTTGGAATATTAGGCTACAATGCATGTTGTACATAGTGTAGTTCCCCCTTGGAACATTAGACTACAATGGATGCTGTTTACCATGTAGTTCCCCTGGAACATTAGACTACAATGGATGTTATACACCACGTAGTTCTCCTTGGAACATTAGACTACAATGGATGTTGTTTACCCTGTGGTTTCTCTCGGAACATATCGTTGCAATAGATGCTGCTCACAAATTTTGATTGTGGACCGACTTCTTGAGTTATACCCAAGAATTCTATACGAATTGGTCACTTCTTCCTCTGCTCTCCAACAGATCCTATTTGGCCTTTCCACTTATTCATTACTTATATGGGTTCCAATCTAGCAACTCATAATATTGTTGTTATTTTCTTCCTGTTTTATTCACTTAATATTTTTATCCTTGCATCATGTCCAATATGTATTATTAAAGAATTGAATCTTGAACACATTGTAATATTCTGTGAAGAGAAAATAGTAATCAAGTTTATAATAGAAAAACATTTTGCACTAGCCAAGTAATAGAAATATGCATTGCTTAGACACAACTACTAAATTCACATTTGCAGCTTCAGTAGCTTGTTTACTGCTAAATGTCCTCTACTATCTTATCAAACTAATGCTCATACTTACTTGAATACTGGTATTCAGTCAGGCATAGATCTATGATGTCAGGTAGTCAAAAGAGGCTTGAAGCCATGTCTGTCTTTCGCCCTAGAGTGTCAAGAGGTGTGAATCAGGCGTACGTGCGGAGAGCGGTTGTGGTTGTATGGCCACCAGAAAGACATTATCCTCATCCATCTATTGTCTGTCATGGGGACTACATGGTTGGCCGATCTGCATTTTTGCACTGATGTTGGTTTGACGACATCCCGGAACTCTGTTTGGGGGCAGATGTTGGTGTTTTGAATGTGGTCTCTTAGGGTGATATTTAGGACTCTTCGCTTCATTGCTCTTTTGGTAATATGGAGCTTCTCTGCATCTCATTTGTGTAGACTTCAGACCTTACAACTATATACCATTGTTGTGACCCCTGGCCTTGGCTTCCATCATCTACTGGAGTATTGGTTTAATGCGGTTGAGGCTGAGCCAACCCACTGCTTTCATGCATGAGATCTGCTTATCATTGTGTGGTTGTTGTTGATTTCCTTGCCTAGGTAAACATATGCACTGACATGTTCAATGGGCCCATCTTCCAATCACAGTTCTCCAAAAGGGCAGAAAGTGGGCCGTAGAAATGTAGGATTCCTTCTATTTATGTTTAGGCCAATGGTCTTGTCTGCTTTAGCCAGCTCGTTTAGGCTTTGTTCGGCTTCTGCAGAAATCAAGATGTTGTTTCATTATACTAGAGATTGTGTTTTTCTCAAATGTAGGAACAATTAAATTTACACTACAGTTACTGTGAACAATTTGTTAAAAGTTCATGCACTCCTTTGTGCATTAGACAACCTTCTAGACTATTACCTGTTGAGAACGTTAGCTTTTAGAAATTTCATTTCTGCATTTCTATCAGACATGATGCAATCAGTAATATTTTCTCAGCATGGCTAAAAATATCACAGAAGACATGGAGCGCTTCAGAGCCCTGGGTCATTCAGCATTTGTCATGGGATACTCAGGAGTGTCAGGCAAAGCTCTGGTGATGGAGCTTGACAAGGCTAAAATATTTAAGAAAGTAGTTCTGATTGGACGTCGAGTGATACCTCTTGACGTAGGACTAGAATTTGTAAGTACTAGTCTTTTACAATTTTTATTGCTGTCAAAGTAATTTAAAAGTTTATTTTGTGTGACAAACTGAAAACTAATTACAAATGTATGTTCCTTTTTAAAAAATATCCCTTTGAAAATATTGTTATTAAGGACACATTATAGTAGATTTAAATGCACTAGAATTTCCATCTTAATAGCGATGAGCCCCATCATTACCTGGCAATTCTTTCAACTCTTCAGATTCACTTCTGGAAACACTATATATAAAATGACCACCTCTTGTTGAAGACACTGCAATCAATGAACTGGCCATGCGCAGATTGCAAAGTTTTTAATCATATGCAGATCCAGCAGAGTGTGAAATGTTACTCACTGCTTTATACCGGATTCATGTACTATGAAAAATCATTTAACAGTTTAAAATACAGACTCACTCTAAAAGTTACTCAGGCATTGTAGGGCTCCTGAAGTTCACTAACAGAATTAAGAAAACTAATGAAAATATGTTACGGACAGAGCATGAGAATGAACAATCAGCGAACTACGTCAACCATTAGTATGTTCACTTCACCATTTTCTGGGGGGACTCTGCAGCTATAGGTCTGTCCTGAGTGTAATGACGTTGATTCTGTACAGAACAGAATACTACATTTGATAATTCCAGCTGAAACCAGATGTGCCGGGCTGAAAGCCCTAAACATCACAGAATAGCTGTAAACTACAACACAATATCACGTCATTTTCAGGATGAACACCGAAGAAGAAGAAGAAAATATGAGAATTAACTGTTCTGATTGTAAGACATGTTCTTGTTCTTTTTTGTTTTTTGTCTGTATGATACAACTACAAGTAAGTAAATATCAGTTAACTTTAAATATTAAGTAAAATACTTTGTGGCGAAGTGATCAAGTCGTTTGCCCTGTGTTCAGACGGTCGTGGTTCGAGTTCGAAATGCTTTGCATGCTTTGTCCAATGCTCTTGGCAGGCGGCATGCCGTTCTGCTGAGAGAGACCAAACTATATGGGAAGACAAGCGGCGATGAAGTCAAGCCTTTGCCTTTAACCTTTAACTAAATAGTGGTCTGAAATGTGAAATGTGACTGTCATGTTTAAAATTAGCATCTTTACTGTAACTACTGTGAAACCATGACTACTGATTGTGTTTGATTGTATCTTACTACATAACTTCCTCTAAGGAACAAAAAGTTGTGGACTTTGACAAGATAGAGGAGCATAGAGATGCCTTTCAAAACTTGGATACTGGATTCTGCTGCCTAGGTGTGCCTAGTGGAGGAGGTATTAGTCGAGTGAGTTTTATTTTAAAATATGTCAATAAATTCTTGTTTGTATTGTATGGACTTGCACATTTGAGAATTACAAAATGTAAGTATTTTAAAACATTTATATTAATGTTTAGTAATATGATGTGTCATGAGTATGGGTCCTGAGGTCGGGGATGTCTGTTATTGAGCAGGACTGCTGAATAGAACTGCTCCATCCTTCTACAGGTGTTGTCTCAGATGACTAACAAGTGTGGACCTGCTGCGGGCAATCTTGTGCTAAAAATTGCCACTGAAACCAAGGTTGCAGTTATTTAGCACAGATTCCCTGCATGAATGTCAACTCTGTTGTGGCTCTAAGTTCCTAATAACGCTAAATAGTAATAAAGATGATAAATAAAAGCTTCATAAATGTCAATAAGATAATTAAAAATAAAACATTGTATGAGAATAAAACATGAATGCATGCCCGAGTGTTGCGGGACCCGAAAGGGAAGCAAAATATAGTAACACTATAAACCTACCAAGCATGTCGCAAAAGGGGACTGAGGTGGGATTGGCATGGATATGGCTAGCTCATCTTGCAGAAGCTTTAAGCCACACAAAAAATGTAATAAATATGGACAAGTCAACTAAAATGAAATATACAACTCAACCATCTAAGACATAAAAATATCCTTTGTCAAGAGAACTAATGATGCAAAACAGAGAAAAGCCTAAGGATTCTGTTTAACTTGCCTGTTTTTACCTAGGAAAACCACTAGATGTAGTAACTGGAACTTTTGGACAATATACGAATAGGGAAAGGCTGCACTTGTGGCAGCTAAGATTAAAAACTACAAATATCCTAAAACTGGCTAAAAGAAAGTGGAAAAAAGTTGAGAGGATGAAACACAGAAAGTAGGGACAATTAATGTATTTAAGAATAGATTGGATGCGCATAGCTTTTAGAGCAAGTTAATGTAAATTAAACTGGTTGTATACAGACTCTGCAGAGTCTTCTAAACCAGTATAAAGATGTTAAGTTAAGTTAACATCAACCAACAAAAATGAAATTCAGAGAAATTTGATAAAAAACTTGAAGATCTTAACTTTGTTGATGACTTGGTTGATCTTTCTTATAACCGCAATCAGATGCAAAATAAAATAAGTATATTTGATGACCAGATGTATTGCTGAGGTTATAGTGAGCTGTAGGTCTTGCTCTTGGACCAGATGTGTTGATGTGGTTGTAGTGAGCTGTAGGTCTTCCTTTTGGACCAGATGTGTTGCTGTGGTTGTAGTGAGCTGTAGGTCTTTCTCTTGAACCTGTTGTGTTGCTGTAGATGTAGTGAGCTGTAGGTCTTGCTCTTGGACCAGATGTCTTGCTGTGGTTGTAGTGAGCTGTAGGTCATCCTCTTGGACCAGATGTGTTGCTGTGGTTGTAGTGAGCTGTAGGTCTTGCTCTTGAACCAGATGTGTTGCTGTGGTTGTAGTGAGCTGTAGGTCTTCCTTTTGGACCAGATGTGTTGCTGTAGTTGTAGTGAGCTGTAGGTCTTTCTCTTGAACCAGATGTGTTGCTGAGGTTATAGTGAGCTGTAGGTCTTGCTCTTGGACCAGATGTGTTGCTGTGGTTGTAGTGAGCTGTAGGTCTTTCTCTTGAACCTGTTGTGTTGCTGTGGTTGTAGTGAGCTGTAGGTCTTGCTCTTGGACCAGATGTCTTGCTGTGTTTATAGTGAGCTGTAGGTCTTCCTCTTGGACCAGATGTGTTTGCTGTGGTTGTAGTGAGCTGTAGGTCATCATATTGGACCAAATGTGTTGATGAGGTTATAGTGAGCTGTATGTCTTGCTCTTGGACCAGATGTGTTGCTGTGGTTGTAGTGAGCTGTAGATCTTGCTCTTGGACCAGATATGTTGCTGAGGTTGTAGTGAACTGTAGGTCATCCTCTTGAACCAGATGTGTTGCTGTGGTTGTAGTGAGCTGTAGGTCTTGCTCTTGAACCAGATATGTTGCTGAGGTTGTAGTGAACTGTAGGTCATCCTCTTTATAACCAGATGTGTTGCTGTGGTTGTAGTGAGCTGTAGATTTTGCTCTTGAACCAGATGTGTTGCTGTGGTTGTAGTGAGCTGTAGATTTTGCTCTTGGACCAGATTGTTGCTGTGGTTGTAGTGAGCTGTAGGTCTTGCTCTTGGACCAGATGTGTTGCTGAGGTTATAGTGAGCTATAGGTCTTCCTCTTAGACCAGATGTGTTGCTGAGGTTATAGTGAGCTGTAGGTCTTCCTTTTGAACCAGCTGTGTTGCTATGGTTGTAGTGAGCTGTAGGTCTTCCTCTTGGACCAGATGTGTTGCTGTGGTTGTAGTGAGCTGTAGGTCATCCTATTGGACCAGATGTGTTGCTGAGGTTATAGTGAGCTGTAGGTCTTGCTCTTGGACCAGATGTGTTGCTGTGGTTGTAGTGAGCTGTAGGTCTTCCTCTTGGACCAGATGTGTTGCTGTGGTTGTAGTGAGCTGTAGGTCTTTCTCTTGAACCTGTTGTGTTGCTGTGGTTGTAGTGAGCTGTAGATCTTGCTCTTGGACCAGATATGTTGCTGTGGTTGTAGTGAGCTGTAGATCTTGCTCTTGGACCAGATATGTTACTGTGGTTGTAGTGAGCTGTAGATCTTGCTCTTGGACCAGAAATGTTGCTGTGGTTGTAGTGAGCTGTAGATCTTGCTCTTGGACCAGATATGTTGCTGTGGTTGTAGTGAGCTGTAGATCTTGCTCTTGGACCAGATATGTTGCTGAGGTTATAGTGAGCTGTAGGTCATCCTCTTGGACCAGATGTCTTGCTGTGTTTATAGTGAGCTGTAGATCTTGCTTTTGGACCAGAAATGTTACTGAGGTTGTAGTGAGCTGTAGGTCATCCTCTTGGACCAGATGTGTTGCTGTGGTTGTAGTGAGCTGTAGATCTTGCTCTTGGACCAGATATGTTGCTGTGGTTGTAGTGAGCTGTAGATTTTGCTCTTGGACCAGAAATGTTGCTGTGGTTGTAGTGAGCTGTAGATCTTGCTCTTGGACCAGATATGTTGCTGTGGTTGTAGTGAGCTGTAGATCTTGCTCTTGGACCAGATATGTTGCTGAGGTTATAGTGAGCTGTAGGTCATCCTCTTGGACCAGATATATTGCTGTGGTTATAGTGAGCTGTAGATCTTGCTCTTGGACCAGATGTGTTGCTGTGGTTGTAGTGAGCTGTAGGTCATCCTATTGGTGCAGATGTGTTGCTGAGGTTGTAGTGATCTGTAGGTCTTGCTCTTGGACCAGATGTGTTGCTGTGGTTGTAGTGAGCTGTAGGTCATCCTATTGGTGCAGATGTGTTGCTGAGGTTGTAGTGATCTGTAGGTCTTGCTCTTGGACCAGATGTGTTGCTGTAGTTGTAGTGAGCTGTAGGTCTTTCTCTTGAACCAGATGTGTTGCTGTGGTTGTAGTGAGCTGTAGGTCTTGCTCTTGAACCAGATGTGTTGCTGTGGTTGTAGTGAGCTGTAGGTCTTGCTCTTGAACCAGATGTGTTGCTGTGGTTGTAGTGAGCTGTAGATTTTGCTTTTGAACCAGATGTGTTGCTGTAGTTGTAGTGAGCTGTAGGTCTTTCTCTTGAACCTGTTGTGTTGCTGTGGTTGTAGTGAGCTGTAGATCTTGCTCTTGGACCAGATATGTTGCTGTGGTTGTAGTGAGCTGTAGATCTTGCTCTTGGACCAAATATGTTGCTGTGGTTGTAGTGAGCTGTAGATCTTGCTCTTGGACCAGATATGTTGCTGAGGTTGTAGTGAACTGTAGGTCTTGCTCTTGAACCAGATGTGTTGCTGTGGTTGTAGTGAGCTGTAGGTCTTCCTCTTGGACCAGATGTGTTGCTGTGGTTGTAGTGAGCTGTAGGTCTTCCTCTTGGACCAGATGTGTTGCTGTGGTTGTAGTGAGCTGTAGGTCATCCTATTGGACCAGATGTCTTGCTCTTGGACCAGATGTGTTGCTGTGGTTGTAGTGAGCTGTAGGTCTTCCTCTTGGACCAGATGTGTTGCTGTGGTTGTAGTGAGCTGTAGGTCTTGCTCTTGGACCACATGTCTTGCTGTGTTTATAGTGAGCTGTAAATCTTGCTCTTGGACCAGATATGTTGCTGAGGTTGTAGTGAGCTGTAGGTCTTGCTCTTGAACCAGATGTGTTGCTGTGGTTGTAGTGAGCTGTAGGTATTTCTCTTGAACCAGATATGTTGCTGAGGATGTAGTGAACTGTAGGTCATCCTCTTGAACCAGATGTGTTGCTGTGGTTGTAGTGAGCTGTAGGTCTTGCTCTTCAACCAGATATGTTGCTGAGGTTATAGTGAGCTGTAGGTCTTGCTCTTGGACCAGATGTGTTGTTGTGGTTGTAGTGAGCTGGAGGTCTTCCTCTTGGACCATATGTGTTGCTGTGGTTGTAGTGAGCTGTAGGTCTTCCTATTGGACCAGATGTGTTGCTGTGGTTGTAGTGAGCTGTAGGTCTTCCTCTTGGACCAGATGTGTTGCTGTGGTTGTAGTGAGCTGTAGGTCATCCTATTGGACCAGATGTCTTGCTCTTGGACCAGATGTGTTGCTGTGGTTGTAGTGAGCTGTAGGTCTTCCTTTTGGACCAGATGTGTTGCTGTGGTTGTAGTGAGCTGTAGGTCTTTCTCTTGAACCTGTTGTGTTGCTGTGGTTGTAGTGAGCTGTAGGTCTTGCTCTTGGACCAGATGTCTTGCTGTGTTTATAGTGAGCTGTAGATCTTGCTCTTGGACCAGATATGTTGCTGAGGTTGTAGTGAGCTGTAGGTCTTGCTCTTGAACCAGATGTGTTGCTGTAATTGTAGTGAGCTGTAGGTCATCCTCTTGAATCAGATGTGTTGCTGAGGTTGTAGTAAGCTGTAGGTCATCCTCTTGAACCAGATGTGTTGCTGTGGTTGTAGTGAGCTGTAGGTCTTGCTTTTGAACCAGATGTGTTGCTGTGGTTGTAGTGAGCTGTAGGTCTTCCTCTTGGACCAGATGTGTTGCTCTTGGACCAGATGTGTTGCTGTGGTTGTAGTGAGCTGTAGGTCTTCCTCTTGGACCAGATGTGTTGCTGTTGTTGTAGTGAGCTGTAGGTCTTGCTCTTGAACCAGATGTGTTCTGTGGTTGTAGTGAGCTGTAGGTATTTCTCTTGAACCAGATATGTTGCTGAGGATGTAGTGAACTGTAGGTCATCCTCTTGAACCAGATGTGTTGCTGTGGTTGTAGTGAGCTGTAGGTCTTGCTCTTCAACCAGATATGTTGCTGAGGTTAAAGTGAGCTGTAGGTCTTTCTCTTGGACCAGATGTGTTGCTGAGGTTGTAGTGAACTGTAGGTCTTGCTCTTGGACCAGATGTGTTGTTGTGGTTGTAGTGAGCTGTAGGTCATCCTTTTGGACCAGATGTCTTGCTCTTGGACCAGATGTGTTGCTGTGGTTGTAGTGAGCTGTAGGTCTTCCTTTTGGACCAGATGTGTTGCTGTGGTTGTAGTGAGCTGTAGGTCTTTCTCTTGAACCTGTTGTGTTGCTGTGGTTGTAGTGAGCTGTAGGTCTTGCTCTTGGACCAGATGTCTTGCTGTGTTTATAGTGAGCTGTAGATCTTGCTCTTGGACCAGATATGTTGCTGAGGTTGTAGTGAGCTGTAGGTCTTGCTCTTGAACCAGATGTGTTGCTGTGGTTGTAGTGAGCTGTAGGTCTTGCTCTTGAACCAGATGTGTTGCTGTGGTTGTAGTGAGCTGTAGGTCTTGCTCTTGAACCAGATATGTTGCTGAGGTTGTAGTGAACTGTAGGTCTTGCTCTTGGACCAGATGTGTTGTTGTGGTTGTAGTGAGCTGTAGGTCTTGCTCTTGGACCAGATGTGTTGTTGTGGTTGTAGTGAGCTGTAGGTCTTCCTCTTGGACCAGATGAGTTGCTGTGTTTGTAGTGAGCTCATGCTGGCATAGGATATCTTTGATGTTGTCTATCCATTTGCGTCGAAATCTTCACTTGGAGAAAACCTTTGATCTCCCACTGTTGAATGTTTTTAGTGGCAGCCAATCTGGTTTCATTCTCATGAGATGACCTAACCACTTTCTGTCTCTGAATGTACTATTTAGAAATTGTTATTTGTTTTTCATTCTGACCTTTCTGATTACGTTGAAAAATGTTCTCAGACATCTCATTTCACAGGTTGCAATTTTATTTTATCCTGTGCTTTGGAAAGAAGCCAAATTAGACACTGATAGAGTTGGTAAGAAAATAGTGTTTATCAATTGCCGTTTTGTTTCTATAGTAACGTTTTGATGTTGGAGTAGTGGAGACAGTTTGAAGGTCACAATACATGCTTTTTGACATCTGGTTTCGATTTCTCTGTTCAATCGTCAGTCCTCAGTGAAATACTTTTCATGTACTTGAATTCGTGCACCTGTTTAAACTATAGTCATTGGTATGTGTGGTTAGAGGGCGTGATGATCTGCAGATTTTCGTTGTAGTGTTAACTAGATAATGTAACTAAATGTCATGAAATACACCTTGGAGGAGATAAAGATGCTGTCACTTACATCTTGAATTTATTCACTGGTAGTTATGCTTCTTCGTGTCTCCATTTCGTGTTATATGAAACATTGAGAATCTTACTTTATTCTTGAAACTTGTGTGCAGGAGGACTACATCCGGATTACTCTGGATTATGTTGTGTCTTCAGCCCAAGTTGCCAAAGAGCAGGGATGCAAACATTTCACTTTAGTAACAGGCGAAGGTGTCAAAAAGAACAGCTGGTACTTATTTGGCAGAGTAAAGGTAATGTTCAATTATGAAGACGTTCCTCTATGTAGTTGCATTTCATCTGTTCCATTCATTTTAAGTGTTTTATTTTTACAAACCACAGACTTTCATTGCAAAATAGTATCCTATCCATCAAACATCCCAGCTTGATGTTTTTGGTGAATATATTTAAAATATCTAAACATCACAGCTTGAAGTTTGGGGGAATATATGAGTATTTAACATATCAACACACACATCAAAACATCACATTTTGAAGTTTTGGGTAATATATTTAACTTATCAATAGATTCATAAAAATATCACAGTTTGAAGTTTTAGAAAATATATTTAACATATCAATAGTTATATTAAAAATCATAGATTAAAAATTAGTTTCATGGATATTTTTGACATGAAAAATATTCATATCTTTGTACATTAAAAGGTATCTACACAGCTATAATTATAGCCCCAGTGTATCTCTTATAATGTATTATCAATTCTAATTGTATTCTGACATATTGTTTATTGTCTCTTGCTCTTTCCATTTATATTGCTATTTTTCTGTCACTTTTTCCTTAACTATGGTTTTTAATGAGGAAAATGACAGAACCTTAGAACAGAACTGCTCAAATTTTCTAATACAACGGACCTGTACTTGTAAGGTTTTTCTATGAACTGTTTAGGTAAAAGGTTGATAATATTAGGTATTTGAACAATTGTTATTGGGGGATTTTGTATCGTTTTATTGAATAAATATTTAAAAAAGATCAGGTCAGGTCATCCGGTAACCAGAGAGGTCATTGGGGCACACATGACGACATCCTTCCAACCCCACGCCACCCTTCTCTGTCAGCGGCCGCTGCCTGTGCCTCTTCTGATCGGAGATTGGTCCATTCTTTTATATTGTCCTCCCACCTCTATTTGGGACGGCCTCTTCGTCGTCTGCCTTGCACCTTTCCATGCAGGATCGTATTTGCACGACCATTTGATCTCAATATGTGACTGTAGCAAGTGAGTTTCCTTCTTTTGACAGTTACCAAGAGGTCTTCAAAAGGCCCTATTGCTTTTGTAATTCTTTCTCGTATTTCGTCAACTCTAGCTCGATCTTTGTACCTGACGTTTAGAAGTCTTCGGAAACATCTCATCTCCAAGGCCTGTATCCTTCGCTGAAGGTCAGCTGTAACTGTCCATATCTCACAGACAAGCATAGAGGAATATTGACAGGACCAATGTATGCATCAATCTGATTTTCGTGCAAAGTTCTAACCGTTTATCATGCCAGATTTTGTTAAGTTGTGCAAGCACTGCTATTGTCTGTGCTATTCTGGCCAACACCTCACATTTTGATCCTTCATCACTGACAGCTCAGATATTTAAAATGGTCAACAATTTCGAGTTCGTGGCCATTAGATAAATAAGATACAGAATTTAAAATAAAATAAATGAAACAAACCATGTAGAAACTGAACAAATTGAAAATCTTTCCTTTCGTGCAAAAGTTAAGTGATAAATGGCTCTATTTATTATCCATCTAAAACTTACAGTCATCATCATAATATTCTTGCCAGTTCTTTCTCAGCAGTGGTACTTTTGATGAGATTCATAGTTGGGGTCTTCATGAGATCCATGAGATCTTCAAGAAATTCACAGTTGCCTTCATGAGATTCCCATTTGGGAAGATGCACAGTTGGGGGTCTTCGTGATATTCACAGTTGAGGTCTTCATGATATTCACAGTTGGGGTCTTCATGAGATCCACAGTTGGGGTCTTCATGAGATTCACAGTTGAGTTCTTCATGAGATTCACAGTTGGGGTCTTCATGAGATTCACAGTTGGGGTCTTCATGAGATTCACAGTTGGGGTCTTCATGAGATTCACAGTTGAGGTCTACATCAGATCACAGTTGGGGGTCTTCATGAATATCATAGTTGGGGTCTTCTACTAACTAATACTGACTAACTACTGAATCAATATCACTAGCAGATAGAAATCCTCACTTCTTTTTGAATTTGTATTAATATTAGACACAGTGGTTTCTCATTCACTCTCTCTAGTACAGTTCCAAGGATTGTTGTTTTTATGCAGCTAAAAATATTAAGCTGCTCATATCAAATAGTAAAGGTTTCATAAAGACATTTGTAAGAATTATATTTATTACACTATGTTCAGGCCAATGCAGTACTCGTCCATAGACAAGCACCAGTACACAGACCACTATTTGAGTAGTACAGCACATGACAGAAACCTGTGAATGGGGATAGTAACATGTTAGAAATTTTGCAGTGAGAAATGATGGATCGTTCCCTCCAATGCTGCCTTGTACTCCTTAGCACTATCAGACAAAGCATTAACAACCAATTGGAAACTACTGAGAAAGATATTCAAATAATTTTTAAATTGTTACTTGATACAACAAAATTATTATTTTTTTATTTCTAAAATATATTAGTGGTCTGAAACTGATAATTTCTTCTTTTATTCAGATTTATAATTTTATATTTTAAATGTGTAGCTTCTTTTATAATCCTATATTGTTTTATAATCTAAATGCTAATTTTTCTTTTCAAGGCTCAACTGGAGGAGAAAATTGAGGAAATGAACTTTGACCGACTAACCATCCTTCGCCCAGGGTAACTTTTACAAAAATGTATTTTATGTTTCCTAATTAGACAAACAAGCAATCTGATAGTGATCAGAGCTTGTAAAGAGCTAGTTCTCTGGTTTTGTTTATTGATTAGACAAACAAGCAATCTGATAGTGATCAGAGATTGTAAAAAGCTAGTTCTCTGGTTTTGTTTATTGATTAGACAAACAAGCAATCTGATAGTGATCAGAGCTTGTAAAGAGCTATTTCTCTGGTTTTGTTTATTGATTAGACAAACAAGCGATCTGATAGTGATCAGAGCTTGTAAAGAGCTAGTTCTCTGGTTTTGTTTATTGATTAGACAAACAAGCAATCTGATAGTGATCAGAGCTTGTAAAGAGCTAGTTCTCTGGTTTTGTTTATTGATTAGACAAACAAGCAATCTGATAGTGATCAGAGATTGTAAAAAGCTAGTTCTCTGGTTTTGTTTATTGATTAGACAAACAAGCAGTCTGATAGTGATCAGAGCTTGTAAAGAGCTATTTCTCTGGTTTTGTTTATTGATTAGACAAACAAGCAATCTGATAGTGATCAGAGCTTGTAAAGAGCTAGTTCTCTGGTTTTGTTTATTGATTAGACAAACAAGCAATCTGATAGTGATCAGAGCTTGTAAAGAGCTAGTTCTCTGGTTTTGTTTATTGATTAGACAAACAAACAATCTGATAGTGATCAGAGCTTGTAAAGAGCTAGTTCTCTGGTTTTGTTTATTGATTAGACAAACAAGCAATCTGATAGTGATCAGAGCTTGTAAAAAGCTAGTTCTCTGGTTTTGTTTATTGATTAGACAAACAAGCAATCTGATAGTGATCAGAGCTTGTAAAGAGCTAGTTCTCTGGTTATGTTTATTGATTAGACAAACAAGCAATCGGATAGTGATCAGAGTTTGTAAAGAGCTAGTTTTTTTTAGAATCACATAAATTATAATATTAAGTTATGCTTTAAATTGTTTAGTTTTTAAATTGTGTAAAAGATAATGTTCTAAAACTGTTTCAATCGCAATACTAGATATCCAAAAGCATTTACATAAATGCATCAGTTCATTTCGTGGCTGTTAGCATTGCTTCATCAATCTCCCTGTACATCAATCCTTTCTGCATTGTTGCTTAATTTTTTATACTATAAGTACTGCTATTCAATTATTTTATAGTATTACTTTTTTTTTCTTTTAATTAAATCAGTTTGTTTTCTTCTACCTCATGTATCATAGTCATTATTTATCCACCTGGTTTCCCTTAGAGCATAGGGCCAAAACAGATGTCCTTCTGTTTCTATTCTGTGCCATCTTCTTGAGTTCTAGCCATGAGACCTCGGTTGAAATTACTTCCTCCTCTACTTTCGCCTCAAAGTGTTTCTCAGCATTCCTGCTCATCTCTTTCCCTGAGGGTTACAATCAAGTGCATGTGTGGTTATACTGTCCAGCTTCATTCTGAGAGTGTGGTCTATCCATCCCAGCTTTCTCTTCTCAATTTTCTGCTGTATTGGCTGTTGCTGTTTTCTTTACCACAGTTCAGGGTATACCATTACATCTAACATGAAGCTTGCAATGAAACACTTGTTAATGAAGGTCTACAGTCTCATTGTTTTATCCTCTGTCCCATGCCATATCTCAGTGCTGTATAGGAAGACCAAGTTGACACTCATATTAAACAGCCAAATCTTATTCTCCATGGAAAATGCCACTTGATTCCATAAAGCAAATCTTCTTCTTAGTTCAAGTCGACTTGTACTTCTACAGGGGCAGATGCCCCTGTGCAGGTCCCAGC
Organism: Ariolimax columbianus; assembly: GCA_036924085.1. Classification (NCBI taxonomy): domain Eukaryota; kingdom Metazoa; phylum Mollusca; class Gastropoda; order Stylommatophora; family Arionidae; genus Ariolimax; species Ariolimax columbianus. The sequence continues at coordinate 39,801,245 of JAVGWX010000017.1, forward strand.
TCTGGTATGAGCTGAATAATGTAGCCAGGAGAAGGGTTTTCTGCTTAGCGGGCTAGGTTCGAGCAACTTAATAATCCGCTGCGTTGGGACAAGCGCTTATGAATGGTGGTTAACCGATGTGCGAGTCCATCTTAATAGACTCAAACACTAGGGCAAAGTAGACCCGCAGCCTGCTAGGCGCCATCTATACTGCTCTAAACCTAATCGTGGCCGGTCTTATGCCATTTCACAGTTAGTCGCCTCTCTGTGAGGCAGTGGTACTATTCTTGTCCTTGTCCAAGCTAATCTAACCTTGTTATGCCTGTCATTATGTATCTACTGTAAAATGCACACAGCGGGACTTTTTGTTAGATGATCTGTTGTAAATGTTAAGCTTCTTCAATTCCTGAATGTTGAAAATATTGTTTCTCAATGTCTGTTATCTTGATGTCAGTATTACAAAATTAAATTTTTTCATAACTGTTTAACCTAGATTATTTTTAGAGGATATATCCTATCTGTCTTCACTCTCTTTCTATGCACCGTAAATGCGCCATAGCCGGCTGCGGGTCTACATTGCTCTGCTGTTTTAGTTCATTATGGATGCCACCAGACCACGGATTTGCCTGGAATTCACTCTAGTCAATGACTTATGCTTGTTCACGGAAACGTGTTGTTGTTTTCCATTTGGACCAATTAGTTTGTTCGTTTGTTGTGATTTCTTCCATCTGATTACCCTGGACTGGACATTGGCTATATGAATAGCACTACACTTCAACCTGTGTCCTTTTCACAGTCTAGTTCACACAGCTGAACTTCACAAAATTAGCTTGTGAAAAATTTAGACACAATTATAATAGTCTGACTGAACAGGGGACGGCGTGGCCTAGTGGTTAAGTGGCACGGCTCACAATCCGAAGGTGCTGGGTTCGATCCCCATCACAGCACCGGCTGTTACCCCAGGGAAGCAAACCCTTAGAAAATGCAGGAGGAAGCAGACCCTTACATAGGATGCACTGGGCCAACAGGCGCAAAATAAAAGCCACAGTGCAACGCACACTGCCGTAGGGAATATAGAAATTAGGCGACAGCAAAAAAAATTTTCTTTAAATGTGCTGAACACAGCCGGGAAGAGATGCCAAACTCACTCATATGCTGAATAATGTCCATAGAACCTCTTGTGGTTATGGAAAAGGCACAACATTAGATGTCATCCCCCCTTCGCTGCCGTGTGGGATACCTGTTTATGGGAAAGGCTTTGGGAGTAAACCCTGAGGAAAAATCTGCATCCTATGCTATCTCCGGTCACCTCAATAAATATCTTGCCACTGGCCAAAGGTAGCTCAGAACCAGAGAGTAGGTTAACAAAAGGTGCAGTTTCTTGTTCACTTTAATCCAAATCACTGTGCAAGTCACCCATTTCAGCGGACACAGCAAGAGAAAAGACTGTCCACATGGCTGAACAAAGAGAGTGGTCTTCATCACTTGTGATGGATGGACATCACCATGCACTGTTGCATTATTATTTGTTTTTGGACTTCCTTCTATATTTTAGATATTATTAGCATTAACATTAATTTGGGGCAGAAGATGCAGTTCAGTGAATGAGCTGACAGCAGACAGTGATTTGGCTCTGAACACGACCATATCCTATCTTCAAATGACAATGCTGGAAACAGGCTGCACTAGTGTAGTCTGGCTAACAGAATAGGGATCACAGTGGACAGGTTGTTTCCAATGCCTACAATGACTAGGTTAACTCTTTTGTGCACCCTGAAAATTACGTTAAGTGGCAGGTTGCAGTAGCTTTCATCACATCCTGAGCATGCTGATGAAGTTGGACCAAGATCCTTCAGGCAGTTGTGCTATGTTTGGCTTCATCTGCATATTGCTCACTACTATGGGGATAACGTCAATCCCTCACCTTGCAAGCCATGCTGCAGGAAAACAGCCAGTTTTTTGGGGAGGGCTACGAGGAAGCCGAGGTAAGGCATATTTTGCCTGACCAGACATTAGTCTTCCTCCCCACAATGGGTAGGTAAAACCAGTAACCCAACAAAAAGTCAGCTAAAATTTAGGCCATTGAGCCGAAAGGCGTTGATATCGCAGTCGCTGTAAACTATGTGATAATGTCCTATTCATGACAAGTGACAAAGAAAAAGACACCAATTTTAGATGTGGTTAATAAGCTTCCAGGTTTTTTACAAATTTACTCTCAATCACTTATTGTCGAGAAATCCCTGTATGGATCCTGGGGTAAAGAACAGTACAAATATTCTGTAATATGCATAAAAGATGACTTACGAGGCTGTGCATGAGGCACTCAACCTCATATAGAAAAATAATTACCTCAGAAAATAGAACTGGAAAAACAATAAAGGTCATCTGTAGCTGTGGACCTGCATGCTTATAGTGGAGCAAGACAAAGAATGATGATATTAATTGTAGAGAAACGGTCATCAATTCAAACAAAACTAATTTTGAAATGTTCTTTCTTCTTTTTTTTGTCCTGTGCAGCAATATTTATATAAAGACAACTTATTTATTTACATAGCTACAGTTATAGGAAAATGCAACATTGAAAGAAATTATTTTCACTTCTTTCTCTACCATCTATTCCTGTCTAGGTTGATCCTTGGTGAGCGCCAAGATACAAGAACGGCAGACACCTTTGCTAAGATATTCTTCAAGCCAATTATTTACCTGTTCCCAACACTTTTGTCAATCCAAGATAATGTGTTTGCCAAGGCAATGATCAACCTTGCAGTGAGACCTGTCAGTACTCCTTTCAGAGAATTGTATGAGAACAAGGCTATCCATCATATTGCAAAGGACTATTAAAATGTATATTCTTAAAAACACATATCTGAAGGAAGTATTCTGAATTGATTTGTCATATTGGGAGAAGAGGATGGTTGAAGCACACAGTGACAATATATAAAGTTCTGGAAATAAATGTAAGAGAATCTTCTTCTTCTTCTTTCGTTCGCTTTAAAATATTGTCTATATCTGCAATGTTGTCTCTTGTATAAAATGCAAAAGAATGATGAAGACAAGATGCTGAACAGTTTAAAATACTGTGGTAGAGAGTCAGCAACATCACTGCATAGTAAGGCAGTATTATGTACAGGAAGTTGTGTGACTCCAAGCTCGCCTTCACCAGGCATCATGATATGTGTGTTGTGGGCCTAGATTAGAAAATTATTTGAATTCTTCATTTTTTGTGATTTGCCAGAAAATTTATCCTTAATGAAAGTGTATATTCTTTGTAATATTTTATCCAAATAATGTAATTGAACTTATCATGTGATTTATTGAACTGCTCATGGCTGTTAATCTGTTTTGTATGTTAGCTTTCAAATGTTTTATTTGAAAGTGTTATGCTTACTTGATTCCTGATATTCAATCAAGCAAGGTTGTCAAATCCCAGATAGCTTGAATTTGTGTCTGTCTTTGCCTTGTATTACCATGACGGTCCAAAGATGTGGTGCAGGTCATCTCGTCGACAGATGGCTGCAGGGACGGTTGTAGTTTTAATGGCAACCAGAAAGGCATCCTCCTTATCTATCTATCATCAGTCATACGGATCATATGGCTTATACTACATCTGATCACATCTGTACTTTCGTCGGAACTCTGTTTGATGTCAGTGTTTTGGATATCGTCTCTTATGGAGATATTTTGGACTTTTCGCTCCATTACTCTTACTCTTCTCTGCATCTGATTTGTTTAGACTCTAGACTCTAAATCTCACACCCATATACCATTGCTGGGATAACCATTCCATTGAAGCTTTGAACCATGGCCCTGGTCATTTAATGTAGTTGAAGCAGAGCCAACCTGCCACTGTCATGCGTGAGATCTCCTTATCAATATTGTGGTTATTGATTTCCTGACCCAGGTAGACATACGCATTCACATTTTCGATAGACTAATTCTCCGATCGCAGTTCCCCTGTAGAGCAGAAAGTGTTATTTGAGCATTTTTTCATACATCACATTTTTACTTCTCTTTTTTATTGTAGTGAATATATTTATGGTCTTTTTTTTTAACCTGTAAATGTATTAGAATGTGAAAAGATTGAATTGTTGATGAAGACAAAGACCTGAGATTAACTAAAATCATGTTTTGGTCACACACAATAGCTATACAAACTGACAACTAGATGACTTTTTGCTTAATGATACAGTTTATATAATAAAATAGTATCAGTTAGTGATGTACATTCTACCATTCAAATACTACAGAGATTCCTCAAAGATGTCTCTGAGCAGCTTACATGTGTGTCCTATGTGCAGCACAATCTGCAGTGCAAGGATTAGACTTGACAGTCATAAGCAGCACAAGATTGTTGCTGTCCTCATTTTCCTTTGCAACTATGAACAACTCATGAAATTATAACTACGCTTTAGACTTGACTTTCATGAACTCATTTTTCCCAAGACTATATGCTGAGATCAACGGTATGTTTCAAAAACTATATGTGTTGAAGTCTGTCTGGTTCCACCTCTCATATTACTTTTGTTTTGATGTTTACTGTTTTGCAGTACATCAGGGAATCCACAATTTTTTATTAACTTTGTTTTATATTTTTGAAAAATCATGACAGAATGTGCAATTCAATGTATCTATTCAACTTCATTTATGTAAGTTTTCTTATGATTATGTCTACAGATACATTTCATGTCATAATATTCATAAATAAAATGTACAAAACAGATTCTGATGTATATGTTCCTTCAAAGTTTTGTTTAGGTTTATATAAATCATAATTTTTGGCATGCCATGAACATGGACATTACTGAAACATGACATGCTGAGACTGGAGGCCTTCCACATGCGCAACCAATGGCGTATCCTGGGCATCCGATGGCATCACTATCAGATAAGCCAATAATACCTTCTTGTAGACATAAGGTAACATCTACAAATATGCTGATTATACATTCAAGTTTGTTTAGCAGCCTGTAGCAGTTACTGCTGTTGTGGAGAAAACATCACGGCATTCCTCGCCTCAAATTAACAAAGGTACCCATAATCAGCTGGGAAATTTTGCCAGGTCAGTTTTGCAGAGAGGTGCAATTGCTCTAACATCTTTGACACTCTGTTGCTCATGATAGTAGAAAGTTACAAATAGGTACAGGAAATGATAGATAGAAAGTGAATATAACAGCAGTGTATAAAGCAAGGTGACAGAACAAATAAACAGCTTGCAGGTAAGGTCAGGTCATCCTGTAACAGGTGAGATCGTTGGTGCACACAAGAAGACATCTCAAAAAACCCTACACCATCCCTCTCTGTCAGCAGCCGCTGCCTGTGCCTCCTCTGGTCGGAGATTGGTCCATTCTTTTATGTTGTCATCCCACCTTTTTTTGGAACAACTTCGTCGTTGTCTGCCTTGCATTTTCATGTGGAATCGTATTTGTAAGACCATTTGATCTCGATATGTAGCTGTACCAAGCGAGTTTCCTTCTTTTGACAGTTACCAAAAGGTCTTCAAAGGGTCCTATAACTTTTGTAATTCTTTTTCGTATTTCGTCAATTGCAGCTCGATCTTTGTACCTGACGTTTAGAAGTCTTTGGAAACATCTCATATCCAAGTTCTGCATCCTCTGCTTCAGGTCAGCTGTAATTATCCATGTCTCACAAGCATAGAGAAATATTGACAGGAGCAATGTATACATTAATCTTATCTTCGTGCATATGGTTAACCGTTTATCTTTGTTAAGCCATGTAAGCATTGCTTTTGTTTGTGCTATTTTGACTAACACCTCATACTTTGATGTTCATCACTGACAATTGAACACAGATATTTAAAATGGTCGACCACTTCGAGTTCCTGACCATTAGCTTTTATTTTATCCAACCTGAAGTCCTCGGCATTGTTAGTCATTAATGTTGTCTTTCCAGTGTAAATCTTCATACCATAATCAAGAGCTGTTTCATTGAGCCTTCTGATTCATTCTCGGAGATCTACTACTATGCCCGCCAACCCGTCAATGTCATCTGCAAAACGAAGGTTGGTAATCGTTCGGCCACCTATCTTGACAGTACCAACATGATCTCCAAGTGCCTCACTCATAATTCCCACAAGGAATATGTTGAGAGTGTGAAACTCTGTCTCACACTGACCGATGTGCGAAACCAGTCCCCGTGCCTCCCATTCACAAGAACTGCGCTGGACACCTTGTCATACAGGTGTTAAAAGAACCTGTATAATACAAGGGGCTTGTCATAAGTCTTTACCCTGACCATGAAGTAGTAGAAGGAGAAAGTTGAAATTTGGCACAGCGCTTATTCCTTCTCAATGTAGCCACCACCTGAATTTATACATTTCTGCCATCTCTGTGTGATCTTGAAAAGGCCTTCAGAATAAAATCATTTTTTGAACTAAACCAGTTATCATAAGCCAGTATGACATCTTTGTCACTGTCAACATGATTTCCTTTCAGCTGTTTTCTACGTTTTCCGAAAAGAAAAAAGTGTGATGGAGCTAAATCCGGAGAATGTGGTGGGTTTGGAAGAATTTAATATTCATTTCGTTGGCTGTTTGCAGCACAAGCCTTGCTTTATGGAAGAGCGCGTTGTCTTGAAGCAAAGGCAGAATTTGAGTGCGCACTATCCCTCATTTTCTGGTCACAGTCTTTCTTAATTTGGTAAGGAGATCTGCTTAATATTGCCCACCAACTGTATTGCCATGAGGCAGGTAATCTTTCAATATGACACTTTTGACGTCCCAAAAAAACAGTCAGTATCACGTTTCTTGCAGATTCCTGTGCTCTTGACTTGACATGTGTTGGTGAACCCAGGGTTTTTCATTGCCTGTTGGAAGTTTCGGATTCTGGGTCATGATGGGGAACCCAAGTCTCCATCTACTGTCACATTGGTCGGCAACATGTTTTTTGACTGACACATGTTGAGCAACTGGCCACAGCAATCAACCCTCATTTGTTTCTGTTCACATGTCAGCAGACGCGTGACCCAGCGGGCACACACTTTTCTCATGTTCGGTCTGTTTTGTAAAATTCTAAAAACTGTACTTTAATTCAGTTTTGCTGACCTAGATATCTCTGCAATTGTCATTTTTCTGTCCTGGTCAATGATTTTCTTTACTCTTGCAGTGTTTTCATCGCTGCACTCTAAGGATGGTCTTCCTGATCTTGAAAGATTAGCAACATGTGAACGGCCACACTTAAATTGCCTTCACCAGTTTTTTTGCAGAAGCATACAAAGCACAGAATTCCTCAAACACTGGTTTAATCTCCCTGTGTATTTCTGTAGGTATTTTTCTTTGCAACATCAAGAATTTTATCACAGTTCTAGCCTCTGATTTCTCCATTGTTCTGACAAACCAAAAAATTAGCAGATCCGGTCAATAATGTGTGTTACGCCATGCACCATACCAGGTAAACCCGTCGAGGAGGGAAATTCATACCTCTCAAGTTCAGTACAAATTAAATGAGCTACATATGTAACAAATTTCAACTTTCTTTTCCTACTCCTTGTATTTGCGTTTATTTTATACATTCTCGTAGTTGCCCAAAGCGCTTTGTGCCATACCATATCAAACGCTTTCTTGAAATCGACAAACACATGATACAATTTTTGTTGCTGTTCCAGATATTTCTTTTTTAGCAGTCTTAAAGTAAATATCTGTTTGGTAGTACTTCTTCCCTGTTCGGACACTGCCTGCTCCTCTGAATTGATTTTCTTTTCTTGGGGTTCCAATCTGTCGAGGATTATTCTAAGTGTGACCTTGCTAGGGTGGCTGGTGAAGCTAATTGTTCTGTAATTTTGGCACAACTTTAGGTTCATACACTTAGGTAACACTATAACCATTGATTTGTCCATAAGTCCGGCCAGTTTTCCATTGCCCATATTTTGTTGCTGATGTGTGTCAGGCTTTCCATCCCTTCCCTCTTTTCAATGTCTTTAACGCTGCATCTTTAAACTTTATAAACATACTTAAACATCTTTACTAAAAATATGAGATTGAAAAGAGTAGGTGTTGACATACAGAACACACACACATAGATTACTAGCCCCGTGTATAGCTGCTCTCTTTAGTCGTATATTACAACATCCTTGGAAGGTTACAGTGGAGGTATTCTTTCCACCCACGGTATGACTCGGGTGCCAGCTTGGAATATTGTCTAAGGTTATGCTTCTTGGTATTGCTAGTTTCCAATCTTTGAATGTCTTCTTTGCTTCTGGTGACTTAAAAAGAGCAACCATTCTGCTTTGAAGCCCCATCGATTTCAAACACGTTCGCAGTAGGCCAAATGCAGCACTGCCTAGCAATCCTATTATTCAGGTCAGGTCAGGCCATCCCGTAACCGGTGAGGTCGCTGGGGTACACATGAAGACATCCTCACAATCCCACGCCACCCCTCTCTGTCAGATGCCGCTGTCTGTGACTCTTCTGGTCGGAGACTGGTCCATTCTTTTATGTTGTCCTCCCATCTCTTTTTGGGCCGGCCTCTTCGTCGTCTGCCATGCACCTTTCCGTGGAGGATTGTATTTGCAAGACCATTCCTATTATTACTTTGGATTATATGCACGAATCTCTGGTTAGGACCCTGCCCAAGATATTTGAATCCATCCGGAGTGAGACAAGGGTGAATGATGACGCCTCTTCAAAGCATATATGGACAGAATAACGCTGAAGGCCAAATTGGAGCGTCTGCAAAACAATGCAGAGGAAGAAAGGACAGAGCCTCATCAGTTAAATGAGCTCCTTTTTTGCAGATGTTCAATGTTTACTTTACGAGAGTGAAGATGATCTGCAGCAACATCGGACTGCGTTCAACTCTGTGTGTGAAAGATACAGTATGAAAATTAATACATCCAAAACATAAACTATGCAGATAAGCAGATCGCCTGAAAATATGAACATTACGGTAAACGGGACCAAGATCAAACAAATGCAGAAGTTCAAGTACTTGGGCAGTGTTTTTATACAGGATGGAGGTTTAGACAGAGAGATTGAGATTGGGTGCAAAACGGCAAATGCGATTGCATACCAGCTGTCACCATTATTGAAACACCCTAACATAAAGATGTCCACAAAAAAGAATGCTGATCAACAGCATATTCATGCCAACTTTTTGTTACCAGTACCAAACGTGAACTTTAACAAAAACTCAAGAGAGAAAGATCGGGACATGTGAATTGAGATGCATCCGGAAAACAATCAACGTAACTAGAATAGACAGAATGTGCAATGAAGATGTGAGAGGAATAGTTGAAGCAAGAGTCTGATCTGACTACATTGATGAAGAGAAAATCAAGTGGTTCGGCCACCTAATGAGAATGCAACCTGGTCAACTACCCCTGTGCTCCTATAACGCTCGACTTTCGGGTTTTCGCAACCGTGGCAGACCGAAAGCTAGGTGGATAGGAAATATTGCGTATATTCTAGATCGTCATGGATGACGACTACTTCAGCGACGAATTTGGCCCTGGACAGAAAACTACGGCTCCCCACGCCGCCTCACGACACAAGTGGATAAGACCAGCCAATGGTATGATAATATCACTAATATGGAACTACTTGAAAAAACATATCAGTGACATCAGCTGGTAGTATTACAAGACAGTCTTTGGTCTGGAATCCAGGATGCAAGAGAAGTATATTTAAATCAAAACACACATGAAGAAGAGTTTGAAACAGGGAAGACGCGGACAGCGCTGCAACGGATGGCTGGGGACAGGAGGACTTGCTTTTATTTGTTGAAGACATGTATTCCACAGGACGCTGACAGATTTTTTTAGTAAATGGTAAATTGTTGTTACTACACCTGATAGAGTGTAGATGGAAATGCGGTGCTATAGAAAACTCCTAAATGTTACATATAAGAATCGTGTCACGAACGTAGAAATCCGTCAGAGAGTTGAAGACGCTATTGGTCCTTTTGAAGATCTGTTCACAGCTATCAAAAGACGAAAGATGGCCTGGTGCGGGCACGTCGCGAGGTCCAACGGAACCCCAACTCGATACTCTTTGAGTCCGTACCGGGACAGAGAGGGCGAGGACGTCCAAGGAAGAGATGGGTGGACAACATCACTGAGTGGTCAGGCCTTCGTCCCGGTGAGATACGTCAGGCGGCGACAGACAGAGAGGGTTGGCATGGGATTTTCATGTCTTCATGTGTGCCCCAACGGCCTGATGGGTTACGGGATGAACTGAACTGAACACCTGATAGATGTATCTGGTCTTTTGTCGGTAAACAGATGTATTATCCGTTAGGCCTACATAGATTACCGCGCGTGTGTGTGTCTGTGCAACCTTTTTCCACCCTGCAGTAGAGTTCGGTGCATCCTTGATGTCACTAGAATAAGTAGCCTACAATTCTTACACACGTTGCTTACTCGGCAAATTATTTTGTAGCATTCATAAAATATCGCTCCGGCTCTGGTCCATCGCATCTGTCATAATCCTAATATTTCGAAATAACATAACCTCCTTTCTTACCATTTCTCTTCTAACGCCTAATTTTAGAGCGAGTATAGTGTACAAGTACGTTGGTCCAGTTTCTCTTATGCTGTATTTATTACATTAAAATAAAACGTGTGACGCAGCAGTAAAACGATTGGCTGTTTTAGAAGTTACAGTTCCCGTAGCTGAACAGGTAAACTGGATCTATGTTACATTATAGTCACCATAAATTCGATTTGTTTGTGACGATTCTTACAAAGTAGTGATTTCTACAAGATTCTACAAGAAAGCATTTAGTTAAACAGTTCCATAAAAGAGCTTCATACACTGTACGGTAAATTATAAATGTGTTCATTTAATTTTGTCATTCTTAGGTTCTCAAGTCGCCTTGTTTTATCATCTAGTCTTTACTAGCCCTAATAATCAGATTGTTGTAAGTGTTTGCTGTGCCTAAAAACTTATAGGCACGTTGTTTTTGAACAATGCAGCTTTTATATTGTTTACTCTGTGGTCATTTTACTTTTTTCGTATGAATACATCCTGTATATGCCTTTACATTGTCACCACTTGTGATTTAAAAAAGAGAAGATGCTATAATTAAATGAGATTATAGTTCATGTTTTATATCTCATAAAGGTGTGTCAGCTGTTTAACCATACTCATCAAATATGTATTCTCTTTGGTAATATAGATAACACCGTGGTTGGCATCTTGTTTTCATTATATGTGCTTTGAGTTTGACAAATAGATGTATCACAGGCTACATACGATAAATTGTGTCTTCTGATTTTAAGAGCAGTTACTACTTATAATATACGTATGCTACTGTTTAATTGAAAGTACGTATTTATATATTTACATAAAGACAACATTCAGGTCAGGTCAGGTCATCCCGTAACCGGTGAGGTCGTTGGGGCACACATGAAGACATCCTCACAACTCCACGCCATCCCTCTCTGTCAGATGCCGCTGCCTGTGACTCTTCTGGTCGGAGACTGGTCCATTCTTTTATGTTGTCCTCCCATCTCTTTTTGGGCCGGCCTCTTCGTCGTCTGCCATGCACCTCCCCGCGGAGGATTGTGTTTGCAAGACCGTTTGATCTCGATATGTGACCGTACCAAGTGAGTTTCCTTCTTTTGACAGTTGCCAAGAGATCTTCGAAAGGCCCTATTGCTGTTGTAATTCTATCTTGTATTTCCTCGTTTGTAACTCGATCTTTGTACGTGACGTTTAAAAGTCTTCGGAAACATCTCATCTCCAAGGCCTGTATCCTTCGTTGAAGGTCAGCTGTAACTGTCCATGTCTCACACGCATAGAGGACTATTGACAGGACCAGTGTACGCATTAATCTGATTTTCGTGCTTAGTGCTAACCGTTTATCTTGCCAGATTTTGTTAAGCCGTGCAAGCGACGCTATTGTCTGTGCTATTCTGGCCTACACTTCACATTTTGATCCTTCATCACTGACAATCGACCCAAGATATTTAAGACAACATTAAGGATACAAAATACATAATATAAATATTTATTGAAATAATTTAATGCAAAAGTTAAAAAGTAATTTTACTTGAGAACAAGAACAGCACATCATCGTCATATAATTTGTGGTGAAAACTTTGGTTGACATCATTCCCTATTTTGGTGTGAAAGTTGTATTTCCCATCAGTTCTTGGTATTGATAGTAAAAGCAAGTAGATTGGTAGATCTCATTGGTGTGTCGGCTGAATCACATGAGTGAAAAAAGATAGAAATTGGTCACTTCCTCCTACAATACATGTCGGAAAGACAATTGAAGGGTTGTGCATGGTCTTAGCAATATCTTAAACCTCATGAGGTAATACAGAGTACAACAGACACATCACTTTACGACCACATAAATATTTCGGGTACAGGCTTTCTATACAAAAACTAACTGCAGTGGTTGTCCCCCATCCCCTCCCCCACACTACTACAACTTCAGTGATCCACTTTCCCCATCTCGGGGATTTGTTTCTCAATGTAACGGCTTCTCTACGCAAAGACAGGATTGGCAAAACTACTGTACTACAGAACTACCATAATGGAGCATCCACATCAACACTTTTCAAACATATCCACACTTGCCGAAACGTCCTGTTACAACTTAAAATGACGTCAGTCATAAGAAAGGACGACCTTTAATAAAAACAACAATTCTACAAGAGCACTTCATAATTGTTAGCACATCACTCATAATTGTACAACGTGGGTGTATATATTCCGCCTTTGATTGGGACAGAGTCAGAATCTTTCTGGAATCTGCCACGGGTAGGGAGGAAAGTCACTGCCTTCTCGTTATTATCATCGACAAATCCAACAGCTATTCGTTTCATTGAAGCTGACAAATACAATAACAACAATAATAACAATATGTTCACCATAATGTAAAAAAAAAATAATTTAACCTTTCATCATCATCATCATGAACCAAGTGCTTTGCAGAACGTCGCTCTCACAACATCCGATCTATAGGAATTTCGATCTCTAGCCAGAACGTCGCTCTCACAACATCCGATCTATAGGAATTTCGATCTCTAGCCAGAACGTCGCTCTCGCAACATCCGATCTATAGGAATTTCGATCTCTAGCCAGAACGTCGCTCTCGCAACATCCGATCTATAGGAATTTCGATCTCTAGCCAGAACGTCGCTCTCGCAACATCCGATCTATAGGAATTTCGATCTCTAGCCAGAACGTCGCTCTCGCAACATCCGATCTATAGGAATTTCGATCTCTAGCCAGAACGTCGCTCTCGCAACATCCGATCTATAGGAATTTCGATCTCTAGCCAGAACGTCGCTCTCGCAACATCCGATCTATAGGAATTTCGATCTCTAGCCAGAACGTCGCTCTCGCAACATCCGATCTATAGGAATTTCGATCTCTAGCCAGAACGTCGCTCTCGCAACATCCGATCTATAGGAATTTCGATCTCTAGCCAGAACACCGCTCTCACAACACCCGATCTATAGGAATTTCAATCTCTAGCCAGAACGTCGCTCTCACAACATCCGATCTATAGGAATTTCGATCTCTAGCCAGAACGTCGCTCTCACAACATCCGAGCTATAGGAATTTCGATCTCTAGCCAGAAATACCGTCTCTATCATCTTAGTTTCTGTTGTATTCTCGTTAATTCGTTAACGATTGGTGCATATCACTGGATAATGTTTATTTGTATCTTCTTTTTGGCTGTTTTGAAAGTAGCTAGAATCATTCTGCCCCTACTGCCTCCCATTCTAGAAGTGTCTTTTTCGTCTCTTTCTTTAGCATTACGGCCTCGTTTTTGATATGGCATGCGCCTTATTAAGTAGGCCAGTATTTTCCCTGTGCTCAGTTTCATTTTTTCAACTAATTTCCACCTTGTTTCAGCCAGTCCAAAGATATCAGTTTTGTATTTTCTTATCTGAAATCCATATGGGCAGCCACAAAGAGTAGGCTTAACGGCCGCTGCCCGGACAAAATTCAAGTTAAAAATCTACCTAAATTATTTGTACCTTTCCCTAGGGATTTGTTAAAAGCAGCCTTAGATGGCGCGTAACTGGCTGCGGGTCTACTTAGCTCTAGTGTTTGAGTCTATTAAGATGGGCTCACAAATCGTTTAAACGACCCTCCAAGAAACTAGTTGAATAAGACTCTGTAGAGTCTTCTAAGCCAGTATAAAAATGTTAATTTAAGTTTAAGTTCGTTGGTTGCTTGAGGTTGATATTATTGACACTTATGTTAAGTAGACTATGTGAACTCATGGGCCCTGTTTGAGGTTGATATTATTGACATGTTATGTAGACTATGTGAACTCATGGGCCCTGTTTGAGGTTGATAGTATTGACATGTTATGTGGACTATGTGAACTCATGGGCCCTGTTTGAGGTTGATATTATTGACATGTTAAGTAGGCTATGTGATCTCATTGGCCCTGTTTGAGGTTGATATTATTGACATGTTAAGCAGACTATTTGAAATCATGGGTCCTGTTTGAGGTTGATATTATTGACATGTTAAGTATACTATTTGAACTCATGGGCCCTGTTTGGGGTTTATATTATTGACATGTTATGTAGACTATGTGAACTCATGGGCCCTGTTTGAGGTTGATATTGTTGACATGTTAAGTAGGCTATGTGACCACATTGGCCCTGTTTGAGGTTGATATTATTGACATGTTAAGCAGACTATTTGAAATCATGGGTCCTGTTTGAGGTTGATATTATTGACATGTTAAGTATACTATTTGAACTCATCGGCCCTGTTTGAGGTTGATGTTATTGACATGTTAAGTATGCTATGTGAACTCACTGGCCTTGTTTGAGGTTGATGTTATTGACATGTTAAGTAGGCTATGTGACCTCATGGGCCCTGTTTGAGGTTGATAGTATTGACACTTATGTTAAGTAGGCTGTGTGAACTCATGGGCCCTGTTTGAGGTTTATATTATTGACATGTTAAGTAGGCTATGTGACCTCATTGGCCCTGTTTGAGGTTGATATTATTGATATGTTAAGTAGGCTATGTGACCTCATGGGCCCTGTTTGAGGTTGATATTATTGACATGTTAAGTAGGCTATGTGACCTCATTGGCCCTGTTTGAGGTTGATATTATTGACATGTTAAGCAGACTATTTGAAATCATGGGTCCTGATTGAGGTTTATATTATTGACATGTTAAGTATACTATTTGAACTCATGGGCCCTGTTTGAGGTTGATGTTATTGACATGTTAAGTAGACTATTTGAAATCATGGGTCCTGTTGGAGGTTGATATTATTGACATGTTAAGTATGCTATGTGAACTCACTGGCCTTGTTTGAGGTTGATGTTATTGACATGTTAAGTAGGCTATGTGACCTCATGGGCCCTGTTTGAGGTTGATGTTATTGACATGTTAAGTAGGCTATGTGACCTCATTGGCCCTGTTTGAGGTTGATATTATTGACATGTTAAGCAGACTATTTGAAATCATGGGTCCTGTTTGAGGTTAATATTATTGACATGTTAAGTAGACTATTTGAACTCATGGGCCCTGTTTAAGGTTGATATTATTGACATGTTAAGTAGACTTTTTGAAATCATGGGCCCTGTTTGAGGTTGATATTATTGACACTTAAGTTAAGTAGACTATTTGAACTCCTATAACTTATTGATCTAAGAGCAGTACTCTGTCAACTATGCCAGCAGTTCACACCCAAAAGAGTTGTGGTACAGTGTATTCCATCCCACTGTAACATTCAAGGCAAAGAGGAGGCAGACAGACTGGCAAAAGAAGGTGCAAGATTATCACAACCAGATTCTACTGTGACCTACAAAGAGGCCAAAAGGTTTATTAGGGCCAGATACATGGCCAAGTGGGAAACAGAACACACTGGCTACACAAAAAATGATGCCTATTACCAGTTGAACAGAAGAGAGCAGGTCGTGATCTTCAGACTCCTCACAGGCCACCAGACTCCACACAGGCCACAACAGACTGAGGTACCACCCATTCAATAAACTGAAGATAGGTGGCACTGACGAATGAACCTGTGGTACAGGGAAAATGACCGCTCAACATCTGCTGCAAAATTGCCTGACATACGAGGACCAGAGAAAGCACATGTGGCCATCACCAGTGGCAACACTAAACAAGCTCTATGGCAGTGTCGACAGCCTCAGGATGACAGCTGCTTTTTTCTAAAAAATATAGGTTGATGTTTGACAGCGTACGAAGAAGAAGAAGAAGAAGAAGAACTCTTTGGTTGTTTGAGGTTGATATTATTGACATGTTAAATGGGCAATTTCTTTTGATTTATTTGGTCACATAATGAACAAATGCATTTTCAGTATGGCTGACAATTTCACTTCAGACATGGAGCTTTTCAAGGCAGCAGGTCATTCTGCATTTGTTATGGGTTACTCAGGAGTGGCAGGAACAGCATTGATCAAGGAGCTAAGCAAATTGGATATCTTTAGAAAAGTTGTTCTGATTGGACGTCGAGTAATACCTCTTGATTTGGGACCACAGTTTGTACGTACTCTGTAATAATAAGTTCATTGTTATGTGAATATCAAAATTACCCAAACGGGTAATAACCACTTAAATGAAGAAAAATCTGTTTAAAATGTGTACAATTATAACCTTTTAAAATAATTTGTACAAAGATTATGAATATGGCTTTAAAATAAATGTTACAAAGAGTTAGCTTGATTAGACTTTTAAAAATAATTGATACAAAGAGTTTGCATGATGAGACTTTTAAAAATAATTGATACAAAGAGTTTGCATAATGAGACTTTTAAAAATAATGTTCACAAAGCACATGCTGTCAAACATAATCCCAATAATGTCTCAAGTCTGTTATTTACACTTATATGAGAAAAACACATGAGGGTCAAGGTTTGTCCCATAGTATTTACGCTACTGTCAGCGATTGAAGTTTTTAGAGACTCCAGTATACTTAGCCATAGCTTGTATGAGGTAGGGTGGACAGGTCCTTTCCTCACTGCCTTTTGCTTCTCTAGTTGTATGTCATGTACCAATTTACAGCTGGGTTGACTGAAGAATGACAGTCGTTATAGCTGAACCCTGTAGCTTTGAAAAATATATTTAAACAAGTAAGAAAACTATTCCATTTCTTTGATAACTGATATGAAATGGGATTAATGTTCTCAAAGAGTTTTAATTCAGTTTATATTATGTGTTTGTGTTGGTGCATGTGTGCTACTTAATTTTGTTTCTGTTAGGAACAAAGTGTTGTGAACTTTGACAAGCTGGATGACCCAAAAGATGCTTTCACGGATCTGGATGTTGGATTTTGTTGTATGGGAGCACACAGTAGAAATGTTAGTAGGTGAGTATATTTATTACACAGAACAGCATATATATCTGTTGGAACAGTTAGATATTGGTTTTTTGATTTCCCATTGAAGAAAAAATGCATTAATTAAAGAATTACAGGACCAGTTTTATTGTGAAATGTATTTGGCTATTTGATAATAAATTGTTCTTTTTATGCTTCACAGCCTGTGGAGTCTCTTTGATGGATTGATTTATGTTTTCAGTGGAAATTAGTATGCTGGTTCTATGTTGGTTTGATGCTTTTTCTTTGATTCCTGTTTATTGTTTTTTCATTAAGGTATTCTACCTATCTTTTTAGTTATTTTTTTTCATTATGGATGGACTGTTTTCTCTTGTCTATCACTAATGTACATCTGTGGCTCTTTTTATAAAAGGACCTTAGTATTTAGTAGTATCAATCTTAAAGTTTATTCCATTTTTAAAATATATTTATGCCGATTTTGTGCTACCAGTGCCAAACATGGCCTCTGTCACGCTTGCGCGAGAACAGAATTTCGACTTGTGAAATGAAGTGTTTGTAGAAAGTCATCAGTGTTACCAGAAGAGACAGAATGCGGAATGACGACATTCGAAGTATGGTCGGCACTACGTCTTGTGCCGAATACATTTCCAGGCAGAAAATAACTTGGTTTGGTCATCTTATGAAAATGCACCCTCATCATCTTCGACTGATGGCTTTCAATGTTGGTAGATCTGGCTACAGGGCAGGGGGGCGGCAGCAAGGTAGGTGGATAGATGACATTAGAGTGATTGTCCAATGACAAGGGCTCATTTTGACTGACACAACGCACTTGGCGCAGGATAGATGACTCAAACTCCCCACGACGCTAAACGGCACAAGTGGAAAGAAAACTAACTAACTAACAGCTTCTTTTTCCACATTTTGTAGTGAATTCTTCTATTCTTGCAGGCACTTGTTCTTTTCTCCTCATTCCTTATTCAGCATTCTGCATATAAAAAAATCAGCTGCATATTTATTTTGTTGTTCTTTGTAGTTATTGCCAACATGATGAATAAAATACATCAAAGGGTGCACAGATTGCGATACGCTGGTAATTTTGCTTTATGAGCAGCTGAATAAAACATAGAAATTGCAGAATGCAAGAAGTCCTGCACAAATTAGTTCAATGGACTCAGGAATGGCTCCTGAACATCAAAGAATAGAAAATAACACACAGTTTTTATACTTTTAATTAACATAAAATCACATTAAAACTAAATGGACACAAACTACCAGAAGAAAAGAACCCCTCATATCTAGTGAAATCACTGGAAAACAGACAAACATGCAATTGAAAAGTTGAAAAGTCACAACAAAAAACTAAACTGTGAATAACTCAAATTGATAAATTAGTGAGAACTACATACAGTGGAGACCATTAAATACTCAAACTAATGTATACATAAAATGTTAGACCAGTTTTAGAATATGGATTGTTAGCTTTACAACAATACTTTAAAACACACTGAAAAACAGTCACCATTCAAAACCAGACAGAAAGAATTATTGCAAGAGCTATGAAATGAACACCAATAAGACAAATGAGGAAAATAACAAAGCAACAGCCCATGACTGATGGAAGAGATTACAGAGTACTACAACTGGCAGAAAATTGTGACAGCTCCCATATCATTCAATGAATGCAAGACTTGAAGGATATGTTCAAGGCAAACTCTATAGAAGCTACACAAAAGTAAAAGAACTAGTTTCCTTCTATGCTAGACCTTGCGGAGGTTAAGATAGAGTACCTAATCCCAAGCAGCACAAATTCACCAGGCAGGATACCAAAATTCCAAGAGCTGATAGACAACACATCAGAAGTGATGAAATAAGGCATCCAAATCGATTTAGAGAGAAAATATATGGCCTTGGAATATATTCAAAACACATACCCAGCCACAGAATGAACCTATATATACACAGTACGATCAGCAATGAGAGTTATGCAAAGTAGAGGGGGTTGTGTTTACACAAATTTAAATATTGGACAAAAAATCCATAGGAACTCATGAATACCAAGTTCAATTTCAACAGAGTAAAAATGATGTGGATTTCTGCATATGGAACATACTGCACACGTGGAAATGAGAAAACAGATAGAGCAACCAAGGCAAAACCAAAACAGAAGACAGGGCTACATATCAAGATATAAAAACAATTAATTTTAAAGGCACATGGTACAGAGAATATCTATAGTTTGATTTAGCAGAAGCATACTATTCCAAGGCAGGCAAGCCTCGAAACCATTTGGCCAGGCACTCCTCTGAAGTCAAGTAATCACATGAATTCTATGTATCTCTTTATTATCAAAATGCTCATTTTCTATTATCTTAGCAAGTCTGAATTTATATCATTGATGACATTTGTTTGCAACTACTCACAGGAAGACTATGTACGTATTAACAAAGATCACACAGTCAAATCTGCCCAGATAGCCAAAGCGCAAGGATGCAATCACTTTACTATAATTACAAGCAAAGGTTCAAGTAAACAGAGCGTGATAAATGCACTCAGAGTAAAGGTAATTTCCATGAGAATGTGTTTTGATCTTTGTTGCTTCTTGTATTTCCAGCTTGTGCTGGGTTTTGGTAAATAGTAATGCATACAGATTCTATCCTATTTCGTCAGGTCGTGTTGTCTGTCATCGATTATGGACTAGGCATCCTCACACTATCAAGAACACAGTGTGTAAGGTTGGACCGCATCCAGAATGAAGGTATGCGTCTGGTTCTGGGCTGCACTAGAGATACCCCGATTGTGATGATGCGGTACATGTTGGGATTGTTATCGGTGACATCCAGACATAAACTGGCACAAGTCAAAGCCTATATGCGTGTCACCACAGACACTCGACACCCTCTGCACAGTAGTATCTCAGACATCAAGGGATCAAGAATCAAGAGAGGGTTGTCATGGATGGCACAGGCTGAGACAACAATCAGACACGTCACTCCAGCTGAGACGATAGCCAAAGGGGAAGAATGGGTCCACACTGGTGATAGAATGATAGAGTATCAGAGAGTCATCATAACCTTAGGCAAGGAATGCAGAGAACGGAACAACGATAGTGTAGAGCACGAAGTAAATCAGCTGATAACTGAGAACACCCAGGAGAGTGACGCTGTCATATACACCGACGGATCAGTCGTGCGCAGTGGGACATCAGACTGGGATTTCTCGGCTAGAGTGAGAGGAGAGGTTGTGGCTGAGCGCAGTAGGGCATACATGTCAACAACCTCCAGTATGAGAATGGAGATGGAAGCAGTGATCTCAGCACTGAAATGGATATCTGAGACTTCTTTAACAAAGGCAGTTATCGTGACAGATGCGCAAGCCGTACTTCAGAAAGTACAGAAGGGATGGCTTAGGTATGAGTGGATAGCTGCTGTTGAGGCCTCAAACCTCCAGGCCCTGACCTGGATCTACTGTCCTGCTCATGCCGGGGTTCAGGGCAATGAAAGAGCTGACATCTTGGCTTCAAGGGCTCCCATCATGGGCACATTGGTGATGGACAAAAGTGACATTATGAAATCAATCAATGACCGCCTGCTGGATGAGGACACCGCAATAGATCAAGCAGCAATCCACAGACTGCAAAGTTTCAACATTAAACGAGGTTCGAGCAGAGCAGGGCGCATGAGAGGGTGGCGAAAGAGCGTGTACAACCAGCGAGCTACAGGGACCATCAGCATCCATACCTTACGCCATTTGATGAGAGAGACTGAGCACCTATGGGTATGCCCGGAGTGCAGTGACGTCGATTCTTAGAAACAGAAACAGAAACAGCAGACAAGATAAGATCATACATCTTTCTACCAAGCAAAAAATGTTATGCAACTATTTTTTATTTTTTTTTTGGTTGAAACTGCCCCAAAACTTCTTTAACTAAAGTTTTGATTCTTTCTTTTAGATTAAATGTTACTTTTATTCTCTGAGCAAAATTTTAATGAACTTTTTTATTTTTATTTAGCTGTATGTGTATCCTTTACTTATTTTTTGTGTCTGGAGATCACTTTTGTTAGTTCAGCAAAAGTCTCATATTTTGGGAGAGTTTGTTCTAGTGTATATACCACTTTGTTTAGGTCATAGACCTAGATTCCGTGGCGAAGTGGTTAAGCCGTCGGCTTCGTGATCAGGTGGTGTGGGTTCGACTCCAGACTCCGCCGTCTTTTTCGCGGGTGCTTGATGCGGAGTCCCCCGCATCTCGTAGTCGTCCCCTAGTCGTCTTGTCCTTGACTTGCCACTAGGGCCGGGCGGCACGAGACGAGATAGTGAGGATAAAAAGTTACGCAGTTAATCTTTACTAAAAATAGCGCTAGCAAAATTAATTATGCCATCATCGTCTACGATGGACGGCGGCCTTTGCCTTTCCCTTGTTAGATCATAGACGAATAGATCACATTTAGTTCATAGTAAGTTAAAGTGTATTCTGAAAGGTACATTCTCCATGTTAGCAAATGATGTAATGCTGCCCAAGATGAAATTGTGCTGTGTCCTTGGTGGAATAGGCTTCTCTACAGATTTCATCACTTGATGTATTATCTCGTCAATCTCAACAATGATGTCAGGATTGCCATCTGTGGTTATTAAAAGATAGTGACAATTTTGAGTTATGCAAGATCTGTAATCCATTCTGTTCTGTCCAGTTCTCCAGCTCTTTACCATTACCATCTGATTCATTGTGTCTCCACGCAGCATTGTGACAGTTAATATCTTCCATGTCTATTTTATTGTTCCATAATCTGAAGTTATCAGGCTCTTTGAGAACAAAGTTGTTATTTGGTGGTTTATATACCGATGTTATTGTGTTTGATTGCATTTGAACTGTGAAGATCTCTGTATTTCCTCTGTTGGCTTGACTCAAAGAGCTTATATCTAGGTTTGGTTTGACAATATGGGACTTCAAAATTGCTTGTAAGGTCTCTCCACAGTTTCATGTTTGTGTTCAGTGATAATTGTTCTCCAGCCCAACTGCAGTCCTTCCCAAGTAATGACAGTATGTACTCAAGCACACAGTGGAGTCTAGACTTTTCTTTGACCAATTCCTTGAAATGTTATAACTTAACTGCAGGTTATGACTTATAGGCACTGAGAAACGTCCTTGATTATTTAGTCAGATATTTGTTTTGATAGTTTAAAAGATCCCACATTACTGATCCATCAACAGGTATGTGAAAGCATTCCATGTAATGTCTCGTAGATAAATTAGGTCATTCCACCATCTGCTACATGGAGAATATGACTGGTAGATGTGCAGATTCATCCTGATAAATTCTTCTGCTGTTCCACCATCTGCTACATGGAGAATACGACTGGTAGATGGGCAGATTCATCCTGATAAATTCTTCTGCTGTTTCACCATCTGTCACTACATCCTTGCAATTTTCATGGGGTGGAGAGAACATCTTGCACTTATTATTGAACCTACTCAGTTTCCCTGAATGCATAAATTTGATTGTGCATCAATTAATCAATCAATCAATCAAAAACCTGACTACTCCTTGTGGAGCATTGGTCTTCAACAAATACACACCAAGTCTTGCTATCATGAGCCATTTGGGTCAGTTTTGTCCATGTCCTACCTGCTGCCCTGATATTGGCATCCAGCTCACTCCTCTATGAGTGACTTAGTCCGCTATTCATTTTGCCCGGTAAATTCCAGACCAGAGACTGTCTTGTAAACATTTCAAATGATTTCCGTAATGTGTGGCCTATCCTCCATATGTCATGCTCCACTGGTATCTGTCCCGATCTTTCCAACAGTTTCACATTTGTAGTCTTATTGTACCATTCACATTTGTAGTCTTATTGTACCATTTCTACTTTTATAATCTGCACATTTACATATCCTTCTCCATGGTAAAAATAGTTATTGTATTAGCAGCCAAACAATATTAAATATGATAAGTAAAGAAACTTGGGAAGCTGAAGCACTTTTAAAGATAGTTTCGGGGAGAAATACTAATGTCCAGTCAGGCAAAATATACTGATCAGACATGTTAGTCAGGGTCAGGCAAAACATGCTGGCCAAAATCCTCACCTTGGCTTTCTTGTAGCCCTTCTTGGAAAGGGGCTGTTTTCGTGGTAGCCTAGCTAACGAAATGAGGGATTGACTGTGATGTCCTTAGTAGTGAGCCACACGCAGATGAAGCCAAGAATAGCACAACTGCCTGGAGCACACCGGTCCACCTTCATCAGCACACTCAGGATGTGAGGAAAGCTACTGCAACCTGCCATTTAACATCCTTGTCATGGCATACAAAAGACTAAATCTACTCATTGTGGGCATTAGAAACAACAACAAAGATAGTTACCTTTGCAAATAATCATATCTATATTCATTACAATGTTTATATTTTTTAAGTTCATTTTTAATGACATTGTGCAGTTTTGCTAGTCTTTTTATTTTTTTTAGCATTTCAGAATATAAATGTCATCTTGAATGATGGCTTTATGTTTTTCTAGGCTGACCTGGAGGAGGCTCTAACAGAAATAAAATTTGACAGACTTTCTATCTTCAGACCAGCGTAAGTTATTTTATCATATCCTGACAATAATTTTATTTTATCACATCCTGACAATATTGCATCAACGTAAAAAAAAAGGAAATTATTGTATGTGTTCTTTTAGTTTGGTAGATTTGGGTGTTCAATATTATTTCTCTTCCAACTGAACATGTGTTTTCCACTCCATCTTTTTTTCTGGCAAATATTCGTTTCTTTACAGTAACCAGATTTGTCTATGTACTTCCCATCCATCAACAGTTTCAGGCCTCTCAAGTACACTCATAGTAACTTTATTGTTTTTCTTTTGTTGCTGTGTTTCCCATTCTAATCTTTTTCGTGTAAATATTAATTGTATTATGTGAGAAGACTTTTATTTAGGTGGGTGGGTTGTTGTTATTGTTTGTGAATGCCCACAATTAATTTGGTTTCTCTTTTGTGCACCCTGAAAAGGACGTAATGTGGCGAGTTGCAGTAGCTTTCCTCACATCCCGAGCGTGCTGATGAAGGTGGACCGGGGTCCTCCAGGTAGTTGTGCTATGCTTGGCTTTATCTGCATGTAGCTCACTACTATGAGATCACGTTGAACCTCACTTTGTTAGCCAGACTGTTGTCCTCGACAACAGCCCGTTTCCAGGATGACCAACGAGGAGGTCAGGTGAGGATCTTAGCCAGTATATTTCTCCTGACCCTGTCTAACATTGTCTGATCAGTGTGGGTGGGTGGATGTGCCAATCTCTGATTCTCCCTGCTCTCTCTCTCTCGTGCTTTCTGTCTTGCTCTCTCTTTCATTCTCTCTCTCTTACTCTATCTCTTTCTCTAGATCTCTCTTTATCTCTTTCTCTCTCTCTCTCTTTCTTTCTCTTTTTTTCTCTTTTGCTCTCTCTCTCTCTCTCTCCTCTCTCTCTTGCACACCCTTCTATATTTCAGATTTGTGGCATTTTGAGTGATCAGTTCTTAAATAAAATGTACTGAAATTTAATGTTGCTAAAAGATAAACAATTCTCAAATTTAAATCTTGTGAATGAAAAACAATTATACAATATTTTAAAATAAGAATAAAGTTGTCTCTTTTAAGGCTGTACTAAAAACATCACTAAGAATGTGCTAGATACTGTCACAATTCCACGGATGATGATGTCATTATCTACACAGATGAATCCGTCATCCGTGGGTTGAGAACGCATGGACCTTCATGGCTCAGAGGGGTGGAAAAATGATCAAGGAGGAGTCTGGGGCTTTTGCGGTGACCACAAGTAGTCTGACCATGGAGATCATGGCTGTCACAAAGGCAATGGTCTAGCTTGAAGTAATGAGTGGCCCACATGTATGCATCCTAAGTGATTCAATGAGGATGCTCAAGAAGAGGGAATTAGGTTGCGCACAGGGCCAGTGGTTGGAGTCGGTAGGGAGATCAAGGTTGCAGAGAGTCACCTTCATACTTGTTCTGGGACATGCAGGTGTCAAAGGGAACGAGAGAGCTGATAGGTTGGTGATTACAGCTATAGTGGAGGGGGAGTGGGGGGGGGGGGGAAGAGAGAGAGATCAATGGACCAAGCCGATATTATTAACGCTGTTAGGAAAATTGGCTGGAAGGAAGATTCGGAAGTTGATTCAGAATCTAAGTCCTTGGCACGACTGGTTGAATTAGGTGTGGAAAGAGAGGCGGCAAGAAAGGAACACCACACAGGGATTCAAGGATGTCTGGTTAACCAGCACAGGGCCGGAACAGTCAGTCATCATGTGCTGGCAGACAAACTGAGGATGAGATCTGAGCACGTATGGACTTGTCCCGAGTGTGATGAAGATGATCCGACGACTAACTAACTAACCGTCAAAATGTGCTTGAACTTCTTAGCACCAGGAGTGAGTAGTAAATTGTATAAAGGAAAGATTGAAAAATAAAAGGAAAAGCTTACAAAACTAGTCCCACTGATTTTTATTTTAAAGTAAGAATGCTTTTCCTAGTTAATATAATGAGTTTTACATTGTAATTCTTAATTTATATTTGTTTTTGAATTACACATAATGCACGCTATCACATTTTATTCTTATTTCATGCTGTATGTTCTTGTTTCATGTCCAGTCAAATCCTGCCGGGGGGACGGCGTGGCCTAGTGGTTAAGTGGCACGGCTCACAACGAGAAGGTGCTGGGTTCGATCCCCATCACAGCACCGGCCGTTACCCCGGGGAAGCAAACCCTTAGAAAATGCAGGAGGAAGCAGACCCTTACATAAAATGCATGCTGAAGTCGGATGCACTGGGCCGACAGGCGCAAAATAAAAACCACAGTGTAACGCACACACGCCTTGGGGAATAGATAAATAAGGCGAACGCAAAAAAAAAAAAAAAAAAAAAAAAAAAAAATCCTGCCGAATGGGAAATCTTCAATGTTGCTCAAGCCACTAAATTACATGTTCCCTACTGCTCTCTCAGTCCCAGATAGCACTTTTGCCAAGGCAATGGTCAACAATGCAATCAGTTCATCCAGCTCCACAGGAAAAGAAATATTTGAGAACAAAGATATTCACAAGTTGGCAGGTCACTCTTAAGTCTATTTTTGATATAAATTATCAGTAGAAGATATGCAATGACTTTGACATTATCTGTAAAAAACATGACCTTCTTAGATATGTTTGGAAACAGTGAAGTGACTTTGACATTGTCTGTGAAATGTGACGTTTTTAAATGTGTTTGGAAACAATCAGTGACTTTGACATTGTCTGTGAAACATGACAACAATCAGTGACTTTGTTATTGTCTGTAAAACATGACTTTCTTAGATGTGTTTGGAAACAGTGACTTTGATATTGTCTGTGAAATGTGACGTTATTAGATGTGGTTGGAAATAATTAGTTACTTGACCATTATCTGTAAAACATGACCTTCTTAGATGTGTTTGGAAACAATCAGAGACTTTGACAATGTCTGTGACATTCTTAGAAGTGTTGGAAACAATCAGTGACTGACATTGTCTGTGAAACGTGACGTTCTTAGATGCGTTTGGGAACATTCCGCTATTTTTATTTTATCTGTAAAACATGATATTTCTGACACATATTTTGCTGTACTTTTTCAACATTGTTTATCATATTATTGATATTCATTTCAGAGTCATATTTGACAAATTATATTATTACTGTCTCCTCAGGATTTTACAAAGTAATCTGTTAGTTTCTTTGTTATTCGTGTATTTGCTTAGTTAGTCACCCATCTTCTACCCAATGGGGTATAGAGGTCTTGTCTTTTTTGGGGGGACTTTTAGTTCCAGCAGGACAAGGTGGCTGACCCCCTGTGACCTCTTGAGTCGCCCCTCATGATGTACCTGTCATGTTACAGTTCTTTGCTCTCCTTTCAGACATTTGTTGTAACATGTGCACATTCATCATTATTCACATGTCATTACATTTTATCAAGAAGAACTTTCATATAGTTTTGTAAAACAAATTTGAAGTTTTGAAATTACCTATCACATTCAATAACAAAAATTCATTAAACATACTAATGACTTTTAATGACTGACTATAGGATTATGCGACCTTGGAGTAGGAAACTCTCTACTGGGTTTTGGTTTTCCTTATCTGCGCTGTTGTTCTTGTATCACTTCTCTGAGTTGCAAGAACTTATTTTACCCCAGTCTGATGTCTCTCTTCAGATTACATCACCATTTGAATTGATTTGCAACTAAATATAAAACATTATTCAATAAAATGGTATTCAAGGACATGACAAAACCTTTCTAGTCTAGAAAACTAATTTTATCCACATAGGCCAAAATTCAGCTATTCAAGTAACTATCTGGAATAGAAAGAAAGCTCTTAAAACATTATGCATTAGGGTGAAACAGAATAAATAGCTCATTTTCCCATTGAACAAAAAGAATAAATTATAAGGCAGGATAATATCGAAAAAGGTTTAACCATTGCCAAAAACATTTAAGAGATCAGAGAACAGATGATCACCTTACACAACCTTAAAATTTGGAACATCAAAAGAACAAACTATGGAAATTAGTCAGAGCCATGAACGACGAAACTCCATCGAACAAACAAATCACCCTCAAGCAGGGCGACAACATGTTCACTGGAAAAAAGGCAGCAAACGCCTATATAGAAATTATGCTAGAGCAAACCACATTGATGTTCCTACAAATAGGCACACAGATATTAATGAAGAACAAAAGGGGCACGACAACATCAATATGGCACCAGAGGAGCACATGATGGCAAAACTAACAATGAATGAAATGGAAGAGGCCATGAGAACTAAAGAAAAAGAAATCGCCCAGAAAAGATGGCGTAACAAACGAAATGCTGATAGGGCTGGGCCAAACAGCAAGTTACTATCAGTCCTGAACCAAAGCTGGAAAAGGGGAATTGTACCGCAGGCATGGAAAGATGCGGTAATTATACCAGTACAAAAGAAAGAGAAAGATAGAGCAGATCCAAATGGATACAGGCCTATCAGCCTACTGAGCTGTGTCGACAAACTGATGGAGCGTATGATAAACACCAGATTGATGTGGCATCTGGAAGATAAACACATACTAATTCCACAGCAAGCAGGCTTTAGACAGCACAGATCCACTGAGGATCAGATCACTCTCATAGCCCAAGAAATAGAGGATGCTTACCAGGAGAAAAAGCACACAGTAGCGGTTTGGGTGGACCTAGAAAAGGCATTTGACAAAGTCTTGAAAGAGGGACTTAAAGTCAAGCTACGAAGAAGTGAAGTTTGTGGCAAA
Source organism: Ariolimax columbianus (assembly GCA_036924085.1). Taxonomy (NCBI): domain Eukaryota; kingdom Metazoa; phylum Mollusca; class Gastropoda; order Stylommatophora; family Arionidae; genus Ariolimax; species Ariolimax columbianus. The sequence continues at coordinate 39,829,761 of JAVGWX010000017.1, forward strand.
ATGTACAGATGGATCAGCCACTACCTCAAAAACAGAACAGCCAGAGTTCAAGTACAAGTGCAGATGAGCAAAAAGGTGACACTTGAGCAGGGAGTACCCCAAGGGGAAGTACCGTCACCCACACTCTTCCTGGTGTATATAAATAACAAAACAGAGAATATACCAAGAAGAGTCCACAGCTCCATGTTTGGAGACGATCTGAATATGTGAACCTCTGAAAAGAACCTCACCATAGCAAGTAATCGGATGCAGCAGGCCTTAACATCGCTGGAGGAGTGGGCGAACTCATGGCTGGTCAAAATAAATGAGGAAAAAAACAACATGTACGATATTCTTGCTTTCAAGCAAACCCCAAAACACAAAAATAAGTCTTAATGGCAAATACCTGCGGCCAAACGACAACCCAAACTACCTGGGAGTCACATTTGATCGGCACATGACATGGAAAAGTCAGATCGAGAGAAACTGAATGAGAGCCAGAGAAAGAATGGCAATCATGAGGAAACTTCCTGGCACAAGCTGGGCAGCAGACGAAAGTATACTAAAGAAACTGTACACTGGAAGAGTGAGACCAGTTCTCGAGTATGGCATTGCGGCATGGACAACAGCAGCAAAGGCGAACTTTGACAAAATTAGCAAACTTCAAAACCAAGACATTAGAGTTATAACAGGAGGCATGAAGTCAACGCCAATTGTAGAACTTGAAAAGATTACAAATCTGCAGTCCATGACCGACATAAGAGACTGCAGGGCCCAGCAGCAAGCGGAAAAACTCAGAAGAATGACTGACTATCCAATGCACAAGAGACTAAATAACTTTGGAAATGGGAAACTAAAGCGGAGAAACTTTGCAGAAATAGCCAAAGCAAAGATGAGCGAAGACCCTATGAATGCATTAACAACACCAAAACCCATCACTACTGTACGAAAACCTACCTGGAGGCAGGATATATTTCCAGAGGTGGTAGAAAACATACCAGGTATTGGAAACAAAAACAGCCAGACTGAAAAAGAAAGAAGAGATACAACCCTGAGGTACATAACGAAAAACTACCCAAGCATTGACTGGACCCGTGCATACACCGACGGTTCTGTAACAAACAACACAGAACGAAGGGGCAGGGGTATTCCTGAGCCTACCAAAATGGAAAATACTCAAGCAATTTCAGAGCGGAAACAGAGGCACTTAGGGCTGCAGTAGAAGAAATGGTGACAAACAAGAGAAATGAAAGCCATATAGTCCTGCTTACAGATGCCCTGGCCGTAGTCACAGCACTAAAAAGCCAGAAAAATACTGAACTTAATGATTTAAGAGCAGTACTCTGTCAACTATGCCCACAGTCCGCACCAAAAAGAGTAGTGGTACAGTGGGTTCATCCCACTGTAACATCCAAGGCAACGAGGAGGCAGACAGACTGGCAAAAGAAGGTGCAAGACCACCACAACCAAAAACTAGTGTGACATACGAAGAGTCAAAAAGGCTTATTAGAGCTAGATACATGACCAAATGGGAAACAGAACATACTGGCTACACAAAAAACGATGCCCATTACCAGTTGAACAGAAGAGAGCAGGTCGTGGTCTTCAGACTTCGCACTGGCCACAATAGACTGAGGTACCACCTATTCAATAAATTGAAGATAGGTGGCACTGACGAATGCATGTGCAGCACTGGGAAAATGATCGCTGAACAACTGCTGCAAAACTGCCCAACATACAAGGATCAGAGAAAGCAGATGTGGCCATCACCAGTGGCAACACTAGACTAGCTCTATGGCAGTGTCGACAGCCTCAGGATGACCGCTGCTTTTTTCGAAAAAATAAAGGTTGATGTCTGACTGTGTGCGACGAAGAAGAAGAAGAAGGAACATTAAAAACCACAGTATGTTCATTTTAATTTTAAGGCATGTTTGCAGTTGTTTATCCATTTATATTGTTAAAATGATCAAATCATGTAGCCTCAACTTGCAAATTTATTTGTATTTAGAGAATAGGACATTGATTTGACTATTGAAGATTTCAATGTAATGTATTTAGAATGTCCTGTGTGTCTGTGTTATTTAAAAAAAATAATTGAACATATTTGTTCTTAGGCAATAACAATTAATCACATCAATTCAACAAGTTTTTTTCTTGTTGTTTATTACTTACAATGACTGAAAATAGTTCTGCTGGTCATTTCGATAACAAAATTAATAGCCAGCAGTTTTTCAAATCAATCAATTGATCGAAACCTTTTCAGTTTCCCTGTTTAGCAGCGGTCTTAAAAAAATACGAAGGGCGTTCAAGTCAAACTGGGACTTTTTGTTCTAGTTCTACCTGAATTGGTTATAGCGTAATGGAACTACTTTCATAAGTTAGGGACAATTGTGTCCTATTACTGCTAGGGGGCCCACTTTTCATGGATCAGTCACATGACAGATAAATAATAATGGCAGATAGCACTGTTAGTACTTGCATAGAACAGCGTGTTGTGATGAAGTTTGTTGTGAAAGAAGGCGTGAAACCTCCAGAAATTTACAGACGTCTGCAATCACAAAATGGTGACGCGACACTCAGCCCCACTAAGACATTTGAATTGTGTAAACATTTTAGAGATTCCAGATTGTGGAACGCCTTATCCTGGAAAATCAACGCATAACCTGTCGCAAAATTGCACAAGAGGCAAGTCTTTCTCTGGGTATGGTAAACAGTATTATTCATAAACATTTGCATTTTTAGAAGGTTAGTTCATGTTGGGTGCCAAGACAGCTTTCCACTTTTTCCTGGCAGTGAAGAGTTAAAGCCTGCAAGGAATTGAAGGAACGTTTTGATACGGAAGAGCGTGACTTTTTGGATCGCTCCACCTTACAGCCCAGACCTCGCTCCAAGTAATTTCAACTTGTTTGGACCCATAAAAGAATTCCTGGGAGGTCAGCATTTCAGCACTGATGATGAAGTGAAATAGACTGTCCTGGATTGGTTCAGACATACTGACAAATCTTTCTATGCTGAAGCTGTTCAAGCATTACTAAAACACTGGGATAAGTGCACAGACATTGCAGGTGATTATATAGAAAAATAAATGATATTTTGACTACTTTAAAAAAAATGTTGTTTTCCTCACAAAAAGAAGTACCGGTTTCACTTGAACACCTCTGGTACATGCCAAGTCATCAAATGTTGACTTGCCCATATCTAATAAGGATTTTGTGACTGAAAGTTTCTACAGGAAACTATATCCAACCCTCCTTAGTTGTCTTTTGTGGCAGGTTACAATGTAACTGGTACTAGTCTATGCTCTTCATTTGAACACCGACAAACAATGCTGGTTACATATATCGAGATATTTATTTTATTTGTGGATTTTTCAAGAAATGTGTACATCTTAAAGTTTCAATTATAGCTACTTGTTCAGAAGGAGACATTTAGGTTCATTGTTTCCTAGAACTACTCTCCGAATTTGATTTACACGCAAATATTTTGTTCATGTTTTTTTTCTTGTTTTTTTTCTTGTTGCTATGAGTTTTTCTTGGGCTGTTTTAATGAGGTGTATATGACATGTGTGGCAAAGGGTTATGACAGCACACTCATGGAAAGATGCTAATGAACAATATTGAACAATGAACAAATGAACAAATAAAAGCACTTAATAAATAATAACCATAATGATGAAGAAAGACAGAAAAGATTAGTACCACTCCAGTCTTTATTCATCTTCATTACTTGAATTTATTAGGTATTTTCAATCTTGTTGTTTTTTACCCCAATGAAAGCCTTTTGGTCATAATGTGGGTTATGATTATGTTTTTGATCTGGCGTGGAGTCTGAGTTATACTTGTTAATATTGTTTTTAATTTTCAGAAACCCCCAGCTTTGATTTTAATTTTTAACTTTGATAATAACATATTGCATCTGTGATATTTGCTTTTTGTCCATTTTTCACTTCTTAAGGAACACTCCCACACTGCTTGCTCCACCATGATGTGATTGGAAGGTAGAATAAGATAATCTTAACAGGTCATTCGGGGAGAGATCAGACCAATTGAGGATTCTGGTTCTATATAATATAGTGTTAGGTCAAGGCTAACAATCAAAACTTAGGAAGAATAATATGTTTTAGAACCTGCAACAAGAACCATAAATACTACTAACATAACACCAGAACTAATAATAAAGGTATCCAACAAATCATTAACTTGTGTTGGGATTGGTTTGTTTGAGAACATGAGATGAGGCACCACCAAGTATACGCTTAAAAAAAAGGGCTAGAAAAGGGTGTGTGCTTTCCTCCACAATTTTCAGTGAATTAAAAATGCCTAGATTTAGGAGGACAAAGTATCCATAATATCAGATATAGAGATGATACAATGTTACTGTCAGAGAATCTAGTACATCTGCAGAACCTAATGGGTATGATAAACAGCAAGAGCCAGCAAAGTGGGCTGGAAAGCAACATCAACAAGACTCAAGTTATGGTGTTCACCAGAAGGAAAGAAATTCCACATAAATGGAGAAAGTCAGAAACAACTGTCAAGTTATTAATACCTTGGCCAGCTAATAACGGAGGATGGCACATGCATAATGGAGATCATTTAGAGAATTGCAATGGTGAAGAATACATTTAACAGCATGTGGGTCTTCAGAAGACGTTAACGAGTTTCTTGGAAAGATAGGAAAACAAATAGTGAGGTCTTGGAACAATTCAAGGTGGAGAAGATCCTTCTGAAGGAAATAAAAAGCAGAAATACAGAATATTTTGTTTATGTCAAGAGACATGTGAAAGTCTGCTGAAGGTTATGTTGGCGGGAAGAGGGGAGAACAAGAAAGCTAGAAGTGGCAGAGATATAGATGGACAGACAACATCAAGATGTGGCTCGGACACAGTCTGAATTAGTGTAATGACCTGACACAGAACAGAGACAGCTGGAGATCCATTACCATCAAACTCTTTTGCAGAGATGAAACTTGATGATGATGATAAGTACCAGAAGAATTGTTACAACTGAGACCCATGACACAACCTGATGAAGTTCATCTACTGGAAGTCCATTCACCTATAAGTCTTTTTATTTAATACTTTGTTATAAAAAGATTTTAAAATGCAGAAAAAAGGTGAAATGGTCCAGAAAATATTGAAAGGCAGCATTCATTTGTGAGAACACAGCACAGAAATAGAAGTCCAGCTCGAGCAGACAACATAATGTGACAACACACCATATTCATCATGGGTATTTAGCACAAATCACTATTTTGAGATCATCATAAAACAAATAAGTCACTAACAGAATATGAACTTTCATAATTATAAAATCAGGATTTGAAGAGGAAAAAAACTGCCATAATTCACTGATGTTTCAGTAAACAACATCATCTCATACTACCATCTAAGACATATAACAAGGTCCAATAAACAAGTCAGCCCATGCTGCCATCTAGGACTTCTATGACAAGGTCCAATAAACAACTTAGCCCATACTGCCATCTAGGACTTCTATGATAAGGTCCAATAAATAACTCAGCCCATACTGCCATCTAGGACTTCTATGATGAGGTCCAATAAACAACTCAGCCCATACTGCCATCTAGGACTTCTATGATGAGGTCCAATAAACAACTCAGCCCATACTGCCATCTAGGACTTCTATGACAAGGTCCAATAAACAACTCAGCCCATACTGCCATCTAGGACTTCTATGATGAGGTCCAATAAACAACTCAGCCCATACTGCCATCCAGGACTTCTATGACAAGGTCCAATAAACAAATCATCAAGAACAGACACTATAGATTGAGTAGGGAGACTAAATACCAAAAATTATTTAGGTTTTTCTCTCTTTTTTACCTCAGGATTGACACAAGAAATAAACTCACCGTGAAAGCCTATTAAAGGAATCTTACAACTATTTTGCAATTTTAAAAAGATTATCATGGTCGAAAGTCCATGACTAGTGGTAATCACAGTTTTAGTGCCCAAAATATTGTCAACAGAAAAGTACAAATTTAAACAAACTGATTGTAAGTTAAAGAAGTCGATGTAAATTATAAAATTCTGTGTTTTAAAGAAATATATTTAATTTTACACTTTTAATAACTAATTTATATATGTTTTATTGTAATTCAATATAAATCATTAAATTGTTCAACTTAATTTGTCTTCATTTGTTTCCTCTTTTTCTGTCTAATCTGTCATTCTCATTAGTTAAAAAGCCAGATAGTGTCCTCATTTGGTCAAAATGAATATGATAAATATAGTTTTGACTTGGGCCTTTGCTGTCAGACTTCCTTGATCTTCAATTTTATTGACTACAAATAAATTATTTGATTCTATATGCCAGCAATTTGTCTGACATTCAATAATAAAACAAGGTGTCGATGCTGGCTTCATCAAAGTTTTGCCAACTGCTACACAAATTACACTAGCATCTTCTATTAATTTCAGCACCAAACAAAATGGGGTACGACAGAGAGAGATTATCTCATCAAACCTCTTCTCTTCATGCTTGAAATCAGTCATCAGTTGTTGCAATTGGGAGGACTTTGAAATCAATGTTGATAGCTGACGCCTCAATCATCTGCGATTCAAAGATGACATAGTGCTGAGGACAGAATCAACTACAGAAGCCAACCTCATGTTAGAGATGCTCAATAGAGAGGGGAAAAGTGCAGGGCTAGTCGTGAATATCTCCAAGACCAAAGTCATGCAAAACTGTTCTGCCCATTCTGACCCAGTCACACTCGCTGGGGAAAACGTGGAAGGCAGACATCAAGGAATACTGCTATCTTGGACATTCCTCAATATGCAGAATAATTTAGAACCAGAACTAACAAGGCATTACCACACCGACTGGGCGACCTTCTAATCTATTCACTCCTGTCCTGGAAGGTTGCCGAGATTGGAGCCTACATGTTTCTCTTTTCAATTTCACTGTGCTCCCTGCAATGTGATATGCTGCTGAAACATGGACAGTTAGAAAAATAATTGAGAAAAAAACTGCGAATGGCCGAGGTATTACTTTCAAGGCGCATGGTTAGGATTACTCTCCTCAACCAGTACATGCTGAATCTCTAGAAATCCGACCTACAGTAGTTATCATTGACGAGCAATGCAGTTGTTTATGCAAAGAAAGCAAAATAGCAGTGGGTAGACTACATACTCAATGGATGAAATCTTGGAACATGTTGACAGGAGTTTGGTACTCTCTATGCGGAAAATGACAGCGGTGTACACATCCAATGTGTTGTCAGTTTCAGTTGCACTCCACTACAACACAGTTGTGAGGAAAGACCGGCCAACAGTGTCTAGATAAGAGAAGAATTCTGGGTGACTTAATACAGGTTTATAAGATAATCAAAGGAAAGGATAAATTAGACTATAATAAGTTTATCAAAATTCAACCACCTACAAGAACAAAAGGGCATAGATGCAAATTAACTAAAGAAAAGTCCAGATTAGATATTAAAAAATATTTTTTTAGTCAGAGAGTGGTGAATGCTTGGAATGCATTACCACAAGAAGTAGTTGAGGCAGGGACAATTAACTATGAGCCGAAGGATAATGAAACTTTGCAAACTTGATGGTTGGAATGTGCTGTTTACATCAGAAGAGACGTCATCATACTATGTTCACTTGTTGCAGTTTGGTTATTTCATTTGAACATGCCTCGTATATCACCAGTGTAAAAAATTAAAAGCTCTCAAAGTCATATTTTGAAGGAGACTTTGTCAAGGAAAGTCTCATTTTGTCTAATGTGTTCTGATAAAAGCAAGGACATTTAACAAATAAGTCTTCCTCATTGAACTGTGATTAGGTTTATTTTTTTTTTTTTGCGTTCGCCTTATTTCTCTATTCCCCAAGGCAGTGTGCATTGCACTGTGGTTTTTATTTTGCGCCAATCAGCCCTGTGCATCAAACTTCAGCAAGCACTTCAGTCGTGTCACTTATCCAATAGCCTACACCTTCCCCTCTGTGATTAGATGTATCGACGGAATGGCTGATGACATAAAATTAAACCTGAAAAAACTCATGTCACAATTTTTGAAGCATTTTAATTACTCTAGATGAGTGTATAGATAGATGCAGCCAATACTTCTTAGTTGGCTTTTGTTTAATGATTATATTAATTATCCAACTGATGAACCAGGGCCAAAATAATATATCCTAAATGTGAGTAAACACTTATTTATTGATGCAACAAATTGTTTGAATGAGATCTTTACCTTTCAACTTATATAGATAACATCCACACATCCTGTCATGGTTGTACAATTTAATTGATCTATAGGCTCAAATATTTAATGATATGCTGAAAAAAATATTACTACACCTTGTATATTAAAATTGTAGATTCAGAAACATTGTTAAATGTGGAACTAACAGACATTAAATATGATAACACACGAGTGGATAACAATAGCAGAAGTTTCTTTATCCAATTACAATTATAACAATTTATTTAAAAACTAGTTAGATTTAAGTAAGAATTTTTGGTGTTTAAATCCATTAATAATGTAGCTGAAAATGATTTTATTGCTTGACTTCTTAATCATCTCTTCTTGTCAACAATGACTTGCTGAACTTGGTGCCAGCAAGATAAACGACACTAACGTATAAACGTACAGTTCAAATTAACAGGAAGTAAATGAATAAAATACAATAGCCTCTCAGTAATCAATCTGGGGTTGCATTAACAGGGTTGTAAATTTACCATGGAGGTAAATATTTTAGAAACATTTTTGTTGTTTTGATACAAATGTTACAGTATTTAATATGATTTTTTGAAAACGCTTGCCCTACACACCACAGGCCAGCAGCCTTTACAGGCCAGTAAACTTGAAAGTGCAGATAAAAAATGTTACACAAAATGCAAACACAATTTTACATTCAACTGTACATAATAAAAAATAAATATGGCAAAAGTGTGAACATGTAATCGAAAGGAAGCCGCGACATTCACTCATACTTAAAAGTAGTGACTCATTATTAATTGTATTTTCCACTTATTCTGTGTTTACTTATGAAGCTAAATTGTACATGTGGGGGTCAGGGTAGGAGCATGTCTCCACCTCATGGGGAGATGTAATCACTTCCTAGTAAAATTTGATGACCTGGATCCTATTTGGGTCCCCTGCTCCTGCCGAACTCATGTATGCAAGCATCTGCTAGTGAACAGCAACGAAATCACGCTAGGCAACGCCTTTGATTGACAGGCTGAACTACGTGAGAAAATGTAGAGGAAAAACCAGGGAGCAGATCCTTTGCGGAGCGTGATAGTCCTGGTTGATAGTACACCTATGAGATGGGAAACTTGATAAAAGTCCAACATCCCAATGGTCTTGCAAAACAACTTTCTTTGGACAGACAACTCTGACCTCAAACAAATGTTTCTCTGCAGATCGGCTGGGGACAGCTAAGGGCTAGGGAGGCAGTCTCAAACAAATGCACGCTGAAGACAGATGGACTGGGCCACTAGGCGTACAACACTGTGCAACACAAAGCATTTGATGATGGACACCAAAATGACACATTGAGGTGGTGCTAAACCCAAGAGTGGGGATAGTGTTGAACCCCTTGCCTCGAAGGGGCTGGTAATTTATCTCTGTGCTGTGGCCAGGGCACGGAGAACTAGGGAAATCGCTACTGACTAAAAATACAAAGAAAATTATCTCTAATATATTACAATGGAATGCAGAGCGTGTCCTAAATAAGAGCTACCACTTATTCACAAGTTTCACAAAGAGAAAAAAGACACTCTCTGCATTCAAGAGACCCACTTAAACCCAAACTACAGATTCTCTATACAAGGATATTAATCCCTACGACTTGGCAGAGGGGCCACAAAGGAAATGTGATCATGCTAATCAGAAACTCTATCATACAGAGAGATTCCAAACCCCACAAACAACCAATCTGTAACACTTGATGCTGATAGTACTGTAGACGAGCATACAATAATGGTAATTATTTTATAATGTCCTCCAATAAGGATCTTTCACTGAAATCAATGGAGGTACAAGATCAAATGTGTGTAGTTGTTCGAGACTTCAGCAGTCACTCAGAAAGATTGGAATATGTTCAGATAGGCACATGCAGTACCGAAGTAAAAGTGTAGGAGATTGACAACAATAACTTACAGCTGCTAAAGAAAGCTGACAATGTAACCAGTATTTACTCAAGAAGATGGAAGTCTACCTCAACACCAGTAGGAGACATCAGTCACAAGATACACAGAATTGCTTTGGATCAATTGGCACTCAAGAAGATGGTAGTCTACCTCAATACCTGAACTAGCCTTCTCAACAGGAGACATCAGCCACAAGATAGAAAGAATTACTCTTGATCAATTGGATCTCAAGAAGATGGCAGTTAAACCTCAACACCTGAACTGGCCTTCTCAACAGGAGACCATCAGCCACAAGATGAACAGAATTGCTCTTGATCAATTGACAAGAAGTGACCACAGACCAATAAAGCTGGTAATCAACATGGAATACATAATCCATGAACATTGAAGTAGCATGTGGCAACAACCAATGTTCTTCCATCAAAAATTATATGGAAGTGTGCAGAGTTTTGAGCTGACTGCTGCCTTTGTTAGCGTTATTGGAATCGAAGTCTTAAGACAAATGAAGAAAAAAAAAAGAATTGTATTTTTAAATTACATGTGCATAGTGGTTGATTTATTATTGACCTGTTTATATTTTGTGCCCTATGCTAATGAACCTGCAGCTACAGATGACACATTAAGAAGAAGACACTTTTATATAAGAAAGAGTATACATCTCAGCAGTGCTTTAACTAACATTGAAAGCCTCATAAGTTACTTTTGAACAACAGGAAGATAGTACCCTTGCTAACATGATAATGTTGTTAAACTGGCATAGTATCATTTGAAAAAAAGTAAACAAAAGGGAATAAAACACAAACCTCTTAACTGTCACATTTTAAATAAAGGACCAAGTACTTAGGTTAATGTTCAGCTTTTGTTTTAATTTATTTTTTATTTTCTCCTACTTTTTTTCTATAATTTTTTAACAAATTGGTTTGATGGAGATTAAATCTGGTGCAATTATTTTTGTTCTACCACCTTGGATAATAAAGATCTACTGAAGGACATTTTACAAATTGTAAAGCTCAATAAACTGTCTCACAAATTTATTCTGGAAAATGTATCGAGTGGTTCAACCAAAAACATGTTAAACTTTACAGTTAAACAAATCAACAAGCAGTTCATCAACACTCTTAATTTCCTGACATTACAAAGAATAGCAATAAAAAAGGCTGAGAAATAAGTTAGTAAAGTTCAAAGACCTAGTCATAGATCACTGTCTGTTTTTTTTCAAACTCTGTAAACAAAGACCAGGTCACACTGTTTTCCACAAAAGCTTCTTTATTGTATTTCCCAGCTCCTTAAAGCTAATGTGACATTCTTACATGGAAGCATATTTCTGTTTATCACATTATACTCCCCACTGCATACAAAATGTTCAAATATTAGTTTTAATGTTTGTTAACAGTTTCTATCAATGAAAGTCATGCGTGCCTGCGGCCAGCTGGTGAATTGTCTTGTTCTCATATAACTCCCGAACTGGTGGAGTGATGGGTGTAACTGCATTGTTAATCATTGCCTTTCCAAGTGTGTAATCTGGTACTGCCATAGATGTAGGGAAAAAGTAAAGGACTGGTTTGAATAGTGCTGTAACGATGGTATCTAACGTCCTTCCCTCCTCACGATCACACTGGATGTATCTAAACAAATATTGACAAAACCAGTTATAATAGATTAAAACAAGTCAAGTTACGGTAAGCAGAACTGACATAACTGCACTACAGACAAACCCACATTTATTTGAACATATGGCAAAGGTTAAGGATTCTAATGGTTCCTGTAGCTTGCTGGTTGTGCACACTTCTAGTCAATCCTCTCTGATTGTTGTTGTTGTTTAATGTCCACAATGAGTAAGTTAACGCTTTTGTGAGCCCTGAAAAGGATGTTAAGTGGTGGCTTGTAGTAGCTTCCCTCACATCACGAACATGCTGATGAAGGTGGACCGTGGTCATCCAGGCAGTTGTGCTATGCTTAGATTCAACTGCGTGATGCTCACTACTATGGGGATCACGTCGATCCATATCTCGTTAGCCAGACTGTCATGAAAACAGCCTATTTGCAGGGAACGCTACATGGAAGAGAGATATTGGTCTTGGTCAGTTTATTGTGCCTGACTGGACTAGCGTCTCAGTTTCCCTATCCTCTCTACTTAATCAACATTTGATTTCTAATTGCTGGAGTCCTGAAAGAATGATTCATCAACTACAGTGCTTTCATCATTTGAAGTCTTTTATTTGACTTCTGTTCATATCTACAGCTCAAAAATTACATCAACCAAAAATTTACACCAACAGCCTGGACACACAAAAATGCCATTGGAAACAAGGGAAGAGGCATCACTATAAAACTAAAAAGCAAAGTATACCCAGCAGCATTTGCCACTGGGAGACGCTCCAGCAACTTCAGTGCTGAAGCCAGTGCCCTGAGACAAGCAACTGAACTGAAACCCTTATAGACCAGAAGGGGCACACAGAAAAGGAAGTGGTCATTTTCACAGACGCCCTCACAGTGTTAATGGCGCTCAAGAACCAGCATAAAAATGAACTCAGTGCTCTGGCAGACTCGCTCAAACGCCTGTCCCAGTGCTTCAAAAAAAGCACATTCCAGTGGATACCAGCGCACTGCGACATTCCAGGCAACAAGGAGGTGGACAGACTCACCAGAGAGAGAGAAATGCTACAGCAGAGTGATACAGAAATCTCATACAATGAGACAAAAGCATTCATCAGGGCAACATACAGTGCAAAATGGAAAAAAGACCAACTTGCCCACATAGAAAACGATGCCTACCATCAACTCTCCAGGCGAGACCAGGTGATAATTCTCTGGCTACGCACAGGTCACAACAGACTTAGATACCATCTGTACAACAAGTTCACGATTGGCACTACAGACATTTGTGCCTGTGGCACAGCCCCTATGAAGGCAAAACATATTTTGTAGTTCTGTCAACAGAATACCGACAATAGAAGTAGTATTTGGCAACAGCCAGTGTCCTTCCACGAGAAGCTGTACGGAAGCGTACAGAGCCTAGAGTTGACTGCTGCCGTCGTTAGTCATTGAAGTTGAGGTCTGAAGAAGAATATCTACAGCTCCAATTATGGTTGCTTTCAAAACCAGAATAACAAATATTTTATTTCAGTGACCCTCAGCATAACCAGTATAGTAGATCCACACATTAGTGTGTGTCTTATCCAAACATACAAGTGCATCTATACTATGGCAGAAAAGAATGTTTGAGTAGATATGTCTGGTGTGTAGCTCAAGCAGCCAAGAGACCTTCACCAAAAGCTTACTCCTTTGCATACTTTATATCATATGGCAGGAGCAAAGAGTAATCAGGGTTAGGTGAAACATATTGACCAAGACCTCACCATGTCCTCGATTGTGCTCCCAGAAACAGGCTGTGTAATAACAGTCTGGCCAATAAAGTGGGGATAGACATTGCAATTCCCATCATGATGAGCTAACTTAGCAGATTTGTATTGCACTTCAGTCAGGTATGCAAATTTTGCAATCATGGATCCCACATCAATGCCCAAATCATTTATATATTTTTATCAAGAACAAAATTGGTCCCAAAACCGAGCCCTGTGGCACTCCACTTTTCACTTCACACCGCTCAGAGTGCTCCTTATTTATTCCCACCCTCTGCCTTCTTCCGTTAACCAATTTTCAATCCATTTGGCAATTTCCCCACCTATTCCATATGATTTTAACTTTCGAAATAATCTTTTATGAGGTACTCTATCAAAGGCCTTTGCAAAATCTAGATAAATAATGTCCACTGGCTCCCCTTTATCTATCATTTTGGTAACCTCCTCCATGAATTCTAATAGATTTGTTAAGCATGATCTCCCTCTAGTAAACCCATGCTGACTATTTTTAATTAGATTAAAATTGTCTAAATGCATTACAATGTTTTCTTTGATTATTGACTCTAACAATTTACAGAATATGCTCATTAAACTCACTGGTCTATAATTCGCTGGATTAGATTTTTTGACCTTTTTGAATAAGGGGATCACTCCTGTATCTTTCCAATCCCATGGAACAATCTCATTTGTAAGTGATTGAGAACATAATATAGCCAATGGTTTTGCTAGTTGGTCTCTAATTTCAAACAGCAATTTTGGATGAATACCATCTTGACTTGGACATTTATCCACTTTCAACCCCTTCAATTTTTTAAAAACTATTTCCTCTGTAATACAGATTGATCTTAATCCCGCTGTATCCATGTCTCTTTGAAAAATATCTATAGGCTCTGGGATCTTGAAGCAGTACTCTTTTGTGTAGACTGTGCCAAAGTACTGATTGAGTAGATTAGCTACCTCCCTATTCTCACTTATTATTTTCTCTGTAGTGTCTATGAGAGGGCCTACTTTGTCTTTCGTTCTTTGTTCATTTCTAACATAAGAGAAGAAGCTTTCACTATCAGTCTTGATCCTCTGAGCAATTTTTTTTTAAAGTCTATTTTTGCTGTTTTATTTGCTTTCTGAGATATGTTCTGCTTGTCCAAATATTTTAAATATGTTTCTTTTGATATACCTCCCTCTATATATTTTTTCCATGCATTATTTTTAGCTCTTCTACATTTAACTACAAATCTAGTTATCCACTTTTACGCTTGGGGTTTACCTCCCTACATGGAACACATTCCTCTTTTAGCGTTTCTAGAACTGTTTTAAAACTCTCCCACTCCTGTTCAACTAGACATGGACTAGAATAGAGCTCTCAAAAGAAGAGTGAGAAAGTCAAAGTACAATAGGTAAGGAACAATGGCAATGAAGCATAGACGAATGGAGTAATGGATTAAGTTCTAGAAGATGGCCCAAATGAAAAATCTGTGGAAAGTAAAATTGAACGGAGAAAGTGAAAAACATTTCTAAATTGCTTTTGTTTCTGTGAGACACCCAGGTGGTCCAACCAAAGACATTACGATTAGAATTAGCACTTCAATTAACTGAAGTATGGCTCATGGAGTGAACAACATTATAAATATCAACAGTATTTTGATATACACCTGTCAATCAGTTCTCTTTATGTCTTACCTTTTAGGCAGTTCTGCCTTGCCATTAAAAGAAAAACATTTGAAGCCTACCGACATTTATGTACAATATATTAACCAAATAATGAATCCTTATGTAATTTATTATTAATTGAAAATGACTATAGAAGACAGATAACTTACGCTGGTCTGAAGATGGACAGCCTCTCAAAGTTCATTTCCCTAAGTTGTTCTTCCAGTTCACCCTGCAAAAACAATGTAACAATGAACCTCTGACAGATTTCATGTGGGTTTTTTCCTCATTTATTTTTCAGCTCATCTCAAATTATCTAGATAAATGATCTACTGACAATTTCTTGACAAAAGTGTGAAAACCTGTGACAAATTTGAAGTGTCTTTTACACCATCAGTTATGAAGATATTACCTTGACTCTAGCAAATAAGAACCAGCTGTTCTTTTTAACACCTTGTCCAGACACTAAAGTAAAATGCTTGCATCCCTGCTCCTTGGCTATTTTTGCAGACATCATGACATAATCAAGGGTGATACGAATGTAGTTTTCCTGTAGACAATTAGAACAAAAAATGTATTCTATTGAGTATCCACTTCTCATTTCTTGAGATTAAATTGGAATCTTTAAGTAAATAGCAAATGATTACATTATATGTACAACATGAATTGTGAAAACTATTCTCAGTCAGGCTAAACAATGATATGCTGTAAGAAAATAAGATACAATTCTTGATAAATGTCATTTGAAAGCAAAAAATGTTTATTAAATATTTTAGGAAAACAAACCACAGTGAACATGAATTAGAACAGCTCAAGCAAAAAACTTCATACAAGAACATGTTCTAATTTTCTTATTCTTATTCCCCACAGCTGAACCACCTCATGCGCATAAATTCAATGTCATAAAGGGTTTTGGATGCATATTTGTCTTGGAAAACTGTATTTTTCATTTTATTTTACGTGTTTACCTCACTAATTTCTACTGGCGGAGGTGCGCCTATTCCACCCCAGACTGTAGTCAATTGGGCAACATTAAGACGCACAAACCAGTGTTTGGATGTATGTGTGCGTCTGTATGTACCTATGCTAGTTTTGTGCGCTCTCAGAAGCCAGCCCAACCAAAGTGCAATTGAAGGGCCTCAACCTGAGGGCGTGTATGAAAGTTGTGCAAGAGTGTGTTTGTTGGACAGAGTCAAATAAAACAGAGTGAGGTAAGAAGAGAGAAGAAGGAGAGTCATCCCAGAGTTTAGGAAAACTCCCTGACCTAAATATATTTCTAGCTTGTGTGTCGTTATCTATTATCTAAAGACATACAGTGGAATACCATTACCATTATTAGTCTAATGTTTTCACTTCAGATGAATCTAATAGAAATTTGATTGCAATGATAAGTTTCTATGAGCTGGGTGACACAATAACCAACAATTTTTTATCAAAATCAAGGACAAGTCAAGGTTAGTTGAACTTACAGTTGTTTTCTAAAACAACTATTACTTTAATGGAAATATGAAAGTTGGCAAAAATGGTAGGCGACATGAAAGATGAGCTTGATTTGTCCCAAGTCATGCAGTCATGACACATTTGATCAAGTGACTGGTACCAGGACAAGACACAGACAACTAGGGACTGGGCTTAGAACTGATATTTCTTCTTCTTCTTCTTCTTCGTTTATCCTCAGATCAAGGTCTTGGTTCCTCTTACAATGGATAATAGCTGTCCATCGTTGTCGATGAGGACCGCCGACATCATCCTTGTCACAGATTTCCCTGTTGGGTGTGGGTGCGCATGTGGCTGAACAGGCAGATCTGTTTTGCGCAAGACATTCTGAGGTGTCGATGTCTATCTGGCAACGTTTCAGTGAGTCCTTCAGACCGTCTTTGAAACGTTTCTTTGGGCGCCCTCTCTCGCGCCATCCCTCTCTCAGCTCGCCGTAGAGAAGCTTTTTTGGGAGCCGCTCGTCTGACATACGGACGAGGTGTCCAGCCCATCCTAGTCGTGCTTTCTCTAGCAGTGCATGTATGCTGGGCATTTTAGCCCTCGAGAGTACCTCGATGTCAGTGGCACAATCTTGCCATCGGATGTGGAATATTCGCCTCAGGCAACTTGTATGGAAGTGGTTTAACCTCCTTGCATGTCCAGAGCATACAGTCCGTAAGCGTATAGTAGGGTTGGAATGATGGTTGCACGGTAGACTTTGAGTTTGGTCTTGACGCTGATGCCTCGACGTGCCTAGACCATCGAGCGCATTCTACCAAAGGCTGTGCTGGCCTTTGCTATTCTGCTTGCCACCTCATCGTCTAGGCTGACAGATCTCGACAGCGTGCTGCCCAGATATGTGAATTTGTCTTCGGCATTCAGCATCTGCCCGCTGACTGTAGTCTCTGGTTTTGTGTACGGCATGCCTGGTGCTAGTTGGTACATGACTTCTGTTTTTTTGGCATTTATGGTCAGGCCAAAATTTTCGCATGCGGCAGAGAACTGGTCCATTCCAATCTGCATGTTCAGTTCTGAGTTGCTCATTAGAGCGCAGTCGTCAGCAAATACAAGTTCCCTGATTATGTCGCCAGCCACCTTGGTTTTGGCCTTCATTCTTCTGGGATTGAGTAATTTGCCATCTGTGCGGTACTTTATGGGTATTCCAAGCTCCAGTGATCTGAAGGCATCTGTCATCGTGGCCGCGAACATCATGCTGAAAAAAGTTGGGGCGAGTACACATCCTTGTTTTACTCCGTTTGATACTAGAAACGTTTTAGAGATTGCACCGCTGTCCAGTACACGAGCACACATGCCTTCGTGTAGCTGTTTCACCATTGTTATGAACTTGTTGGGGCAGCCAAACTTAGACATTATCATCCACAGCCCTCCTCTGTTTACTGTATCAAATGCTTTTGTCAAATCAATACATGTGGTGTACAAGGCCTGATTTTGTTCTCGACACTTCTCTTGTACTTGGCGAGCGGCAAAAATCATGTCCACAGTTCCTCTTCCGGCTCTGAATCCACATTGGCTTTCTGGGAGGTGGTGGCTTTGTTCAAGGTGTTTGTTGAGCCTGTTTAGCAGTAAGCGCGCTAGGATCTTGCCTGCTACGGAGAGTAGCGATATTCCACGATGATTGTCGCATTCCTGGCGGTTCCCTTTTCTTTTGTACAGGTGAACGATTGAGGCGTCCTTTAGCTCCTGCGGAATTTTTCATTCAGCCCACATGTGACAAAAGAGTTCAGTGATCCTTCTGGTGAGGGATGGGCCAGCTGTCTTATATACCTCTGCTGGTATTGCATCAGCTCCTGGAGCTTTTCCTATAGATAGTGAACTGATTGCCCTGTCGACTTCCTCCTCAGTGATGACTTCATCCAACGCCAGGTTCAGTTCCACCTGTGGCATTCGCCGAATGGCCTCTTCATTTATGGACGATGGGTGGTTTAGTATTTTGCAGAAGTGGTCTGCCCATCTGTCTAGAATCTGAACCTTATCTGTTAGCAGTGCTCCATCCGCACTGCGAACTGGAGTATTACTAGAGGGCTGCAGGACGTAGAGAGCTTTCAGTGCCTCGTAAAACCGTTTGGTGTCATGACGCTCGACGACATCTCAATTTCGTCAGCTCTTTTGCTGAGCCAGGAGTCTTGCATCTCTCTAAGCCTGGTCTGGACAGCTTTGCGAGCAGTATTGAAGGCAGCTTTTGCTGCCGGAGATGGTGTGTCCCTCTGGTATTCCCGGTGCGCTTTATGTTTTGCATCGAGAAGGCCCTGTATTTCCAGATACCATTGTTTGTAAGGCCGTTTTATCTCCATTCGACTTTTGTTTCATATCTGTCTCACGAGACCAATATTGTTCTCTCTCTTCATGCGTGAGCATGCAGCTTTGTAGGATGTGTTTCACGGTCAATATTAGGAACAATATTAGAAAGATAGATAAAGAAAGGGACTTAGGGGTTATAATAGATCATACATGTAAGGTGAGGGAGCAAGTTCAGGTAGCAGCAAAAAAGGCAAATTAGGGATGATAAAAAGAAATATTTAACATAGGAGCAAGGAAGTGATAGTCAAACTGTATAAAGCATTAGTTAGACCTAGATTGGAGTACTGTGTACAGGTGTGGAGTCCTTATCAGAGAGGGGATATAGACATACAAAATACAAAAAAGAGCGACAAAGCTGATAGTGGGATTCCAGAATTACAGTTATGAGGAAAGATTTTTTTAAACCGTCTTACAGTGTCTGGAAGAGAGAAGAATTCGTGATGACTTAATACAGGTGCATAATCAGAGGAATGGATAAGTTAGACTATAACAAGTTTTTTAAAATACAACCACCAACAAGAACAAGAGGGCACAGCTACAAGTTGACTAAGGAGAGGTCCAGATTAGATATTAGGAAGTATTTTTTTAGCCAGAGAGTTGTGAATGCTTGGAATGCATTGCCAAGGGAGGTGGTCGAGGCTGGGGCGGTTAAAGCATTTAAGAATAGATTGGATGCGTACAGCTTCTAGAGCAAGATGATGTAAATGGAACTGGTTGTATACAGACTCTGCAGAGTCTTCTAAACCAGTATGAAGACGTTAAGTTAAGTTACCATGACTTAACTTAACTTAAGTTAAGTCATGGTATGCTCCCCACAGGGACACTTGTTATCTGTTCCAATTCTAATTTTTTTTGTAACGATGACCCTTGAGTCTGTTATGTCCAGTTTTCAGTCTTCAGTCTAGTTAAATTAAAGTAGCTGTTTTCTTTTTGAAAGTCGGGGTGTTGATCAGACCATTTTCCCTTCAAGTTGGATTTAATTATGGTCTTGGCCTCATTATATGTGATGCTCAGGTCTGTTTGTGGGGAGGCTCTTCTACACTTTGCTAATTTGCTTGCAGCTTCATTACCTTTAATTTTACAGTGGGATGGGATCCACTGTATGACCAACCTTGGGAGTTCTTCTGAGAGCTGTGTCAGGGAATACATACATTGCTCGAGATCTTCATCTTTGTGTTGTTTTAGAGCTGCTAATACTGACGAGGTATCAGTTAGGAATACAATATTTTCTTGGCAGATATCTTTATCTTAGATTACAAGCTCAGCTGCGACCTTCAGTGCCTCTGCTTTTGCACAGAAGTTATTATAGTATGTTCCCATTGTTAATACTTCAGTTTTATTCTTCTCCGCTCCTTAGTCCATAATAGACTCCTCCACCTCCATTGAATGTGGCTTTGTTAGATGAGCCATCTGTACATACGTGTATCCATGTTTCTGGCAGGTATGCTCTCCTAAGATATTTTTCTGTAATTATTGTCCTGTGTAAATCTGTCTGAATTCCCTTCTATACCCTCTATGGTTTCTACCATCTTAAAGGATTTGGCTTTTTTCCATTGTGAAATTTAGGATGTTTGTTTTAGATCTCTAACCACTGCCTGGCTTATGATTTGGTCTGCTTTTGCAAGTTATTTTTTTTTTATATGAAGTGGCTTCTCTTTAATCTCCCTCTTCCCATGCAATTTACTCTGCTATATATTTGGTGATCTGGCATTCGTTTGAACTTCTCCCCCTGCTGGAGTGTTTTTTGGTCTTTGCGCATCTCCATACTTTCATTCTTGTGATGTTCTCCATTGCATTTATTGGTGTTGTTCTCATAGCTCTAGTGATGATACGTATACCTTGGTTTGAGTTGTATATATCTTTTGGAAGTTATTTTTTTGTTGCTGTGGACCATGCTGCTATCCCGTATTCTAGCACTGGTCTCACATAATCTATGTACAGTTTCTTTAGGGTGCTCATGTCAGCTCCCAATGTTGAGCATGATATCTTTCTCATTATGGCCATTTTGTTCTTAGCTTTGTGGGTGCCTTTTTGGATCTGGTTTTTCCATGTCAACCTTGTGTCCATTGTTATTCCTAGATAAGTTTGACTTATGTCTAGGGGAAGAGTCTGGCCATTTACTTTTAGGATCACATCTTGGGGTTTGGGAGACAAGGAGAAGATTGTGTATGTGGTTTTTGTTTCATTGGTGGTAATTTGCGATTTCTTTGTCCATGTCTCTATTTAATTTAGGTCCTCCTGCATTTTGTTTCTAGCTACAGATGTAGACTCTCCAAATGTCTATAGTGCCATGCTATCTGCATATAGTGCACTGTGCCCTTTTTAGAGATTTCTGTGATTATATCATGGATATAAATGAGGAACAGCATGGGTGAGAGTATTCCACCTTGCGGATCTCATTGTTTCATTTTCATCCTTTTGCTGGGGTGTACTTGGAGTTGTACTCTTGCTGTCCTGTTATCTAAGTAATCGCTGATCCATTTGTACATGTTGTTGGTTACATCCATTTGCAGTAGTTTAAGTTTTAACCTGCTCTTCCATATTTTACCAAAGACTTTTTCTAGATATATCCAGACCGCCAGTGTTTTCTTTTTTTTTCTTGAAATGCATTTTCTATCTCCTGTGAGATATATGTCACTGATCTTCGGTCGATCTGTTTCTTCAAAAACCTGCTTGCTGGGGAATAAGTAAATTTTTGTATTCCATATACCAGGTTATTCTAGTGTTAATAATTTGTTCCATTAGTTTCTCCACACAGCTGAGTAGACTAATTGGTCTGTAACTGCCTGGCTTCATGTTGTGCTTTCCATATTTAAGGATGGGAATAGTTCTTGCCTCCTTCCACACTGTGAGGACAGTTTCTTGTTTTAAGAATTGATATTTAAAAGATGTTCATCTAAACATTCAGCCTCTTGACTTATGAACCTGACCTACAGATTGAAATTTGAGACTTTGCATTCATTGTCTCCAGCCAACATTGACTGAACAACTGACAGCACGCCAAGCCAAGCAGACCATATAGACATTGTATGTAAGCATATGATGATTGTGAGGCAAGTTTTGTACAAGTTGTGTGCAAATTCAGGTCCCAGAATGACAAAAGACTTTGTCAAATAAACATTGTCAGAGAGATATTGTCAGAGAGGTATAGTACATTGCATCAAAGATCTAACCATTGAATCTGAAAGTACATGTTTCATAGATCTTGCTCATGGATCATAGGAGTATGTGTCACATAGATATTGCTCGTAGATTAGAGAAGTACGTGTCTCGCAGATCTTGCTCGCGGATTAGAGAAGTTTGTGTCTCGTAGATCTTACTCGTGGATTAGAGAAATTTGTGGATTAGAGAAATACTTGTCTCATAGATTTATCAAGTAGATCTGGTTCGCCATCTCATATTTCTAGAGGAGATGAGATCAGAGAAGTATGTGTCTCATAGACCTTGCTTGTGGATCAGAGAAGTTCGTTGTCCCTGACATCTCAGAAGAAATCAGCAAATATGTGTCTCAAAGATCCAGTTTGTGCATCAACAAATTTTGTTCCACAACAGAAGCTGAAATGCAGAAGATGAGACTACCAGAATTTCAGATGATGCTGACGACCATGAAGCAAGGAATTAAGAACTGAACATTTTAGATAGTTAGATTATGGTTAGAATAGAAGGATTAGACTAGTCAGACCAACAGAGAGAATCTGGTAAAATATATAACAGGGAACACATCTGTGCTACATGCACGAAAACCCTAATCATTACGATACGCAATGACTGGTGGTTAAAACATTGGACTAGTGGTTAATATATATATATATATATATATATATATATATATATATATATATATATATATATATATATATATATATATATATAGATAGTCCATTTTATGAGGTCAAGAAGATATAATTCATTTATTATTGCATGATTTTTTTTCTTATGTAATAAAAATCTTGTGTTAAAGTTTGAGATTCGTTCGAGTGCCAAGTCTTGAGTGAAAAAGTAAATAAGGTAAAGGCAAGAAATTATATATAAGGAAGGTAACTCTATCACATCGACATAACTTGGTTGATAAATTTTCTCAATGGCGCTTCAAAATTGCTAATGAAGCCCAACCTGGTTGCTCAGTTCAGACTGCAAGAGAAGCATCTGTGCGGAAGGTGGGGGAGATGTTTCAAACTGACAGGCAAGTAATGATAGACAATGTAACACCTGCAAAAGGATGTTCACATGGTTTAGCCTACAACATAATGAAACATTCCACCTTGGTGTGAGATGTTTCGAAATGAAAAAGAAGCTGAATGTGAAGTACAAATGTGGCCGAGACAGCCGACCAAAGACTTCTCTGCTACAGATTTTGGAGCACTGATAAAGCAATGGGATAAGTGTATGAATGTTGGAGGAAATTATGTTGGGAAATAAGGGACAATGTAAGTACAATTAAAAATGGTTTTCAAATTTGTCGCTCATTAATATTTTTTATATAGCCATTTGTGACCTGTTCACTGACTTGCTCTCGTAGATTCAACCCAAACTAAAGGCGGAAGAAAGAAAAAATGAGAAAAAAAGGAAGAAGTAAAATATGACATTAGAAAACAATGTCTTACCTTACTAATCCCTGCACTTGGTACACCAAGACAACAGAATCCTGTATGCAGGCCTTCAAAAGCATCCTTGTGGTCATCTAACTTTTCAAAGTCCACAACTTTTTGTTCCTGTTGGCATGTGGTATAATTACAAGTATTCAGTCAGTGTTTGCTCTGTTTACCTATTTACTAAATAAAACTTGAAAAAATTAAGTCAAATTATATAGCAAAGGTACAAACAAAATGCCTTTGAGGGAAAAAAAAAGTGAAGCAAACATGTAAAGCTTGGCAGGAAACATGCTAGTATTGAAAAAGAACATTACTAAGGTTAACAATTCTGATAACAGAGGATACTGCTTGTATACTATTTAAAAATTATTTACTTTATATTATTAAAGTTTAATACATGCTCACACTGTGCGAATACTTTGATTCTAAAATGTCACTTCTTAATGTCATTTATGGAAAGGACAAATATCCTAGTTTTAGGTAAATATTCTATTTATTTGCTGTACAATCTGTTTACTCTGTATTTTATGTTGTACCATTCACATTGCTGTAGAAATTATGTACTTGTGTATTTGTTCTTCAACATGAATAATAACTAAGGTTAAATAAAAATTAAATTCATCAAATGACAATCAAACAGAATTGAAAACATCTGACACACAAAGCATACAAATTGTGGTCCAAGATCAAGAGGTATCACTCGACGTCCAATCAGCACTACTTTTTTAAAGATGTTAACTTTGTTCAGCTCCTTGGCCAGAGCTTTGCCAGCAGCTCCAGAGTAGCCCATTACAAATGCTGAATGTCCTAGTGCCCTGAAACGATCCATGTTTGCCGTAATATTCTCAGTCATACTGTAAAGGAAAGAAAAATGTAATAAGTACACAAAATAAAAGTTAGTAATGAGACATAATGTAGGCTATATATGGTGAATTAATAATTCATAGTTTATGTATTACATATCAACATTTTTTTGTAGTTGTTTTGATTTATTTATGTTTTAGTCAAGGAGTACAAAATTCTAAGGAACACAAAAACATGTATTTTGTTTACATCAATCTCTCAATTAAATTTTGCTTTAAATTCATTTATGAATAAAAAGCCATTTTAGTTATAAGACCTGACTGATAGTCATTTTAAACGATTGTCCTGAGAGGAAGTAGTCCATAGTCTTCACCAGGTTGACAGAGATGCAAATAGGCTTCACCAGACCAACAAATGAACTTGAACAGGGTCAATAGGCTTACAAATTAGCACAAACTTCCACAAGGGTTCATACAGCATAATGTGATTCACCAGATAGCCAAAGTGCCCAGAGCCTCAGAGGTGTTCATGACATAATAAGGTAGACTAACAACTGTCATTAAAGAAACGAAATATATATTATAATTATAAAACACGTATTTTATTTTTTAAAGAATTTCTTTGCAGAACTTTGCTTACTGCTGTATTTAAATAACTTGTAAAAGAGTGATATGAGTATACATACACTTTATATATGTATATCGGCTCAGAAGCACAAATAAACGTGCGGATACACAGAAAGTTTTGTCATTCACTAATCTCAAGCTAAGGAATAAGAGATTATAATGTTTTGTTTGAATGTATTCTTTTGTGTATTTATTTATCACCAAATATGAGAGCCATTCGTGCTATTCAGAAAAATGTTAAATCATTTGGTCCGGCCCTGCCTGTGAGATACAAGTGAAACTGGACCAAGGTAGGACACAAACATGATGACATATTATACTTCGATTATTCCAGTTCAGTTGAGTCGAAGTTCAAGGGTGCTGGGTACCCCACCCTGTAAATTAGTGTAAATACATTAACTTTAAGCCACAAAACCTTCAACAGGTTAACGCTTTATAATATGACATGTATTTGTTGAAGACTTGTGCTCCACGAGAATCTGAGAATGTTTTCCTTTGCAATAGATGACCGTGGCGGTTGATTCTCTTTCTTCATATGAGTTTATTTACTGTTCTGTTTACAAGAAGCAAGGCCATGCTAATTGAGGCTAAATTCCTGAACGTGAGTAACCACCCGGCAGTAACATTTCATCTGTTCAATCCTAGTGCCATCTTTGCATCAAAGGTCGGCTGCAATACCTGCGACTATTACTATTACATATTGTTTAAATTGGGCTAACTCATTCACGGTTTAGTTTAACAGGCTGGTCATTATTTTCTTGAGTAATATACAGGACAAACAGAATAGAACCACAGTGTTCTTCCAGGCACTTTGAAAGAGGCGACTAAAGAATGGTGGGCATGTGATAGGCAAACATGACCATGTAAAAACCATTGGCTTTTCTACGAGCTAGTTAGGAGAACCAAATACAGAGTTGTGCCTACGCTTCAATAAATGAAGCAACAGTAGTGGTGGAAAGGGGCGAGTTGTCGTGATAAAGCATTTCTCGCAAATTACAAATCGATGGGCTTTACACATACAGTTTATATAATAAAGATAATTCATCATCATCATCAGTCTCGTAACCTGAAAGGTCATTAGGGCACCAATACTGCAGATTGTTGGACCAGTTTTCGTCACTTCATCGGTTTGGTGCTTTTGTTCCTCCATATCGTTCTCAGTTTGGTCAGAGCAGCAATGGTCATCGCTGTTGGTGCCTGAATCTCAGTTCTGGAACTGTCCGCATCCATCAGTGCTACCAGGTATTTAAACTATTTAACAATTTGCAATGGTTTGCCTTTGATTGCAATCTGGCTTGTTAGGTTCTCTGAGAAGTTGACCATGATTTTACTTTTCTCTGCACTAATTCCCATTCCAAACTTTTGAGCGGCATTGTCAAGGTTTGAGATCAGACTTAGTACCCACATGATCCTCCAGACATGATACGTTCAAGAAAAATGTTGAAAAGGGTCAGTGAAAAAATACAGCTTTGTCGTATACCGGTTGACATGGGGAACCATTCCCAAGTTGTCCCGTTAAGGACGACTGCACTGGTGGCCTTGGAGTAGAGTTTCTCAATGACATAAGTAAGCCGACACTAAATCTTATATGTTTGCATAGTTGCTGACAGGGCCTCAAGCCAGATCATGTGAAAAGTTTTTTTTAAGTCAGCGAAGACTTGCTATAGCTTTTGATTATGCTGAAGGTATCTTTTGTTGACCAGCCGCAGATTAAAAACGTGTTCAATTGTGCTGCGACCAGCCCCAAAATCGGTTTGTTCTACTGCAATAACGTTTTCTGCCACTGATTGCAGTATGTTCAAGATAACCTTAAGCATTAAGGATAAGACTGATGGTTCGGTAATTTTTTCATTGCTGGAGGTTACCCTTCTTAGGTAAGGTTATAATCAGTGATTTTGTCCAACTTGTTGGCCATTCCCCTATCTGCCAGATCGTGTTACAAATCTTCGTGAGCATGTCTATAACCAGTCTTTCCATGTGTTAGTAGCCCACCTGGTATGTTGTCTATACCAGCCGCCTGGTCCTTCTTGAGAGACTTTACTGCCACAATATTTCTTCACAATAATAATTATGAAGATCTATACAGATCAGGTTTCGACGGAGATGGGTAAATTACCCCAATTAGGCTAAGGGCTTTTAAAAAATACAGATGAAAGCAAATTTAAAAATTGCTATACTTTTTTCTTATTTCAAGCGAGTTGTAAATATTTTAAATACGACAGAAAAACATATTTTTTCCCCTGATGTTTGGCCAAAGCCAATAACATGACCTAACATGACTGGAGCTTCATCTACAGACACATCACTACATCATTCCCACATACAATTAATACTTGGTGTTTTGAAAAATACATCAATCTTAATGAAGACATCAATTCCACGAACTTAAGAGGTAAACAGAATAACATTGCTTCTATAATTGCAGCAGAACTCTTGTATCGAACATACGTCATCAACTACGAATTGTTACTGACATCTGTAATTTCATCAAAGGGAATAGACTATGCTAATGCTACAACTAATTTCAACCAACACTGAAGTGTTACAAATTTTCCATACAGATGTATAAATATTTGGTTAATTAAATTATCGTTGCCACAATATTTTGGTCGAGTTGCTGGAACAGATATATAAGAAAACAAACTGGCCCCTATTTTAAATTTCCTTCTGGTTTGGTAATGCATCAACCTATTTGCAAATTTGAAAGGTCAAATTGTAAATTAAGCCGGCCGTCACCCAATTTATTGAAGTATAGGCCCCACTAATGCATGTGGCACTCCTAACCAGCTTTTATAAAAGTATTAATTCAATCATTTGCAGTGCATTTGCATTGCAATGGTTTATCTATCGTGATATTGCCAACTGCATGCACAACTTTCCTTAGTCGCTTCAATGACATATAGGAAGAAGACAGTGCCTATTCTGTTTGCCACGAATATGTTTTTGGTTACACAATTAATCTATGATAAGCCCACTAAATTTGAAGGAATTAGTCCAATTAGAACGAAAAGTAACAGACATTACCACCGCACGGTTACTCTCGTTGTGGAGTTTAGCCTAAACGAACACGCATAAGCAGCTAGAATACAAACCAGTTTCCATGGGCATAGAGAATTAACTGTTATTAAAACCTTCTCAACTCTAGCTCCCTGTACAGCAAAGATCTTCAGCAAATAAGTGGCATATCCTGGTTCGTCATACAAGGTGTGCTAGTCTTAGAATTTAATATATACAAATAAATGTTTCTAGAATGACTGTCACATAGTATATGTTAATTTCAACGTAATTTTATTATTGTTATTATTAATATTATTATTATTATACAATACGGGTAAACATAATGTCTGTTCAATCTTAATTTTATTTTTAAGTAAAATGGTAATACTAAAAAAAAAAAAATATATAAATCTTTAAACATCTACATTCTAAAACATTAAATGTAGGCCAATTTCCAAACTTGAATTTTTTGGACAATATTTTTTTTACACCAAACCATTTATGTTTATTACGAGTATGTTGAGCGCCTGACACTTTCGTTTCAGATGTCTGTGCTCATTTCATCTACTTTCAGTGTTCGAGTGGATTAACATATTCACCAACGACACTACATTAAGTTGCCCATCGCTAGCGATGATGGCGACATCAACAGACGATGCTGTCTTGATGATGTAACTTGCGCTGTATTTGGATTATAGTGAGGAAGAACTGCGGTGGCCATCAACCTCACTCTGGTCCAGAGCTACCTTTAACCAGTGGCAAGCATTAGTTGAGACGACTGGAGGCAACTCAGGATGCAGGCACTCTGGTCCCACGTCCCGTGAGACCAGGGATCACTTTAAAACTTGTTGGATTCAATCGCTCACTGTTTCAGTTTATTGCTGGAGGGGGGGGGGGGGGGATGCAGACCTCTCGGGCAACAGCGACTTCCAGAAGCCTACAGAGTATGTAGACAACCAGTGCTACATTTTATTTATATATGTAGTTTCATCACAAAGTAGCCAGCGGACTATTGGAATATTTATGCCCCCAAAGTCACAACGAGAGGACGAAATTAAAATAATAATATGTGTAATATGATACACCTACTCGACAATTGCGCAATGTTTTAGGTGTGATAGAACTCTCAATCCTCCCGTTCACTATTCTGAACAGCGTTTGTATACGCGCACGCAGGAAATAAAAGGTCAAATTCGTTCGTGTGGGTCAATCTATGTCCTACTTTAGAATAAACTGAAGTGGGACATGGTCAATCTGACCCAACGAAATGTATTCCCAAGGTACTTTGCTGACACTCAGACCAGCAATGTGTACAGACCATCAGATCCCGCTAGAGGTGTCAGCACGACCCTCCTGATAAGGAATTCTCATTTACACGAGACCCAGAAAGATAATCCACAGAAACACGAATAGGGAAAGGCGAGGAGAGATAGGGAAGCATAGGAGGTAAACACAACTACCGAAAAATCATAGTAGGGAATCCAACGATATGGTAAGAACTTCTTACTCTGTCCTGCTCTGCTCGAGTCTAGCCCATTAAGCAGTAAAGACATATACCGGCTGATACGAACTCAAGAAAAAACAGTGTCAGTCTCCTACAGCACTAGCACGTTAGCGCCGTGCCGACTAATGAGTAGGGGCAGTAATCTGACCGTGCCGACTAATGAGCAGGGACAGTAATATGACCGTGCCGACTAATGAGCAGGGACAGTAATATGACCGTGCCGACTAATGAGCAGCGACAGCAATATGACCTTGCCGACTAATGAGCAGGGACAGTAATCTGATCGTGCCGACTAATGAGCAGGGACAGTAATCTGATCGTGCTGTCTAATGAGCAGGGACAGCAATATGACCGTGCCGACTAATGAGCAGGGACAGTAATCTGACCGTGCTGTCTAATGAGTAGGGACAGTAATCTGACCGTGCTGTCTAATGAGTAGGGACAGTAATCTGACCGTGCCGACTAATGAGCAGGGACAGTAATCTGACCGTGCCGACTAATGAGCAGGGACAGTAATCTGACCATAAAATCAAAGACTACCTAAAGAACAGAATACGGGAAAAAACGCGATCAGTACACCTTTCTCTGTGTACCTAATGTTAAAAAAAAAAAAGGAAACAGGTATGGTCAGATACCCTCGCTTAGACGAAGACACAAACGAAACCTACGTTACGGCCGAAATTCCTTCATCATGGACACACCAACAATAATGAACTAGCTCTATGTTGTTGGTCCATTGTAATCGATGAGAACCACTTTGTCATCATTCACTGTTCGTATGAGCTCGAAGACGGCAACGTAAGTCAATCTGAGCCTTGAATTATATGTTGCACTTAGTACGTGGAAATAAGACACCTCTTAGCACCGAGGTTGAAGAGGGGTTGATGTGAGCAGACTTGCGGGGCAATTGTCTTTGGATAACCTCATTTATTCTTGATGCCTCGTGTCTCTGAACACCCTCCACTATAGTGATGCGCCAGTCTATGTGATTGGTTGTGATTCTTTCCCAGGTATCATGCTTAATACCGCACTGGATCAGTGATCTAATCCTCAGTACTTTCCGCGGGTAGTGCATGTGGAAGTGGTTTAATTTCCCGACATGACGACTATAGACGGTCCTGGTCTCTGATTAATTTAAGAGGTTAGGTAGAACAATTGCAGCGTAGACATTCATTTTTGTTTGAGTTCTGATTCCTCGCCTATCTCACACCTTAGTATGAAGTCTACCAAATTCAGCACCTGCCCTAGCTATTCATGTATTCACCTCATCATCTA
This sequence comes from Ariolimax columbianus, assembly GCA_036924085.1. NCBI lineage: Eukaryota > Metazoa > Mollusca > Gastropoda > Stylommatophora > Arionidae > Ariolimax > Ariolimax columbianus. The sequence continues at coordinate 39,860,466 of JAVGWX010000017.1, forward strand.
TGTGAATAACTTGAGATAGAGTACTGCCAAGGCACGAGAATTTGTTAACATTTTTTAAACAGTGACAGTGTACCTTGATTTGAAGGCTCTGCATAGGCAATATCTGAAGCCGGTGATGTAGAACCTCTGTTTTTGTAATAGAGATGCTGAGGCCGAAGTTTTCACAAGCTGTGGCAAACCCATCCACGCATTCTTGTATATCGCCCGCCGTATTTGTATTCAAGGCACAGTCGTCCCCATAAAGTAAATGACGTATGGTTGGTTACCTTATAGATTTTGGTTTTGGCATTGAACCTTCTCAGATTGAATAGCCCGTCGCATCGCTGTAGGCATTCCACAACATGGCAGAAAACAACATACTGAAAAGAGCCGGAGTCAGCACACATCTCTGCTTCACGCCGTTATAACTGTTAGCTCACCAGCCCAACACAGTTACCTCGTGACCGAGGCCGCCAAACTTAAATACAGAGTAATAGGCCTAAGTAATGCAAAACGAACAGTCCAAATGACAGCCCAGTGGCAGGATGGGACACTCACGGAAAGCAGGTAGTACATCAGGAGAAGTCGGTTTCATTGCTGCACCGCATGCGGCAAGTCGAGTGCAAGATGTCCGCTTCATCAACCAGTGACTTCTATACAGACCTCATTAAGTCATAATTTCCCTTTCCAACTCGATTGCTGACGAATCCGTCTCCACCTCTACCCTTCCTGGCCTCAGAGATCCGAACTGTTGTGAAAGCAATGCCTTCTGGAAAGCCTCCAGGCAAAGACGGAATAACGTTCGAGATGATCAAAGCGTGTGGTGCCCACTTTACTTAGCTCTTACCTGCAGATACTCTAGATTCCTATAAAAATAATTGCTACTACGTGGAGCGAGTTTAAACCCACGTCTACTCTACAAGAAAGAAGAACAAGAGAATCTAACTACCTTTCTTCCAGTAATATTCAAAGTGTCCACACGAGTCCTCACTCTCGAAGAAGCACAACCTGTCTAGGAGGCTGGGTTCAGGCGCAACTACAGCATGATAGACCATATAACCACGTGCTGTCGTCTGAAGTAGCAGGAGAGCACCGCCCGCCGCTGGTGATAAAAAGGCGTTCGACTCGGTCGAAAGCGTATTCGTTAACAAAGCTCTAGATGAGCAAAGAGAAGCTGAAACAGTGTTACAGCGAGTGTACCACGGTCATCTGTCGGTTCACACGACCTTCACAATCGCCACAGAGAAAGGAGTAAAACAATGCAACCATATCAACCTTTTCTTAGTTTACCTGGAGTCGGTGATGAAACTGCGGCTGGAGAGAATTTGGCACTGAAATAGAGGGACGGCAACTCAACCACCTCCGATTTGCTGACAATATCGTATTGATCACGAAGACACAATTTGATGTGGCAAAAATTTTGGCAACGCTGGATGCTGAAGGCAAGAAGGCAGGCCTCAACCTAGAGGAAACCAAAGTCTGCGCAACCGTTTCGTGGAACCCAGCCCCGGGCTTCTAAGTGAATTACCCATAGAAGATGGGGGATATCGTGTCTACCTCAGTCGTCTTCTAAACGTGGAGAACACTATAAAGCCAGATGTCGGAAGGCACCGACGATCAGGTTGGGCCGCCTTCAACTCCACCAAGACAAAGGCAGACGCTACCAATAACAACAAAAACCGCCAGACTGCGTGCGGAATTATTCGATTCATTCGTCCTGCCGGTATTGTACTACAACAGCGAAACATGGACACTATCGAAAGCATTGGAGAACCAAGGACAACACACGACTCTTTTGAAAGCCATCTCGCGGGACTAACAATCAGGCGTCGACACCAGATGAACTTTCACAACAGTGACATCCAGAGAATGTCTGAAGTCAAAGACATTGTACACCATAATAACCAATCAAAACATCGACAGCTAGACATACTACCAGAAGAACTGAGAACCACTGGAGTTTCATAACTGCCCCATAGTACACACAAAAAGAAAAGATCTCGCGGTCGGCCTTTTGCCCGATGGCAGGACTCGTAAGAGACGAACAACAATATCCGTGACCCGATATCGAAAAAGCTACTCGCCCACTGGTCAACCCGCAACCGTTAAGATTGGAAACAATTGGAACTCGCACAAGGTCAATCAGCGGATCGATTCAGATGCTTCTTCATTTTTCTTCTTCTGCGTTCGTTCTCAATCTACCGCTACCAAGTCCTGAACGTCCTCAATGTACCGCTACCAAGTCCTGAACGTCCTCAATCTATCGCTACCAAGCCCTGAACGTCCTCAATCTACCGCTACCAAGTCCTGGACGTCCTCAATCTACCGCTACCAAGCCCTGAACGTCCTCAATCTACCGCTACCAAGTCCTGAACGTCCTCAATCTACCGCTACCAAGTCCCGAACGTCCTCAATCTACCTCTACCAAGTCCTGAACGTCCTCAATCTACCGCTACCAAGCCCTGAACGTCCTCAATCTACCGCTACCAAGTCCTGAACGTCCTCAATCTACCGCTACCAAGTCCTGAACGTCCTCAATCTACCGCTACCAAGTCCTGAACGTTCTTAATATGCCCGTACCAAGCCCTGAACGTCCTCAATCTACCGCTACCAAGTCCTGAACGTTCTTAATATGCCCGTACCAAGCCCTGAACGTCCTCAATCTACCGCTACCAAGTCCTGAACGTCCTCAATCTACCGCTACCAAGTCCTGAACGTTCTTAATATGCCCGTACCAAGCCCTGAACGTCCTCAATCTACCGCTACCAAGTCCTGAACGTTCTTAATATGCCCGTACCAAGCCCTGAACGTCCTCAATCTACCGCTATCAAGTCCCGAACGTCCTCAATCTACCGCTACCAAGCCCTGAACGTCCTCAATCTACCGCTACCAAGTCCTGAACGTCCTCAATCTACCGCTACCAAGCCCTGAACGTCCTCAATCTACCGCTACCAAGCCCTGAACGTCCTCAATCTACCTCTACCAAGCCCTGAACGTCCTCAATCTCCCGCTACCAAGCCCCGAACAAGGCTTTGCAAGTAGTGGGATGTAGTTCAGAGAACAGAGTGCGCTGTGTCGCTATTTTACAACTTGACTGCAATATTTGCACCTTTCTGTTCGACACATCCGTCTTAGGCAGTAGGGGTATGATGCTATTTCTAGGCTCCTTTGCTCAAAAACTTATGAATCACTAAGTCATTTATTGTTCTCCACATTTCCATAAAATAGAAGAAATGTAAATTAAATAATTGATAACATACATTTCGCAACACTACATAAACTAATAGATTATGTCAACAATCGCAAATAAGCTAGAATGTACACATCTTTAACTTTACACCTTTTTTAAAAAGCTAAACTTTCGCGTTGAATCCCGTTGAGAGCAAAGGCCCAGTACACATTTGACGCCACGTCTTTTCTCCACTGAACACTGACTGACAAAGCATTTAGCGGTAATTAGACTCATTACACTTAGTGACTTCAATACAGTTTTACGAAAAATTGAAAAATGATTGATCTTTTAATTAATACTAATAAATACTTTCACAACTATTATTAACAATTCCTTTTTACTTAACTTAACGTCTTTATATTGGTCTGGAAGACTACAGAGTTTTAACGAGTTTATTAGAGGGTGGTTTAACCGATTAGCGAGTCCATCTTAATAAATTTGATAGACACTAGAGCTAAGAAGACCCGCAGCCAGTTAGGCGCCACTTATAGCTGCTCTTAACAAACCACCTGGGGAACGGTACAGATAACGTGGGTGGATTTTTAACTTAATTTTGTCCGGGTATTGACCGTTAAGTCTACTCTTTCCGATTTCCAACTGCCAAGGAGTTTTTAACGTGCTCGACACTGAATACGGGAGACCGATCTCAATACCCAGAGATCAGGGGAAATTTTACCAAAAGATCCACGTGAAAAAAAAATCTTCACTGTGATTCAAGCCCACGACTTCCGGTACCCGAGGCAGACACAATACATCGAGACCACTGAGTTTTTAGTAGTTTCACTTGGGCGTGCGGCGCGCACCTAGAACATAGGATCAAGACTGACAGTAAAATCTTCTTTTCTTATGTTAGAAATAAACAAAGAACGAAAGACAAAGTAGGCCCTCTCATAGACAGTACAGGGAAAATAATAAGTGAGAATAGGGAGGCTGCTAATCTGCTCAATCAGTACTTTGGCACAGTCTTCACAAAGGAGGACTACTCCGAGATCCCAGAGCCTATAGATATTTTTCAAAGAGACATGGATACAGCGGGATTAAGATCAATCTGTATTACAGAGGAAATGGTTTTAAAAAAATTGGAGGGGTTGAAAGTGAATAAATGTCCAGGTCAAGATGGTATTCATCCAAAATTGGTGTATGAAATTAGAGACCAACTAGTAAAACCATTGGCTATATTATGTTCTCAATCACTTACAAAAGGGATTGTTCCACGGGATTGGAAAGATGCAGGAGTGATCCCCTTATTCAAAAAAGGCAAAAAATCAGATCCAGCAAATTATAGACGGTGAGTTTAACGAGCATAGTCTGTAAATTGTTAGAGTCAATAATCAAAGAAAACATTGTAATGCATTTAGACAAATTTAATCTAATTAGAAATAGTCAGCATGGGTTTACTAGAGGGAGATCATGCTTAATAAATCTATTAGAATTCATGGAGAAGGTTACTAAAATCATAGATAAAGGGGAGCCAGTGGATGTTATTTATCTAGACTTTGCAAAGGCCTTTGATAGAGTACCTCATCAAAGATTATTTTGAAAGTTAAAATCACATGGAATAGGTGAGGAAGTTGCCAAATGGATTGAAAGTTGGTTAACGGGAAGAAGGCAGAGGGTGGGCATAAATAAGGAGTACTCTGAGTGGAGTGAAGTGAAAAGTGGTGTGCCACAGGGCTCGGTTTTGGGACCAATTTTGTTCTTGATATATATAAATGATTTGGACATTGATATGGGATCCATGATTGCAAAATTTGCTGATGACACAAAACTATGCAGTAGTGTCTCATCTAAAGCGGAAGTGGATATATTGATGTCGGATTTAGATAAAATTCGAGAATGGTATATAAGCTGGCAAATGGAGTTTAATGTAGATAAATGTACAGTCATCCACATGGGTAGATCCAATATGGAACATAATTACAGAATGGGAGAAAACAATATTAGAAATATAGATAAGGAAAGGGACCTACGGGTTATAATAGATCATACAGGAAAGGTGAGTGAGCAAGTTAAGGTAGCAGTAAAAAAGGCAAATGCAATGTTAGGTATGATAAAAAGAAATATTAAACATAGGAGCAAGGAAGTTATCGTCAAACTGTATAAAGCTTTAGTTAGACCTAGATTGGAGTACTGTGTACAGGTGTGGAGTCCTTATCATAGAGGGGACATAAACATGTTAGAAAGAATACAAAAAAGAGCGACAAAGATGATAGTGGGATTCCAGAATTACAGTTATGAGGAACGACTCAGAAAAACCGGCCTACAGTGTCTCGAAGAGAGAAGAATTCGTGGTGACTTAATTCAGGTTTATAAGATGATCAGAGGAATCGATAAATTAGACTATAACAAGTTTTTTTTAAAATACAGCCACCTACAATAACACGAGGGCATAGCTACAAGCTGACTAAAGAGAGGTCCAGGTTAGATATTAGGAAATATTTTTTTAGTCAGAGAGTGGTGTCTGCTGGGAATGCATTGCCAGGGGAGGTAGGGGAGGCAGGGACAGTTAATGCATTTAAGAATAAACTGGATGCGCATAGCTTTTAGAGCAAGGTGATGTAAATGTAACTGGTTGTATACAGACTCTGCAGGGTCTTCTAAACCAGTATAAAGACGTTAAGTTAAGTTATATTGAATATAGTGACATTTTGAAATCAATCAACGACCGTCTGTTGGATGGGCACACCGAAATAGATGAATCAGCAATCCACAGACTGCAAAGTTCCGACATCAAACGAGGTTCGAACGGAGTGGGGCGCATGAGAGGACGAAACAGTAGAGTATACAACCAGCTAGCTACGGAATCCATCAGCATCCAGACCCTGCACTATTTTCTGAGAGAAACTGAGCACCTATGGGTATGTCCAGAGTGCAGTGATGTCGCTCTTAGAAACATATTATATGCCACTTGTAGCCAACCACATGCATTTAGAAATTCCGTGGGACAACTGGAATAATCGATGCATCATGTTTGTCCTACCTTGGTCCAGTTTCACAGGATGACGACCTTATATCTAACAGGCGGGACCAGGCCAGATGAATCAGCACGTTTCTGCATTGCACGAACAACTCTTATATTTTGTAATCAATCAATAAATATGCACGACTTGATATCCCAGGTTGAGATTAAACTCTCCCTCTCCGTTGTCAGCGCATCACCATTCTTGTTTACGTCTGCTAGATGATATAGTTTCTGTTGTGTGGAGGTTTACTGTTTTACAAGTTATTTAAATACAACAGTAAGCGAAGAAATCCTTTTTTTTTTTATACATACCGGAGTACTTTAGTACTCTTTTGTTATTTCATTCATTCGTGCAATTTCATAGGACATTTTCAATATATCTAAAGAAAGAGATATAGAGAGTGAAAGATTCCAAAGCGATCCCAAATACGCTAAGAGTCAAAGCCTTCTATAACACTCTAACAAGTACAAGCAACATAGAAGGTGAGTGGCAATTTTTCAAAGCTACAATTCTACACAAAGCCAAAGAAGAATAGGGGCTTAAAAAACTTGGCACGCACACGTACAAGACACACGAGTTAGTCAAAAGTTCCACAAAAGAAAAGAAAAAATGTTATCACAAATTGCAGAAAAAGAAAACTAAGGAACATTACAATGCTTACAAAACAGCTGCAAGAGACAGCAACAACAACAACAAAAATACAGTACAGATTGCAAAATCTGATTCATGAACAAAATATGGAGAGCAAGTAGAAAACCTATTGACAGCATGACCTAGAAATTTTTACAGAAGCATCAAGGCAATCCATCAATAATTATCAACAATAACTCCAAAGAACCACTCACCAACAGTGAGTAGTTTGGTAGTTTGTGTCAATTTTAAAGCCCAAATACTAGTATAGAGTATTAACCCTTTTGCAGCCCATTTGTAAGTCTTGTAAATCCTATGATAGTTCTTAGTTTTTAGTCGACCTGTACTTCTACAGGGGCGGATGCCCCTGTGCAGGTCCCAGTTCTGGTATGATCTGGATGTAGCCGGGAGAAGGATTTCCTGATTAGCGAGCTTTGCTAGAGCAGCTTATTACTCCGCTGCGTTGGGACAAGTGCTACGGAGGGTGGTTAACCAGTACCCAAATCCATCTTAATAGACTCAAACACTAGACCAAAGTAGGCCCGTAGCCTGTTAGGCGTCATCAATGCTGCTCTAAACAAACCACTTAACCTTGGCTGGTGTTATGCCGTGTGACACAGTTAGTCGGCTCTTACAACATGCTCTCTGTGGGGCAGTGGTGCTATTTTTGTCCTTGTCATACATAAAGACCGGCAGACCACTTGGGATAGCATGGAATCTTTTGGCAGCTTGTGACCATTTTAAAGCCTATACCATACAGACACTTTTGAAGACCATGTGTTTGTCTGGTGAAGACTATGTACCTCTTTATCAGCCTGGTGAAGACTATGTACCTCTTTATCAGCCTGGTGAAGACTGTGTACCTCTTTATCAGCCTGGTGAAGACTATGTACCTCTCTATCAGCCTGGTGAAGACTATGTACCTCTCTATCAGCCTGGTGAAGACTATGTACCTCTCTATCAGCCTGGTGAAGACTATGTACCTCTCTATCAGCCTGGTGAAGACTATGTACCTCTCTATCAGCCTGGTGAAGACTATGTACCTCTTTATCAGCCTGATGAAGACTATGTACCTCTCTATCAGCTTGGTGAAGACTATGTACCTCTCTATCCACCTGGTGAAGACTATGTACCTCTCTATCAGCCTGGTGAAGACTATGTACCTCTCTATCAGCCTGGTGAAGACTATGTACCTCTCTATCAGCCCGGTGAAGACTATGTACCTCTCTGTCAGTCTGGTGAAGACTATGGACCTCTCCATCAACCTGGTGAAGACTATGGAATACTCACTCTAAGAACAATCGTTTTAAATTCCTAGCAGCAGGTTTTATAGCTACAATGGATTTTTATTTGTAATAACATTACTTCTGCTTCTATCACTTTCTGTAGTGTGCTATCTGCTTATCTTCATTCATAAATGAATTTAATGCAAAATGTTATTGAGAAATTAATATAAACAAACATTTTTGTTTGTCACTTAGAATTTTGTACATCTTGGCCAAAACGTAAATAAATCAAAACAACTACACAAAATATTGAAAATGTGATGACATAAACAATGCATTTTTGATTCACTGTATACAAATTTCCATCTTAGTACTAGCTTTTTTTTTTCTGTACTTATTACATTTTTCTTTCCTTCACAGTATGACTGAGAATATTACGGCAAACATGGAGCGTTTCAGGGCATTAGGACATTCAGCATTTGTAATGGGCTACTCTGGAGCTGCTGGCAAAGCTCTGGCCAAGGAGCTGAACAAAGTTAACATCTTTAAAAAAGTAGTGCTGATTGGACGTCGAGTGATACCTCTTGATGTTGGACCACAATTTGTATGCTTTGTGTGTCATATGTTTTAATTTCTGTTTGATTGTCATTTGATGAATGTAGTTTTCATTTAGCCTTAGTGATCATCATTGTTGAAGAACAAATACACAAATAAATAAATTTGTACAGTAAACACACACAAACAATTGGGTAATTGTGTACAACAAACATACATAGTAAACAAATTGTGTAACAAATAAAGATAGAGTATTTACATAAAACTTTAAAGTTATTGCTTCCATAAATGACAGTAAGATCTGACATTTTAGAATCAAACTCAAACTGAAACACCCAGTTCAAAATAGGCTAAAGAAAACCAGCTTCATCCATATATCAAACCACCTACACCAAAAATATGGAGAACTAATTCCCAACCAACCTAGAGAAATAGAAATGCTTATCAACTATGAAGAGCCAAGCTGCAACATAAACAACATCGAAATAAGTACAGAGATCCCAGGAATCAGAAGAAAAGACCTGGCAGTGTCAACAGCCTCAGGATGACCGCTGCTTTTTAAAAAAAAATAAAGGTTGACGTCTGACAGCGTACGAAGAAGAAGAAGCAGCAGAAGAAAAGACCAATACAATGTCCACAAGCTGAAAATTTTAGCATAAACAATGATTGAGGAGAAATATAATACCAAGGAATGGACACAGATGGTTCAGCAGAGGGGGCAGGCCGAAACAGGGGAGGAGGCATATTCATAAGACATAAAGTGGAAATATAACAGAAGAGGCCATCCCAACAGGAAAGTTGTCCACAAACCTCAGAGCAGAATCGATGGCCCTCCTGTGGGCACTGAGATTACTTCAAACAGAAAAGCAACCTCCAACAAAAATAGCTGTATTCACGGACTGCAGTGTACTATTAGAGACAATACAAAAAACAAACAATGAACCACTGTTATCTGAGAGCAGAGCAGAATTAGGAAAACTCCAGAGATCCTCAAGAATAGCTCTCCAGTGGCTACCCTCCCATTGCAGAATCACGGGAAACGAGAGCTGATGATCTGGCAAAAGATGGCAGCAAAAAGGCAGAATTTGATCATCGAGTACCATACAGAGAAATCAAGAACATCAGAAATCAGTATTTACACCAATGGAGAGAAGACAGAAACATAAGCAGTACACCAGACCCAATTCACCAACTCAAAACCATTCAACAAACTATCTTACTTTGCCTGAGAACTGGACACTGCAGACTACTAGAACATCTATACCAACTGAAGATCTCACACACCGATGAGTGCCCATGTGGAACGGGATGCCAGAACCCTGAACATATTCTACAGGAATGCCCAACCTATAGGGAAATGAGATACCAGACCTGGCCAAAGGGTGCGGAGCTGAGAAAAAAGCTATGGGGCAGCCGCTCCGACCTGGTGAAGACTACAGACTTCATCATGGCGACTGACCTGCAGATATAGCATGACCAAAAGATCCTGAACGCAAAGAAGAAAGAAAAGAAGCAAACAAAGTATTTTCACAATGTGAGCTTGCATTCCGCTATATTAATATAAAGAATCTTAGTCTTAGTCATAATCTTAGTTGGCCTGTACTTCTACAGGGCATATTCCCCTGTGCAGATCCCAGCCCTGGTGTTAGCTGGAAGTAGCCGGGAGGAGGATTTCCTGCTTAGCGGGCTATGCTCGAGCAGCTTATTGCTCTGCTGTGTTGGGACAAGTGCTGCAAAGGGTTGATAACCAATGTGCGAGTCCATCTTAATAGACGCAAACACTAGAGCAAAGTAGACCTGCATCCTGCATCTATGCTGCTCTTAACAAACCACCTAACCAAGGAAGGTGTTATGCCATGTCACATAGTTAGTCGTCTCTGAATATGCTCCATGTGAGGCAGTGGTAGTATTTTTGTGTTTGTCATACACAAAGACCCTGACAGACCACTCGGGCAATATATATATATATATAGTATAAATAGTATATGATTTTTAAAAGGTATATAGGCAGTGTCCTCTGTTATAAGAGAATTGTTAACCGTTAATCTTAGTAATGTTTTTTTTCATAACTAGCATGTTTCCTACCAAGCTTTACATGTTTGCTTCATTGATTTCCCTCAAAAATATTTTGTTTGTTCCTTTATTTGATGATTTGGGTCAATTTAACTTAATTTTTGCAAGTTTTATTTAGTAAACTTATTTAGTAGTGGTGAATGCTAAGAATGCATTACCACAGGAGATAGTGAAGGCAGGGACAATTAATGCATTTAAGAATAAATTGGATGTGCATTGCTTTTAGAGCAAGGTAATGTAAATGAAATGGGTTCTATACAGACTCTGCAGAGTCTTCTAAACCAGTATAAAGACATTAAGTTAAGTTAAGTTAAGTAAACACAAACATAAACAGCAAACACTGTCTGAATACTTGTAACTAATATATCATATGCCAACAGGAGCAAAAGGTTGTGGACTATGAAAAGTTAGATGATCACAAGGATGCTTTTGATGATCTTCATACAGGATTTTGTTGTCTTGGTGTACCAAGTGGGGGGATTAGTAAGGTAAGATATTGTTCTCTAATGTCCGATTTTACTTCTTTTTTTACTTTTCATTTTTCTTTCTTTCTTCTTTAGTTTTGATTGAATCTAGCTTCTATATGTCACTAATATGTAAGCCTGCCTATGTGAAGCAATGCAATACCTCTGAACAGTCATAGAATATTATCAATGCAATAACTTTTTTTTATAGATTTATCCAAAGTGAAAGTATTAGACACTCTAATAATAGTAGGGATCCCACTGCATGACTTTACATAATAGATAATGACACAAAAGCTAGAAATGTATATAGGTCATGGAGTTTTCCTAGACAAATCCTAAACTCTTTATGACATTGAAAATATGCTCATGGGGTGGCTCAACTGTGGGGAATAAAAATAAGAAAATTAGAACAAGTTCTCTATGTATGAAGTTTTTGCTTGAACTGTTGAAACTTATGTTGATTGGGATTAGTTTTCTTAAAATATTTAATAAACTTTCTTCAGTTTACAAATGACATTTATCAATAATTGTATCTTATTTACTCACAGCATATTGTTGCTTAGCCTAACTGAGATTAGTTTTTACAACTCATGTTGTATATATAATGTAATCATTTGCTATTTACTTAAAGATTCCAATTTAATCTCAAGAAATGAAAAGTGGATGGATACTCAAAAAAACACATTTTTTGAATTTTCAACAGGAAAATTACATTCGCATCACCCTTGATTATGTCATGATGTCTGCAAAAATAGCCAAGGAGCAGGGATGCATGCATTTTACTTTAGTGTCTGGACAAGGTGTTAATAAAAACAGCTGTTTATTATTTGCTAGAGTCAAGGTAATATCCCAAAAACTGATGGTGTAAAAGTCTCTTCAAATTTATCATGTGTTCGCACACTTTTGTCAAGAAACTGTCAGTAGATCATTTATGTAGGTGATTTGGGATGAGCTGAAAAAAAAATGAGAAAAAACCCACTGATGTCTGTCAGACATTAATTGTACATTGTTTATGCAGGGTGAACTGATGAACAACTTGGGGAAATGAACTTTGAGAGGCTGTCCATCTTCAGACCAGCGTAAGTTATCTCAGTCTTATTTAGTCCTTTTAAATTAATAATAAATTACATACGGATTCATTATATGATTAATAAATTGTACAGAAATGTAGGTAAGCTTCAAATGTTTTCCTTTTAATAATGGAATGGCAGGACTGTCTAAAAGGTAAGACATAAAGAGAACTGATTGACAGGTATAAATAAAAATACAGTTATTTATAATGTTGTTCACTCCATGAGCCATACTTCAGTTAATTGAAGTGCTAATTCTAATCTTAATGTCTTTGGTTGGACCAACTGGGTGACTTACAGAAACAAAAAGCAATTTAGAAATGTTTTTCACTTTCTCCAATCAATTTTACTTTCCACAGATTTTTCATTTGGGCCGTCTTCCTTAACTTAACCCATTACTCCATTTGTCTGTGCTTCTTTGCAATTGTTCCTTACCACATGTACTTTGACTTTCTCTTCTCTTGTGGGCTCTATTCAAGTTCATGTCTGGTTATATTTTCCTGACTTAATCTCAAGATGTGTTAGTTGTTTTTGTTATGTCATTGCCACAAGTCTGTGTTATTTTTTCTGGTCAGATATGTTTTAGTTGTTTAAGCTATTGGGCTGAGTTTAGTTCATTCTTGACATTTCTTGGGTAGTGGGTTACAGTTGTATATTATGGTGTACTTAAGAAAGTTGACCCGGTTTTTCTGAGTGTAGTGCAATGGAAGCCTTCTCATAAGTTTCCCATGGTGGGGATTGCAGTATCAATCTGCCCCTCATTGGCAGACTGCAGTGACACAGTATGTTTCCAGGAGCATGAACGAGCATGTAAGATAGAGCGTCTGTCAATTTGTTTCACCTAACCCTGATTACTCTTTGTTCGTGACATGTGATATAAAGTATGCAATGTAGAAAACATTTGGTGATGACCTCTCAACTTGAACTACAAATCAGAAACATCTACCAGAACATTATTTTCTGCCATAATAGAGATGCACTTGAAAGTTTGGATAAGACACACATTTATGTATTGATCTACTATACTGGTTATGCTGAGGTTCACTGCAATAAAACATTTGATATTCTAGCATTAAAAGCAACCATAATTGAAGCTGTAGGTATGGACAGAAGTAAAAAAAAAAGTCTTAAAATGAAAGCACTGTAGTTGATGAATCAGTCTTTCAGGACTCCAGCAATTAGAAATAAAATGTTGGTTAAGCAGAGAGGATTGACTAGGAGTGTGCACAACCAGCATGTTACAAGAACCATTAGAATCCGTACCCTTTGCCACATGTTCAGATAAATGTAGGTTTGTCTGTAGTGCAGTTATGTCAGTTCTGCTTACCGTAACTTGACTTGTTTTAATCTATTATAACTGGTTTTGTCAATATTTGTCTAGATACATCCAGTGTGATCGTGAGGAGGGAAGGACGTTAGATACCATCGTTACAGCACTATTCAAACCAGTCCTTTACTGCTTCCCTACATCTATGGCAGTACCAGATTACACACTTGGAAAGGCAATGATTAACAATGCAGTTACACCCATCACTCCACCAGTTCGGGAGATATATGAGAACAAGACAATTCACCGGCTGGCCGCAGGCACGCATGACTTTCATTGATAGAAACTGTTAACAAACATTAAAACTAATATTTGAACATTTTGTACGCAGCGTGGAGTATAATGTGATAAACAGAAATGTGTCTGCGAGTGAGAATATTACATTAATCTGAAGAAGCTAAGAAATAGCATAAGAAAACTTGTGTGGAAAACAGTGTGACCTGGTCATTGTTAGTAGAATTGAAAAAAAAACAGGTAATGAGCTGACTCTGTCTTTGAATTTTACTAACTTTTATCTCTCAGGCTTCTTTTTATTGCTACTCTCTGTAATGTAATTAATTTAAGAGTGTTATTGATGAACTGCTTGTTAATTCATTAAACTGTAAAGTTAAACATGCTTTTGGTTGAACCACTCAATACATTTTCTTGAATAAACTTGTGAAACAGTTTATTGAACTTAACTAATACAAAAATGTACTACAGTAGACTCTTCATTATCCAGGGTGGTAGGAACAAAAAAGACACATATTTAAAAACCCTGGATAATCTTCATCAAACATTTTGGTTTAAAAAACTATGACAAAAATTGTATGAAAATAATCATTAAAAATATAAAGAAAAGACTTAAATTGTTTGCTTTTTCCCTTTGTTCACTTTTATTAAAATGATTTTACATTATCTCATCATCACAAATACTATTTTCCAGTTTCTCCAAGTAATTGAGTGGGCTTTCATTGTTAGTTTAAGCACTACTGTGATGAATACTTTTTTCTTATATGGAAGTGTCATCTTCTTATTGTGTCATCTGTAGCTGCAGGTTCATCAGCATACATTGTCAAATAAAAAGAGTTAAAACAGGTCAATAATAAATCAACCACAACATACCACATCATCCTCAGTCAAATCTACGCATGTGCTATATATGAAGAAACCAACAATATTCTGTATGTGTCATGATCTTTTGCAGTGCTGTACTAATACGAGCCTAGGTCTTTCATCAGGCCATCATATACGTGGGTGGCCCCATGGACGAGTACAGGCAAAGAACGACTAAAATATTGTTATACGTGTCCATCTTTTGTCCGACATTCGTGCTTCAAGTCCAGCTCAGCAATGTTTGCGTGATATCGCTGCATTCACAAAATGCTGAAACAAAGTTTGATCTAGAATTTCTTCGTTTCAGATCTTATCCTTTATTTACATGCTTAGTATACATAATCTAAATTTACAATTTCTCTTCATCTTCTTTCATCTTCGGACTTTGACTTCAATGACCAAGTAATAGAGTAGGGTTACAGTGTTGATTAAATCACTACTGTGATGTATGCGTTTTCTTATATGGAAGTGTCATCTTCTTAATCTGTCATCTGTAGCTGCAGGATCATTAGAATAAATCACAAAATATAAACAATTAAAACAGCTCAATAATAAATCAACCACTGCGCACATGTAATATATAATTTAGCGCAGTACACCCTCTCGTTTCACCTCAGAAGTAAACACAGAATAAGTGCACAAAATACATTTAATATTAAGTCCTTCTATTTGGTTATAAGTGGATGTTGTGATTTCCATTCGATTACATGTTTGCAATTTTGTCAGATTTTTTTTTTTTTATTTACAGTGGAGTGCAAAATAATATTTACATTTTCTGTTAACTTTTCATTCAGCCGTTTAGGCTTTCTGGCCTGAATACCATTGTTTTGTTGGTAGGGCAAGGCTTTAATTGAAATTGTATTTTTAAATTAGAAATCAACAACCCTGTTAATGCAACTCCAGATAATCAAGAGGCTATTGCATTTGATTAATTTACTCGGTGTTTTAATTTACTTTGTTTATTTGAACTATATATTTTTACGCTAGTGTTGTTTATCTTGCTGGTACCAAGTATATTATTGACAAAAAGAGATGTTTAAGAGGTTAACCAATGAAACACCATTTTCATCTACATTATTAATAAATTTGACTCCACCACAAATTCTTACTTAACTCTAACAATTTTATAAATAAACAATAACTATTGTAACTGGATAAATAAACTTCTACTATTTATTTGAGCATATGATTAAATTGTACAACCATGACAAGATGCTGAAGTCTTCATTAACATAATTTGTTGCACCAATAAGAAAATATTTGCTCATTATTTCATGACATTTTCCTATGCGCTGCACGGTGTGACAGGATCTTTTATTCCATGATATTTTAGAACACTTTGGAATTTGTATAGCTAATATTTTGTTGCCATCCAGTTTCCAAATACGGAGTACACTGTGTTGCAGCTTATGCTCCAGTGCATCCAATTTAGTACATATTTTAAAAATGGGTTTACTTCCCATATGATGACTACCTTGCTTGTTCGACACATGCATCTTGAGTTGTGAGCTGTGTTTGAGTTGTGAGCTGTGTCTCTGACCACTTTATTACACACTTGGAGAGAAAATGATTTGGGTTGTGTTGCTATTACTTGTTCTTTAATTAGAGATTCTATGTGGAGTTTCTACCATGGAAAGGATATAAATATATTTAGTGGATTTAACACAATTAGGTTCCCCGAGTGAGTTCTGGGGCCTATTACAGAGGAAGAAAAAATAAGTCATTGTTCCTCCATCCATGTCGTAAAATAGTGACTAAAGAAAATTGTGCCGTGGATTTGAATCACGGTGGATTTTCTGGCAAGAATTTCCCTGATCTCTGGGTAGTGAGATTGAATTCCTGTATTATGTATCGAGAACGTTAAAAATACCTTGGCAGTTAGAAATAGAAAAGAGTAGGTTTAACAGCTGCTCCTTGGACAAAAAATTATATTTAAAAATCTACTAAAATTATTTGTATCTTTCCCCAGGCCTAGTTTGCCGCAGGAAGTTGTAAAACCTACTACATATAGCTGGAACATTCATCTACTTGGCAACAGACATTAACATGCCTGTTTGAATACCAAGATTCCAAGTATTCCAAGATGAATTTATATTTATATATGTCATTAGTTTAATTATTTTGAATCTAAGTCAAGCAAGAGAATCTAAGTAGTTTACCATGTCATGAAACCAAAAAAAAGAATGTACTATGCATGTACACTCACTGGGGACAGATTTTTAGAGATATCAAAGATGATAGTTGGATTCCAGAATTACAGTTATGAGGAACGACTCAGAAAAACGGGCCTACAGTGTCTCGAAGAGAGAAGAATTCGTGGTGACTTAATACAGGTTTATAAGATGATCAGAGGAATCGATAAATTAGACTATAACAAGTTTTTTAAAATACAGCCACCTACAATAACACGAGGGCATAGCTACAAGCTGATTAAAGAGAGGTCCAGGTTAGATATTAGGTAATATTTTTTTAGTCAGAGAGTGGTGTCTGCTTGGAATGCATTGCCAGGGGAGGTAGTGGAGGCAGGGACAGTTAATGCGTTTAAGAATAAACTGGATGCGCATAGATTTTAGAGCAAGGTGATGTAAATGTAACTGGTTGTATACAGACTCTGCAGGGTCTTCTAAACCAGTATAAAGACGTTAAGTTAAGTTAAGTTATCACTGGTCACCCGTAAGAGTTTGATCATGACATGGCCAAGTTTACCCAAATGTAAATGGGTAGCTGACTCCTAAATTGAGGAAGACAGAGCAGCTTGTAAGGAACTAGGCACAACTCACCTCACAACATAGCTGAGGCCTGGTACTATACAAGGAAGTCTGTAACACTTCATCCCCAACAACAATATCTGCTGTGATGCAACCTTTACTGTATCAAAATGTTCTTCTAGGATATTAAATAGGTCAAGTCAATTTAAATATTGATCCCCCAGAGGGCAGATTTCTATTATTAGTAAATATAAAGCACTAATACAAATAATGTGGCTAAACAGGTTGATATGAGTTCACAAAACTCAATTAAGGAAAGCCGCAATTAAGTTTTAAAAACTACCAGAAAAATGAATATAAAATGTAAGAAGAAAGTACCAATCAAGGAAACTGACGACTTGATGTCATAAGTGAAGACAGCAGGCTGGACAGAGAGATAAGAAACAGAATCCAAAAGGCAAACAAGGTGCACTACCAAAAGGCACCAATACTGAAACATTAAAGTGTAGATATGTCCACTAAACAGACGCTGATTAACACATCGATCATCCCTATGTTATGTTATCGGTGTCAAACATGGCCACTACTAGAAGAGAACAAACGTGAGATAGATACTTGTGAGATGCGCTGTGTAAGAAATGCAGCAGGAAAAACAATTTGAGACAGAATCCGTAACAGTACGCTTAGGAATATGGTGGGGATTACACCGGTTAACTACTATATTGAAGCACAGAGAGTAAAGTGATTTGGTCATTTGACAAGAATGTACTACAAACAGCCTGCAACTAAATCATAACACATGAAGGTATCAGGTTCTCGAGCAAGAAGTTGACCACAGCGACATTGGATAGAGGGGATAAAGGAAACACTCTAAAAGTTCAACATTGCAACTACACAAGCCTCCTACCTAGTGCAAACCAGAAGCCTACGCATACCTCCTTTCTGCCACACCGCAAGGCAAGAGCAATTGGACAAAAGAAGAAGAATATAAGTAAACAATATAAGTACAGGTGTACTGAAAGTTGCAAAATATTAAAGGATTCTGAAAACATGCAAAAGGTTGACTTTATCTCAATTTATGGAAACTCAACTATGGCAAACTGCAGAAGACAGATGTGTTGGACCGAAAGGTGAAAATATCGCAGTCGAATTGTAAACTAGCAACATTCCATTTTTCGTACTACATCCTGCTACTTGCAAAGTCCTGTTCAGGACTTCGTAGCGTGAGATTGAGGACAAACGCAGAAGAAGAAAACGAACTATTGCAAATGAATGCTGATGTTTTTCCCTATATTGTGACAAGAGATGAATCAAGAAATATTAAATAAAACTTTCAAGTTTGGTTTTGGAGTGTGTTAAGAGTCTTCTGGGAGTCTGTGGTTTTATATATAACAAAATTAAACATTGCTTCTAGATATTACATCTCTGACTCAATGTTACAAATTCTTACTGTGTAAAAATATTTTGGTTTTAATTGTCATTTTTTATTTTATTTATTAAAATAACCTACAGTTTACAAATGTTTCTCTCAATTGTTGCTAAACTCTTTAATCATATGTATAATCTGTATTCTTATATGAATTACATGTACTAAAACATTTAAGTTTTACTTTGTCATTTAATTGATAAATATTTGTTCACTGTATCCTATATGTACATATCTCAATTGTGATTAATAAGGACACTATTGGAATATTTTTGCTAATTTACAAAGACACAGTAAGCTCATTATACATTTTATTCAGTGTCAATCTGTGTTTGCATATATGCATCTTTTGTGTATGAGTGTACACATGTTATTGTACATTTTACATTTGTATGTGTACACAAGTACATCATACTAGTTTTCAACATCTATGCTGTAAAGTAAGAGATGGGGGTCGGCTTCATCTTAGTTGCTCCCTTAGGCGTGTAGAGGTACTTTTTTGTCATTAATTAATACATGCAATCAGGTGTGCAGAAAAACAACAGATTCGCCTGTTCCGACTTTGCATGGGGGAGGAGCTGTCTCCTTTTAGCCTTCATACTGGTAATAATTAGTTATGAATTTAATGACCTTATAATGATTTCCTGGACACTGACTTACAGCCTGCTCCTTTTGATTTTCAACTGCCAAGGGTTATTTTATGTATACAACATGTACATGGATCTTCTGAGTTTATTGTCCATTTCTGATGGGACTAGATGCTGATCTAACCTCCCTTCAGACCAGAAGACTCTTAAGTCTTTCAGGAATCGAACACCTACTGTTTTGCTCTTTCGTTCATTCATTTTTTGAGCTGTGTCTTACCTCCCCGCTACAGCAACCCCTGGCATAAGGCCTACAGGTTCACATAAAACTAGGTGCCATAAGACACCTCTATGTGTATATATTTCACTCCCTACTAAGCATTAGGAAGCCGCGTAGCGCAGTGGTTAGCTCATTGGCTTTGCATCTGATTGGTCCTGGGTTCATTCCCCAGTCGAGGTGGTAATGTTTTTTCAGACTGCAATGGCTCCCGTGTCGACTCAGCCTTAAATGGGTACCGGTTCAGTCCGGGAAGTAAAAGTAGCGAGGGAGAGGAGATGGCCACCGCCCTCATATAGCCGAGCCTTTGAAATGTGAGATCGCTAACACCTTTCACCCCTACAACAGTAATGCTATTGGTTACTTTACTTTACTTTACTTTACTAAGCATTGGGTCATCACTGCAGATGATGCTTATGTAAACATATGCCATAGCACTTTCTGTGGTCTTGCAGTGGTAGTTACCGTAGTAGTTTGTTTTACATGGTGTGGTTGGGGAGTGAAGCGTAACATCAGGGTAAGGTGGGGGTGAAGAGTGACATCAGGGTCAGGTAAAACATACTGATCAAGGTAGGAGTGAAGAGTGACATCAGGGTCAGGTTAAACATACTGATCAAGGTAGGAGTGAAGAGTAACATCAGGGTCAGGTAAAACATATTGATCAAGGGAGGAGTGAAGAGTAACATCAGGGTCAGGTTAAACATACTGATCAAGGTAGGAGTAAAGAGTTACATCAGGGTCAGGTTAAACATACTGATCAAGGTAGGAGTGAAGAGTAACATCAGGGTCAGGTAAAACATACTGATCAAGACCCCCACCTCACGTCAGGTTAAACATACTGATCAACACCCCCCCCCCCACCTCACGTCATGTTAAACATACTGATCAAAATCCCAACTCACGTCAGGTTAAACATACTGATCAAGAACCCACCTCACGTCAGGTTAGACATACTGATCAAGACCCCACCTCACATCAGGTTAAACATACTGATCAAGACCCCACCTCATGTCACGTTAAACATACTGAGCAAGACCCCCACCTTTAATCAATATCAAATGCTCTGGAAACAGGCTGTGTTAGCAGTCTAACCTACGAGCTTAGGATCGACACTCTGATCCCAACAGTGGTTAGCGTATTGAGGAACCTTACATAGCACTACAGCCAGGAAGATTCTGGTCCACCTTCTAATGTATGTTTTGAGGTGCAAGAAAAGCTACTGTAACTGCCAATAAAGAAATGTCACCAAGCATTTTAATGAATTCAGTACATGTAGCTTTATTAACAACAACAACAACATAATGATGTTACTAGCTTCATGCTCAATTCTCTTTGATCACCTTTAACAACATGCTTGGACACTTCCAGAGGTCCTATTCTTCTCCATAACCAACATTTTGATCCCACATTGACAAGAAAATATCAAAGCTTTGACATAAAATTTTCTGCACTATGAACACTATTGTGATGTTCTCATGCTCCTGCTGGATTGACAATAACCATGTGATGGTAACACAGCATTTTATTGGCTAGTTTTATAACTGATTTGTGTTTCTTACTAGAACATATTTCTATGTTACTGTATATTATCTACCAGGACCATGGAAGCCATGCTGCTGGTTAGGAGTAAGAGCTTGCAATGAATTGGTTTTAGTTCATACATTTGTATGCAACGAAATCGTGACAATCAGAGCAATGCGATAAACTGTAAGTAAATAATATTTTTTGGTAAAATCTTTGCCTCTCTATATTCTACCCCAGGCCGCAGCCTTTTAGGTGATATCAGGATGTATTTACCCATGCTTGGATGTGTGTGTGTCTGTATGCACCTATACTAGTTAGAGTGCTCTCAGAGGTAAACCAAACCAAAATGTAATGGAAGGGCCTCACTCTAAGGGCGCATGTAAAAGTTGTGTAAGAGTGTGATTGTTGGACAGAGTCAAATGAAACAGAGTGTAAGGTAAGAAGAGAGAGGAAGAGAGATGAATCTGCCTTATGTAAGTAAATAACATTGAGCAGCTTTAATTTAGTTATTGATTTGTAAATATGATTCATACTTCATTGTGTTGTTAATTGTTTTTCTCAAGATCTTCTATCCTTCAGATATGGCACAACAATTTTCTTATAGGGCACTTTCTTTTTACTTTCACTGTTCTACATTATAGTTTCTGTGTCCAGATTTCCTTGTTCTGAAAATATATGCTTACTGTTTCTTGAACTATTTCATTTTGTACATGAGTCGTCTTCCTCTTCAGAATTTCTTCTCTTCACCTAACAAGATTCCAAGATGATAGATATCAGCTCTGTTCCCTTGTCTCTGATTATGAATACAGATGCCATAAATAAGATATCCTTAAGGTGCTTTTCATATATTTGTTAAATCATTTTTGTACCAAAATAAGCCTAATTACTCTCTCATTAACTTCATGAATACATAAGAGTAGATGAAGCAGCTGTGTCATAGAACTTTTAAATCTGAATGCTAAATGGCAAGCAAAGAATTGGTCATAAAGAATAAAATAAAAACATAGTGAAAAAAAATCATAAATGGGTATTGCCAGATACCGCATTGAGACAATAACACGAACGAAACCTACGTTACAACCAAGAGGCCTTCATTAAGGACAACAACAATAATTAACTAACGAATCAAAGAAGAAGATATTAATTCATAATGGAGAATATCAATACAGGCTGTATTTTAATCATAAGAATAAAGTCATGATGAAAGCTGAACAAAGAAGCCACGACATATATAAGATTTTGAAGAAGTTGTTAGACTTCACATTGATGTTACTTGATATATATTGTGTTTTCTAGGTGTATAATGTTGTGATGCTGCAGCCAAAGTATGGCACAAAAATAAACATTTTACTTGTTGGTCTTAAAAACTGTGTCCTATTTATTATTTTCACACTGAAGTTAATCTGGGAGTTGTTAGTATCTGAATCAGCATTTGTGAGTAAAGTCAAACATGATAGTTAACATATAATCTATCATCAAGAGTGTTTATTATCTATCCTCAATTTCTTTGTTTCACATTGTTCTGCAATTCTATATTTGTTGCCTGTTTTGTTAATATTGCTCTGCATTTATATATCTGTTTATTGTTTTGTTCTTATTGTTCAGCAGTTCTATATTTGTTAATATTGCTCTGCAGCTCTATATTTGGTGTCTGTTTTGTTAATATTGTTCTGCAATGCTATATTTTTTGCCTGTTTTTGTTAATATCATTCTGCAGCTCTATATTTTTTCTCTGTTTTGTTCGCATTGTTCTGCAGTTCTGTTTTCACTTTCTGTTCTGTTCACATTGTTGTCCAATTCTATATTTGTTGCTTCCACTTCCTGTTTTGTTCAAATTGTTCCGCACTGATATATTTATTGCCCGTTTTGTTCACATTCTTCTGCAGTTCTATATTTTGTGCCTGCTTTGTTAGTATTGCTCTGCAGTTCTATATTTGTTGCCTGTTTTGTTCATATTGTTCTGCATTGCTATATTTGTTGCTTCCACTTCCTGTTTTGTTCATATTGTTCTGTAATGCTGTATTTACTGCTTCTAATGCCTGAACGACACCTACATTACAACCAAAAGGTCTTCATGAAATACAAAATAGCACACATATGAAAACAATTAATAATGGACCAGGTGAGGAGAGTGCTGGACCCCTAGCCTTCACCAAATGGTACTGGTGATGTATTATAATATATCACAATAGAATGCAGAGTGTGTCCTAAATAAGAAGATCACAAGCCTTGTGAAGATAATATAGACATTGCCTATATTGAAGAGACCTCTTTAAACCAAAAAGACATATTCTCTATGAGAGATTATGAATCCTTACGGCTTTGACAAAGAGGGGCACAAATGTGGAGTAATTAAGTTGCTCAGAAACACTCTACCATGCAGAGATACTACAACACCCCACAAACAATCAATCCAAAATCATCAGTGTTTATTTCACTTTATACGAGCATACGATACAGGTAATCAATTTATATATCCCTCCATGACGTCGCATCAGGGCCAGGCACAATACACTGACCAAGTCCACAATCTCTCTTCCATTTAGCTTACCCTGGAAACAGGCTGTTTTCAACGCAGCCTGGCTGGCGGGATGTGGATCAATGTGATCTCCGTAGTAATGAGCGTCACGCAGATTAAGTAAGTAAGTGCGTTGCCCATCGCAAGCGAAGATGGCGACATCATCAGACTGTCTTCGTCCTGAAGATGTAACTTGCGCTGAATTTAGATTATCATTATAGTGAGAAAGAAGCTGCGCTGGACATCAATCTCACTCTCTCGTCCTGAGCTACCAGGAACCAGTGGCAAGACATACAATCAAGACGACTGGAAGTAGCTCAAGATGCAGACATTCAGGTCGTACAATCTGTGAGATCAGGGGTCACTTGAAACTTGTGGGAGTCGACCATCCACCGTTTCCTTGACGATTTGAGAGGCGAATGTCGCACAACTCGACAGGAGCAGCCCCCACGCGTAGACTAGAAGACACTTCTGCTGACTAGCGCCCACATCTGTAGGTCTAGATGAGGGACCATAAACCCCATCCTGAGGGAAGATTCCGGTCGTGGCATGCAATCAAAATAGATGCAATTTCCAAGTAGGCCGTACACACCAACCAAGGACGGTGCGCAATCCGTAGTGACGTTCTATCCAACAACGTGTATATTCTATAACACATAAAGAACACATCGTATTTTCTCCAAATTCCGAGGAACATTACACACATAGGCTTCATACTAATAGCGTAGGACGTGCTAGAAAATATTATTGCCGCACAACACTGCACTCCATTTATTAATTGGAACGAACAAACCACACGAAAATCGCAGACCACGAGAGCAGCTCTTGCTTGGTCGCCATCTTACCAGAAGTCCTCCACGCAGATTAAGCCAAGCATAGCACAACTGTCTGGAGGACCGCTGTTCTCCACCTTCATCAGCATGCTCGGGATGTGAGGAAAGCTACTTCAACCCGTCACTTAGTCCTTTTCAGAGCGCACAAAAGAGTAAACTTATTCATCGTAGGCATAAAACAACGACAATATCTCCCTCCCCCCCCCCCCCCAAAAAAAAATTTTTTTTTGTTAAAAATAAGGGTCGTTTACTAGAAACAATAAGGTACATCATAACATTTGAGTATTTGTTGGTGACTTCAACAGACACTCAGAAAGATAAGGATATGCGGAGACAGACACACGCGACACCGAAGTAGAATACTGGAAGATTAACAGTAACTTGCAGCTGATAAACAAAGCTGACGATGTACCCAGTTTCTGCTCAAGAAGATAGCAGTCTGCATTCACACCCATTTTTACTCCACAGCAAACGTCAGCTATATATAGTCATCATTTTTCTTGATCAATTGGCATGCAGCAACCATAACCCAATTAAACTAACGATTTTCCTCAATCTCTTTCCAAGCAATGGTTATAAAGAAATGACTCAGTTGAGGGCGAGACTGCGTATGGTCATCATAACGAAATTAGCTGGTTCCACTTGGGGAGCTGATCAAAGTGCCCCCAAGAAGGTATACACAAGAAGAGGTAGACAAGTGTTGGAGTATGGCATCGCAGCTTGGTCGACAGTAGCAAATTCCAACTTTTACCAAATAGGGTACACCCAAAACCAAGCTGCACACATTATAATTGGAGTCTAGAAGTCTACACAAACAAAAGATTTGGAAACCATTAGCTGGCTGCAGTCAATGGAAGATAGACAGCATAATTCTACAGAAGGCTGAAAAATTCAAGACTCATGGGCTACCTAATGTAACAAAGACTAAATGGACGGGGAAGAGGCAGGCTGTAGTAAAGTAACTTTGCAGTCCATGTAAGAATATTTAAACAGCCAAATGCGTTCCATACTGGTACATCCATAATAAGACAATACATAAGAGGAGTTGGCGACATGGAAAATCCCACTATTGTAAGAGCAGGAGAAAACCATGTTTTGGTCTCTGACATGCTGACGGGGAGAAAGTATTAGGTTTGATGAGGCAAAACATACTGATCAGACATGTTAGTCGGGGTCAGGCAAAATATACTGGCCAAGACCCTCACCTCGGTTTTCTCGTAGCCCTCCATAGAAACGGGCTGTTTTCATTGTAGCCTGGCTAACGAGGTGAGGGATCGACGACATCCCCGTAGTTGTGAGCGACACGCAGATGAAGCCAAGCAAAGCACAACCGCCTGGAGGACCCCGTCTACCTTCATCAACATTCTCTGGATGTGAGGAAAGCTACGACAACCCTAAACTTAACGTCCTTTGCAGGGCGCACAAAAGAGTAAGGCTACTCATTGAGGGCGTTAAACATCATGAAATGCTGATAATGTGTAAGAAAAGTGAGAGGCACAATAGCCATTGAGCACTTTATGAAACATGCTACAAAATAGAAACCAAGCACCTCCTCCCCAAGTCTGCGAACAGCAAAAGATATGTTATCCATACCAACAGAGACGGCAGCTAAAATGGGATCATTGCACAAACTGCCCCCAACATAGCTAGACTTTACCGCTCAGGGTTGAACAGTACCCGCCTCAACAGAATGAAATCAAGAAATGAGCTTGAATAGCCCCCATTACGTCACTAGTGTTAGAGGTGTTTCAATGAGGCCAGGGAATCGGGAAACACACTCACACAGCGGGTCTCGGAAAGTATATTTAAACAAAGTAGGCCAGTAGCAACAACGATCGAAATGACAAGAATGTGTGTCACTCGTAAAGCATACACACCGTAGAACAGAACATACGTGTAGCAAGCAATATATACTTCAGGGTGGAGCCATTTACATCAAGACGACGAAAGCGCCTCGCTACAAGAAAGATTGTAGTTTATGTGGTTTCATTCCGGTCTCTTCACGTCTGCCTATTAAACTATTTAAACATCATGATACAGCGAAATTCGCTGCATCACGCACATAACTACTTAGTTACATATCACTGTCAGCTCTCTAGTGATAGCGAATGTTGGGATCAAATAGGGTAGTTCCATTAACACTGTTAATCTGTGGTGGTAGTTGAAGATTGTATGCTGATTTGTGCCGGTAAAGTGTGGGATGTTGCAGAGATGATCTCTTGACGTAAGTAACTATATGTTACAAAGACAATTATAAACGAATGCGCAATCATAAATGATTTAGATCTACTCTTTTCAATAGCCTTACTTAATGATTTTTTTTCTCCCACACATATTATTATAATTACTTCTTCGCACAATCTCGTATCATGTTGGCAAATCTCGTGTAGTTGCTTGCATTCTCATGAGTATTTTCTCTTTCGAAATATATTCAGCACAAGAAGTTAAAATATGTTGTGGCAAAGCAAATATTACACAAAACAGGATAGAGGAGGCATCAGTCTAAGGAAACAATGGACGGCTTTCAAACAGTAACACAATGAAGGGGGTGGGGGTGAGGGGGGTTGGAGAAAGATGTAGTGCTGTCCAGTCTGGTTGTTTTTTTAAATTTTTTTTTTTGTTTGCGTTCGCATGATTTCTCCAATCCCACAAGGCGGTGTGCGTTGGACTGTGGTTTTTATTTTGCGCCTGTCAGCCCAGTACCTCCGACTTCAGCATGCATTTTATGTAAGGGTCTGCTTTCTCCTGCATTTTTTAAGGGTTTGCTTCCCCGGGGTAACGGCCGGTGCTGTGATGGGGATCTACCCCAGCATCTTCGGGTTGTGAGCCGTGCCACTTAACCACTAGGCCACGCCGTCCCCTCAGCCTAGATTTCAGTCGGAGGATGAGGCATCAGGGAGCGTTTGCTTAGTTTAATTTGTCATGATGTAATTAACTTTAATACATTGATGTAGGGTAAATGGGGTGGGGATGGGTAGAGGTTCAGTCTTGGGTGCCACATAAAGTTATCCTTAGGTGCCACATACTCTAAGTCTACCCTTGCATTGAATTTAACATCATGCATGAGAAAGAGTTGACAAGAGCAAATATGAAAATCATACTAATAATATAGTCGGCACTACGTCGTGTGCCGAATACATTTTCAGGTAGAAAATAAGTTGGTTTGGTCATCTCATGAGAATGCACCCTGATCAACTTCCACTGATGGCTTACAACGCTGGTAGATATGACCACAGTGCAAAGAAGCGGCCGCGACGCAAGGTGGATAGATGACATTAGAGTTATTGTGCAACAACAAGGGCTCACATTGACCGACGCAACGCACTTGGCGTAGGATAGACGACTTAGGCCCCACAAGAAGCTCAACAGCACACATAGAAAGAAAACTAACTAAATTACCTAATAATATTAATAGTTATAGTGACCAACATTCATCCAACAGGGTTAGCGCATATTAACATTTGCAGATGATATCCTGACACACAAGACTAGCTTGGATAGGTATGAGACGGACAGAGACATCCAGAAGACCTTGCAGGCAATCTCACAGTAGTGTGGGGGATTCCAACTCGCAGAAAAAAAACCAGTAACAAAGACTGTGTGATATGATGCCCCTTGAACAACTTTATAGTAAAGGCTGACCTTCCATGCATTACCTTTGATGGATGTGTCATTGACAAGTGCGACAGGTTGCAAGACCTTGGAGTAACATTTGATCGCAGTCTGTCAACCAAACCATACAGAAATGCAAGTGAGGAATGGGAGTACTCAAGACTATGGTAGCTACAAATTTGAAACAGCAATTGCTTTTCATCCTATATTGTCAGTTGGTTCTAGTCAGTTGATGATGGACTGTATGGACTGTGTATTCTAACACTATCAAGATTACAGCAAGTAAGGTTGGAATGCATTCAGACAAGATCATAGCACGCAAGGTTGAAATGTATTTAGACAAGATCTCATCACGCAAGGTTGGAATGTATTCTTCTACTTCTTAGTCGACCTGTACTTCTACAGTAGCAGATGCCTCTGTGCAGATCCCAGTTCTGGTATGAGCTGGATGTAGCCGGGAGGAGGATTTCCTGCTTAGCGGGCTAGGCTCGAGCAGCTAATTATTCCGCTACGTTCGCACAAGTGCCGCGGTGGATGGGGGTGGGGGGGGGGTAGAAGGGGTAGTTAACAGATGTGCTAGTTCATCTTAATAGACTCAAACACTAGAGCAAAGAAGACCCGCAGCCTGTTGGCGCCATCTATGTTGCTCTAAACAAACCACTTAAACATGGCCGATGTTATGCCATGTCACACAGTTAGTCGCCTCTTACGACATGCTCTCTATGGGGCAGTGGTGCTATTCTAGTCCTTGTCATACACAAAGACCAACGTGGACGACTCGGGACTCTGTTGGAATGTATTCAGGCAAGTTCACAGCAAGTAAGGTTGGTACGGTTGGAATGTATTCAGGCAAGTTCACAGCAAGTAATGTTGGAACGGTTGGTATGTATTCAGACAAGATCACATCAAGCAAGGTTGGAATGTATTCAGGCAAGTTCACAGCAAGTAAGGTTGGTACGATTGGAATGTATTCAGAATGAAAGAATGTGACTAGTTCTGGATTACGCTAGAGATATCCCGATTTGGAAGATGAAGCACATGATAGGCCTACTGTCTGTAACATCCAGGCATGAACTGGCAGTCTAAAGTATATCTCCAAGTTACCGCACACAATCGGCACTCGCTGCACACTAACACCTCAGACGTCCGTCAAAGGAGCAAGAGTCAAAAGAGGGATGTCATGGATTACAGAGGCAGAGAGAACTATTGGACAGGTGGCTACAATTGATAATCCAGCAAGAAGAATAGGTTCACACTGGTTTTAGAATATCAGATTAGCACAACCCTAGCACAACATCATAACCCTAGACAGGAAGATACAGGGAGTGGGGCAATAAGAAAGCAGAACGGGAGACTAACTCGCTGATAAATGCTAACACTCAGGATAGTGATTCCGTCATATATACAGATAGATCGGTGCTATGCAGTGGGAAATCACATTTGATCTTCTCTTCTGAAATGAAAGTGGAAAAGGTGGGGGGGGGGGGGGGGGGTGTCATGCAGGACAACAACCTTCAGTAAGAGAATAGGGATAGAGACAGCGACCTTAGCTCTGGTGTGGCTATCTGAGAGACTATCATTAACAACAAGTTATCATGTAAGACTCCAAATCCTTACTTTAAAAGGTACAGAAGTTCTGGCTAAGCTATGAGTCGAGAGAATCTGTAGAGGCCTCAAACCTCCATGGACTGGTGTGGGTCTACTGTCCTGGTTCTGCTGGGATTCTGAACAATGAAAGAGCTGATATCCTCGCTTCCCGAGAACTCATTATATGTACACTAGATATGGATGGAAGTAACATTTTGAAGTATATCAATGGCCGCGTGTTGGATGATGACATCGTAAAAGACGAATCAGCAAATCACAGAATTCAAAACATTGGTGAAATCAAATGAGGGTTGAGCGGATTGGCGTGCATGAGAGGACGAAGCAGGAACGTGTACAACCAAAGAGTTGCAGGGACAATCAGTAGGGTACAGCCAACGAGTTACAGGGACAATCAGTAGGGTACAGCCAACGAGTTACAGGGACAATCAGTAGGATACAGCCAACGAGTTACAGAGACAATCAGTAGAGTACAGCCAACGAGTTACAGGGACAATCACTAGAGTACAGCCAACGAGTTACAGGGACAATCAGTAGGGTACAACCAACGAGTTACAGGGACAATCAGTATTTATACCCCTTGCCTTTTGCTGAGAGAAAATGGGCACCAATGGGTAGGTTCAGAGTGCAGTGAAGTAGATTCATAGAAACAGAACACAATAGAACAGTTATAGTGATATGTGCTCACTATTAACCTACATTTTAAAAATTGTGCAGTGAAATAAAGCTTGTAGAGTAAGAAAAGATGTTCGTTTTATAAGGATAATAACGTACGGTATTGTTTGTTGCGAATGCCCACAATGAGTAGGTTACTCTTTAGTGCGTCCTGCTGAAAACGTTTAGTGGCGGGTTGCAGTAGCTTTCCTCACATCCCAAGCGTGCTGGTGAAGGTAGACCGGGGTCCTTCATGCGGTTGTGATATGCTTGGGTTCATCTGCGTGTCGCTCACTACTACGGGGGATCACGTCGATCCCTCCTAGTGTTAGCTAGGCTGTCATAAAAAGAGCCTGTTGCCAGGGAGGACTACTAGAAAGTCGAGGTGAGTGTCTTGGTCAGTATGTTTTGCCTGATCAGAATAAAGTCTTCCGTTCCAACATATAGTATATATACAAGTATTAGTTAGTTATAACAAAAGATCAGATGTAAAAACAGAATGTATTATGGCTTAAATGCATTTAGAGTGAACTCAGGTAGCATAAGTCAAAATAGCCAAGGCAATTTGGTTGTAACATAAGTTGTTTTTGTATTTTGCTCTTGCAATAAGTGTCCCATGCTTATCTTGATCTTGATCCTGATGGCCCATTCCTCAGCGTAGCAGCGGGTTCCAACTTCGTCTCTAGCGGACCCTGTCTTGGGCTACGAAAGTCCAATGCGTGGTAAGTGCTCCTCTAGACGGATCTCGGAAATTGCAGCGTACAGCAAGATAGTGAGACCAACGTGTTGGAGGTCTTCCCCGCGGTCTCTTCTTACCTCAGGGGTACCAGACTGCTGTCGCTGTGCTCCACCGACCATCGTTTCGTCTTAACATTGTACCGTGCCCATCTGTGTTTTTCTTTGTCTGCATGGGATACCGCATCCTTCACCAGGGACAATAGTCTCATGTCAGAATTGTGGAGACCTTGCATATGCTGGTTCCGGAGAGTGATTCCAACCACGCGTCTCTCAATAGAGGCCTGGGTCACTTTCAATTTGTCCTCTAGTGATTTTGTTAGTGTCTACGTCTCAGCACCGCAGCATATTGCGGGAAGTATCATGCTTATTTATGCTGTATGTCAACATTTGTTTTTAGTGTTACTGCTATCCCTCTGATGTGATTGTGTTTTATGACCTCAATAAATGTTTTGGAACTGTAAAATTAAAAGTAGAAATGGCATATGTGATATATTTTCTGTGAAATTCTGCTCGTTGGTTTCTGTGACCTGTAATTTGTATGTTGTATTTTAATTTATTTCACAGTATGGCTGGGGGTGTCACATCCGATATGGAACATTTTAGAGCACTGGGGCATTCTGCATTCGTAATAGGCTACTCAGGAGCTGTGGGTAAAGCTCTGGTTGCTGAGCTAAACAGTGCGAACATTTTTAAGAAAGTATTCCTTATTGGTCGCAGAGTGATACCTCTTGATGTGGGACCAGAATTTGTATGTACTCTTTGACTGTTTACCTTAAATGTAAAGTGAATATTCCTAACCCCATATTAATTATGAAACAGCAGAAATAGTAAATGTAATAAAGTTGTTGCTACTAGGTATTTTAAATGTGTTAAAGACATATTTTCCAGAACACAAATGAGAAACCATCAATAAAAAGTATCACTGCTTTTTGTAATTAGGTTGCAAGAAACCACACGAATATTGATTCATCGATTCACGTCCATTTTGATCCTTGCAGTGCATATAACCAGCACTACTGTTGTGGTACCTGTGTCAAAGCACTGCTTGCTCTTGCTGTGGTAGCTTCTGCAGCAATTAGTTTCGCATGATCAGGCTGCTAGTTCTAAGCACAACCCTTTGTTTGGGCTTTTTACAACATGCATTAGGATACAGTTGTATTTTTTTTCTGCCCAAGTTGTTTCCAAAGCTGAGCATCCACATGAATAAAAAATATTCTTTGCTCAACTGAAGATCATATTGATCATTTTCAGCATTTATGTAAGATATTGAATTAGAAACATGGGCTGCATGGACCTGTGCAAAGCATTGATAATGAATGTTGTAGAGTTCTGTTCAGCTATCTAGAAATTTAAAGGTTAAGTTTGCTACAACATACAAATTACTAGTTTAGCAATATTTATTAATAAAAATCATCATGTAGCATGCCCTTTGAAGAGCGTCGCTCTCACAACAGCCGATATGTAAGACTCTCGATCTCTAGCCAGAACTCCCAACTCTCTGGTTGTCATGTTCAGAACCTCTGTGATGTCTTGTGCCCATCTTCTCCTTGGTCTGCCTCTGTCCCGCTTTCCTGGCACCTTACCCTTCAGTATCGTTCTCCCCAGGCCATTTTGACGTTTGATGTGGCCAAAATATTTTAGCTTTCTGGATTAGATTTTACTTACTAACCAAATTTTCCGATATCAAGCTCTTGTAGGGTATTTGCTTTGTTCCTTTCCACTATCCATGTTTTTTTTAGCAACCTCCTGTTACATTTCAGTTCAAAAGATTTATAATAATGGTAATCTGTAAATAAGACGAATACTACTGAGTTACATAAATTCCATGCACTTTCCATCATAATGCTTCACAAAAGTGCTTGGGGCCACCACTGCATTCTGCCTTTCTGTTAGGACGCCTGAGACAAATTATGTCTTTTTTCTAGCATCTTCCCGGTGGTATTATACGGATACGAGACATGGTGAACCACTTTCACCCTACAGATGAAGATTAAATCCTCCGAGCAAAAATGCTATAGAAGAGTGCTAAATATAGATCGCGTAAACATTACATCTAAAAAATGTGCATACTTTGACCACATCAAACATCACAATGATCTAGAAAGAACGATACTGGAGGGCATGGTGCCTGACAAAAGAGACAAACCGAGGAGTAGATGGACAAGAAGGCTCTAGTGTTGACAGTGGAAGGGGCGGAAATGCTGGCCAGGGATCAAGTGTTTTACAGCAAGGCTGTCATGAGAGCATTTAATTTACACGATGAGTAGGTCCTGTACGAATTTATATTTGATGATTAGTAGTTCATGTAAGCATTTATATTTGATGATTAGTAGTTAATGTAAGCATTTATATTATTTGATTAGTAGTTCATGTAATCATTTATATTAGATGATTAGTAGTTCCTGTAAGCATTTATATTAGATGATTCGTAGTTCCTGTAAGCATTTATATTACATGTTGAGTAGTTCCTGAAAGCATTTATATTACATGTTGAGTAGTTCCTGTAAGCATTTATATTACATATTGAGTACTTCATGTAAGCAGTTGTATTACATGTAGAGCTGTTCAGCACGCTAATTTACTAAGTGGGACCAGCAGCAGCCTAATTCTTCCTTCTCTATTAGGTTGGGTACCTAGATCCACATAGTTTAGTTTCACTTTCATAAAGTTATTATCAGTATGCAAGCTATTTCCAAAATGAAGGCAGTTTCATTTATATTTTACTGAATGACATCTGCGGAAGACAGTATTTATTTCTATTTTTTGTGCAACTAAATCTCTTCCATAAGGAACAAAGAGTTGTGGACTTTGACAAGTTAGATGACCACAAGGATGCATTCAAAGGCCTGTATGCTGGATTCTGTTGTATGGGCGCAACTGTTGGAAGTGTTAATTTGGTAAGTGTGTACAAATAAATCTTCCTGTTTTAGATTAGTGGCTCATCTACTGAATATACATACAAATACTACTCCGGCACTTAGAGTTTGCTAGTGATGATAGATATGTAATTATTATATATATGAGGGTGCTTCAAATGAGCACCTTACATTAAACAAATTTAAAGTAGTGGCACGCAAATGTGTAATTTTTTTACATAGTCTCCATTCTGTTCGATGCAAGGACCCAGCTTCTACAAAGTGCATGGATATCTATAGAAACAAAAGTCTTTTGGTCCCTTGTGTAGTATCTCATGCACTACTGGCTGTATCTGAAAATCTTTTCTCTTATCACCTCTTCGAGTTGGTTCAACGACGTGGTAATAAAGATTTAGTGAGTATGATGCTCAAAGTGTAGGTCCTCGAATGTATGAAATGCCAAACTCGCATGCCAAACAAAGTTATTGCAGTAATTTTTATATCTCACCCAATGTATTGTAAATCCATCTACCGTTATCTTAAATGAGCATTTTATAAACATGAGCGTAGATTTGCTAAATATTGAAGTGTTTAATGTTAATCTCAATCTTTGTGTACTCAACTACATGATATAAAAGTATCTCAGTCACAAAGGCCCAATTGATAGAGCTGCTGTGTTTAAAAGCCCGCATTTAATAGTCTATGTCGAATCCTCAGCATTTTGTATCTAGACCACGTCACGAAGATGGCTTTTCGGGACACTGTTAAAAGAAAGGTTAAAAGAATTATTGAGTATCGTAAAAACACACAAGCTCACATGGTATGGGCATGTCTCAAGATTATCTATGGTGATCAAGACGGTCTTGCAAGATACTGTTCCTGGAAAGGGTAAGAGAGGGAGGCAGAAAAAGAGGTGGGAAGACAACATCAGAGAGTGGACGGGAAGGTCCATAGCTAGAACAAATATCGTGGCACAAAAATCGAATGGAGTGGCGGGAACTGGTCCAAGAATCTGCTGTATCGGTGCCCCAACGACCTATCAGGTTACGGGATTGATGGTGATGATGATGAATCTAATCTAGATTTCTGTGTTTTTTTAAAGCATGCTGTCAGAAGAGGAAAGTTCAATGTGACAAACAGACACACCAATATTGAACAGAAGCTGAGTAGTTCATTGAGCAGAAATACTCACAATTATGGCATAGTACTTTACTCTGTTGCCTTGTCTTAAATATTCTTCATAATTTTGATGATCTGCACTCAAATGAAAATATCATTACTGAAGTGAGAAAGGACAATGAGTCTTCTTTTTCTTGGGTGTTTATCCTGAAAAGGACCTTGTGACATTATATCATAGTTTTCAGCGAAGCTGCAATGTCTGCGCCTTTCGGCTCAGCATTTGGTTTCAGCTGGCTTTTGTTGGTACCGCGTTTGCTTTCTCACTTTGATCCCTATTCTTTTAACCAGCCTACACTACTGCAGCCTGTTTCCAGGGTTGCCGCTTGGAAGCAAAATAGGGTCTTGGTCAGTTCTGGTTTACTGACCCTGAGACAAACAGCCATCTATGAGTCACCTTCTACTGTCAAGTAATGAGAAAAATAATCACTAGAGACCAAGATGCAGTTATTATTGGCTATCAGCCTCACGTGGTGTAAACTGATATAAACTATCATAGTCCTATAGATGCTTTTTCATACATGTTTAGATCTGGTTTGATGACACTGATTCAAGCTGCCAGCTATGATAGGAAGCTATAAATAAATTTAAAAAATCCGCAGCTTGTCTGAGGCAAGGTGGCCACTTTCTTGCCTCGCTGTCTTTTACTTCTATAGTTATAATTCAGCTTCCCTTTTACACGTGGGTCAACTGGAGCGTACATATAAATGCATGTGTAACCTATATCTGTGACAAGAAATGCAAATGCTATATCACTACGTTAATCATGGGCTCAACTAAGCAGTCTAATATAGAACCAGATTTCAGTTCCTTCTAGTTTTCTATGAGCTATTTTGCTTAGTTACCAGCTTAGCCACATGGCGTTTATTCAACATCTTATGCCTTTTCATACATGTTTAGATCTGTCTTATACACCAAGGAAGCGAAGAGTAATGTCAGGGTAAGGTGAGACACACTGATTATGGGGGAGAAAAGAGTAACGTCAGGGTCAGGTGATACATACTGATTATGGTGGAGAGAAGAGTAACGTTAGGGTCAGGTAAGACATATTGATTATGGTGGAGAGAAGAGTAACGTCAGGGTCAGATGAGACATACTGATTATGGTGGGAGAGAAGAGTAATGTCAGGGTCAGGTGAAACGTACTGATTATGACACCACCTCATGTACATACAGGTCGGGCGCCCGCAAACAGGCTGTGTCATGGCAGTCTGGCCAATGAGAAAGGGATCGACACTGTGATCCCCATAGTGGTGAGCGTATTGAAAAGCCTCATTACATATATAGCCAGGATAATCTAGATCCGTTTCAAGCACTCTTTGGGGTGTGCGAGGAGTCAGTGTTATCCGCAAACAAAGAAATGCCACCAAGAGTTCAAATTAACTCAGTATAAGTGGCTTTTAGCAACATCATCTTGTATACATAAGTGGTACCTACGTTAAAAAGAATAGAGCCACAGTAACCTTCCAAGCATGTTGTAATATGGGGACAAAAGAGACCTGTACATGAGGTTAACAGCTTCATCTGGCAAAATAATTGCTACTGAAACGTCTACAACAAATGCTTGAATACAAGCTTCCTGTAAACAGGCCAGCTGTAATGGTAGCCCTATGTTTCACTTGCAGCAAACAGGGGAATGATCATCTATCTTGTAGAGAGGAAGTAAACTGGTCACCACAGCCCACAAACAACTGATATCTTGTATATCAAAGTCTGTAGTGCTTCACCCTCAACAATAAATTCTGCAATGGGACTTCCTGATATTTGTATTGAGATACATCTATCTGTAGTTGCATCTATAAAATACATTTATGTTGCAAACTGAAACCATATAGATATGGCAGTATTTTATTGCTATGGCTGTCCTCTAAAACTTCAGTTAACTCAAAAGTGATCATTGTCTTGAAATTATCTGCAGGAGGAATACAAGCGCATTAACCATGATTATATTCTGGCATCTGCTCAAGTTGCTATGAGCCAAGGATGCAAACATTTTACACTAGTTTCAGGCGCAAGTGCTAATAAAAACAGCTTTCTGTCATATCCTCGCATCAAGGTAAATCTTAACAAATTAAATATTATTTTAACCTTATATCTTTTTTTTCATTTTACTTTTCAGCATCAGAAAGATTAAACTGGACGGATAGTTTTATAATTGAGCTGAAAAATGAAAAACAAATTCAATCGCTCTGAAATAATGATTTAAATATTTTAGCAATACTGTTCAAACACACAAAATGACACCGATACATTTTATGAATGCTTTTATAATGTTAGAATTTCAACAGAAAAAGAACATTGACAAAAAGTGCAATATCTATTCACTGAGCTAAATTAGTATATTCTGATCCATCCATATCTGTTCTACTTGAAGGGTGAAGTTGAGCAGGACATTGGGAAGATAAACTTTGACAGACTCTCCATCTTCAGGCCAGGGTAAGGTTTTTAATCCTTTTCTTACTTTTCATTTAGAAAGGAAAGAATATTGATAACATAAATATAAATATTATTTTATGTTGATTCAACTTACATTTTCTGCTTTCAAAGCAAAGTTCTACAAAGCTAGAATGAGAAATGATGCCATAAATATTTGGGTATCCATAACTCTTAGCAGACATTTAAAAAATATGCAAATAAATTGATTTGACATCTAGTAAGGATAAAATCCTCTTGGGGGGGGGGGGGGGATAGAAGAGAAGCCTGCCCTCATTCAAATCATGTCAACTGGCTGATGGCCTCTATATTTAGAGGTTAGCTGTCGATAATATCCAATTGATTGATTGGCATCATGTCAGTCTCAAGAGACAATGGACTTCACGCTAGAGAGAGGACAGTCAGTTATTGTTCTTGCTTTCGCGTACACGACTGGAGTCTGCATCTTGACGCATCTTGTCTTTCCCTGCCTGGAGACAAACACACAAATCCTGCATCCAGCCAGGTCGGTCCTTGGCAAGCTCCTCCCAGTTGTAGGTGTTCATATTCAACGCCTTTAGGTCAAGCTTGCAGACACCTTTGTTACGCTTGCCTGTGATCAGCGTGCGTATTAAATATCATTTGGTATTCCACCATCCTCTATTCTGCACACGTGACCAAGCCACCGTAAGCGGAGGATTGTAGGTAAGCTGACACTCTTTGCACGGCCCGACACTTCGCTGTTAGTCACTCCTTGAAATTCCAAGTATGCGTCTCAGGCAGCGCATATAAAAAACATTTAGGCCTTTTTTACATAAGGCCTAACGAGTCTATGTTTTGCTGGCATAGAGCAGGCTACTAATAACACAGGATATGCCATAGCAACCTTTGTGGAGTTGGTCAGCATGTTGCTATTCCACACTCTTTATGAGAGCCTGGCATGTGTTGATGAGGACATTCTTAATCGTTCGTGCAACTCTGCGTCCAGTGAAAGGTTGTCGGTGATGATAGATCCGAGGTAGTTAAAGTGATTTACTACCTCCAGATTTTTATTGTTTAGGAAATTGTCTGGAGGATTTGTACGCATGAGCCATCACTTTCGTCTTTTTGTATACTGATGGTGAGTCCAAACAGATTACATGATTTTGCCAACCTATTAATGAGGATCTGTAATTTGGCTACGTGTGGGCGACCAGGCAGCATCGTCTGCAAAGAGCATATCCTGAATGAGTCTCCCATCTCTTAATTTTTGCTCCCAGTCTGGTTAGATTGAATAGTCTCCCATGTGACCTAGTTTGCAGACAGTACAATATCCAATAAATAGTCAAGAACTAGAGAAGGTGGCCAAAAAGAGGCAGCCATTCAAGGACACAACTGCCCAATCACCTGTTTATCTGCAAACGGGATACCAATTATATACAGAAAGAAAACAGGATGGACCTTAAAGACAATAAACTGGAACAAAGGACAAACTACCAGACTAGAACCGGGCCAATAATAAGACAGCCAGTCTGGCATTCTTTCTGGCAAATCTGTAAACACCAGGGCAGAAAAGGAGTGACTAATTAAGTAACATAATGAAATCCAACCACTTTCACTGTCTGTCTGTCAAGTATAAGATTCAGTTACAGGACATGATGAATTCTCACGTGCAGAACTGATTTGAGTAGATCAGGGGTCTCATAAGAACACATTTATTGGCATACGGGTCACACAATATGACACTTGTATCCATCATCATTTATAAACAAAACACCATAATGCAAAATGCGTAACATTTAATCACAAACATCCAGTGTTACAAAAACCGAAAGTTAAATAGCAGTGAACAAAGGGTCCCAGATGATATGCAGCAGACTACAATAGTACCCAAATGGAAAGGAAAGGGCTTGAAGCGGAATTGTGACACCTATATGGGCATTTTGTTGTTAATTCATACTGGGAAGCTGAATGCATAACTTCTCGAACAGAGAATGCAAAGCCCAGTTTCATGTCTGAAAGGGAAAGGGATACACCAATGCTTTATTTACCTTAAGGCAGATGTACGAGTCTGGATGGAAATGGAAGATTATGAGATATGAGGCCAGTTACTTGATAATGTGAGGCCTCTTTACTGATGAAATTAGTGTGTAATGCATGTGGAGAATGGTGTCACTGAGACTTTTGCATTCACTAAGGGTGTGCAATAAGGATGTGCGCTGTTCCCACTGCTTTGCAACATTTATATGAACAGAATTGTGTCACAGGCTTGTCAGGCTGGGACACACGATCTAGATCATAATTTCATATATTAGCTTCTATTGACAATGACCAATGCCTCATATATACAGACGAACAGAAACTCTATTGGCCGTGTTTGATAAGCATAGAATTGCATTTTCACAAGCTAAGATGTCAACTCTGAGGGTGAGCATAATGTAGGAGAAGGTTAACTTAAGAATGTGGCTCTCCAGCAGGCTCATCAATTCAGGTACATGAGCAGAATTTGTTTGGAAGATGGCAGGTGCAACAAAGAAATTGAGTCCAAATACAAGAAATCAGCAAGAGTGACTTATCGACCGACGCCACTGTTCAAACATCCCTACATTAGTCTGACAACAAAGCAATAACTGTTCCACGGCATCTTCCTACCAACACTGTGCTATGTCAAAGGTTTGAGAGAGCAAAATCGTCACCTGCAAAATCAGTTGTCTGTAAATGACCACTTGTGAGTCCAGGAGAGACAGAGGAATGAGGACATTCACAAAAGAGTCGGTTCCATCCCGTATGTCGAATACATGTCCTGAAAAAAGTGCGATAGCTCAGACATCTTATGAAAATGCTCTCAGATCAACTTCCTATGTGAGCTTACAATTCCTGATGGTTTGACTTTCGAGCGACAGGGTGACCGAGGGGAAGGTGGATGGATGGCGTTAAGACGATTTTCCAGCTACACTGGTTGACGATGTCAGACGTGACACATCTGGCTCAGGAGAGGTGACTTAGGCTCCACACAAGGCCTATCAGGTTTGAAATCGACTGATAACTAATTAACAAATAAAATGGTCAATTTTTGACCACTTATCTGATAGCAGTTTGCTTCAGTCATGTTTGATTTTCGGAGCTGAGTCTAGTGTCAACTTTTCTTTTAAAAGGTCATAGGTAACACATACTATAATAGTGCCAGAGTGACCAGTACTCATGAAGGAAATGTAGTGTAGTTTGCTGCCTGCTAGAATAGAATAGAATTAGTCATGAGTATTTGTTACCAAAGTGCTCAGCAAATAAAAGCAGAGACTAAAAACTCAAACACTAATTAACTTGAGTGCCTTCATTCAAAGAGTATTATTGATGTTTTTACAAAACAACTGTGGTAATAATATCAGATGGACATGTTGTGATTGATATTTGTGTTTCATAGTTTCTTTATGTTTAATCAGTGTCCAGGGTTTGTTTCCATAAATTTAACTAAAACGGAATTCTAGAGGACATGAATTTTGTATGAAAAAGTTTGTAGTGGAGAAACACATGTTACATTTGGAAAAGGAACACTGACAGAAATGAGGTTGGAGGATATAATTAGAAAGTCAGACACAGGATGTAACAAAGGACTGATAAATGGGCACATGTGATCACTGGCTTGTGCGGCTAGAGATGTCAAAGGCATTTATCGATGACTGATTTAAGTGAAAGCTAATATATTAATCTTATCACAGAGGACTAAAGCAGACAGTAAGAAAATTTGAAGACAAGTGTTTGGAACTATAAGTGTTTGTGACATCTGTTAAATTATATCCAACAATAATCTGTCACTAAATGCAATTTACCTCTAACTTAACTTAAGTTAACGTCTTTATACTTTAGAAGACTCTACAGAGTATACACAACCAGTTTCTTGGAGAGTGCATTTTTACCGATGTGCGAGTCCATCTTAATAGACTCAAACACTAGAGCTAGGTAGACCCGCAGCCAGTTATTTGCCATCTATAGCTGCTCTTAACAAACAACCCGGGGAGTACACATAACTTGGTAGATTTTTTAATTGAATTTTGTTTGGGCAGCGGCCGTTAAGCCTACTCTTTTCAATTTCCTACTACAAAGAAATTGTTAACGTACTCTACACTGAACACTGGAGTCCGATTACCCAGAGATCAGGGGCATTTATACCAGAAGATTTACGTGAAAAAATCCCGGTCACCACCGTGATTCGAATACGCGACATTCGGCACCCGAGGCGGACACCTTACCTCGAGACCACTGAGTCTCACTTTATTACAGAGACATGTGTTTCTAGCAATTGCAGTGTTTTATTCATTTACAAAGAGAGTATTTACAAAGATAATACTATTTTACTTGTGAGCCTAGACTAATGTATAGCTAGAATTACTTCTAATCCATGATTCTGGTGTTCTCTTTATATAGGCTCATCATATGTGATCGTGAAGAGAGAAGAATGAGAGAATCTGTGGCAAAGGTTTTCTTTAAACCAGTTATCCACTTCTTTCCAACTGCCATGTCTGTCCGAGACAAAACATTTGCAAGAGCAATGGTCCATAATGCAGTAAGACCTCTAAGCTCTCCAGGAAAGGAATTATATAATAACAAGACTATTCATTTGATGGCACAAGTCTCATAAGGCTGTTATTCATGGATATACTAGATGTGTGTAAATATTTGATATTATCATCCAGCAGTAGAAAATTCTACATCACTGCTTTTTGTATGTGATGCAAGCAATGTACTTAATTCAATAAGTAAAGTAAAGTAAAGTATCCCATAGCATTACTGCCGTAGGGGTGTGAGGTGTTAGCGATCTCACATTTCAAAGACTCGGCTATATGAGGGCGGTAGCCATCTCCTCTCCCTCGCCGCTGCTTTTACTTCCCGGACTGAACCGGTACCCATTTAAGGCTGGGTCGACCCGGGAGCCATTGCGGTCTGAAAAAAACATTACCGCCTCAACTGGGGAATGAACCCAGGACCACTCAGATGCGAAGCCAGCGCTCTAACCACTGCGATACGCGGCTCCACAATAATTCAATAGGACATCCCCTTATTTGATTTACTAAGTGATATTTCATGTATGCAACTAGAAACAATGAAAACACGTGTATAATGATTTCTTATCTTAAAGTCATTATGAACCTTGTTCCTACATGTCCTTTAGATATGAGATAAGACTGCTTCTGTGAATCTGACTCCTACAGTTGTGCTTTATTCTCATTCCCTGTGTTATTTACTGTGCAGTAGTCTTTTTGTGGATTCTGGCATCTGAGAGATAGTTTAGTTTAGTTTAGTTTAGTTTAAGAATCGATGTTATTGCACACGGTTTAACCCAT
The DNA here is from genome assembly GCA_036924085.1 of Ariolimax columbianus. Lineage (NCBI taxonomy): Eukaryota > Metazoa > Mollusca > Gastropoda > Stylommatophora > Arionidae > Ariolimax > Ariolimax columbianus. Next base: position 39,903,322 of record JAVGWX010000017.1, read on the forward strand.
AAGTGCTGTGTTCTTCTCCATATTTTGTTGAGAATCTCAGCACAATGCACGAACTCTGTAGCACCGGCGAAACTTTACCCCGGCAGCGGCCGTGAATCTACTCTTTTCAATTTCTAACTACCGAGGGATTTTTAACGTGCGCGACACTGTACACGAGCATCCCATTTCTACTACAAAGAGATCTGAGAAAGTACCAGAAAGTTCACATGAAAAAAATTCCGATCTCCACCATGGTTTGAACTCATGACCTACAGCATCCGAGGTCGACGTCTTATCTCAAGACCACTCAGTCCCATCTTAGAGAAAAGAATAGGACTTCTATACCCTACTCTGCATGTCCTATTAAGCAACTAAGGTGGGTCTTTATCATATAAAAGATAGCAGTGCAGAAACTTTCATCCCACAAACTCCAGCATGACCAGGGCAGTAAATCCATTCGTTCCCTAAGGTTTGAGGCCTCAATATCTGCTATCCACTCATACCGTAGTCAGCACATTTGTACATTCAAAGCAAAGATTGAGACTCGGAGACAATTACAGCATTTGTTAAAGAGGTTGCAGTATAATTTTAAATTATAACATGTTAAATGCAAGTGATACAAAGTGATAATTTTAATAAACTTTAACCAATCAGCTGTCTAGTAACATTTTTCATTAACAAAAATTATATAAATTGATGAATACGAATTATCTTCCTTCACTTTTGAATAGAGGATGCATGTGATGTTTAAAGGGTTAGAGTATAAAGGGTTTGAAAATTTCAAATAACACCGGTATTTTTATATGAAGTGGATAAAACCAGCAAACAAACAAAATCAAAATTTGAATTGCGGACTCCAGGTTGAGAACCACTGAAATAGATGATATCTTTATTAAGATGTAAAATGATTTATGTATGAAACAACACTATATGTAGATATAGCCGCCTCAGACTTAAGCCACTGCGGAAGCCGATTGAAGGCAGGTTTATGTAACAATGGCTTCATGAAGGCAATGTTAATGGCACAATAGCCACATCAGGACAACATTAATCGTCGACAGTAAAACATGAATACATACTTGATAAAGACTGTTTGTTCAAAATATGACTTTTTCTATTACTCCACTTATATAAAACCCTAAGTTATTTATTTATCATTCACAATCTGAATTTTGTTACCAGAGTTATATCGGTGTCTGAAAGGACAACAATGAACAGTAACACTGTAACCAACCAAGCATGTTGTAAGGGGCGTTAAAGGAGCAATAGGCTTGCGACGGGCTGTCCCATTCTTTAGAAACTTTAAGCTACAAAAACGGCAACAGATATAGACAGGTGAACGTTTGATGACTTGAAATGTATTAGTTGAAGACATATGCTCCACAGGGAGCTAAATAGGTTTTGATTGAGTACAGAAACTAGACATAGTCTGACGATCATATTGACTCATATTGAAGTGTTATGTTCAGGTTTATTATCACCATCAATGGTGCTAGAAAGTTAGCTATTTTCAATATTCATGTTTCACTTGATTATTTTATGCTGAATTTTTTTAATCAAATTGTTGTATTTAATGTCTGAAAAATAAAAGAAATGGCAAATTCTAACCAGATTTGATTCACATATAATGTGTACGACCATGTCATAAGTGTATTTTCTATATAAACTGTGAACAACATTGGCACAAAGTTTACACATCAACATCATGCAGATTCCAGTTATTATAAATACTAACATATTTTGACTACATATTTTGTATGATTACATATTGTTGCAAATAAATGGGTGATAGAGCAGTCAAGATATCAATCGCTTAGTCTGGAACATAGTTTCAAGCCCCTTTAAAGCCTAGGTTCTTTTCTATTAGGAGTAAAATACGAATCTTGCATGCACACTGGGAACAACTACGAGGTTAAGCAGTCTTTATTCTCCTCCTAATTGCATAGTTGCATTGCATATCCCAACAATGAGGAAAAGTTAGAGGTACTCTCAGAACAGACACTACTGACAGGAATAATGTGTTAGGGACTTTACTGTACTGGGTTTCAGCCTCTTGTAAAGTAGAGTGACCAGTTATCTTCCTCTCTGTCTTACATAAACCAATATCAGGTACCAATTTACAGCTGATCGCTCTTTTTGTAATCCTTTCCAGCATATTTATATCCCCTCTACTATAAGGACTCCACACCTGTACACAGTACTCCAATCTAGGTCTAACTAATGCTTTATACAGTTTGACGATAACGTCCTTGCTCCTGTGTTTAATATTTCTCTTCATCTTACCTAACATGCATTGGCCTTTTTCACTGCTACCTGGACTTGCTCACTCACTTTACATGTATGATCTATTATAACCTCTATGCCCCTTTCCTTTTCTATCTTTCTAATATTGTTCTCGCCAATTCGGTAATTATGTTCCATATTGAATTTACTTATGTGGATGACTGTACATTTATCTACATTAAACTCCATTTGCCAGCTCGCAGAATATTTTCGAATTTTATCTAAATTCGACCTCAATATATCCACTTCTGCTTTAGATGAGACACTACTGCATAGTTGTGTGTCTTCAGCGAATTTTGTAATCATGGATCAATGTCCAAATAGTTTATATATATCAAGAACAATATCGGTCCCAAAACTGAGCCCTATGGCACTCCACTTTTTACTTCACATCACTCAGAGTACTCAATAATCTTTGATGAGGTACTCTATCAAAGGCCTTTGCAAAATCTAGATAAATAACATCCACTGGCTCCCCTTTATATATCATTTTGGAAACTTCCTCCATGAATTCTAATAGATTTTTTAATGCACGATCTCCCTCTAGTAAACCCATGCTGACTATTTCTGATTAGATTAAACTTGTCTAAATGCAGTACAATGTTTTCTTTGATTATTGACTCTAACATTTTACATAATATGTTAATTATACTCACTGGTCTATACCTTGCTGGATCTGATATTTTGCCCTTTTTGAATAAGGGGATCACACCTGCATCTTTCTAATCCCGTGGAACAATCCCTTATGAGAACATAAAATAGCAAATGGTTTTGCTAGTTGGTCTCTAATTTCAAACAGCAATTTTGATTAATACCATCTTGACATGGACATTTAACCACTTTCAACCCCTCCAATTTTTTTCAAAACTATTTCCTCTGTAATACAGATTGATCTTAATCCAACTATATCCATGTCTCTTTTGAAAATATTTATAGGCTCTGGAAACCTGGAGCAGTACTATTTTGTGTAGATTGTGCCAAAGTACTGATCGAGTAGATTAGCTGCCTCCCTATTCTCACTTTTTATTTTATAATTGAAGGAGTGTGACCAGTGGCAGTGTAGTTAGGGGAGTGTGACTGATCTTAGTGTTGTTGGGGAATGTGACCAATGTCACTGTAGTTGGGTGAATGTGAAGAATGCCAGTGTAGTTGACGGAGTGTGACAAGTGTGTAGTTGGGTGAATGTGACAAGTGGCAGTGCAGTTGGCGAAGAGTGATGACTGTAGTTGGATGGACGTGACAAGTGGCAGTGCCGTTCACGGAGTGTGACAAGTATGTAGTTGGATGGACGTGACAAGTGGCAGTGCCGTTCACGGAGTGTGACAAGTGTGTAGTTGGGTGAATGTGACGAGTGGCAGTGTAGTTTTCGAAGTGTGATGACTGTGTAGTTGGGTGAATGTGACAAGTGGCAGTGCAGTTGGCGAAGAGTGATGACTGTAGTTGGATGGACGTGACAAGTGGCAGTGCCGTTCACGGAGTGTGCCAAGTGTGTAGTTGGGTGAATGTGACGAGTGGCAGTGTAGTTTTCGAAGTGTGGCAAGTGTGTAGTTGGGTGAACATGACAGTTGGCAGTGCAGTTGGCGGAGTTTGATGATTGCATAGTTAGCTGAATGTGACGAGTGACAGTGTAGTTGGCGGAGTGTGACAAGTGTGTAGTTGGGTGAATGTGACGAGCGGCAGTGCAGTTGACGGATTTTGATGACTGTGTAGTTGGGCAGTGTGACGGCTGTCAGTGCAGTTGGGGAAGTGTTGTTGTTTGTCCATCGTTTCCGAAGAGGACCACATTATCATAGGTCAATCCTGGAGTTGGTTCGTAGATGACTGATCAAACCAATCCAAGCCCTAAAGCGGCTGTCACACTGAGAGCAGAGAAGCACTGTCTGATCGTCAGGCAAGGGCAACTCGTCTCTTGCCTTTCGTGTCGCTCGTTTCCGTGATTCTTGTCTGCTCCATATGTGTCGTGCCAGAGAAGGTTTTACAACGCCAGGCAGAGCGATCAGCAGTAAAGCTCTCCCAACCATCAGTGTCAATGTCAATCAGTGAGACCCCCAGTTGGAGCAGTGTGGCGGGTGTCAGTGTAGTTGTGTGAATATTACTAGTGTTCGGGGAGCTGGAGGAGTATGACGAGTGTCAATATAGTTGGAGGAGTGTGTTGGGTGTCAGTGTAATTGTGTGTATTGGGTGTCAGTGTAATCGAGGGAGTGTAGTGAATGCCAGTATAGTTTGGGGGAATATGATGAGTATCAGCGTAATTGTGAGAGGGAGGGTTCCTTTTTCAAACTGAATAATGATCTTGATCTTGATCTTGACCCATTCCTCAGTGTAGCTGCGGGTCCCAACTTCATCTCCAGCGGACCCTGTGTTGGGCCACTGAAGTCCAGTGCATTATAAGTGCTCCTCCAGAGACGTCTCGGGTGTTGTTGTGTACAGCAAGGGAGTCTGACCAACGCGTTGGAGGTCTTTCCTACAGGCTCTTCTTACCTCGGTGGTACTAGACTGTTGTCGCTGTGCTCAATCAACCATCCTTTTGTCGCAACATGTAATCTGTCGATCAATGTTTTGCCCTGTCTGCATAGATTACCGCATCCTTTACCAGCGACAATCGTATGTCAGAATTGTGGAGCTTTTGTAAACGCCTGTTCCGTAGAGTGATTCCGACCAAGCGTATCTGAAGAAAGACCTAGGTAACTCTCAATTTGTCCTCCAGTGATTTTGATAGTGTCCATGTCTCAGCACCGTGGCACATACCAGGGAGAACAGTGGAATTGAAGAGAGAGGCCCGCAGGTTTTGGTCTTGGCAACCGTCGAGGACAGTGTTGATGGACGAGAAGACTGCCCAACCCACGCGACGACGTCTTGTCATTTCACGTTCCAGGTTATTCTACATATTGAGGAGGCGCCCAAGATATATGTACTCGTTGACATCCTCTAGTTGCACCCCGTCAAGAAAGACTGGATGACATCCTCTAGTTGCACCTCACCAAGGAAGACTGGATGACATCCTCTAGTTGCACCCCGCCAAGGAAGACTGGATGACATCCTCTAGTTGCACCTCACCAAGGAAGACTGGATGACATCCTCTACTTGCACCTCACCAAGGAAGACTGGATGATATCCTCTAGTTGCACATCACCAAGGAAGACTGCATGGCATCCTCTAGTTGCACCTCACCAAGGAAGACTGGATGACATCCTCTAGTTGCACCCCGCCAAGGAAGACTGGAGGACATCCTCTAGTTGCACCCCGCCAAAGAAGACTGGATCACGTCCTTTAGTTGCACCCCGCCAAGAAAGACTGGATGACATCCTCTAGTTGCACCCCGCCAAGAAAGACTGGATGACATCCTCTAGTTGCACCTCTCCAAGGAAGACTGAATGTTATCCTTCAGTTGCACCCCGCCAAGAAAGACTGGATCACAATTGGCGAAACGACTGCACACGTTGGTCTTCGAGACATTCATCTCCAGACCCTCCTTCCTGCACTCTCCATAGAGTAGCTGCATCTTTTAGTTGACTTCTGTTGCTGTCTCTGTAATGAACACTATGTTGTCGGCAAGTCAAAGGTGATTGAGGCGTCTGCCGTCAATATTGATACCAAAAGTGCCCCAGTTGCATTCAAAGATGCGGAGAAGAGATTCGGTGAGATACGATTCCTCCGTCGGACTCCCTTCTCAATTGGACGTTGGAAGGTGCGAAATGTAGTAGTGCAGTTCGTATAACTGTTGGGAAGACTTATAATATAACAGGCATCGACATCTTTTTCCAGCAGTGAACGCCAGAAAAATGAAGGTAAATATCAAGGGTGTATGGAACTCTCTCATTATCATGTAGCATGTCCTTTGCAGAACGTCGCTCGCATGACAGCATGTCTGTAGGGAACTATCTTTCGCCAGTCTTCCGGCCTGTTCCAAGACCAAATCCAGCGTCTCTTTGATGTCCTGAGTCCTTCGTCTTCTCGGTCGGCCCCTGCCTCTCTTTCCAGTGACCATGCCTTCCATAACCACACTCTCTAGTCCGTTGTGTGGTTTGACGTGTCCAAAAAAACCTGTTTTCGGGTCATTACGTCATTAATGAGCCAATTCTCCTCTACATTTAGGTCTTGCCGGATGGATTTGTTTATTTCTTACCTTGTCCACGGGATTTTCAGGACTCTTCTGTAGCACTGTGTTTCAAAAGCACCGATCTTCGCTTTTATTGCTTTTGTAATCATTCATGTTTCACATCCATAGGTTGCCAAAGGAAAAATGCAAGTTCTTAGGATCTTTAGTTTTAGTTCTTTTTTTGTATTATGCAATAGGTTCTGCATTCTCTTTATCTTCAGCATCGTCTTAGTCAGTCGTTTTCTTACTTCTTTTGTACAGTCGCCATTGTTATTCAGTACTGATCCCAGATATTCAAAATGGGCAACATTTTCAATCTCTTCTCCAGCTATCTTGATTTTAGGTTGTAGTTTGTCTTATCAGTTGTCATATCTTTGTTTTCTGTGTGTTCAGGTAGAGATTCTGGGCTTCACTGTGTTTCTAGACTGATGTAATTATTTGTTCTTTGCCCTTGGTGCTGATCGAGAGCAAAACTGTATCGTCTGCATATCGTATTTCCGGAATCTCCTTTCCTCCTATTGTGAAATGATCAAAGTCTGTAGAAAATGGATCTACATTTACATTCCTGATAATGTTTTCCGCATATACGTTGAACAGGTATGGTGAAAGAGTGTAACCCTGTCTGACCCCCTTGTGTATCTCAAACCAATCTGAGGTTTCACCATGTATATTCTGACGGCTGCAAGCTGCCACTGGTAGAGGGTTTCTATCAGTTGAACCAAATGTGTTGGGAAGCCCATATCTTTCAAAATGTTCCACATTTGCCGATGTTTTACGAAGTCAAATTCTTGAGTGTAGTATATACAAGAGACATACAGGTCCGTATTGCATTCTCTGCTTTTCTCGGTGATGTTTCCTATGCAGAATATATGGTCTCTTGTGTCTTTTCCTGCCCTGCTGCAGCCTGTTATCCAGGATCACCGCTTGGAGGTGTAGAAGGGTCTTGGCAGCTTTGGTTCGCTGCATCTGACGCTAGCAGTCAGCTATGGGTCGCTGAACACTGCAGCTTATGCTTTGCTCAGCATCTTGATCCCTTTTAGATTCCCTTTCTTAGGTATGGGGATGTACACAAATCATTTCCATGCTTTGGGCCATTCTGTTTTGCGTCAGATCGTATTACAGACTGCATGGTATACGCGTATGCTTGCCTCTTCTCTTGCTGTATCAGTTCAGCGGGTATATCATCGCAGCCTGGGGTATTCCCTTTTTCAGTGCCTTAATCGCTGCTCGAACTTCGCTCAATGTGGGTTCTGGTTATTCCTCTTCATTGTTTATTAGCATGTCTTCGTTTGTTGTGTTGTCCCCGTACATCTCTCTGCAGTATTCCATCCATCTTTCTAGAATGTCTTTACTTTCTGTCACAGTTGCTCCTTGTCTGTCATTTATTGCCTCTAGAGATGACCGGAAATCTCCAGTCGGAAATCATCTCCTTCACTGCTTCTCGTTACTTCCCCTGCCCCTAGAGTTCCTCTACTTTGTACATGTTTCTATTATGTGCTGTTTCCTATCTTGCCTAATCTTTCTCCTGATTTATCTTGTGCAATTTCTGTATTTGTCGGTGTTTCGTTCTGTTCGTGCTTGTCTCAGTTTCCTTCTTGCCTCTACGAGTCGCAGTGTCTCCTCCGTAATATAGTTATGTGTTTCCCAGTGAATAAACAGACAACAATGTTTAAAGAAGGACGTGAGTTAACCCAACAATATGCGCCAAAGCTGGTCTCGGAAGATCGTTCGTTAACTCACGTCCTTCTTTGAACATCGTTGTCGAGTTCTTCACTGTTCTCTTCGGCACACTTTTTTCTCCACACACTGCCTACATTCTGCGGTAAATGTCAACTAGTCGACATCTTTCAGCTGTTAGAAACCGAATTACCGCTCGCTGATCAACTCTGGACGGATTTCGTATCACACCCGCCATGTTTTCAACGGTCTGCCGAGGAAACTATAAGTCGGAGGATAATTATATTTTGCAAACGTGACGGTTGGTATGTGCTGTTTACATCAGAAGTGACGTCATCATGTGCATCATACGCATGTTCACTTGTTGCAGCTTTGTCCGGTTTCATCTGAGAACGCCTCGAATAACATCCAATGAGTCTCATTTATAATACATTGATTATTTTACTTAATGCCAATATATTTCTCACGATATTAAATACGTATTTGGCCATTTCTGTACTCTTCTTTACTTCCCTTTCACATCTACCAGAACTCGCATTTATCTGTCCCAGATACAAGTAGCTGTCTACTTGGTCTAGTATCACACATTCACTCGGAAACTAGTTTTGGGATGCACATTTGTTTTAATAAATAACATAACTTTTACAGTGTAATAAAGGCTCATGATTGTGCTAGTAGAAGTGGTCTCGATAGTACCATAGGAGACACTCGGCTTATCGATGTTTTAGATGGCTCATTGTACAAGTTCTCGGGGAATTTCTAAGGCCGATTGACCAGACCATCGCTATATTGCCTTCCCCAACAGACAATCTGGTAATCATTTACTGCTTGGCAGCATTGACCGGGGATTGAACCCAGTCTCTTTATCACGAGAGACAAACTTTCTATCCCCCCTACTAATCAGACGCTCATTTCATGTCAATCGAGTTATATTTTATCAAATGAAAGCTTTTTTGAAATTCGCTGTGTTGGTAATAAAACGGCAAACTGCTTGAATAAATTCAACATAGTTCATTACTCATACTGCTTGTACCAGTGTTTAGAAATGTCAGACTAGGATAAGACTGAATTGCGGGTCACCTCAACTTTCGTTTGATTTGAGAACCACTGTTTCCACCCAATGTGGTATACTAGGTCAAAGAACTACACAATTACTCAATTAGAGGCACACATTTTCTTTATAACCAAGGGTACACAGCGATTTGGCGCTATCGATATCCAGAGCGTTCTACACTGGTCTTGTTCTGTGCTGTAAAGGTATTTATTCTTGTTCGTCAGCAAGAAGAGGTTTTATCCCGCGTCGTTACTTTACAGTTGTTGCTGGAAGCTTTAACTACTGATAGCGTTACTTTGGTGGCGGATTATGCAGGAAATTAAACACTTATATTGCCACAAGAACGTATATACATTATATGCTGTGAAAGGTTACCGTGTGTTGTGTTAATAACATTCCTGGTTATGTTAAGGTAAGCAATGATAGTTTACAATGTAGTCATCGTACATACAGCGTATACACGTTAGAATTTAAACCTTGCCCTAGTTTTCTCTTCCGATTGTTGTATATTATGTGCTTGTTTAGTGTGTAATAAATGTATCACTTCTTACGATGGCAACTTGTTCCACACTCAGTAGCTATTACCATAGAAACATCACGCTGTTAATAGAATAAACAATGTTTTTGCATTACCCGTTAACTAGAACAATAGCTGTAACTGGTATATTTTAACCGCGACTGAAACTGCTGTTCTGAAAAGGATCTACGTCACTTCACTCTGGGCAAACCCAAAGGTTTTTCTTTTCCTTCGATCAACTGTGCCATGCTTTTAGTCCGGTGATGTCCGCGAAGGAGACTGAGTATTTCAGGTCTTTGCCGGTCCCCCACAACTTTTAACAGATGGTCGCTCCCCCGGGCCAGACTGCCTCTCTTTGTTCTTTATAAGTTGGGTAATCCAGCAGGATATGTTCTGGTGTTGTCTTCCTTAGAAATGGGGAACAGCGTAGATACGTATGGAGATAGGTGTTATGGCTGGCGCAGAACGAGGACAACAACAGGAGATAAATGTTATCGGTGGTGCAGACAGAGGATAACAAAAGGAGATAAATGCCATGGATGGCGCAGACAGACGACACAAACTGAATATAAATGTCATGAATGGCGCAGACAGATGACAAAAATCAAGAGATAAATGTCATGGGTGGCGGAAGATTATTTTATTCCCCAAGGTATTGTCTACCATGATTTCATTCCTGAAGGCCGAACGGTTAACAAGGAAATGCACGTTGATATCCTCTGTCGTCTAAGAGATCCAATCAGAAAAAGACGACCAGAAGAATGGAGAACAGACAGTTAGATTATGCTGCATGACAATGCGCCAGCACTTCAATCCCTATTAGTAAAGTCTCGACTGAAATCGGCACTGAAAGGACAGTAATTCAAGAATGCTGATGGCTTTATCGCCAATGCGACAAAACTGCTGAGAGAGGTGTCAAAGAATGGATTCAGCAAATGTTTCCAGCAGCTATATGTATACACGTTGGCAAAAGTGTGTAATTGCCGAAGGGAACTACTTTAAAGGAAATGTAGGGTAGATAATTCTATTGTAACTTATTTCTATAGAATCCACTAATTCCGGGAACTTTTTGAAGCTACCTCGTAAAATCTATTGTCCTAGACACGCTTCAGTTCACATTAATAGATAGCTAGCTAGGTAGGTAGGTATGTAGTCTGTTAAGGTGACCCGGTAGTGCAAGGTCGGCAATAACCGATCTGAAAGGCTAGCTTCAGAGAGTATATTTTTTTTAAAGAGGCGAGGGAAAGGCACACTGAAATCAGTTAATAATAACATGTTAGATATACGAGACATGAGTCGATGAGTCAGACACCACGAGACTGCAGCATTTGAAAGTAAACGTATAACGAGAAGTGAGGGACATCTAAGAGGATAGACCAGTTGCTGTTGTTGTTGAAGGAATGCACACAATGTGTCATGTTATCATTTTGTGCTTCCTAAAAAGAACATTTAGTGGCGGTTTGTTGTAGCTTTCCTGACATCTCGAGCGTGATGATAAAGGTGGACCTGGATCATCCAGGCGGTTGTGCTATGCTTGACTTCACCTGCGTGTCGCTCACTACTTTGGAGACCATGTCAATTCTTCACTTTGTAAGCCAGGCTGCCATAAAAACAGCCCGTTTCCAGGAAGGGCTACGGGAAAGCCAAGGAAAGGGTCTTGGCCAGAATATTTCGCCTGACACTGACTAACATGTCTGATCAGTATGTTTTGCCTGACCAGATGTTAGTCTTCCTTCCCAGTATAGATCAGAAGTGTGCATAACCAGTGAGATAAATGAACCACCGGCATTTATACTTTTTGTTATAAGCTGAAAAAGACAGATCATTTTTTGTGTTCACCTGGAATGTATTGGAATTGGTTGTCCATCGGGGCAGAAGATGTAACACAGTAAATGAGCTGACAGCAGTCCGCGACTCATAGTTGGCGGCTTGCATTAGGGCCAGCGGACCAGAGCTGACCAAGACTCTGTTCCACCTCCAAACGGCGGCCCTGGAAACAGGCCGCAATAGTGTCATCTGGTTAAGAGAGTTGGGATTGCAGTGGAAAGGTAAACTCGGTACCCAAAAAAGCCTCCTGAAATTGGATGTGTCGGACAGAAAGGCTCAGATATTACAGCACGCAGTAAACTACAACGCATTGTCCTTTTCAGGACGAACGCCAAAGAAGGTTGTTCAACTTCCAATCCCCGTTATAACGAGTTTATAACACAAATGTTAGCTGAATCTTATTTCTATGACTTTATTTCACAGAAATCCATTCGACATTCATCAACCCTCCTGGTCGTATCAATGGCGAGGTGTGATGTGCATAATCTGGCGAATCTTCTCCGTAAAGAGGGTGTATATTGTTTGCGCTTAAACATAACATCTGGTATACTTACACACGCTGCCATATACACGTTTTAGTATCACATCCGTGTCAAAATGTCAGTGGTAAATCAATGAAATTCCGAGGTTAGTCAATAGAAACATAGAATAGTTGTAGCTGCACCTATCACAGAACCAGGTATGTGTGCACTTGAAAACATACACCAAGTATAATTGATTAGAGTGGAGAGGCTGAAGGAAACCAATATACGAAGGGTGGTAGAGGAAGTAAAAACTACATGAGTTATGTGGACCAAATTGAAAATAAAATAAAACAACAAAACAGTTCAAAATAAAAGTCTGCACCAACAAGTGTTGTAGTTCTACTTTCAGAAATGAAAGCAAAGAATAGTGACACTGTACATTGCCAGACATTTCGTAAGAGACTCCTGTTGAGCACGATGCTGGCTGTCCAATCCTTAAACGTTAAGCCGCACAACCTCAACAGATAGACAGGCCAACATCTGATGATTTGGCATGTGTTTACTGAAGACCTATGTTCTACAGTGGGCTGATCATATTTTGATGGATTGAACAGAAAACAGAAAGTCGGGTAATTGGGACTCCAGAATTGAACCGCGGTGCTCTGAGAGACGGAATCGCTTGCTGCAAGAAAAGAGGTGTTATGGTAATCGATCCGCCGGCGATATAACATTGTTTTTTTTTTCTGATGGTCCATTTAACTAGCTGGTTGAACCACAGGCTACTGCAGATATCTAAAGTAGGCCAAGGTTGTACACACTTCTGATTCCTTCTCTCGACTGTGTTCATTAGGCCGAATTCTGAAACGCGTCTCTTCCTAGTAGAGAGGCGCTCTCGTCGCTTGCATGGCTAGACCGATTCTAGAGCGCAAATCACTTTCTGTTATTGTTTTGTGTTAGGTTGATGCACATGTTCCGAGTTTTAACAAAATAATAGTCTGCTTTTCTTACAGCTTTTTGTGTTTTAGAAATCTACAACCTACCTGATTCTCAGATACGCTGATTTTCTCCACTGTTGTTAATTAACACGTTTGTGGTTTATTTATTGTTATTAGTATGACCAAGGCGGTAACCACAGACGAAATGGAGAGTGTTAAGACAGTGGCTCGATCAGCCTTTGTTCTGGGATACACAGGAGCCATTGGCAAGAATCTTGTCCAGGAACTCAACAGAACTAAAGCCTTTCATAAAGTTGTTCTGATAGGACGCCAAGTTGTGCCCCTTGATGTAGGACCAGAATTTGTACGTACGTTATCTGTCTTTAATAAAATTATTTATATACTTACATCAATAATAGAAACCGGGACGTTTGATCGCAGAGGAGAGGGCCTCAACCTGGGGGCAACTCTTCCCCTTCTCGCCTCACTCTGTTTCATTTGACTCTGTCCTACGTTCACACTCCTGCACAACTTTTACACGCGCCCTCGTGGTGAGACCCTTCCATTGCACTTTGGTTGGGCTAGCTTCTGAGGGCGCACAAACCTAGCATAGGTACATACAGATGCACACATGCATCCAAGCACTGGTTTATGCGTCCTGAAATCGCCCAATGGACTACGGTCTGGGTGGAAAATGGCGCGCCTCCGCCAGTAGAAACTAGTGAGGCAAACATCTAAGCAACAACAACCGGGACTTTTGTACTGCCAGACACAACATACTGACCTGGACGTCGCATCAGGGTCAGGCAGAATACACTGACCAAGACCACAATCTCTCTTCCATGTAGCTTTCCCTGGAAACAAGCTGTTTTCACTGGAGCCTAGCTGATGAGATGTAGATCGATGTGATCCCCGTAGTAGTGAATATCACGCAGATGAAGCCAAGCATAGCACAACTGCAGGGATGACTGCTGTCCACCTTCATCACCAACCTCGGGATGTGAGAAAAGCTACTACAACCTGCCACTTAGCGTCCTTTTCATGACGCACAAAAGAGTAAATTTACTCTCGTGGGCATTAAACAATAACAACAATTTTCATAGAAACACACACACACATATATATATACTTATAAATACTTTATATCTATATCAATACTTCCCTCCTTTACTAATAACTTAACTTAACATCTTTATACTGGTTTAGAAGACTCTGCAGAGTCTGTAAACAACCAGTTTCAATTACATTTCCTTGTTCTACAAAATATGTGCATTCAATCTATTATTGAATGCCCTAATTGTCCCTGCCTCCATTACTTCGTGTGGCATTAACCACTCTCGGACTAAACAAAATATTTCTTAATACCTAATCTGGACCTTTCTTTAGTTAATTTGTTGTTGTGCCCTCTTGTTCTTGTAGGTGGTTGTATTTTAAAAAAAAAACTTGTTATAGTTTAATTGATTATCTTATAAATCTGTATTAAATAACCTCGAATTCGTCTCTTTTCAAAACATTGTAGGCCGGTTTTTCTTTCTTCTTAACTATAATTCTGGAATCCCACTATCAGCTTTGTCGCTCTTCTTTGTATCCGTTCTAGCATGTTTATATCCCCTCTACGATAAGGACTCCATACCTGTACACAGTACTCCAATCTAAGTCTAACTATTGCTTATACAGTTTGACAATCACTTTCTTGTTTCTATGTTTAATATTTCTTTTTACCATACTTGGATTTGCCTTTTTCAATGTTACCTGGACTTGCTCACACACTTTACTTGTATGATCTATTTTAACCCATAGATCAATTTCCATTCTGTAATTATGCTCCAGATTGGATCTACCCATGTGGATGACTGTAAATTTATCTATATTAAACTCCATTTGCCAGCTCACAGGCCATTGATGAATTTTATCTAAATCAGACCTCAATATATTCACTTCTGCATAGTTTTGTGTCATCAGCAAATTTTGTAACCATGGATCGAAATAATTGTCCAAATCGTTTACATATATCAAGGACAAAATTGGCGACCGAACCCTGTAGCTCTCCACCTTTTACCTCACACCACTCAGAGTACTCATTTATACCCACTCTCTGTATTTTTCCCCGTTCACCAATTTTCAATACATCACTACCGACGAGCTTTTCTCTTATAACTAAAAGTTCTGCTAAGCATTTTGAAAGATTTTGTTTAAGTCTGTCTGCTTGGGAACCGCCCTTAATTTAAATCA
Organism: Ariolimax columbianus; assembly: GCA_036924085.1. Lineage (NCBI taxonomy): Eukaryota > Metazoa > Mollusca > Gastropoda > Stylommatophora > Arionidae > Ariolimax > Ariolimax columbianus. The sequence continues at coordinate 39,918,389 of JAVGWX010000017.1, forward strand.
ATGGTCTGAAATCGTTGTTCTTTCAATCTATGGTTTAAGATCACCGTTATTTGAATCAATTATTTGAAACCGTCGTTCATTCAAGCTGACATTCAGTTTGGCAAATACAAAGAAGAAGTTCCTGGAGTCAGGTCAGGTGAGTAGCGTAGCTTGGAAAATAAACATGTCTTCGATTTTACCAACACAAAAAAAATCTAGAGCGAGCAGCGCACTGTTATGATGTAGAAGCCAGGAGTTGTTTCTCCCTAGTTGAAGCCCCCCCCCCCCCCCCCCCCCCAAGATTCAAAGTTTCAACACTTCCAGACAGTACCAGCTGTTATCTGTTTACCCGTCCAGCAAGAATTCCGGAAGCGAAGTAACCTCAGCGTAAAAACAATTTCAACATAATTTTCCAATTCGACCATATATTTTTTCCGCGGCTTGACGAATTCTTCCCAACCCCACTTCGAGAACTGCATATTCTTCATGAAGTTGTCATCCTCGCTAGAGCAATCCACAAGTTACTGACAGTTGGAAACGTGATTGTCTTTCTGTGGAACGACTTCTGTCCGATTCATTTGTCATTTCTAAATTAGATTCTTATGGCACGATTTTATCGAGATTTTGCATTCTTCTGCAATTTCATGAGCTGTTAGACGTTGATCTTGGAACGCCCCCTCTCACGAATCTGGAAAAGCTTGTCGTCAGAAGCTGTAGTTGTTCGTCCCTAGCGCGAGTCGTCAATCGCCTAAACCATTTGTAACACAGTATATGACTCATACATTGATCCCCAAATACTTGTTTCAAAATGGCCTGTGTCTCAGAAAAAATCTTTCAGAGCTTGAAGTCAAACTTGATGTTGATTTACTGCTAATAAAATTCAAATATTTCGAGAAACGCAAAACACAATCTGCACGAATGTAAAAAAACTAGCTACAAGACAATAAACAATCACAACAGAAAAGTACGGGAAAATAGAGATTATTTAAGAAAGCCATCACTAGGCAGTGCAGTGCCACTGAACGGACGTTTCTGTTTCGCGTTGGCGCGAAATTTCAAAAGTACTGTGACTTTTTAACATACCTAGTGTACTGTTGTATTCTTATTCTTTGTCTTCCTGTTCTTCTCGTTCGCCCTATTTTTTTTTGTGTGGAAAATTTATGTCTACACGTGATGACCAGTAACCTGGATAATGCTTGCCGGTGGAGACTTTTTTAGACCCCTCAAATAACTTTTTTATAGAGGCTCTCCCAGGACCGTGAAATTTTGTACCAGTTGTCACAGCTGGATGAGGCTGTTGTTGCACGAATCTTTCAATTATTCATCATTCACCTTTTCTCTCCAATGTAAAGAACAGGCCACCCTTACATGTGGCCCTTTTAAAGGAAGTATATTTTCTTTTCAAGCAATTGCAATCATTCACAATTTCACTCCAATGTGAAGCAAATATTTTAACTTAAGTTTGAGCCCGTAACAGGTAGCCTGCATCAGAGCCTTTTTTCAGTGACTCATTGTACATGAGATATTTCATCCTTAATTTCTGAGCAAGGCAATTCATTTTAAAATAATGTGTTGCCAGTCTCACCCACAACCATTCGTAGTCGGCACACTTGTTTTGGGCAGAGGTGTTTTTCTTTGCTCTTGGATCGAAACCTCCTTTTTTTAAAGCATAAGAAAAACGAGTGGTGAGTGGGTAAGATCTTTCAGCATTTCCCATACTCGTCAATCTAATCTTCTCGTCAAACAAAGATATCAGATTTGATTTCCCCCATGCTATCCCACGAATTTAGTCAATTTTCTCATAAATGAACATATTTAACTCACGGTTGACAAAATGGTTCAATCTGGAACGAAATCCTGTATTGAATACATCATTAAGTGCCGTCTCCACAACAGAGGTTGACGGTAATGGATATCCATCTGTCTCTGTCTCATGCCAGGCTGGTACACGCAGTCAAACTGTGCCCCGACCACATCTTTATGTTGCCTGTCCTTCTGTACATCGGTCGTACTTTGGCTCTCTTGCTCTCTACTGTGCTCTCGACTATATCCTTTAGCAGACTGTCATGGCGCTTGACCAAAATATTCTATTTTTCTGATTTTTATTTCCTTCAGAAGTGCCATTTCCACCTGAAGTTGTTCATGGACGTCACTAATGATTTTGAAACGCCATAATGGCCGCTGATCTGATTGGCTCCTGAATCATGTGTTTTTTTCTGTGATCTTCAGGTCTGCGATTGCAGTGTTACAAATTCCTCTTGAATATTATTGTGCAGCAGCGTGTTTTATGCCCGACAAATGGCTGTCATGTATTTCAATTATCATACAAGTTAGAAACAGATAAAACCCAATTTTCTACTGTCCACTAGACATTTCCAGATCTTGGATACAGGTCACATTTTTAGGCTAGGTCAGATCAAAGGTCAAGCTCGCGTTATCGCCACTCTACGCTGTAGTGTTCACTTTCGTGGCCAGAGAGATATGTGTATCGATAGCTACACAGACAACAATAATCCAATCCTCCAAGAACGACCTCCTAACATTACAAACCGACACATCGCACAACTCCAGAAATCTCATAAATACTATTCAGATGCTAGACAGTTTTAGGATAAAGGCAAAGGCGAACACAGAATACACAAAAGGGAATAAAAGCAAACGACCAAGAGAAAACGAGGCGGGGAAAAAGAATGAGGCAAAGCATAACAATCAGAAGGAAACTGTGACGCCACGCTTGAGTAGACAGGAAGATCCTAGACACGTTCAAAATGTGGAGGGACCTGTTCAGGGTCAAGTTGTCTGGAGATGGATGGGCTCCGCCAGGTGCAAAACGGCACAAGACACACCAACAAATGCAGAAAACATTGAGACAAATCAGAAAGGCGCCGGCCGTGTCAATACACGACAACCAAACCACTAAGGTAAACCTGTCCAGACGGAAGATTCGAGTACGTGATAATATTACTATTGCCATATTGTATGTGTGAACATTAGGGCAGGTGAGAAAACTGAAGGAACTGACACATGAAATGAGTAGATATCGATGGACAGTACTGGGACTGTGGGAGACAAGCTGAACAGTATTACTGTGGGAGACAAGATGGACCGGTTTTGGAGAGATGACCACCGAGGGCGGTCACATATTTTTTCACAGCTACGTGACATCTGCAGCATTGGTTCCTTAATGACCTTTCAGGTTATGGGACACGTTGGTGTTGATGATCTTTCAAAGAAAGTCGCCCAAGTCTTCTGAATACCCACATTTCAAAGGCTTCAATACACTTTTCCCTTTTCTTTGTCAGGGTCCAGATTTCTACTTCATACAATAAAACTGAATGCACATAGCATTTTCTGATTCTCATTTGTAAGATCTGAGATATCTGCCTTGACAGAAGTGTATCTCTCGTGCTGTTAAAAGTATTTTTGTTCATTGCAATTCCTTTAATGATCTCCCTTTCGCATTTGTCATCAGCTGATATGAGTTGGCCAAGATATAGATAGTTTGACACTTGTTCCCGAATTTATCCATTTATGTGGATGGAAACTTTTGGACTTTCTTTCTTTTTGGTGAACACCATAACTTTAGTCTTTTTGATTTTGATTGCCAGCCCATATTGCTGACTTTTGCTGGTTATCTTATCCATGTTATCTTATTCTGCAGATGTACTGAATCCTTTGCTGTAAACATTGTATCATCAACATAATCTGATATTATTGATGCTACGTCCTCCTATATTCAATCCAGGCATGGCATCTGTGTCTTTGAAAATCTGCTGTCTAAGCCCTTTTTTAATTACTAGTTGTACTAGGTGACGTCTCTTCTCTAGATCTCAAACATACTGATTGATCCCAATACAAGTTTGTGATAAGTTTTATATCCTTTCCATCCAGATTGATTTCCTCCAGAATTGAACTAGTTATCTTCAAATATATATATATATATATTCTTTGTTTAACAATGTCCTTTGTGTCTTATCTTCAGCCAAATGTACCGTACAGGCAGTTGCATATTTTCTTTTTTAACTGAGAATTCATTTAGACTTTCTTTCTATCTGTCTCTGGGTCACCAGTTGTGGGCAAATATAATAACTAGAATCTTTATGGGTGTAACCATACAAACTTACCATATTCTAACGTTTCATGCATTGCCTATTTTTTGTGTGTGTAACAGTTCTTCCTTCTTTTCGCTTCTTTTGTAATTCCTTTCAGCGTCAGCTTATAATGAGATCTCTAGAATGAGACAGAATGTGTGCCTCATGCACAGTAATATTCACCGCCTCAGATATCTCTGTAAGCTACCTTTTTTGTGGTCTGCCTTAGGTCTTGAATCCATTGTACTCGAATCTAAATAGCATTGCTTGTTGGGTGGGATACTGTGCGGTGGTAAACTTGTTACGTGGCCAAACCATTTTAGTTATTGTCTTTTGATGTAGTCTAATACTGGTGTTGATCCCACTAGTCTCCTGATGTCATCGTTTCTGATCATGTCTATCCTTGTTATACCCAATATTTTTCGCAGGCATTTCATTTCTGCTGTTATGATTTTTCTGCCGTGTAACAGAATCCATACACAAAATAATGCGTAATACACAGTGTGGCACATAGTCAAACTTATAACATGTATGTATCTTCAGTTAGTTTTAACATAATACGTCAGTGTGTGCTCAGAACTTCATATGAAGACTGAATCAATATCTTTTACGAAAGTTATTTATTGGTAACTAGACATGTAGATTGACTGAATGTGTCCTATTATTGCATGGTATCCCATCAGGAACAACGGGTTGTGGACTTTGAAAAGTTGGATGAGCACAAGGATGCTTTCAAGGACCTGGATGCTGGGTTTTGCTGTCTGGGCACTTTCCGAGCAAAGGCTGGAGTGGTAAGTAAAATGCTAACATAATGCATGCACTCATATTTGAGTAATCCGAGTTACATTACAGAACAAACTTTGTGACTCATAGATGAGAGAAAACAGCTAAAACAATCCGGTATGGAGATCAATACTGCCATATTCAGGAACTGCACTATGGGAATTCGAAGAGAAATAAGGAAGAACAAGAAGCAACATATCTTGGACACGTGCGCTTCAGTTTGATCTGTGTGACACCACTCTTTTTAGTTCGTGTATATTGTTAAAGTCCATAGTGGAACCCTCTCTGACGATTATTCCGTTGAGTTTTTTTTCGGTCTTCCACTTTTCCTGCTGCCGATGGTGACCTATACACCTTTGCAGAGGAAGCCTGTTGCTGACCATTCTAAGAACATGCCTAATGTATGAAACAGACTACATCAGTAAAAAGCATACTCTTACACACACAGTCAAAGTTGAAAAAGAATAATAAGATCTACACACCAAGCAATGACAACAGCAAGGAAGAAGGGATTAGAGATTTCTTTCAGGCATTTTCATTAGGATCAATTTAAGCAAGATGATTTGAGTGTAACGAGCAATTTTAAATGGAAGAGCAGGGAAAACAAAGATCATTATCACAAGAGTACTACTTATAGTGTGACTTTATCAGTGTCGATCAAATGACAGAACTGGGATTTAGTGGTGACAGACTCCGAACCGATTTGACCCTTCTAGAAAATAACGGTACTTAAAAGGGTGGAAGCTAGATTTTAGCGGGATTGTAGGCAAACAGGTGTGAAAGTCATTTCACGTTGCAGAGTTCAGTCAGAGGTTAGGTACATTAGGACATTTTTCTTTTAACAAAGACGGCCTGGGGTTTCATTGTCTAACTACCAGGTCGTGGGAAGGTTAGATGTTTTACTTTAGTTATTATCCGGTTTGGTGCGATAGTTCTAAAGATTTAACACCACATGTAAGAGTTTGTTTCAGTGGTTGGGGTGGGGGGTTTGTGATTCAGAGGGATAGTTCCTAATAGTTAGATGTGTAGCAAGAATTCGGTGGGGTATTAGATTTGTCCACGCCGTAGTATCTAGATGGTACAAAAAGATTAGTAGGGTGTTTTTTTTAGCTACTTATGATATGGTGACAAATTGTCACAAGAAGTTGGTAGAGGTTAAGACCGCCCATGAGAAGGTGTCCAGATGACACTAGATAATTGATAGGTCCTCCAGAAATGGGGAACTTGACATATTGATAAGCAGTGCAGGCCAAGCGGTGACACGAGTTGCAAGCTGGTCAACGGGGTGGTGACAGAAGTACCTCGTGACCAGCGGCCATGTTAGATAGAAGAAGCATGTGAAAAGGGGGTTTGGGGGGCAATAAAAGTCGAAACACGAGGCAGTACAAGCAGAGCTGTGATGGCTAACACTGTGAATTACGTAGGCATTGTGCATTATTGCCTTATGGAAGGGGTAGTGAACTGACCATAGCGAATGTGAGAGAGGAAGTCGAAACACGCCTGCAGATTTCACAAGCATTTGCTCGTAATATCCTGCTAGAAATGAGAGCAAACTTAAGGTGTAAGAGAGACACCTAAGGAAAGGTCTCGTAAACTGTCACGAAACTGCCCTTGTCAAATTGTATGAAAAAGGTGTGAGCAGATACAAAATACTGTCTCGAAAACTGTCTCTATCAGAGTACCTAAGGTGTATGAGAGACACCAGGGACCACATCCCAAGAGTACGAGGGGTATAGCTTCAAACTCCAGAGAACACGCTTCCAAACCACGTTTGGGAACGCTTTGGTTTCAGAGTGGAAAATAGATGGACGGAAGGATGGGAGATAATGGCAAGCGGACGGACAAACACGCGGGCAGTTTTGGAAATCACGCGATCTGGGAGGATATCGAATATAAATCCTGGCGTAACGTGAAGCATTACTTGAGCAGACATTTGAAAGAGACGCTCAGTGGAGTGTAGGCGGCGGAGAGAAAATACTTGACTTTAGAGATTACAGGAAAACCACACAGAGAGAACATTTCACTTCAGAGAGAGAGACAGAGAGAGAGAGAGAGAGAGAGAGAGAGACGCTCAGTGGAGGGCAGGCAACGAAGATATGCAGTTGATGCCGATTTGAGTTGATATTTAGGCGACGGACAGAGGCAGTTGAGATAGACACGCAGCAAGCAAGGTAACTACCCTAATATTATGTAGTGGTTATGATTACAAGTAGTCAGTAGCCTATAGAGGCAGTCTTCAAGTTATCCCATTCATCATATTGACACAGTCCCACTGATCACGTCGACATCACCTTGATCACATGAATGTAAGTCGTCAGTCGCAGCTAGAGGTAGTTTTACAGTGATCCCATGGATCATATTTCAAACAGTCTATCCAGACCACTTTGATCTACCGCCGACAAAGAGGAACAAGACCACGTACGTCAAACAAGGGTTCAGAACCTAGGTACTTTACATCAGCGGCAATCCGCAACTAAGTTCGATCGCAGCAGGCCAAACTAGCAGACCAAATTAGGAGAGCAGATCAGCAGACCAGATTAGGAGAATAGGGTATCGTAACTTATAAATGGGGAGATTAAGAATTTAAATTGTTAGAGGGTTTATAGTTGGCAGCTTTTCTTGATTAAATAATCTGTTGTATTGTGTTTATATTTAGTGTTACTTGAATTTGTTTAGGGTGAGTGTAGAGTGCAATAGAATAGAGAAGACCACTTTACCGTCTGCGACAGAGCTCCATCAAATCAACCGGCTCTGGAACAACTATACAGCATTGTAAACCTATTTGTTAGAATCGGCTACATAACATCAAAAAGGTTCCTATGACTAAAATATGTCAAAATAGCTAATAAATGTATGTACTGAGAATGGTCTAATAATTTTTTTAAATGGTGTAGGTGAAATAACCCTGATATAACATTACAAATAATCAACATTACAAATTAATTAAATATTAAAAAGACAAAGCTGAAATATAACTCCCAATCAAGAACATATACATCTCTTATCTCACAGTCTATAATATAATTCATTTAACTCTGTCCAAAAATGACACTCTTACACACCACTAACATGCGCTCTGAGGGTGAGGCCCTTCCATTTCACTTTGGTTAGTGCTGACCACTGAGGTCACCATAACTATCATAGGTACATTCAGATGCACACGTGCATCCAAGCACTGATTAATACGTCCTGATATCGCCTAAACGACTACGACCCAGGGTGGAAACGGGCGTGCCTCCGCCAATAGAATACAGAGAGGCAAACCTTTTATAATAAATAAAATGTGTGATCCACTCGCTTTCTATATTTATGTCACTGTCGATCCGATTTCTTCAAGAGCCACTGTAAATAGCTTTGGATCGATGGTGTCGCCCTGTCGGACTTCTCTTGATATTAGAACATATACTGGATGGTCATATTGAGTGATGGCTGTATTGCAGTCTTTGTTGGTTTTCTTGATGAGTTTGATATAGGTTTCAGAGATGCCCTGGTTTCAGCATTGGTCTCCAAGGGCTTTCTCATAATCGATAAATAAGACATAGTGTTATGCGCAGTTCATGTGTCCTCTCCATTAGTTGATTGATCGTGTGAAGGTAATCAATGGTGGAGAACATTTTCCTGAATCCGGCTTGATCTAGAGGTTGGTGTTCATCGAGTTGCCTGTTGATTCTGATGCAATGACTCTAGTGAATATCTTGTATATTATCTGCAGCAGACATATTAGATGGTAGGTCCCAAGAAGTGCAGTATCTACCGTTTTTTTTAAACAGTCTTTGAGGATTTTCACTAGTCATTAATGTGTACTGAATCGAGGCATTTATTAAACAGCCTTGACATCTGAGCTGCTAGAGTTTCTCCCCTTGCCTTAAAGAATGTCTTTAGTTATTCCATCTATTCCCGGAGTTGTCTGGTTTTTATTTACTGCTCGATGGGGTGGAGGATTCCATCAAGTTTGGTCAGTTCAATATGGTCTCCTCTGTTACTGTTAACGTTTTTGGAATTTCAGTCTTTGACGAAAGAAGGTCAGTGTAGAGCGGTCTGCACTCTACTTCAGTGTTTTGTCTATCTGCAACAATGATGATGTTGTAGTCTCTTTTCAGTGAAGACCTCTTCTATTGTCATTGATGGATTGGACGTCACTGCAGATTGCGCACCGTCCTTGGTTGGTGTGCACCACCTACTTGGAAATTCCGTCCATTTTCATTGCATGCCACGACCGGAATCTCCCCTCAGCCATGGGTAATGGTCCCTCACCTAGATCTACAGACATGGGCGCTGGTCAGCAGCAGCGTCTTCTAGTCTACGCGTGGGGGCTACTGATGTCGAGAGGTACGGCATTCGCCTCTCAAATCGTCAAGGAAACGGTGGACGATCGACTCCCACAAGTTTCAATTCAAGCGACCCCTGGTCTCACGGATTGTACGACCTGAATGTCTGCATCTTTAGCTACTTCCAGTCGTCTTGATGTCACTGGTTCCCTGTAACTCAGAAGAAGTGAGTGAGATTGATGTCTAGCGCAGCTATTTTCTCACTATAATCCAAATTCAGTGCAGTCTTCAGGGCGAGGACAGTCTGATGATGTCGCCAATTTACTTACTTAATCTCTTCTGTTGCATAGTTTTATGGCACTTTCCAAGGCTGCTCCTGGTTTCAGCCACTATGATTAGTCGTTGCGCTTGATGCTGCTAAATAGTCGCTCGGTAGCTGGAAATGGATTTGTTATTTAGTTTGCATAATGCGACTTTGTCAAATACTTCTGAGACCATAAATCATCTTTGTATGTCTAGTAGTTTTCTGTTCTTTAATACGTGTGTACCTTTATGGATTTAGGAACTTTAGCTGGGTCAACAAATTTACAGAGTAGCTTAATAAGTTTGTCAAACTGCTGTTGGCAATTTCTAGGCAAATCTCTGGACAAATTAAAGTGATCTGAAAAAAAAAAAAGATTAAGAAGTCATGTAAACTTGTGGATATAATGCCATGGATTTAATGCGGATTGATTAAAAAAAATAATATACAGCATAAAATCAACTTGATAAACACAGATGGAGGAGACAAGTAACTATGAATAGGTAGCATCACCTTTGCAGAAAGAAGGATAGGAAGTATAAAAAGATACAAATGTGTGATAATACAATAAAAATCAACTGTAAAAAATAAAAATCAGAAGAATATTTCATTTTCTATAGGAAGGCTTCATTCGTACAGACCGTGACTATGTCCTGATGTCTGCACAAATAGCCAAGGACCAAGGATGCAAGCATTTCTCTGTTGTGTCAAGTGGCGGCAGTAATAAGGACAGCTATATGTTGTATTTAAAAATAAAGGTAATCTTAAAATTATTTTCACAAAAGTGCAATTATTAGGGATGAAAGCATTTCACCCCAGAGATAAGATCAAGTAGTAATTATCACAGCTAATTCATGTAAACCAAAACAAAGTTTAATGTTAATCTATAAAGACTTAATAATACATGCACAAAAAGGCAATTGGGTGTGAATGTTCAGGCAAGGATGTTAGTTAATGAAAGATCTTCCGTGGTTTGGACAGGCCCATATTGTTGTGATAGAATAAGGCATCGTCAAGATTGATGCAGCAATACAGGTGGACAGTCGTCGGAGCTTACTTTCGCTAGTGGAGGAATTCGCTGTGAGTATTGAAAGATGTATTCACAATGGTTCCCACCAATGCTGACTATCAAAAGAAAGATCGCACGTGGAGGAGTTTGAACCATTTGTTACATTATGACACAGTAAGAATAAGTGATCTGACATCCTTTCATGTGGTGTGATTATGTTGTATGACAATCCTCATCTACATGTTGCAAACATTGTGCAGAAAATGTTATCATGGAAAAGGTTCTGCCCCACCTTGCCTACAGCCCCGATCTACCACCATGCGACTTTTAATTATTGGGAACCTTAAATAAAGTTCTAAAGGGACAATGATACCACACTGGTGCAGACATTATGTCGGCTGTGGCCAAATTTAAATGTTTTACAAACAGTATCAGCCATCTCCTTAAGGAATGGGATGAGACTCTGAATGCCTATGGCAAATTCTTCTAATGACCTTTGGTGTTTGCTTGCTTCCTAACAATTGCTCTGTTTAATTCTGTCACCCCTGTTGATTGACGTAACTTACCTTTCATATATTTGTAATAAAGTCACTAGGATGGGTTTCATTTGAGCATGCCTTATATATACACATACACACAAACATATATATATATAGATATACTAGAGACACTCATTAAGAAACATAAATGTTATTATAAAGGGTATAGAAGAGTATGTGCAACTGAAAATCATATTTCGGGACACAAAATGGCTTTTTAGAAATACTCAATGTAGGGATTGTGGCAATTGAGCTGTATGCCCATGTGCAATATAGCGTACAATATGGCCGCCCCACTGTCAACCTGCACCGTGGAAAAACAATGAGACATTATTCATTTTTGTGATCAGAGGGCGTGAAAAATGAAATCTACAGAAGAATTAAGGCTCAATATGGAGACAGTTGTTTCAGTCAGAGGAGAGTGTATAAATGGGTAGAAAGATTTCAAAACGGAAGACAAAACGTCATTGATGAATCGCTGCATGGGAGACAAGCTAGCTTGACATCTGTAAAATAGCACATCGACCAGCTAGTCCATGGCAACAGGTGAGTCACTATTGATGAAATAGATGTAGATTTCCACATAAGCCACTGTGCTGTGCACAAAATTGTCCATAATGAACTCAGTTTATAGGAAAGTATGTAGCAGATGGGTACCAAGGCAGCTGACAACCAACGAGGTAACGGAGGCGGTGCAAGATTGTTAAAGGTTACACCAAAATACATTTTTCTAAAGGGCATCCACAAGCTAAGTGGGAAAAAGTGTGTTGCCAGGCACGGGGACTATGTCGAAAAATATGACACAAATTTTTGGTTCACACTTTTGTAAAAATGTTATTAATAAAATTGCTGTAACTTAATGACTGTCCCGCGAGTATTTATACTAAAAGCTATGATATAAATATTCTTGAAGATTTAAAAAGATTTTTGTGTTTTTGACTCTGCATACATAGACATTTGACATAGTTCAACATGAAGATATAATTAAAAAAAGTAAGAACTCAAACACGTGTCCTTAAGAAATCAGTCTAAAATGAAGACAGAATTATACAAATATAAAAAGGAGAGAAGACAAGACTGTGTGCTCTTCAATCAGTTCTGCATAATTCTAATGTGGAACAGCCATAAATGTCTAAGAAAAGCAAGAAGGAAACTTTCCTTAACATCAGTTGTAAGAGGATTTAGGGAAAAGTGAAGAAGAGTAAAGTAAGAAACAATAAATACATTGGAATATAGTGGGGAGAATACTGCGAAACCATGAGCAACTACAACATCAAATTAGGAAAATTGAAGGAAAAACAATATACACACTGCTAGCAATAGAGAAAAGAATACAAACAAACGTATGTATGTGAAACATTTTTAAAAACAATACTAAATGAGTTCATTTACTTGCATATAAATGAATCATATTTTAACTGTTAAAGAGTAGAGTTTCTCAATGACATAGGTAAGCTTACATCTTATATTTTTTGCATAGATGCCCATAGGGCCTCATGCCAGATCACATCTAAAGCTTTTCTAAAGTCAACAAAGACTTGATATAGCTTTTTATTATGCTGAAGGTATTTTACGTTGAGCAGACGCGGATTAAAAATGTGTTCAATTGTGCTTAACTTAACTTAACGTCTTTATACTGGTTTAGAAGACCCTGTAGAGTCTGTATAAAACCAGTTACATTTACATCACCTTGCTCTAAAAGCTATGCGCATCCAGTTTATTTTTAAATGCATTAACTGTCCCTGCCTCCCCTACCTCCCCTGGCAATGCATTCCAAGCAGACACCACTCTCTGACTAAAAAAATATTTCCTAATATCTAATCTGGACCTCTCTTTAGTCAGCTTGTAGCTATGCCCTCGTGTTATTGTGGGTGGCTGTATTTTAAAAAAACTTGTTATAGTCTAATTTATCCATTCCTCTGATCATCTTATAAACCTGTATTAAGTCACCACGAATTCTTCTCTCTTCGAGACATTGTAGGCCGGTTTTTCTGAGTCGTTCCTCATAACTGTAATTCTGGAATCCCACTATCATCTTTGTCGCTCTTTTTTGTATTCTTTCTAGCATGTTTATGTCCCCTCTATGATACGGACTCCACACCTGTACACAGTACTCCAATCTAGGTCTAACTAAAGCTTTATACAGTTTGACGATCACTTCCTTGCTCCTATGTTTAATATTTCTTTTTATCATACCTAACATTGCATTTGCCTTTTTCACTGCTACCTTAACTTGCTCACTCACCTTTCCTGTATGATCTATTATAACCCCTAGGTCCCTTTCCTTATCTATCTTTCTAATATTGTTTTCTCCCATTCTGTAATTATGTTCCATATTGGATCTACCCATGTGGATGACTGTACATTTATCTGCATTAAACTCCATTTGCCAGCTTACAGACCATTCTCGAATTTTATCTAAATCCGACATCAATATATCCACTTCCGCTTTAGATGAGACACTACTGCATAGTTTTGTGTCATCAGCAAATTTTGCAATCATGGATCCCACATCAATGTCCAAATCATTTATATATATCAAGAACAAAATTGGTCCCAAAACCGAGCCTTGTGGCACACCACTTTTCACTTCACACCACTCAGAGTACTCCTTATTTATGCCCACTCTCTGCCTTCTTCCCGTTAACCAATTTTCAATCCATTTGGCAACTTCCCCACCTATTCCATGTGATTTTAACTTTCGAAATAATCTTTGATGAGGTACTCTATCAAAGGCCTTTGCAAAGTCTAGATAAATAACATCCACTGGCTCCCCTTTATCTATGATTTTAGTAACCTCCTCCATGAATTCTAATAGATTTGTTAAGCATGATCTCCCTCTAGTAAACCCATGCTGACTATTTCTAATTAGATTAAATTTGTCTAAATACATTACAATGTTTTCTTTGATTATTGACTCTAACAATTTACAGACTATGCTCGTTAAACTCACTGGTCTATAATTTGCTGGATCTGATTTTTTGATTAAGGGGATCACTCCTGCATCTTTCCAATCCCGTGGAACAATCCCTTTTGTAAGTGATTGAGAACATAATATAGCCAATGGTTTTGCTAGTTAGTCTCTAATTTCATACAGCAATTTTGGATGAATACCATCTTGACCTGGACATTTATTCACTTTCAACCCCTCCAATTTTTTAAAAACCATTTCCTCTGTAATACAGATTGATCTTAATCCCGCTGTATCCATGTCCCTTTGAAAAATATCTATAGGCTCTGGGATCTTGGAGCAGTCCTCTTTTGTGTAGAATGTGCCAAAGTACTGATTGAGCAGATTAGCTGCCTCCCTATTCTCACTTATTATTTTCCCTATGAGAGGGCCTACTTTGTCTTTCGTTCTTTGTTTATTTCTAACATAAGAGAAGAAGCTTTTACTGTCAGTCTTGATCCTCTGAACAAGTTTTTTTTCAAAGTCTATTTTTGCTGTTTTATTCGCTTTCTGAGATATGTTCTGCTTGTCCAATTATTTTACATATGTTTCTTTTGATTTAACTGCCTCTATATATTTTGTCCATGCTTTATTTTTTGCTCTTCTACATTTCACTACAAATCTAGTTATCCACCTTTTACGCTTGGGGTTTACATGGAACACATTCCTCTTTTAGCATTTATAGAACTGTTTTAAAACTTTCCCACTCCTGTTCTTCTTCTTCTTCTTCACCGTACCCTGTTTACAGCGATATTTACGTTGCACTGTTTTATTTTGTTAAGCCTGTGGCTCAATGCATCCGATTTCAACAGGCGTTTCTGTAGGGTTGCCCTCCTAAGCCTTTGGCTGTCCCCAGCCTAACTGCAAGGCAGCAGTTGTTTTTGGTCAGAGTTGTCTATCTTAGGAAGTTGTCTTGCAGGACTATCGAGTCTTCCCTACTCGTGTCTATAGAGTTTTACAATGATATGATGGACTATGTACTAGTTTGTACTATCCCGGAGGAGAGGCAGTCCAGTGTGACTTTGTCCCAGGATCGTCACGTCCTGCCAGAAACGTAACATATGCATGTGAGTGAGGTATCTTCTTACTCCCTTTATTTTCTCGGCTCATCTGCAGTGATGGTATGCCTAGCATTCCCCGCCACCCGGGAGGTTGTCACAATAGGGCAGGAGGTGCAATGTCCGCTGGGCTGCATCTCTTCTGCGTCCATTGGAATGACTGATAACAGACAGAGGCAAAGAGCGAGGAAGGAGTGCATTTTACCAGGTGCATTTCTGCGGCTCGACCGGGCCGGGCTGAGACGCAAGCCCCAGCCAT
Source organism: Ariolimax columbianus (assembly GCA_036924085.1). Lineage (NCBI taxonomy): Eukaryota > Metazoa > Mollusca > Gastropoda > Stylommatophora > Arionidae > Ariolimax > Ariolimax columbianus. The sequence goes on from JAVGWX010000017.1 coordinate 39,933,626, forward strand.
ATCGTAGCCTCCCATCCCAGCGGTGCTGAGATTTAGGGCGGGATTCTGGCTTAGAGGCGTTCGGCCGTAGTCCCTCAGATGGTAGCTTATCAGCCAAGCACGTGGACCAAATGTCAGCGACCTGTGATTCCTCTCGAAATAGTGCATTTGACCAGGGGACAAGCCTGGTCATTGCACGGAGATGTTGTTCGCCTGTTGTTTCGGACATATCTCATAGTCAAGGGTTGAGTCCAGCAGTTCGCAGCTGATCTACTGCTTAGGGCACCCCGACCGAGAACTAAGTCTTCTACAAATGGTTTCATACCTCATCGCCGTATGGGGTGAATATCGAGCAGCTTCCCGCCCGCTTTGATCAGCGGACGGCAGAGACCTCATTCTGCGGCTCGACTGGGCGGGGCTGGAGCGGGCGCCCCAGGTCCCCACCATGTCGAAGCCTCCCTTTGCAATCGTGCTGAGGTTTTGGGTGGGATTGTGGCTTAGAGGCGTTCGACCGTAATCCCTCACCTTGTAGCCTCGCGCCGTTGGCTTATCAGCTTAGTACGTTAACTAAATGTCTGTGGCTCCTCTCGAGTTGAGCAGGATTACCGTAGTTGCTGTCATTAGTAGGGTAAAACTGACCTGTCTTCCGAGGCTCTATTTCCAGCACCCGTTCAATATTAGACCGGACGTATCAATAGAAGGCTTTTTAGTTTGTCAATGGCCAAGTTTCTGGAACCTGCGATTTCTGCAGGGTTAAGACCAGATTACCATAGTAGACGCTCTTTCATTAGGGGGTTAAAAGACTGACCTGTCTTCCGTGGGTCTAATACCAGCACATGTTCACTATTTGACTCCACGAAGGTGCTCTCGATTTGACAGTCATTCTACAGTATTGGCGTGTTAAGTCAATTTAAGCTGCAGGCTCCACCCCTGGTAGTGCTCTTCCGTCAATTCTTTTATCAAACACTGAATGCAGACCAACCGAGCCACAGAGGGCATAACCCCAGATTTCTGAGGGTCTAAATCCAGCACCTTTCCATATTAGACCCAAGGAAAGTGGTATTGGCATGTCAGTCATTTCAGTGTTGGCCGTGTTGAGTCAAATTAAGCCGCAGGCTCTACTCCTGGTGGTGCCCTTCCGTCAATTCCTTTAAATTTCAGCTTTGCAACCATACTTCCCCCGGAACCCAAACACTTTGGTTTCCCGGAAGCTGCCCGCAGAGTCATCGAAGCAACTCCTGCGGATAGCTAGTCGGCATCGTTTATGGTCAGAACTATGACGGTATCTGATCGTCTTCGCGCCTCTGACTTTCGTTCTTGATTAATGAGAACATTCTTGACGAATGCTTTCGCAGTAGCCAAGAATTTCACCTCTAACGCCGCAATACGAATGCCCCCGTTTGTCCCTGTTAATCATTACCTCCAGTTCCGAAAACCAACAAAATAGAACCGAGGTCCTATTCCATTATTCCATGCACCATTATTCAGGCAGCCGAGGCCTGCTTTGAACACTCTAATTTTTTCAAAGTAAACGCGCCGGCCACCCAGGACGCTCAGCGAAGAGCACCCGTGGGAGAGAGCCGGCAGACGGTAGGGCAGGAGACAACGGGCAGTGAACTGGCGCGAGCCGGACCGCCCGCCTGCGCCTGAGATCCAACTACGAGCTTTTTAACTGCATGAGAAACGGCTACCACTCCTGTTCAACATCTGTTCCTACGACAATATCTTTCCAGATTATGTGGTTCGCTGCCTCTTTCATCCTCTTAACATCTGCCTTAGAGTAGTCGTATGTTCGCGTGTTTATGTTTACTTCTTTCCCTGCAATAAGATCCCAACGGATGATTTGATGGTCACTTGAGCCAAACAGTTCCCCAACGGTAACGTTTTCAATCATATTTTCCTCTGTAGTAAAAACTAGGTCGAGTACGTTTTTGCCTCTGGTGGCTGCTTCTATATGTTGAATTAAAAAATTGTCAGTTATGCACTTAACAAAAGGTTTTGACTCTACAAGTGCTTCAGCCATATCCCATTTTATTTCTGGATAGTTGAAATCTCCCATTAATAATAATTTCCCTTCACTTGCCTTTGCTATGCTACTAATCAGCTCCTCATCTTCCTCTTTTTGACTTGATGGACATCTATGGCACACTCCAATCACTGTTTTTTCACCCCCACTTTCTATTTCTCCCCATACACTTTCATTTTTGTTACCACATGATAAATAATCGTTATATTTACAGAATTTATACAGTATAATAAAACGCCACCTCCCTTAGTCTTGTCTCCAACTATCCTATCTTTCCTTAACATTGTATATCCCTCAATTTCAAGTTCACTATCTGCAATCTCCTCATATGTCCATGATTCTGTTAATCCTATTATATCTGGTTTTTCTTCTTCTACATACAGTTCCAATTCTTCTCTTTTATTTACTATGCTTCTCACATTTGCATAAAAACATTTTAGTTTGTAATGTTGTTCTTCTGCAATAACATTTTCTGCCCTTGGTTGCAGTCTGTTCAAAATTACCTTAAGCATCACTTTGCTGGGGTGTTATGACTGATGGTTTGGTAGTTTTGACATTGTTGGAGGTTACCCTTCTTATACACTATGGATGTGTATCTTGGACAATAAATATGTTGTAATATAGTGGGGAGAATGCTGAAAAAGGCACATATGTGAAACATACTTAAAAACAATACTAAATGAGTTGATTTACTTGCATATAAATGAATCATACTTAAACTGTTAAAATAATTAAATGTAGATTTTAGATCTAAAAATTCATTGAAATTACATTAACTGCTATTGTCACCTCATTTTAAAAATTGTTTTTTACAGGGTGAAGTTGAAGACAGTCTTTCAAAAATGAATTTTGACCGACTGTCCATATTTAAACCAGGGTAAGCTATTTCAATAATTTATTAAAGGTTCAGATATGGTACACTCATACATTTGATAGCGATAAGGAGAGTTGATATTTTCTCCACTTGAAAATTCTCAGATTACCTCCAAACTACAAAGCATATGTGTAAAATATTAGTCTTTTAAATTTCTTAATGAGCTTGTCTGGATGAAAGTGACCTTGTGACTTGATATGTAGAAACTTCTTATTTTTTTTTCTGATCCTTCTTACATAATCACCAGACAAGAGCATTTTTTAAACTTGTATTATTTATTTCATATGTTCTTTGGCAAGGTGTTTCTAGAGCTTTCTTTCAAACCCAGTAGTACTATCACAAATGATGAGGTGTGCCATGCCACATATAGGGAAGCCCTATGACCTTATGGCTGGAGCAAGGTCTCATATTTGCAAACAGATAAAAAGACCATAATACCCTGCCAAGTATGTTGTTATGTTGTTAAGGCAACTAAGGTTGGTTATAATTAAGCCTAGTAAACTCATCCTATCACATACATTTGTGCAAGAACTTATAAAAATTGGAGGGGTTGAAAGTGAATAAATGTCCAGGTCCAGATGGTATTCATCCAAAATTGCTGTATGAAATTAGAGACCAACTAGCAAAACCATTGGCTATATTATGTTCTCAATCACTGACAAAAGGGATTGTTCTACGGGATTGGAAAGATGCAGGAGTGATCCCCTTTTTCAAAAAAGGCAAAAAATCAGATCCAGCAAATTATAGACCGGTGAGTTTAACGAGCATAGTCTGTAAATTGTTAGAGTCAATAATCAAAGAAAACATTGTAATGTATTTCAACAAATTTAATCTAATTAGAAATAGTCAGCATGGGTTTACTAGAGGGAGATCATGCTTAACAAATCTATTAGAATTCATGGAGGAGGTTACTAAAATCATAGATAAAGGGGAGCCAGTGGATGTTATTTATCTAGACTTTGCAAAGGCCTTTGATAGAGTACCTCATCAAAGATTATTTCGAAAGTTAAAATCATATGGAATAGGTGGGGAAGTTGCCAAATGGATTGAAAATTGGATAACGGGAAGAAGGCAGAGGGTGGGCATAAATAAGGAGTACTCTGAGTGGTGTGAAGTGAAAAGTTGTGTGCCACAAGGCTCGGTTTTGGGACCAATTTTGTTCTTGATATATATAAATGATTTGGACATTGATATGGGATCCACGATTGCAAAATTTGCTGATGACACAAAACTATGCAGTAGTGTCTCATCTAAAGCGGAAGTGGATATATTGATGTCGGATTTAGATAAAATTCGAGAATGGTCTGTAAGCTGGCAAATGAAGTTTAATGTAGATAAATGTACAGTCATCGACGTGGGTAGATCCAATATGGAACATAATTACAGAATGGGAGAAAACAATATTAGAAAGATAGATAAGGAAAGGGACCTAGGGGTTATAATAGATCATACAAGATAGGTGAGTGAGCAAGTTAGGTATGATAAAAAGAAATATTAAACATAGGAGCAAGGAAGTGATCGTCAAACTGTATAAAGTTCTAGTTAGACCTAGATTGGAGTACTGTGTACAGGTGTGGAGTCCTTATCATAGAGGGGACATAAACATGCTAGAAAGAATACAAAAAAGAGCGACAAAGATGATAGTGGGATTCCAGAATTACAGTTATGAAGAACGACTCAGAAAAACCGGCCTACAGTGTCTCGAAGAGAGAAGAATTCATGGTGACTTTATACAGGTTTATAAGATGATCAGAGGAATGGATAAATTAGACTATAACAAGTTTTTTAAAATACAGCCACCTACAATAACACAAGGGCATAACTACAAGCTGACTAAAGAGAGGTCCAGGTTAGATATTAGGAAATATTTTTTTAGTCAGAGAGTGGTGTCTGCTTGGAATGCATTGCCAGGGGAGGTAGTGGAGGCAGGGACAGTTAATGTATTTAAGAATAAACTGGATGCGCATAGCTTTTAGAGCAAGGTGATGTAAATGTAACTGGTTGTATACAGACTCTGCAGGGTCTTCTAAACCAGTATAAAAACGTTAAGTTGAGTTAAGTTAAGTTAAATGGCTCTGACACGGGCTTACATCCTGCTGAATGGCCAGCTCAGTGGTAACCTTAATGACCCATATACAACAAGCGGATTCTACTAAAACTGCAGATTCCTTAGAGAAAGCGCAGGCTGCTGCAGTTGTAAAGACAACCTACTTTCAAATGTAGTAGGAACTTCATGCGGACGACCTGGCCATATAGATCCAGGCAAAAAACATTGGAACCACAAAAACAAGAATGCAGGAAGCAATCAATGCAGTAAAGAAATGGGCAGAGTCATGGGATGTCACAATAAACAAAAGCAAGACACTCTCAACACTCTTCTTGTTATCTACAAAGCCAGAGCAAGTTTACCTATATTTATAAAACAGACTACTACCTAGAGAAGACAATCCTACATACCTAGAAATGAGATATGACAAAAGATTAACATGGGGCCCACACACCCACACATAGAGGATACTCAAAAGAAGGCCACACTCAGCCTAAGGCTGATGAAAAAACTGGCAGGGACACATTGGGACGCAGATGCAAACACAGTCAGACAAGTCTAAACTTGATATGTACGGTCAACACTGTAATACAGCATGGGTGTCTATGCAACAGTGGCAAAGACCAACCTACAGAAACTAGACTGGGCACAGAATACCGGATTCTCTGAATTATTACCGGAGGTCTGAGAAGCACCCCAATCAGAGAACTCAAAGTGGTAGCAGGCCTCCAGAGCGTCGGTGAGTGCAGAGAAGGAAAAATACTAAACCTTACAGAAAAAATACAAGCGCATGAATAAACATCCAATGCAGGGAAAAGTCAATAAATTAACAAAAACAACGCATAAAAAGAACAAGTTTCAACCACCTATCAAAAGCCCTTACAGTAAGGAACAGTGATATCATATCAAAATGTTCAACGACATGGTAAATGATACAGGTATGTGAAAATACAAACCACAAGCCCAAATGGAAGCAAAAATACTTGGTAGTGATAGAAAGGGAGATGAATCAGACCATGCATTAGGAGAAAAAACCCTTAAGAATATTGGGAACACTTATCCTTAACCCTTGTGGACACACGTCTACACAGATGGATCCTTAAAGGAAGCATTGAGGAAAGGATGGACGGGACTCATCATATTTCTACAGGATTGAACCGTTATAAGAAAAGCAAGTGCTGCCAGGAAGCCTTTGACAAATCTAAGAACAGACCAACAGGCAATAACTGAAGCAGTCAAACTATTGGCTGAAAAGAGGTTAAAGGATAACAGAATAGTGTTTTTGTGTGACTGCATGGAAATTTTGCAGGCCACACAAAGAGAACCACGAGATAGCATGGAAAGGAACTGATATGCCAGCTAAATAAACTTTCAGACCACAATAAAATCACCCTCCAGTGGAAATAAATGGGTGGACAGACTGGCCAGGGAGGGAAGACAAAGAGAACAATTCACCTACCCAGCGTCACTGCCAGAAGTCAGCACACATTAAAAAAAATATAAACAAAAGTGGATAGTAAGAACAAACAGAAAATACCCACCGAACCCAATCAATAGACTGAACAGTAAACATTATACCACAATTCTCCACCTTAGAACAGGTCATTACAGATTAAATGCACATATGCATAAAATGAAAGCAGCACAGACTGCACAATGCACATATCAGAGAGGATCCCAGACTCCAGAACATATCCTGCAAACATGTCCACTGCACCAAGGCTCCCGTGAGAAGACCTGGCTCGAGGAAAGGAACATACAAGATAAACTATGGGGAACCATTGAGGATTTGCGACTGATGTGTCACTTTATGGAGGCGGCCCATCTGGTGGCATAAAACGAGCCTACTAAACCGAGCACAGAAAATAAAATGTAGTACACAGTAGCATTCTTATCTCGTGTAAAGGTATATTGTATATTTGAATGAAACATTACATTTACTGAAGGGTGTGTTTTAACCCTTTACATCCTACTCATAATACCAAGGAGATACATCTTTGACTCTCTCGTATTTATTTACAAGTGAGATTTAAGTGATGTTACTGTTTAAAATAAGAGTAGTGATTGCATTTAAGAGCATATTATTAATGTTTCTGAACAAAATATTTTGAGCATGTAATAGATTAAACAATATTTCTTGAACTTGTTTCTGCCTAGGTTCCTTGTCTGTGTCCGCCAGGAAAGAAGGCTTGCTGAAGCCTTTGTGAAAGTGCTCTTAACACCATTTATTTACTTCTCACCTACTCTACTTTCGGTTCCTGTGGAGACTGTAGCAAGGGCAATGGCCAACAATGCAGTGAAACCTGTCAGTGCTCCAGTCAAAGAAATATTTGAGAACAAGACAATACATCAGATGGCAAAAGATTCTTAAGACTTTAATTGATACTTAAGACTTTAGCTGGCATGCTTTAGTAGTAAATGTTACAATTGGTGTATATAATGATTTGTAATATCTCATTTTTAATTTTGTTAGAAATGGATGTGATGAACAACTGTTCCTTCACTTTGTGTTCACTGACTGATAAGTTTATGGATTTTAATTTAACTATTGAATTACCATTTATTTTATGAGCGTCTTGGCTATTGTTCTATTAATTGTATATACATTTCACATTTTATGTTATAATTTTATGGAAAATGAACATAGAGAAAACCAAAGTTATGACGATTGCATGAAAAGAAATAAAAACAAAATATTTATACAAAACCAACAAGTAGAACAGGTAAAAAATTTCAGGTACCTAGGTAACATAATCTCAGCAGATGGCAAAGCAGACACTGATATTCAACACAGATGTAATAAAGCAAGTCAAATCATTGGGCAAATGTCCTCGATTTTACAATGTGATGTTATTCCATCACATGTGATGAAGACCACTCTCTTTGTTCAGTCGTTTGGACAGTCTTTTTTCTTTATGTGTCCGCTGAAATTGGGTGACTTGCCCTGTGGTTTAGATTAAAGTGAGGAAGAAACTACGTCTTTTGTGAACCTCACTCTCTGGTTCTGAGCTACCCTTGTCCAGTGGCAAGATATTAATCGAGACGACTGGAGATAGCAAAGGATGCAGATTTTTCCTCAGCCGCTTACACCCGAAGCCTTTCCTGTAAACAGGTATCCCGTAAGGCTTTAAAAACATAATTGACACTAATGTGTGTGTGTGTGTAGGTATATATATGGAAGGTGATGGAAGGTATGGTGCCAGGCAAAAAGAGGAAGGGGTAGATCAAGAAGACGATGGCACCAAGATATCCAGGAATGCCTGAGTACGACTGTGGCGGAGGCTGGTGTTTTGGCAAGGGAACGAGTTTCTTTCAGACAGACTGTGATGGGAGCGACATTCTACAAAGGACATGCTACATGATGATATATATATATATATATATATATATAAATATATATATATATATATATAAATATATATATACATATATATATATATATATATATATATATATATATATATATAAATATATATACACACACACATATATATATATATATATATATATATATATACATACACACACACACACATATTTTAAATTAGTATTTTTGATAACTGAAATTGCATTATCTTTAAAGCAAGTATGACAGACAAGCAATAAACCTTTAATTTCAATAGTGCAGGCGTAGTAAATTGTATTATAATTAATACACCTAACTCTTTTGTTCTATTTTGTGCTCATACATATCACACTTGTTCTTCGTCCTTATCACCTTGAGGTGCATAAGCCATCAACAACCCTCTCCAAGCAGACCGGTCTGGTGCTATTTTTCCCAGTTCCTTTCCAGCTTCTTTCTGTTTTTCTTGTATTGACCTCTAGATCTCTTCTGTGTGTTCTTTGGCCTTCCTCTTTATCCCTGTGGGTTCCATATCAGAGAATGCCTGATAATACTGACTTGATCTTTCTCAGTGTTTGGTGGCTTATCCTGTGCCATTTCTTCCCAAGAATTCCCTTTCCACCTGTCTTTGTCCTGTTCTCTCCTATATGCTCATAAGCTTCCATTTGCAACCTTGTCAAACTACTGCAGATCCAGAATCATTCTCAGGGATTTATTGATAAAGTACTATAATCTCATAATATTCAGTTTGGTTATCCATCATGTTTCTGCTCCAAATAAAAGGACTGACTTCTCATCCAAGTTAAAGTGCCTTAGCTTGGTATGCATTCTGATCATTTTAGAGTTCTATATGGTTTTCACCTTGATTACATATCGCAGATTACGTTATAATCTTTAATCTTTGTATTCAATCAGGCATAACAAATGTCTGATGTCAGATAGCTAAATGTTGTTTCAACTCAATTTGATCTTTTACTTTGGGATACCATGCTATATCATAGACTTTACTCCGGCCATCTCTCCATCTCATTGGAAGTTCACATGAATGTTGTGGGGGCCACCAGGATATCACTTTTTGTTGTCAGACATGTACATTACATGACCGACCCATCTGGATTTTCTTCACAATGCAGTAAATATCCCATCACTGAAGGAAGTTCGACATCAGATTTCTGAGTTGTGAATTCAGTCCCGCAGAGAGACTGTCAATGTTCTTCGGACCTTTACTCTTTTAGAAAAACAAAGCCTCTCTGCATCTGGAATAACCATGCTGGTGAAGGTGAGAGCTCTCCTCTTGTTGTTACTCATCTGCTGAAGTATGGGTTTGATACAATTGAAGGTGATCCATCCTGCTGCTATCCTTGGTGAAATCTCACAATTATTTTCAGATCTAGAAAACTAAATTATATTTTAGAAATACATATTTTTAGTAAAATTGAAAACCGGTCTTACATATTGTTTGTTTGAAGCAAGTATGACAGACAGGTGGTTAATACTTCCTTTTAAGATTAATGACTTAGCAAATTATAATTAATAAACTCAACTCTTTTGAGTTATCATAGCTATTTTATTCACACACATTGCAAATATTATGTTAAAATTTATTACATTTTGTGTTATGTTTTCATCATTAGAATCTTCTCAGCTTACTTTGCTAAGATATTAAAACCAGTAATTCTAAAAGCAGTGCTCACAGATCTGTAATAAATTTGTTGGTGGTTTTGCAATAGTGTGTGGCTATTTTAGTTTAAGCACTTTAAAAATAAAGTCAAAGTGACAAAGTAGTTAGAGCTACTGCCAGTCACAGCACACCTAATCCAATATTATTCTACTTGCATAACACTTTAGTTGGTGCACCTTTAAATAAGTTAGTTAAGACAAGTCAGCAAGAAATGGAACTAGTCACCCCATCAGATAAAGGTGAAAATTTTGCACAATGAAGTTTAAAGAACTGTTCAAAGACAGTGGCTGCAATGGAACAGTCATTAATATTTTGATAAAAATTCTTCTTTAGTTATGCTTCTAGCCTGGTGATGTTCATGAAGGAGACTATGTGTTTCAGGACTTCACAGTCCTCCCACAACTTTTTGAGCATGATCACTTCCCCAGCCCAGACCACCTCTCTTTGGTCTGTATAAATAGAGCAGCCATGTAGGATATATTCTGGAACTTGTTTGAGTGCTTCACAATTGCATGTGATGGACAAAAATTATATGTGACTGAATGTGGCAGTTGGGATCTGACAGGCATAAAAAAGCAGATATAGATCAATATCTGTAAATAATACATTTGGTTTTTTTTTCTGTTAATTTAACTTTTTAGATTGCTAATGCTAGCCATGTGAGATTTCCCTGGGCATGTAAGCAGTGGAGGCTATTACTTAAATAATTTATATAAACTAGTGATCAAATTGTGCTGAACTCGTGTGATGGAAGTCAGATATTAGAATTCTTGTTATAGAAGTATGAGAAATATCAATATTTGAGGCAGAAAAACAAATTAAAGCATTAACATAGTAAAAGGACATTAAGCCTGATAATGGGTCAAAGTTAATAAGTCTAAATAGGGTTATCACATAACCTCATCTGGTTGACCAAGGCCAAGATAGTGAACATCAGTGTGTGTTCTAGGTCCCCTAAGATTGGCGGAAAGAATTGGTTTTCTTTCCATTCATGCATGTCATAAAAGACAACTAACGAGAGTTGTGGATGGAACTAGCAACATGTTCATGTAAAACAAAATGTTACAGAAACCACCACTGCAAGGGCACATAAAGTGCTTTGGAGCAGGCTTCCTATAAACAATAATTTACTGTGATGCCTCCATGCTTTGTAAGGAAGAAAAGGGAGAAGAAACAAGAAAAATTATATCAGTAGCATAGTGTTGACATTAATGATATAAGTATTGCTTCCCTAAATAATTACAGCAATTAAAATTGTATGTCAGTGATGTAGTGTTCACGTGAATTCTATAAGTGTTGCTTCCCTAAATAATTACAGCAATTGAAATTGTATGTCAGTGGTGTAGTGTTCACGTGAATTATATAAGTGTTGCTTCCCTAAATAATTACAGCAATTGAAATTGTATGTCAGTGGTGTAGTGTTCACGTGAATTATATGTGTTGCTTCCCTTAGTAATTGCAAGCATAGTATTTTCAGTATCAAACTGGGCAAAAGGCAAAATGTATCATAATCTAAAATGATCACACACCAATGTTTTGTCACTCCTTTCTCTAAAATAACATTTAAGTGTTTCTCTACCTGAAACCCATCCTGTCATTCTCAATTCTCTTGACTGCCCCTTAGACAAGAATCCAACATGTTGCAGTAACAGATCAATGCTCATTTACTGCTAACTAGTCGGCTTCAAATTGTTGCGTGCCTAACTCCAATAGAATACTGTGTATATGAAACTTTGTTCACCTTTCAGTAAATTGATTTCAAGTGATGTGACTACTATGTGTTCCACTGCACTTAAAGAAAGCATATTATGAATTATACCTCAACATGTACATTGATAGAGCTAAGCATATTCTGGTCATCAAGAAATATAATTCTTGGTGTCAATATATAGTTCTAGCTAATGTTAGTTTAGTGCTCCTTTGTAGATACTAGAAATTGGCTTTTAATTTGATATTATTTTTCATTAATAAACTTGATTAATAATTAAACCCATGATGCTGGTTGACTCGACTGTGTGGTAGATGTTGTTAAAGAACTTCATGTTGTTAAAATATATAAAATATTAAATATATGCTTAAAATACACCTCTACACAATCAACCAGTTAATGGACAAGACGCGTGAAGCGCACGTGCCTTTATGCCTGGTGTCCGTGAATAATGAGAAGGCTTTCGTAGTATCGAAATAATTGCGGTGCTGAATGCCCTGAGAAATCGGGGAACGGCAGACAAATACGCTCAACTGACAGAGGAGATAAACAGCGGATGCACAAAGGATCTACCCTCTTCTATAGACCAATCGCCATAACGATACCATATGGCGTCCGACAGGGTGATACAATCTCACCAAAACTATTTACATCAGCCCTTGAGAAGGTATGAAATACATGGACTTGAAGGATAGGGGCATAAACATAGTTGGGGAAATTCTTACACATCTGAGCTTCGCTAATGACCTAGTCATCCTCAGCCACGATGTCAAAGAAGCAGAGAAAAAACCTGAATGAACTCAGCAGAGCAAACGTTACAGTTGGCCTACAAATCAATAGAAAGAAAATCCAGTTCATTTTCAACACCTTTTGCCCCAAAAGGGATATATGCCTTGGAGATTGTCCCGTCGAAAACGTGAATTCGTACATCTATTTGGGCCAAGAGATCACGAACTCCCATTTAATAAATCGGGAGATCTCACGAAGGATAACAGCGGGCTGGCTCAGCTTCAACTGTATTAAATCCATACTGCAACAGATACAAAACGTCAACGATAGGGCTCACACCTTCAACATTGTGATTATTCCAGCCATGGTATATGACTGCGAGATGTGGAAGCTACGGAAAGCTGATGCAGATAGACAATGCATTGCACAGTGAGCGACAGAGCAAAGAACATTGAAGATCTCCATTCGAGACCAAATCTGCAACGCAGAGGTCAAACGTCGAAATTCCTTCTCTGACATCATAGATGTAGTTCTGTTAGAAAAATACAAATGGGCTGGCCATGTGGTGCGCATGTCGGATAGCATATAGGCACGTAGTAACGTTGTGGTGGCCATACAACTTTAGCCACCCTCGAGCGCGACCGAGAGGAAAGTAGAGATATTACATATTGGAGGCCCAGGGTCCAACATGGTACACCAGGGCAAAAAAGCGAAATGGGATTACTCAACATTTAGCTACCTGGCATCAGACCCACGTGCCTGATTCAATACCAGGATTTTGTGATGAAACGATACGAGAGACTTCCCAAATATAATGCCCCTAGCCTCGGTAATAAGTAGCGACCCTGTTTTAACATCTATTATTGTTTGTTTAAAAAAAAAACCAGTGTTAAAATACATATTTACAAACAGTGTTTGAAACACTTTTACTGTCTTTCTAGATTTAACATACTTTTGTTATGACCATTTTCGTGACGACTGTCAGGTGTTTTGTTGATTATGCTGCACTATAAATCTCGATCTACATAATGTATTGTATATGAAGTCTATCGATATGGCCCTGTGTCTTCGTGTCAAATTACATTCTTGTGTTTTTTTATGCTTCTGTATACGATTTTGTTGTTGTTGTATATGTATATACACGTAGGAACAAAAACATATCTACTCTGGCAGAAGCGATTGTCACACAGAGGGAGTAGCTATTTTCATGATAACCAGAGCTGAAAAATCTCTAATCAGTTGGAAACCAATTAGCGAAAGGTTAATACCAGCCAGATTACAAACTAAACCCTTTTAATAACGATTCTACAATGTTACGCGCAAACTAATGGCGACATTTTGGCGACCAAAGACCATTTGTACGGTTTTTTTTTCCAGTGCAGTAAACAAGATCCCTAAACACGACCTAGTAATAGTAATGTGCGACTTCAATGCCGGCTAGGTAACAACAACGACGGAGTAGAAAGGCATTTAGGCACACCTGGTTTAGGAGAAATGGTGAACGACTATTAGAATCCTGTGAAGTATCAAATCTTGTTGTAGCAGATACCATCTTTCCACATAAAGACAACCACAAGATAACTTGTAATTCTCCTGATGGTAAAACACAAAATAAGATCATTTTTGTATTCGCACCAAGTTGCGTTCATCAATTCAAGATGTCAGATAGTATCGTGGCGCAGACATTAGCAGTGACTATAGATTTTGCATAGTTAAATTAAAGAGTAAACTGAAAAACTTTACCAGCTGAATAACAAGAAGACATTTGATGTACAGAAACTGCTTTTAACATAAATCCGAACAGAATACAATGCCAAGACACATCAGCATATTGAGTCACTATCAACTGATAACACAACTATTGGCACGATTGTAAACAAACGGGAACAGTTTAGTACAACATTGAAAGACACTTATAATGACAGCTGGATTCTCCAGACACAAAAAGAAAAAGTGGCTGAGTGATGGCACCGAGGGCAAAATCCAAGAAAGAAAGACAGCAAAATTAAACCTCCTTGTAGCAACAACACCTATTGCATATGAGAATTACAAGAAGGTGTATGACTCACTGAATATAATGGTTATATAAAATGCTCGCAAAAAACAATAGACAGTTTTTCAATGAACTGGCCACAACAGCTGAAAATGCAGAAAAAGTGGGCATCAGCAGATACCTTCACCAGAGCACAAGATAGTTATGTAATAAACCACCTGCTACAAATACACCAATCAGAGACAAACATGGCAACCTTCTTACTACAGAACAAGAACAGATGAAACGTCGGGCAGAACCTTTTACAGATATATTGAATAGTACACATCCCACAACAAACTCTAATATTGAAAACGAAACAGACGTGCCCCTCTTACCAGTGTCCAGTGCAGAATTTACACTCACAGAAATCGAATGAGCCATCTACAAACTAAAGAATGTCAAGGCAGCAGGGGATGTTAAAAGCCGCAGACGATACCACCCTCGCTTATCTCCTATCCATCATAAATGATATGTGGAAATAAGAAAAACAACTCCAACAGAGGAAAGATGGTATTGTAAAAATGCCAAAGAAAATAGACTTATCCGATTGCAACAGCTGACGTGGCATAACACTCTTGTCGGTGTCTGGGAAAGTACTCTGCAGAATGATATTACAAAGACTCAGGGGACAGGTAGATGTCAGTACAAGAGAAGAATAGGCTAGCTTTGTACCAAGGCGCTTTTGCGTTGATCGAATTTTCACATTCAGAACAATCGTAGAAGAATCAGTAGAAATGCAATCCCCACTAATCATAAACTTTATCGAATTGCAGAAGGCCTCTGGCAGTCTACACCGTCCAACATTAAGGATCATTCTATTGAACTATGGCTTACCCTCAAAATATATTAATATTATCAAGGCCTTATATGATAATTCACAATGCTGTGTTCGAAGCACCGAAAGCAACACTGAATGGTTTAACATCAAAACTATCCCCTCTACTATTTGGCATAGCTTTAGATTGCATTATGAAACACCGTGCCTATGATAAGCATTTAGACATAGAATAGACAGAAAACGCGACATTAGAAGCTACAATGTATAATCCAAGATAGGTCACTACAATTGGGGCTAAAAACACAGAGACAATACACAGGTTTTGAAAACAAATGTAATGATAGAATTGGACTAGGAGCCACCCACCCTCAGAATGTGGAGCCTTTCACATACCTTGGCACAAATATGGACATAGTACTGTTTAATAGTAGGAGGTACAGAAAACGATGTTCAGTCAGAATAGAGAAGACGATAAAAGCTGTCATTGCATTGAGGAATTTATGGAAGTCTAAAGAAATTAAAACCACCACCAAAATAAAAATCTTCAACTCCAACATAAAATCCGTTCCATTATATGGATCTGAAACATGGAGGACAATACGGGTTTTTATGGAAAAGGCACAGACGGTCGTAAATGGTTGCCTGCACAAAATTAAAGGGTGGAAGCGGTACGACAAGATCACCAATGTGGAACTGGTGGAAAAAACGGGACAAATACCAGTGGAGCATGAAATACGGAGATAGCGATGGATAGGCCACACATTACGGAAACCAGTGGATAACACTACCAGACAAGCTATGTTCTGGAATCCACAGGTCAAGAGAAGTAGGGGAAGACCGAGACTTGGATCTGGAAGCAAATGTAAAGACAGCAAACAAGAACTGGACAGAATTGGCTCAGATGGCTCATGATAGGAAGACTTGGTGAGTATTTGTCGAGGACCTATGCTCCACAGGAAGCTGACAGGTTTTTGATTGATTGTTTGTGCCAGTGTTTAGAAATGTCAGACTAAGACAAGACTGTACTGCGGTCCCCTCAACTTTCGTTTGATTTGAGAACCAGTTTCCACCCGATGTAGTATACTGGGCCAAAGAACTTCACAATTACTCAATCAGAGGCACACATTTTTTTTATAAGTAAAGGTGTATGGTGACACATCGGTTTGGCGCTATCGATATCCAGAGCGTTCTACACTGGTCTTGTTCTGTGCTGTAAAGGTATTTATTCTTGTTAGTCAGCAAGAAGAGGTTTTATCCCGCGTCGTTACTTTACAGTTGTTGCTGGAAGCTTTAACTACTGATAACGTATCTTTGGTGGCGGATTACGGTACGTATGGCGGATTATGCAGGAAATTAAACACTTATATTGCCACAAGAACGGGTATTAATTATATGCTGTGAAAGGTTACTGTGTATTAGTATTGTGTTAATAACATTCCTGGTTATGTTAAGATATGCAATGATAGTTAACAATGTAGTCATCGTACATACAGCGTATACACGTTAGAATTTAAACCTTGCCCTAGTTTTCTTTTCCGATTGTTGTACATTCTGTGCTAGTTTTGTGTGTAATAAATTGATCACGTGTTACGATGGCAACTCGTTCCACATTCAATGGCTGTTACCATAGAAACATCACGCTGTTTACCCAATAAACATTGCTTTTGTTTTACCCGTTAACTAGAACAATGCTTGTAACTGACATATTTTAGTCGCGACGGAAACTCCTGTTCTGTTAAGATCTACGTCACTGCACTCCGGGCAAACCTAAAGGTGTCCAGTCTTCTTCCACTTCTTATTCTTCGACCAGCCAGCTGCTGCTATGCTGTTGCAGTATGAGTATGCTTCTAGTCCGGTGATGTCCACGAAGGAGACTCAGACTGTCAGTTTCAGGTCTTCGCCGTTTCCTCACAACTTTTCGAGCATGGTCGCTACCCTGGGCCAGACTGCCTCTCTTTGGTCTTTATAAGTAGGGCAGCCCTGCAGGATATGTTTTGGTGTTGTCTTCCTCAGCAAATGGGGAACAGTGTAGATACTTATAGTTTTAGTAACCTACTGGTTGTGCACACTCCTGCTGCCCCTCTCTCAGCTCGATTCACGATTACTTGAAAAAAGTATGCAGTCTGTAAAACGTCAAGTCATCGATTGGAGTGTTAACATGTAAAAGACGGTCATAGTCGATCTCAGTACATTATCTCTATCCATGACCATCACTTCAGCAAAGGGCAGTAAGATGTGAACCATTTGTCATAAGAATATAAATAGTCCAGAAGTGTACTGAAGGTACTGCACTTGTGAAGATAGTACACTTGTTAGAACTTCTGTCCATTATATCTAGACGTGTTCTTTATCAAGCGCATGTTAAAGCCTATTGATGACAGACAACATTTGTTCATTATATATGGACACTGTTGACACCTAGGGAACGGAAACGAGCAGATAAATGCCATGGATGGCACAGCCAGATGACAAAATTCATGAGATAAATGTCATCGATGGCGCAGACAGACGACAAAAATCAGGAGATAAATGTCATAGATGGTGCAGACAGACGACAAAATTCAGGAGATAAATGTCATGGCTGGTGCAGACAGACGACAAAAATCAGTAGATAAATGTCATGGGTGGTGCAGACCTACGACGGTTCTTAATGTGACCACAAATGAGAATCTAAAGGAAGCAGAAACATGGTGGCAATTTCAAAACAGTGACAGGTTACCAGAAAGTCATCATCATTCTTGACAGAGAATGCAGATAATGATGCAATGTGGCCTTGAGACATTGAACCAAAGTGTAAATCGATTAAAGGCATTCAAACACATGATCTTCGTATGTGTACTGATGAATATATGCTAAATCATGAGAAATCAAACTGGTTTATCGGTTGAGTTTAAAGGCAGTCTTCACCAGGCAGAGTGGAACTTATAAGACCGGGACTAGAAATATAAGAATGGAGTTTGAGGCAGTTACTGCATCCCAGAGGTAGATATATTAGACCATTATCGATGACCAAATGGGAAACAGAACATACTGGCTATACAAAAAACGATGCCTATTATCAATTGAACAGAAGAGAGCAGGTCGTGGTCTTCAGACTTCGCACTGGCCACAATAGACTGAGGTACCACCTATTCAACAAATTGAAGATAGGTGGCACTGACGAATGCTCGTGTGGTACCGGGAAAATTACCGCTGAACATTTGCTGCAAAACTGCCCGACATACGAGGATCAGAGAAAGCAGATGTGGCCATCACCAGTGGCAACACTAGACAAGCTATATGGCAGTGTCGACAGCCTCAGGATGACCGGTGCTTTTTTCGAAAAAATACAGGTTGACGTCTGATAGCATACGACGAAGAAGAAGAAGACCATTATCGTATTGACTCTTTTCATAAGAAAGGCCCAGCAAAGATGGCTAGAGTGGATAACATTGATAGATTTCTCAAACTCTCGGGGGCTTGTCTGAATCTATAATCTATTGTCCTAGACATGCTCAAGTTCACATCAATAGATTGCAAGGTAGGTTAGATAGCTAGGTAGGTAGGTAGATATGTAGCCTGTTTTGGCGACAAGGGCCCGAAGCACCAACTGTCCATGAGCAAGATAAGTTGTCGCATTCCATACTGCATGCAATGAGTATAATGTCTTTCTGATGTGACCTTACCGGGTAGTGAAAGGTTGGCAATAACCGATCTAAAATGCTAGCTTAAGAAAGTATATTATTTGGATACAGAGCGAGATAAAGGCACACTGAAATCAGTTAATAATAACATGTTAGATATACGAGACATGAGTGGATGAGTCAGACACCACGAGACTGCAGAATTTGAAAGTAAACGTATGACAAGAAGTGAGGAATGCCCAAGAGGATAGACCAGTTGTTGTTGAAGGAATGCTCACGAGCACAGCGAGTTATTAACACAAATGTTAGCTGAATCATATTTCTGTGATTTTAATTCACACACACAGATAGCCATTCAGCAAGCCTCCTGGTCTGTATCAATGATGAGGTGTGCTGTGCCTTAAACTGGCGAATCTCCTCCGTAAAGAGGGTGTATATTGTTTGCTCTTAACATAACATTTGGTATACATACAAACGCTGCATAAACACGTTTCGTTATCACATCTGCTCAAAAACTTCAGTGGTAAGTCAAAGAAACTCAGAAGTTAGTCAATTGTGAACATAGAATGGTTGTAGCGGCACCTATCACAAAGACAGGAATGTGTACACTTGAAAACATACACCAGGTAATTGATTAGAGTGGAATGACTAAAGGAAACAAGTTGACAAAAGGTGGTAGAGGAAGTTAAAAACTACAGAAGCTATGTGAACCAAATTGAACAAAAAAGCACAACAAACAACACAGTTCAAAATAAAAATCTGCGACAAACAAGTGTTGTAGATCTACGTTCAGAAAGGGAATCAAAGATTAGTGACACTGTGTATTGCCATGCATTTAGTTTCTTTTTGTTTGGTGTACATGTTCAGAGTTTAAACATAAATAATAGTCTGCTTTTGTTACAATATTTTGTGTTTCACATATCTGCAACCTCCCTCCATCTCAGATTTACTCAACACGTTTGTTTATTTCCATTTTTATGACCAAGGCGGTAACCACAGACAACATGGAGAGTGTTAAGACAGTAGCTCGATCAGCCTTTGTTCTGGGATACACAGGAGCTGTCGGCAAGGCTCTTGTCGAGGAACTCAACAGAACTAAAGCCTTTCAGAAAGTTGTTCTGATAGGACGTCGAGTTGTGCCCCTTGATGTAGGACCAGAATTCGTACGTACATTATCTGTTTATACTAATTATATTTTATATATATATATATATATATATATATATATATATATATATATATATATATATATATATATACATATATATATATATACATATATATATATATATATATGTCGATATATCACCTTACTATCAGTTTGTTAAAAGTGGAATTTAAACTTAAAACTGCATTTATAATCAATCAAATTATCTAATTCTCTGTGGAGTATAGGTCTTCAACATGCCAAATCATCAGATATTGGCTAGTCTAAATATGTAGAAATTGTTATGGTTTAAAGTTCAATGTACGTACCACTTAGGTGTGTGACATACACACACCTATCTATCTATCTTCATACACACACCCGCGTATATATATTAAAAATGTCTGTTCAGAAATTACCAGAACTTTTTCCCATAACTGTCAGATTTATCAGAAACCAAGTCTGCCTTGGTTCTATCTAAATACTTTCCTCCTCTATTAATACATCACTACCAACGCAGTTTTCACTTCTAACTAAAAGTTGTTCTGCTAAGCATTTTGGAATATTTTGTTCTCAAGTCTGGCTTTTGCGAACCGTCCATAATTTCTTCAATGGTCTAGAATCGTTGTTCTTTCAATCCATGGTCTGAGATCACCGTTATTTCAATAAATTGTTTGAAATCGACGTCCTTTCAAGCTGAGATTCATTTTGGCACATACAATAAAGGCGTCTGGAGCCAGATCAGGTGAATAGGATGGCTGGGAAAGTAAACTTGTCTTCGTTTGTTCCAATCAAGAGCAAGCAGCGCACTGTTATGATGTAGAAACCAGGAGTTGTATCTCCAAAATTCAAGCCTTTTCTCCCCCCTGAGATATTCCCTAAGACGTTTTAACACTTCCAGACAGTACCAGCTGTTAACTGTTTACCCGTCCAGTAAGAATTCACGAAGCGCAGTAGCCTCAGCATAAAAACAATTTTCAACATGATTTTCACATTCGACCTGCATGACCATGATTTTTTTTCTCAGCTTGACGAATTCTTCTCAACACCACTACAAGGATTGCATATTCTTCATGAAGTTGTCACCCTCGTTAGAGCAATCCAGAAGTTACTGACAGGTGGCAACATGATTGTTTTTCTGATACTTCGTCACAAGTTTGGTAGCAACTTCTGCCCAATTCATTGGCCATTTCTCTATTATACTGTTTTGGCACGATTTTATGAAGATGCATCATTCTTCTGAAATTTAATGAGCTGTTGATTAGAATGCCCCATCCCACGAACCTGGAAAACATGATCATCGTCAAAAGCTGTATTTGTTTGTCCCGAACTCGAGTCATCACTCGGTGACTGCCAAGCATCCTTAAATCGCCTAAACCATTTGTAACACAGTGTACGACTCATACATTGATCCCCAAATATTTGTTTCAAGATGTCATGTGTCTCAGAGAAAATCTTCCAGAGCTTGAAGTAAAACTTGATGATTACTGCTCATAAAATTCAAACATTTAGAGAATCACTAAATGCAATCTGCACACACATAATCCATCATCTACAGGACGATAAACAATCACAACAGAAAAGCACAGAAAAATATAGATTTATTAAGATCACCATTAGGCAGTGCAGTGCCACTGTTAGAACGATGCTGTGATATCGCTTCAGCACAAATGTTCAAAAATAGTTATTTTTTAACATACCTAGTGTACTGTAGTATTCTTCTTCTTTGTCATTGAATTCTTCTCATTCGCCATTGTTTTTTTTGGGTATTATTGTCTACATGGGAAGACCAGTTCTCTGGATAATGCTTGCTGATGAAAAGTTCTTTAAGACCCCAAAATAACTTTTTAGAGAGGTTCGTCTCCGAAGGCTCAAAATCCTTTACCGGTACCAGTTGTCACATTTGGATGACACTGTTGTTGCACGAATCCTTCAATTATTCATCCTTTACATTTTCTCTCCAATGTAAAGAACAAGCCACCCCTGCATATTGTACTTTTAAAGGAAGTATATTTTCAAGCATTTGGAATCATTCATCAATTCGCTCCAACGTGAAAAAAATATTTTACTTAAATTTGATCCCTTCACATGTAGTCTGTATCCAAGCTTTTATTTTTGTCGTGACTAATTGTAAATGAGATATTTCAATTCTTTTTACAATAATGTGTTGCCAGTCTCATCCACACTCATCCGTAGTAGACAAGCTTGTTTGAGTAGAATGGTGTTTTGCTATTTAAAAAAAGAAAAGCATAAAAAAAACGAGTGATGAGTGGGAAAGATCTTTCAGCATTTACACATAATCTAATCTTCTCGTCACACAAAGACATTAGGTTTGACCATATTTTCCCCCAAGTCATACCTCCAATTTAGATAATTGTCTAAAAATGAACATATTCAACTTACGGTTGACTAAATGATCCAATCTGCAACTTTCCTACGTTGAACTAGTTATCTTCAAATATATATATATTCTTTGTTTAACAATGCCCTTTGTGTCTTATCTTCAACCAAATGTACCGTACAGGCAGTTGCATATTTTCTTGTACTGAGATTTCATCTAGACTTTCTTTCTATCTGTCTCTGGGTCACCAGTTGTGGGCAAATATCATAACTAGAATCTTTATGGGTGTAACCATTCAAACTTACCATGTTCTAACATTGCCCATTTTTCTGTTGTGTAAAAACAGTTCTTCCTTCTTTTCACTTGTTCTGTAATTCCTTTCAGCATCAGCTTATGAAGAGATCTCTAGAACGAGACAGAATGTGTGCCTCATGCACAGTAGTATTCACCGCCTCAGATATCTCTGTAAGCCACCTTTTTTGTGGCCTGCCTTAGGTCTTAAATCCATTGTACTTGTATCTAAATAGCAATGCTTGTTGGGGTGGGGTGGGGGGAGGGGGTGTGGGTGGGGGTGGGGTGGGAACTGTGCAGTGGCAGACCTGTTACGTGGCCAAACCATTTCAGTTATTGTCTTTTGATGTAGTCCAATACTAGTGTTGATCCCACTAGTCTTCTGATGTCATCGTTTCTGATCATGTCTATCCTTGTTACACCAAATATTTTTTGCAGGCATTTCATTTCTGCTGTTAGATTTTTCTGCCGTGTTACAGAATACGTACACAAAATAATGCGTAATAAAGTGTGGCACATAGTCAGACTTATAACATGTATGTATCTTCAGTTAGTTTTAACATAATACGTCAGTGTACTCAGAACTTCATATGAAGACTGAATCAATATCTTTTACTAAAGTTATTTATTGGTAACTAGACATGTAGATTGACTGAATGTGTCCTATTATTGCATGGTATCCCATCAGGAACAACGGGTTGTGGACTTTGAAAAGTTGGATGAGCACAAGTATGCTTTCAAGGACCTGGATGCTGGGTTTTGCTGTCTGGGCACTTTCAGAGCAAAGGTTGGTGTGGTAAGTAAAATGCTAACATAATCATTACACTCAAAGTTAAGTAATCTGAGTTACATTATAGAACAAACTTTGCGACCCATATATGAAAGAAAAAAAAGCTAAAAGAATCCGGTATGAAGATCAATACTGTCATATTCAGGAACTGGACTAGAGAAATTGGAAAAGAAATTAGGAAGAAGACAAAGAAACATATCTTGGACCAACAGGATAGAAGAGTTGCAAAGAAAAGGGAATGAAGATGACACATTCAAAGACATTAGAACACTCATACTTTATTGCAGAAACAGACATCAATAAAGGACTTATGCTCTTACAAATAGTCACAAGTTGAAAAAGAATATGAAAAATTAGAAATGCGCCCGCTGTCTCAATACATAACAACAATAATACTACTGAAGTTAACTCGTCCAGATGGTACAAAACCAAGTGGCTTGGCAGAACTGGTCCAACAATCTGCAGTATTGGTGCACCAATGATTTTTCAGGTTACGGGTCTGATAATGATGATAACTTAACTTCTTTATACTAGTTTAGAAGACTCTGCAGAGTCTGTATACAACCAGTTTCTTGGAAGGTTGTTAACCAGTGTGGGAATTTATCTTAATAGACTCAAATACTAGAGCTAAGCAGACCCGCAGCCTGTTAGGTGCCATCTATACTGCTCTTAACAAACCACCTAACCATGGCTGGTGTTATGCCACGTCACACAGTTAGCTGCCTCTTACGACATGCTTTCTGTGGGACAGGGGTGCTATTCTTGTCTTTGTCATACACAATAACCCTGTGGCCCACTCAGGATGATGATGAATAGAGAAACTGAAGACATAAACAATGAATGGGTCAACTTTAAAGTGACCATGACGGATACACCAAAGAAGAAATTAGGAACAAAACAAAAAAACTTAAAGACATAGTTAAACAAGAAAACAAATCAAATACTGCAGTAAAATATCAATACAGACTAAATAGAAACACATCTAATGTTAAAGATGCAATAATATTATATTACTTACCAAGTGGCAAGACAAAAATAGCAACCTAGTAATCAAAATCGTTGAAGAAGAATCATGGAAAAAATATGAAGAATAACTAATATCCACATGCAAAAATCGTCAATGAGATTGTAATAAAAACAATGAGATTTAAGATGACAGCGTCATTTCTACTTCCATCATTAATTACAAAAATTGATCTTCAATATTTAACGAACATGGACAACAGTTCTTCAAAGAACTTTTTAATCTAACTGTCAACCAGGGACAATCACTATTTATCCCAAGAAACAAGGACCATCTGGAACTGGATTTACTGATTTAAGAAATACAAAGAACTACAAGAACATACCTAGAATAATGTCATACATGTTGGATGACATAACAACTCAAGTATGTCAGATAATGTTAATCAGGGTCAGGTAAAATATACTGACCAAGACGCCCCCACCTTCCTTACACGCAGTTCTTCCTGGAAGGGTTGTTTTCATGGTAGCCTGGCTAATGAGGTGGGGGGTCGATATGGTCTCTGTAGTAGTGAGCGACACACAGAAGAAATCAAGCATAGCACAAGTGCCTGGAGCCCGTCGGTCCACCTTGATCAACACGCTGGGGATGTCAGGAAAGCTACTGCAACCCGCAACTTAATGCCCTTTTCAGGGTGCATAAAAGAGTAATCTTACCCATTGTGAGCGTTCAACAACAATGGCTTATGATGAATATATTTCAATACAAAAAGTATATAAACTACGATACAACTTCATTTTTAGGACGAATGTCGAAGAAGGAGTACGATCATAAAATGTTTTATAATAATAATAAGCTTTATAAAAGTTTCAACATAAGATACAGAAAAAGAAGCAAAGAAAGCAGGAATTTATTTGGAATAGCTTTGTCCACGAGCTACAAGTATGTAGAATGAGTTACAAATAAAAACACATCCCTCATTTTCACATTGTCTTTGCCGTCAGTCCGGCAAATATGCTGTATGCGAGGAAGCCAGCAATATTCTGTATACATTCTGATCTTTTAGAATGCTGTACCAATGTGGACCTAGGTCCTTTGCCAGTCCATCTCGCCATTGCATAGGTCACGGCCTCACAGATGTGTACAGGCATAGATCCATAAAAATGTTGTTCTACATGCCCATTTGTTGTCAGCCATGCATACGTGTCCAGCCATGCGTACTATGTTCCCAGCAATGTCTGTCTGATGTTGTTGTTTCCAAAACAACTGCAAATCTTAAGTGTGTGAGCCACTCGCGTTCTATAATTATGTCAATCCAATTTAATTTTTTGAAAATCTCTTCAAGAGCCACTGTAAATAGTTTGAGGAGATGGTGTCGCACTGTCAGACCTCTCTTGATGTTGGAACATATACTGGATGATCATATAGAGTGATACCTGTATTGCAGTATTTGTTGGTTTCCTTGATGAGTTTGATATAGGTTTCAGAGATACCTTGGTTTCAGCATTGGTCTCCATACTACCAAGGGATTTTTAATAATCGATAAATAAAACATAGGGTTATGCGCAGTTCACGTGTCCTCTCCATTAGTTGATTGATCGTCTGGAGGTGATCAATAGTGGAGAACATTTTCCTGAATCCGGCTTGATCTAGAGGTTGGTGTTCATGGAGTTGCCTATTGATTCTGTTGGCAATGACTCTAGTGAATATCTTGTATATTATCTGCGGCAGACAAATTGGATGGTAGTTCCCAAGAAGTTCAGTATCTACCTTTTTGTAGATTTTAACAGTCTTTGAGTATTTCCACTAGTCATGAACTTGTATTGAATCGAGGCATTTATTAAACAGCTTTGACATCTGAGCTTCTAGAGTTTCTCCCCTTACCTTAAAAGATGTCTATAGTTATTCCATCTATTCCCAGACTTGTGTCTGATTTTTATTTACTGCTTGATGGGGTGGATATTTCATTAGGTTTGATCAGTTCAATGAGGTCTCTCTCTGATGCTGCTAGCCTTTTTGAAATTTTATTCTTTAATGAAAAAATAGTAAAACAGTCTGCATTCTTCTTCAATGTTTCATCTATCTGTAATGATGATGTTGTCTTCCCTTTTCAGTGCTTTAAGAAGACCTCTCTTCTGTTGTATAGTTTTATGGTTTTATAGTTTAATGAAGCTGCTCCTGGTTTCAGCCACTTTGATTAGTCGCTGCATTTGATGCTGCTCATAGCCGTTCCCTAGCTGGAGATGGATTTGTTATTTAGTTTGCATAATGCAATCTTGTCAAATACTCCTCAGACTCTAAATCATCTTTGCATGTCTAGTAGTTTTCTGTTTGTTAATACTTGTGTACCATTATGGATTTAGGAACTTTAGCAGCTTCAACACATTTATAGAGTAGCTTAACAAGTTTATCAAACTGCTGTGTTAGCAATTTCCAGGCAAATCTCTGGACAAATTAAAGTGATTTGAAAAAAGATTAAGAAGTCATGTAAACTTGTGGGTATTACACCATGCATCAAATAAACGGATTGATTTAAAAAAGAATAATATACAGCATAGAGAAGAAGTATAAAAAGATGCAAATGTGTGATAATACCATAGATCAACTGTTCAAAATAAGCCATGAAAATCAGAAGATGTCTCCAAGGTAAAAAAATATATACTAGATTGACAGTGTTATCAAAATCCTGAATAAACATTGCATAAAATTTCAAAGCAACATGAGCGTACACAATAAAACCACTCATACCCATGAACCTGGTAAAGAAATAGTGAAAGTAAAGTAAAAAACAGTTACATAGAAACTACGGGAATAGGGAATGAAGAACTCAAGACACCAATGTGCCAGGTGTCCAGTTATATGGAATGACTGATTCTACTTTTTACTGCCATGTCAACTCTAACACAGATCAGTTAAGTGAATATTTTGAGAAAGAAAATGCAAACTGGGTTATGCTGTGACTGTGTCACAAACTTGGTCACTTTATTTCCTATAACCATCACATTAACCCTTCTGCCATTCTCATGCTCATAATCAAAAACAAATTTGTGAGTTTCCTACTCAGTTTCCCTCAATATTGTTTCTATGTTCTCATTTTATTAAGGGACAATATTTCATTTTCTATAGGAAGGCTTCATTCGTACAGACCGTGACTATGTCCTGATGTCTGCACAAATAGCCAAGGATTACGGATGCAAGCATTTCTCTGTCGTGACAACTACTGGCAGTAATAAGGACAGCTATTTCTTGTATCCTAAAATAAAGGTAATCTTAAAATTATTTTCACAAGAGTGCAATTATCAGGGATGAAAGCATTTCACCCCAGAGATAAGATCAAGTAGTAATTATCACAGCTAATTCATGTAAACCAAAACTAAGTTTAATATTAATCTATAAAGACTTAATAACACATGCACAAAAAGGCAATTATAAGAGATGCAAGCATTTATCTCTAGAAACAACTATGACTGATAAAATAGACAACTATCTCTAATAAATTAAAACAAAGCTAGTCTCTACAAATATATAGTATGTGCAAAAAAGTAATGGATCAAAAATGAAAGCATACCTCTAGTGACAACTTCAGTTCAGTTCATCCAGTGACCTCTTGAGATCATTGAGGCATCCCTGCTGACATCTCCACAATCTTGCACCATCCATCTTTATCTGCGGTTGCTTTTGTGCCTTCTAGGGTACTAGGTTAGTATATTCATAGACGTTGTCTTTCCATTGTTTTCTCGGACATCCTTGCCTTTGCTTGCCTTATACTGTGTCCTGTAGTATGGTATTTGCAAGGCCCTTGGACCTAGAGACATGGCCATATCAGAAGTATGAATACTAATTAAGAAATATTAAGCCAACAAATATCACAATTAACATATATGAAACTAGAAGAATATGAATGCTTACATTAGAAGGTAGAGAAGGGCTGACTAAGGCATAAGTGGATAGCAAATGCAGAAATCTCAAATCTTTAGTGGGTGGTGCGAATCTACTGTCCTAGTGGGGACGGTGTGGCCTAGCGGATAAGTGACACGGCTCACAACTCGAAGGTGCTGGGTTCGCTTCAAATCACAGCACCGGCCGTTACCCCGAGGAAGCAAACCTTTAGAAAATGCAGGAGTAATCAGATCCTTCGATGGGATCAAGATGCTGAGCAGCGCATGAGATGCAGTGGTCAGCGGCCCATACCTGACTGCTAGCGTCAGGGCCAGCGAACCAGAGCTGCCAAGACCCTTCTACAGCTCCACACGGTGATCCTGGATAACAGGCTGCAGCAGGGCAAACTGGCTAAGGAGAAGGGATCGAAGAGGGAATGCTAACCCGGTACTCAAAAAATGCTTGCTGAAGTCAGATGTGTTGAACCACAAGGTGCAAATATCGCAGTCAAGCTGTAAACTACGACACAACGTATTCCGTTCTCTGGACTACATTCTGCTACTAAAGCCCTTTCAGGGTTTGGTAGCGGGAGATTGAGATCGAACGCAGGTGAAGAAGAAGAAGAAGATCCTTGAATAAAATGCTTGTTGAAGTCAGATGCACTGGGTCAACAGGAGCAAAATAAAAACATATTGCAAAAACACACCACCTTGGAGAATAGAGAAATAAGATGAATACAAAAAAAAACAACAAAAAAACTGTGCTAATCATGCTGGGATTGAGAGCAACAAAAGAGCTGACATCTTGTCTTCAAAAGCACTCATTATAGGCATATAAGATATGGGTAGTTGTAACATTTTGGATGATAACACAAGAACAGATGAATCAGCAATTCACAGACTACAAGACTTTGCAGTCAGAACATGGTTGAGTGTCAAGCGCAGTCACCATTTGCAGTTAAGTGGATTCTGAGGAACAAGAACAAACACATTTCAACAAAAT
This sequence comes from Ariolimax columbianus, assembly GCA_036924085.1. NCBI lineage: Eukaryota > Metazoa > Mollusca > Gastropoda > Stylommatophora > Arionidae > Ariolimax > Ariolimax columbianus. The sequence continues at coordinate 39,962,863 of JAVGWX010000017.1, forward strand.
ATTAGAACAGATTAGTATGACGCAGCTGAAAAAAAAACCAAGACCATAACGAATGTGGACAATATAGAACAATCAGTATTATAAATTGTATCAACATGATAACAGCATGCTTATAGCACACATTCAAATAACTGTAAAATTAATAAGTCACTTAAATTAAAAGATATAAATAATGCAATATACATATATATATAGATATATATATGAGGCGTGATCAGTTGAAACCCGTCTGTGCTACATAACGCGCACCAGCACACAGGGAGCATGATGACACCACAGTTCACGTAATAAGCACAAACCAATAATTAAGCGAGCAAGAGTTAGTTCTCCTTGCATAGGTTCTGCTGCAGGTGTGATACCGAATTTGTCCAAGGTGGATCAGCAAGCGGTGACTCAGTTCCTAACAGCCAAAAGATGTAGACATCCATTGCAGAATGCAAGCAGTGTATGGTGACAAATGTGTGTTGAAGACAACAGTGACGAATTGGCTGTAAATATTTAGGCAAAGACATTAGTTAAGGAAAGATCTTCGATGGCCAGGTCAGGCACATATTGTGATAGAATAAGCCATCGTCAAGAATGGTGCAGCAATACGGAGAAACCGTCGTCGGAGCTTACATTCGCTAGTGGAGGAATTAGCTGTGAGTATTGAAAAATGTGTTCACAATGGGTCCCACCAATGCTGACTGACCATTATAAGGAAGATTGCACAAGGAGGAACTTGAACCACTTGCTGCATTATGACACAGTAAGAATAAGTGATCTGGCATACTTTCATGTGGTGTGATTCTGTTGCACAATAATCCTCGTTGGTATGTCGCAAACATTGTGCAGGAATTGTTATCCTGGTTAAGGATGGAAAAGGTGGGAAGTTCTGCCTTACCTTGCCTACAGCCTTGTTCTACCACCATGTGACTATCATTTGTTGGGACCCTTAAAAAAAGCTCTAAAGGTACAACGATTTCATTCTGATTCAGACATCATGCCAGCTATGACCAAATTTCAATGATTCGCAGACAGTATCAGCCATCTCCCTAAGCAGTGGGATGCGACTCAGAATGCCTATGGCAACTTCTTCTAATGACCATTGGTGCATGCTTGCTTCCTAACAATTGCTCTGTTTAATTCTGCCACATCTGTTGGTAAAACATACCAGTACCTTCCATATATTTGTGATACAGCCACTGGGATGGGTTTCATTTGATCATGCCTTATATATACACATAGACACACAACCACATATATATATATATATATATATATATATATATATATATATATATATATATATATATTTATTTATATATATATATTTATTTATATATATTTATTTATATATATATATATATATATATATATATATATATATATATATATATAGAGAGAGAGAGAGAGAGAGAGAGAGAGAGAGATAAAGATATATATATATGCAAGGGACAGTCATTAAGAAACAGCAATTTCATTATAAAGTGCAAAGAAGAGTATGTGCAACTGAAAATAGTATTTCAAGATAAAAAACGGCTCTTTAGCAATACTCCATGTAGGGATTGTGACAATGGAGCTAAATGCGCATGTGCAATTTAACATACAACATGGTCGCCCCACTGTCAACTTGCACCGTGAATGAACAGCGAGGCATTATTAATTTTTGTGGTCAGAGGGCGTGAAACCTAAAATCTACAGAAGAATGAAGGCTCAATATGGAGACAGTTGTTTCAGTCAGAGGAGAGTGTATGAATGGATAGAAAGATTTCAAAATGGAAGACAAAACGTAATTGATGAACCGCTGCATGGGAGACGAGCTAACTTGACATCTGTGAAATAGCACATCGACCAGCTAGTCCATGGCAACAGGTGAGTCACTATTGATGAAATAGATGTAGATTTCAACATAAGTCCCAATGCTCTGCACAAAATTGTCCATAATGAACTCAGTTTATAGGAAAGTATGTAGCAGATGGGTACCAAGGCAGCTGATAACCAACGAGGTAAGGGAGGCGGTGCAAGATTTGTTAAAGGTTACACCAAAATACATTTTTCTAAAGGGCATCCACAAGCTAAGTGGGAAAAAGTGTGTTGCCAGGCACGGGAACTATGTCGAAAAATATGACACAAATTTCTGGTTCACACTTTTGTAAAAATGTTATTAATAAAATTGCTGTAACTTAATGACTGTTCCGCGCATATTTATACTAAAAGCTATGATATAAATATTCTTGAAGATTTAAAAAGATTTTTGTGTTTTTGACTCTGCACACATAGACATTTGACATAGTTCAACATGAAGATATAATAAAAAAAAGTAAGAACTCAAACACATGGAATGTGCTTAAGAAATCAGTCTAAAATGAAGTCAGAATTATACAAATATAAAAAGGAGAGAAGACAAGGCTGTGTGCTGTTCAATCAGTTCTGCATAATTCTAATGTGGAACAGCCATAAATGTCTAAGAAAAGCAAAAAGGAAACTTTTCTTAAGATCGGTTGTAAGAGGATTTAGGGAAAAGTGAAGAAGAGTTAAGTAAGAGAAGCAATTCTATAGATAACAGAAGGTGCAAGATATTCACTATTAGTTATTTTTAAGTTGAGGTAGGACATACATGTCAACAACCTCCAGTATGAGAATGGAGACGGAAACAGTGACCTCAGCACTGAAATGGATATCTGAGACTTCTATAACAAAGGTAGTCATTGTGACAGATGCGGAAGCCGTACTTCAGAAAATACAGAAGGAATGGCTTAGGTACGAGTAAATAGCTGCTGTTTAGGCCTCAAACCTCCAAGTGTTGACCTGGATCTACTTTCCCGCTCATGCCAGGGTTCAGGGCAATGAAAGAGCTGACATCTTGGCTTCACAAGCTCCCATCATGGGCACATTAGTGATGGATAGAAGTAACATTTTGAAATCAATCAATGATCGCCTGCTAGACGAGGACACCGCAATAGATGAAGCAGCAATCCACAGACTGCAAAGTTTCGACATTAAACGAGGTTCAAGCGGAATGGGGCACATGAGAGGACAGCGCAGGAGAGTGTGCAACCAGCGAGCTACAGGGACCGTCAGCATCCATACCTTATGCCATTTGATGAGAGAGACTGAGCACCTATGGGTATGCCCGGAGTGCAGTGACGTCGATTCTTAGAAACAGAAATTGAGGTAGGCTTTTAGAAAGTAATGTAATGGTTCTTTTATGGATGTATCATCATCATCATTATCATCAGTCCTGTAACCTGAAAGGTCATTGGGGCACCAATACTGCAGAATGTTGAACCAGTTCCCGCCGCTCCACTCGGTTTTGTGCCAGGATATTTGTTCTAGCTATGAACAAAACTTTTGAGCAGCATTGTCAAGGTTTGAGATTAAATTCACAAGTTTTTAGCTCCGTTCCAACCAGCCCGGAAATGTTATCAGCAAACCTAAGATTAGTGAGTGAACGATCACCTATGCTGACAGTACCCACGTGATCCTCTAGTGCTTCGGACATGATACGCTAAAGAAAAACATTGAATAGGGTCGGTGAAAGAATACATCCTTGTTGTACAGCGGTTGACGTGCAGAACCATTCCCCAGTTGTCATGTTTAGGAAGACTGCACTGGTGGGCTGGGAGTAGAGTTTATCAATGACATAGGTAAATCGACATCCCATCTTACATTTTTGCATAGTTGACCATAGGGCCTAATGCCAGACCATGTCAAACGCTTTTTTAAAGTCAACAAATACTTGGTATAGCTTTCTATTATGCTGAATGTATTTCAGGTTGAGCAGACGCAGATAAAAAATGTGTTCAATTGTGTTGCGACCAGCCCGAAAACCGGGTTATTCTTCTGTAATAATATTTTCGGCCCTTGGTTGCAGTCTGTTCAAAATTACCTTAAGCTTCCACCTTGCTGGGGTGGCTGATAAGACTGATGGTTCTGTAGTTTTGACATTGTTGGAGGTTACCCTTCTTATACACTATGGATGTGTATCTTGGACAATAAATACATTGTAGTATAGTGGGGAGAATGCTGCGTAAGCCATGTATGTGAAACATACTTAAAAACAATACTAAATGAGTTAATTTACTTGCATATAAATGAATCATACTTAAACTGTTAAAATAATAAAATGTAGATTTTAGATCTTCTTCTTCTTCTTCGTACGTAGTCAGACAGTAACCATTATTTTTTCGAAAAAAGCGGCGGTCATCCTGAGGCTGTCGCCACTGCCATAGAGCTTTTCTTGCAGTTCCACTGGTGATGGCCACATCTGCTCTCTCTGATCCTCGTATGTCGGGCAGTTCTGCAGCAGATGTTCAGCGGTCATTTTACCAGTACCGCACGGGCATTCGTCGGTACCACCTATCTTCAATTTGTTGAATAGGTGGTACCTCAGTCTATTGTGGCCAGTGCGAAGTCTGAAGACAACGACCTGCTCTCTTCGGTTCAACTGGTAATAGGCATAGTTTTTGGTGTAACCAGTATGTTCGGTTTCCCATTTGGTCATGTATCTGGCTTTGATAAGCCATTTTGACTCTTCGTACGTCATACTGGTATCTGTTTGTGGTAGTCTTGCACCTTCTTTTGCCAGTCTGTCTGCCTCCTCGTTGCCTTGTTTTTCTGGCTTTTTAGCGCTGTGACTACGGCGAGAGCATCTGTAAGCAGGACTATATGGCTTTCATTTTCATTGTGTGTCACCATTCCTTCCACTGCCGCCCTCAGTGCCTCTGCCTCCGCTCTGAAATTGCTTGTGTACTTACCAGTAGCGAATGATAGTGTTATTTTTCTGCCATTTGGTAGGTTCAGGAATGCTCCTGCCCCTCCGTTCTGTGTAGTGTTTGTTACAGAACCGTCAGTGTATGCATGGGTCCAGTCCATGCTTGGGTAGCTTTTCGATATGAAGCTTAGGGTAGTGTCTCTCCTTTCTTTTTCAATCTGACAGTTTTTGTTTCCAATACCTGGTATATTTTCTACCACCTCTGGAAATATATCCTGCCTCCAGGTAGGTTTTCGTACAGTAGTGATGTATTTTGGTGTTGTTAGTGCGTTTATGGGATCTTCGTGCATCTTTGCTTTGGCTATTTCTGCAAAGTTTCTCCGCTTTAGTTTCCCATTTCCCAAATTGTTTAGTCTCTGGTGCATTGGATGGTCAGTCAGTCTTCGGAGTTTCTCTGACTGCAGCTGGGCTCTGCAGTCTCTTCTATCGGTCATGGATTGCAGTTTTGTAATCTTTTCAAGTTCTACAATTGGCGTTGACTTCATGCCTCCTGTTATAATTCTCATGGCTTGGTTTTGAAGTTTGCTAACTTTATCGAAGTTCGCCTTCGCTGCTGTTGTCCATGCCGCAATGCCATACTCGAGAACTGGTCTCACTCTTCCAGTGTACAGTTTCTTTAGTATGCCTTCGTCTGCTCCTCAGCTTGTGCCAGCAAGTTTCCTCATGATTGCCATTCTTTCTCTGGCTCTCATTCGGTTTCTCTCAATCTGACTTTTCCATGTCATGCGCCGATCAAATGTGACTCCCAGATAGGTTGGGTTGTCGTTTGGCTGCAGGAATTTGCCATTTAGACTTAATTTGGTATTTTGGGGTTTTAATGAAAGCGAGAATATTGTGCATGTGGTTTTCTCCTCGTTTATTTTGACCAGCCATGAGTTCGCCCACTCTTCCAGCGATGTTAGGGCCGTCTGCATCCGATTTCTTGCTATGGTGAGATTTTTTTCAGAGGTCCACATAGCCAGATCGTCTGCAAACATTGAGCTATGGACTCTTCTTGGTATATTCTTTGTAATATCGTTTATATATACCAGGAAGAGTGTGGGTGACAGTACTCCCCCTTGGGGTACTCCCTGCTCGAGTGTCACCTTTTTGCTCATCTGCCCTTGTACTTGGACTCTGGCCGTTCTTTGTTTGAGGTAGTAGTTGATCCACTTGTACATTTTCCCACAAACATCACTTCTTCTTAGCTTGACTCTAAGTCCGTCTTTCCAGACTTTGTCAAATGCCTTTTCCAGATCCACCCAAACAGCTACTGTGTGTTTCTGTGCCTGGTAGGCATCTTCTATCTCCTGGGCTATGAGGATGACCTGGTCCTCAGTGGATCTGTGCTGTCTAAAGCCGGCTTGCTGTGGAATTAGTATTCGTTTTTCTTCCAGATGCCACATCAGTCTGGTGTTTATCATCTGTTCCATCAGCTTGCCGACACAGCTCAGTAGGCTGATGGGCCTGTATCCATTTGGATCTGTTTTGTCCTTTCCTGTTTTTGGTACTGGTACCAGTATTGCGTCTTTCCATGCCTGGGGTACAATTCCCCTTTTCCAGCTTTGGTTCAGGACCGATAGCAGTTTCCTCTTCGCTGTTTGGCCCAGCCCCATCAGCATTTCGTTTGTTATCCCGTCTTTTCCGGGAGATTTCCTTTTCTTTAATGTTCTCATAGCCTCTTCCATTTCGCGCATTGTTAATTTGGCCATCATGTGCTCTTCAGGTGCCGTATTCATGTTGTCGTGCCCCTTTAGCTCTTCGCTAATGTCTGTATGCTTGTCTGCAGGGACCTCGATGTGGTTTGCTCTGGCATAGTGATCGACAAAAGCGTTTGCGGCTTTCTTACCTGTGATCAAGTTCTCGCCCTGCTTGATGGTAATATGTTTGTTTGACGGGGTTTCGTCGTTCATGGCTCTGACTAGCTTCCATAGCTTGTTCCCGTCTTTGTCCAGGTTTAGGATTTCCATTTTATTTTTCCAGCTTTCTCTTGCTGTTTGCTTAAGAGTGTGTTTGTATTTCGCCGTGGCGGCTTTGAGGGCGATGTTTGCCTCCATGGATTGTTCTCGCTCTGCCATGTTCCTAGCATTTGTTACTGCATCTGCCACTTTCTGCAACTCATCATTCCAGTAGGGCTTATAGTTTTTCCTAGCTCCTCTTGGGATGGTTTCAGTGGCGGCTTGCATTATTGCCTTGCTTAGGCTTTCCGCCATGGGCTTCATTTTGGTGTTTCGTGTGTTGATGGTTTCACACAGCCCATCTGTCAGGATTGCAAATCTGTCCCAGTCGGCTCGTTTGTAATTCCAACGTGGGAGCGGTTTTGTTTCCTGTGGGCCTACTTCCATGTCAATGGTTAGCCTGATCGGCCTGTGGTCGCTACCTGCCAGTTGGTTTAGCACCTGGCGGTCTATTTTATGGTGTATGTCCTGTGTGGAGAAGGCCAAATCTGGAGTCGAGGTGGTATACCATGTTCTTGAATAGAAGCTAGGGCTATCCTCCGGCCTATTGATTAGGGAGAGATTTGCATCTATCTCCCAATCTTCCACTTCGTCACCTCTGCTGTCTGTGTCAGAGTATCCCCATCTCTCCGAGTGGCTGTTGAAATCTCCAACTACTATGCAGTTGGAGTCTCTGACCTCCATACTCGAGAGCGATAGGTCTCTATTTGGTGGTCCGTACAGATTGAAAATGCGGAGCTTCGTCTCTTGAGTCATTATGTCAACTCCTACAATTTCTGCTTGTCCGGTGTGATTGACAGATACCGCGCTACTCGGTATGCAGTTTCTGGTCAGTATCAGGACCCCTCCTTTGTGGCCTTCTCTATCGAGACGGAAGGTCTGGTATCCTCTGATTGAGAATTTGTGATTATTGTTGAGGTGCGTTTCCTGGATACATGCCACGTCAATCTTACCTTCATGCAGGTGATGTGTTAGGGAAAGTTTTTTGTTAATGACTCCCTCCGCATTCCACTGTAGTATTTTGAGGGTCTTGAGTTTTTGGTCAATAAAAGTTGCCCCATAGCCATGTGCCTTGACTCCACATGGGTGGGTGACCACCAGTAGTCAAGGGTGGGCCCGATTTTAGATCTAAATATTCATAGAAATTACATAAACTGCTATTGTCATCTCATTAAATTATGTTTTTTGTAAATTTAAATTATGTAATTATGTTTTTTGCAGGGTGAAGTTGAAGACAGTCTTTCAAAAATGAATTTTGACAGACTGTCCATCTTTAAACCAGCGTAAGTTGTTTCAATAATTTATTATAGATTCACATATGGTACACTCATACATTTGATAGCCCCAAGAAAAATTGATATTTCCTCCACTTGAAAATTCTCAGATTACCTCCAAAGCATTTGTGTAAAATATTAGTTTCTTAATGAGCTTGTCTGGATGAAAGTGACCTTGTGACTTGATATTTATAAACTTTTTATGTTTGTTTTTATCCATCTTACATAATCACTAGACAAGTGCATTTTTTAACTTGTATTCCTTATATCATATTTTCTTTGGCAAGGTGTTTCTAGAGCTTTCTTTCAAACCGAGTAGTACTATCACAAATGATGAGGTGTGCCATGCCACATATAGGGAAGCCGTCTGACCTTAGAGTGGTGAGGGATCTGGGGGTATAATGTTTCATCATCAACATGTGGCATTTCCTTTATAGAATGTCGCTCCCACCACAGTCTGTCAGAAAGAAACTCTTTCCCTTGCCAAAACTCCAGCCTTCGCCAGTCATACTCAGGCATTCCTAGATACCTTGCGCCATCGTCTTCTTAGTCTACCTCCTTTGCCTGGCACAATACCTTCCATCACTGTTCTCTCAAGACCGCTGTGTTTTTGATGTGACCAAATAATTAAAATTATTTTGACAAAATTGAATTGATAAACCAGTTCTCCTCTATGTTCAACTCTTGCCGAATGTCTATATTTGTCTTTTTCTCTGTCCAGAGTATTCTAAATTTCACTTTTCACCCTATCAAAGAAAAGATAGCCAACCTCAACACCTCTGGATTGCGATGCTGAGCATAAACATACCTTACATAAACGATTAAGTGAACACAAGCCAACCTCACCTCCTCTGGGTGCACACTGGAAAACTAAAGCTGTGAGGCTTTAGGCTAACAAGGCGATGGCTCGCCCGAGGGAATGGGCTACATCAGGTCAGTTGCAGATATTGGCGCACCACAGGTTGGAGAGGAGATGGGTGCCGCCAAGAGATTCTAATTCCAAAATTCATACATGAAGATACAATCAAATCTACTATACAGTGTACAATGTAGTACAATGACAGTTCCTGCCGCCTCACACCAGGGCGAAGGTGTTAAGTGTACAACTGGTGATACCATCAGGGTCAGAAAAGGTGACTTCACTTTGGGTACTTGGAATGTTAAAACATTGAGTGCATGTGGAAAAATTAAAGAACTGACCCATGAGATATATAAATATCGATGGAATGTGCTTGACATATATGAGGCCCACTGGAAAAATTTAGGAGAACATAAAGGGTCACAAGTTTTGTTATAGTGGAAGATCTGACAAACACCTTCATGGAGTCGGAATGTTGGTGCATAAAGACACAAGTTGTGTATTGGGATGTAGACCAGTATCAAGTCGATTGCTCAGCACATGACTCAAAGCCACGCCCCTTCAATATCACGGTGATACAATGCTATGCACCTACCTCAGATTATGAGGAAAACGAGGTAGAGTTTCTACGAGGCATGGATTATAAATCAAATACTTGAGTTATGTGACAAGAGAAGATTAACGAAGAATACCCTGAATGGAATTACGAAATACTGAAAGATAAATAGGAACATAAAGGCTAAGATTAAACGGCCAAGGTAGAATGGATAACTGCTCAGTGCTTGAACAAAATCTGGGACAAAACGATACCAAGGGGTCATTAGAATAGTCAAGGGCCTAGTAAGACCTATACAAGGTCACATTACAACGATTCAGGATAAGAGAGGGAAATGTCTCACAGAAGCCCAAGACATTCAGGCTTGTTGGACAAAGTAATGCTCTGAATTACATAAGGTCGAGGTGACCCAGGAAATATAATCGTCCTCGAAATGAATATGTTAGAGGAGAATCAACCGATAACAAGAGAGGAAGTAACTGAAGGGGTAAGGATGCTACAAAAGGGGAAAGCTATGGGTGTGGATAATATCCCAGCAGAGCTCCTACAAGTGGGAGGTGAGGTAATAATTGAAGCTATGACTTACATCTGTAACAGAATTTGGCCAACTATCTCAATGAAATCAATGGTTTTACCGCTGCCTAAATCAGGGAACCTAAAAATGTGTTAAAACTATAGAACAATTAGCCCCATTAGTCATCCTAGCAAAGTTCTCTTAAGAATAATCCTCAACAGATTAAAACCACAGGCAGAGAATATAATTTCTGAAAAGCAAGCACGGTTTCGAGCAGGAAGAAGTACCAATGAACAGATATTTAATCTGCGGATATTGAATTAGAAATACTTAGAGTATCAACAACACATATATCATGTCTTCATCGATTTCAAAAAGGCATTCCCCTTAGTACGGCATGTGGTGCTATGGACAACAATGAAGCAATTTAAAGATCAATAGTAATATTGTGGAGGTAATTGAACACCTTTATGGGAAGGTGTCAAGTGCAGTTTCTGTAGACGGAATACTAGGCGAATTGTTCCGCATGTCTATCAGAGTGAGGCAGGGATGTATACTCTCTCCAACACTCTTCAATGTATTCTTGGAAAGAATAATGGAGGCGGCCCTGGAGGGACATGTTGGTACAGTCAGAAGATTACAAACCTATGATTTGCAAATGATACATATGGTCTGGCAGGCTCGGAAACGGAACTCCAGAAGCTGATTAGTAAATTGGACAGAGCAGCGAAGGGCTATGACATGGAGATAAATGCAGAGAAAACAAAGCTGATGACTAATAGCAAGAAAGGGTTTACATCTGTGATACAAGCAAATGGCCAGGAACTCAGGAAATTGTACACTGGTTCAATCTGGGATCACTGATCAGTGACGAGGGCTCACAGCCTTAGCTAATTGCCAGAATAGCACAGACAACAGCGGTGCTTACGCATTTGAAACCCATATGGAAGGATAAGCAACTCGCCCTCAGCATAATTGTTAGACTAATGGTGCTCTCAATATTTGTGTATGCCTGTGATACTTGGACCACTACTGTGGATATCCAGGGCAGAATACATGTAATGGAAATGAGGTGCTTTAGAAGACTCTTAAATGATACATATAAGGATCGTGCTACGAACGTAGAAATACGACGAAGAGTAAAAAACGGAATTGGGCCTTTTGATGATTTATTCACGGCTATCAAAAGGCCAAAGATGGCTTGGTATAGGTATGTCACGAGGTCCAGCAGAATTACAAACTCGATACTGCATGGTTCGTACCAGGTTAGAGAGCGCAGGGTCATCCAAGGAAAAGATGGGCAGACAACATCACTGAGTGGTCAAACTTTCATCCTGGTGAGGCACGACTGGTGGCAGCGGACAGAGAGAGATGGCATGGAATTGTGGCAGTGTCTTCAAGTGTGCACTAATGAACTGGGATGGGTTATGGGATGAACTCAGCTGAACTGAGAGTATTCTCAAGATTTTTCTGTAACATTTTGATTGGAAGGATTCGATTCTTTATCTAGAAGTTTTGGTAATTGTCCATGATTCACAGTTATATGCTGCCACAGGAATAACACAGGCTCTCAAGACTTTCACTTTTGCCATTTTGTTGGTGCTCTGCCATAATTTCTTCATTCTGTTCAGCCTCTGCATTGCCATGGCTAGTCTACTTCTGATTTCTTTCGAGCAGTCACCAATTTTGTCCACAAGAGCCCATATATTCAAAATGCCTGACCTGATTTCTGTTTCCTCACCACTACTACAAAATTTATATTTAAATTTTAGTATTATGTTTGCAAACATATAAAAAGACCATACTGCCCAGCCAAGTATGTTGTTAAAGGCAACTTAGGTTGGTTATGATTCAGCCTAGCAAACTGATCCTATCAAATACATTTCTGCAAAAGCTTATAAATGGCTCTGACACGGGCTTACATCCTGCGTAATGGCCAACTCAGTGGGGACCTTAATGACCCATATACAACAAGCGAATTCTACTAAAACTGCACATTCGTTGGGGAATGTGCAGGCTGCTGCAGCTGTAAAGACAACCTACTTTCAAATGTAGTACACAGTAGCATTTTTATCTCATGTGAAGGTATATTGTAAAATTGAATGAAACATTACATGACATTCACTGAAAGATTGTGTTTTAACCCTTTACACCGTACTCATAAGACTAAAAAGAGACATCTTTGACTCACTTGTATTTATTTATACGTGATATTTAAGTGAAGGTATAGCATAAAATAAGAGTTAATGATTGCATTGAAGGGCACATAATTAATGTTTCTGAACAAATCATTTTAGGCATGTTAGTGGGCAATAGATTAAATAATATTTCTTGTACTTGTTTCTGCCTAGGTTCCTTGTCTGTGTCCGCCAGGAGAGAAGGATTGTTGAAGCCTTTGTGAAAGTGCTCTTAACACCATTTATTTACTTCTCACCTACTCTACTTTCGGTTCCTGTGGAGACTGTAGGAAGGGCAATGGCCAAAAATGCAGTGAAACCTGTCAGTGCTCCAGTCAAAGAAATATTTGAGAACAAGACAATACATCAGATGGCAAAAGATTCTTAAGACTTTAATTGATACTTAAGACTTTAGCTGACATGCTTTGGTAGTAAATGTTACAAATGGTGTATATAATGATTTGTAATATCTCATTTTTAATTTTGCTAGAAATGGATGTGACGAACAACTGTTCCTTCACTTTGTGTTTACTGCTGATAAGTTTATGAGTTTTAATTTTAACTTTTGAATTAAACCATTTATTTTATGAGCATCTTGGCTATTGTTCTATTAATTGTATATACATTTCACATTTTAAATTATAATTTTATGGAAAATCAACATAGAGAAAACCAAAGTTATGACGATTGCAAGAAAAGAATTAAAAACAAAATATTTATACAAAGCCAACAAGCGAAACAGGCAAAAAATGTCACGTACCTGGGAAACATAATCTCAGCAGACGGCAAAGGAGACATTGAAATCCAACACAGAAGTAATAAAGCAAGTCAAATCACTGGGCAAATGTCCCTGATATTACAATGTGATGTTTGTCCATCACATGTGATGAAGACCACTCTCTTTGTTCAGCCATTTGAACAGTCTTTTCTCTTTTTGTGTCCGCTGAAATGGATGAATTCCTTCTCTGACATCATAGATGTCACGCTGTTACAAAAATAAAAAATACAGATGGGCTGGCCATGTGGTGCACATGCCGGATAACATATGGACACGTAGAGTGATGTCGTGGTAGCTATACTACTTTAGCCGCCCTAACAGGTGACAGAAGATGAGGTGGAGAGATGACATAATGGAGGGACTGTTCCGAATATGGTACACCAAGGCAAAAGATTGAAATGTGTTTACTCAACACATGGACATCTGGCTTCAAACACACATGCCTGATTAAATAACAAGGTTTTTGAGTTTTTGAATAAAGACTAAACCTAAGAACTAAGGATGAATCCAGTATTGTTTTATAACAATGTAATGAACACAGTGCCATATATTATGAAAACATTAATATTAGAGAATCCTAGAAGAACAAAAATAGACAATAAACGCATGTTTCACAGGCTACACTAAGACAATTAACAAGGAAAACTATGAATAAAATAACACAATGTTCATAATCTTACATAATATTAAATTAAAAGATATGTACTGACAAAAAACAAGCAACTGCAATATTGAAAAAATAAATGGATACTTTAATGGATAAAACAGAGAGTTAAGTCAAAGATGTGTACACAAACTATATTTATGTGTATTTCCAATATGCCAGCAGCATGAGACATTGAACATAATATAAATAACTTGAAATGTGCTGATGGTAAAATCTTAACATTGTGAAAGAAAAATGAACTACAGAAGATGGTTAAGAGGATTAGCAGCAAAAATAATCGATATATCAAAACAAATGGTAATAATGGATTTCAATAAGAAACAGAAAATTACAAAATACATAATGAATGTAAATTGGACACTATTATGACACAATCCACTGTAAATACTGGGCACGTTAAGGACATCAAATGTCTGATGGATTTAATATATAATAGACAGAATAGCACCACCAAAAATAAGCATCCACAAAATGGAAAGCACCTTAAGTGCAAAATAGCAATAGTGAATGTGACAGAATTCTTCAACAGTTAATCTTGTCACATAGAAACACACTGATAACAATTAATAACTGACCCACAAAAAGAATACTAAATGCTGCAAGGATATGTTTTGACCAAACAATGTTAGGCATCCAATGAACAGCTGACAAGATCAATGAGAATCGACTGAAGGATGTCAGTGTGTGACTGTAGTTTATTATTCACATCAAAAAGGAACAAGCAATATTTTTGGGCCTGTTAGGTGCACAAGAATGTAGGAATAACTTTTAACAGCAATCAACATTATGGTAAAATGATATAGTCACAGCACAAACAAAAACACTGTATACAAGGCAATGATTGTTTTTTTTTTAAATGGCAAAATAAATGGGTAAGTGCAACTATTGTTTTAAAATTTTAGTGACATAATTGGAAATCATAGTGTGTACTTTTATTGTATTGATCTATTATTACATTGTTACACCAAATAGATCAATGGTGTACTTAATTTAACTGAAAACCATGTTAATATCTTTGGTCTATTTTATTTAGGTTATTTTCAAAGCACATATTGTGTTGGATTTAACAGGCATAAGTGAAAAGTTGGGTGTTTGGCTGACTGGTTTCTGAAACAAAACTCCCCTTATTATAGCAAGACGAGATCAACCCTAGCACAGATCACGTTGCAATATGCGGAGCGCTTAATGTATGATTTTCTGTTATGTTGTTTAATATATATATATATATATATATATATATATATATATATATATATATATATATATATATATATATATATAAATATATATATATATAAAACAAGGCTTGTACGTTATATGTAGTGTCAGCCAATTTTGACACTGGAATAGGATCATCTTCTAAGCCTCAGTTGGTTTAAATAAACAAAAGAGAGTATGGACTGTTGACTACCTGTAAAACTTATTCAGAAGGATATATATTAGATAAATTTGATTTAATTGAAAGTGAACATTAACGGCATCGCCTCATGTGAACACTATCAGCTTTTATTAAAATATTTGTGCTTAACACTTTATAGTTATCTAGATTGTGTAAATATAGATATATAATGAAAATAAATCAGTAGTGAGAGTTGCAGACATGGGAGATTATTTCAATTAGGACTGTTAGAGATAGTTTAATTTTGATTTTATTATATTTTCTTGTTTATTAACAACACATTAGTATTTTCAACTGCAGACATTATTTAATATTGTAAACACAGATAATTCATTTCTGAACATTTTCATATATGGAATATTTTGGGGGTCCACAGTTACAAAATGTATTTAAAGGGCTCCACGGTGATGAAAAGAAAAGATTAAGAGCTGCTGGTATAAACAATTAGATATAATGTTGACTAAAAGTTTGATATTGAATTCAATAATATAAATGTTGGTACTAGCAGCGCTCATGAAATACCATATAAAAGATTAATAGTTGCCCATTGCTAGCAAATATAACGACAATTAAACTCATGCTACAAGATTTGTTTTCATATGGCTATAAAGACCAATACTGGCTCAGCAGACTTCTCCAGCACCTAGGGCGATCACATGAGGAGTTGGCTGTGGAGTCACTGTGCGTTCTGCTCCTTCGAATGGCATGCTTACTCCGAATCTCTGCGGTTAAGTTTCACTCTGTAATCTGAGTATCTTTGGTGGTACTAGCATACCAGGTGAAGCGGTTCTGTTCATGCATCTCTCAAGAGATGACATCAATGTTTAAGTTTTCCAGAGACACTTTCAAGGAGTCTCTTTAGTGTTTCTTCTGTGCTTTTAATGAGCGTCTGCCTGTACTCAGGTCAGGTCATCCCGTAACCGGTGAGGTCGTTGGGCACACATGAAGACATCCTCACAACCCCATGCCATTCCTCTGTCTGATGCCGCTGCCTGTGACTCTTCTGGCCAGAGACTGGTCCATTCTTTTATGTTGTCCTCCTTTCTCTTTTTGGGCCGGCCTCTTCATCGTCTGCCATGCACCTTTCTGTGGAGGATTGTATTCGCAAGACTATTTGATCTCGATATCTGACTGTACCAAGTGAGTTTCCTTCTTTTGACAGTTGCCAAGAGGGCTTCGAAAGGCCCTATTGCTGTTGTAATTCTATCTCGTATTTCCTCATTTGTAACTCAATCTTTGTACGTTTAAAAGTTTTCGGAAACATCACATCTCCAAGGCCTGTATCCTTCATTGAAGGTCAGCTGTAATTGTCCATGTCTCACGCGCATTGAGGAATATTGACAGGACCAGTGTACGCATTAATCTGATTTTCGTGTATAGTGCTAACCATTTATCTTGCCGGATTTTGTTAAGCCGTGCAAGCGCCGCTATTGTCTGTGCTATTCTGGCTAACACCTCACATTTTTATCCTTCATCACTGTCAATCGACCCAAGATATTTAAAACGGTCAGCCACTTCGAGTTCCTGACCGTTCGCTTTTATCCTGCTGTTGAAGCCCGTGGCGTTATTGGTCATTAATTTTGTCTTTCCAGCGTTTATCTCCATACCATAGTCAAGAGCTATTTCATCGAGCCTTCTGACCCATTCCTGGAGTTCTGCTTCTAAACCCGCCAACCCGTCGATATCATCTGCAAAACCAAGGTTGGTAATTGTTCGGCCCCCTATCTTGACAGTACCAACGTGACCTCCAAGTGCCTCACTCATAATTCCTTCAAGGAATATATTGAAAAGAGTTGGAGGGAGTGTACACCCTGTCTCACACCAACTGATGTGCGAAACCAGTCCCCTTGCCTCCCATTCACAAGAACTGCGCTAGACGCCTTGTCATACAGGTGTTCAAGGACCGTTATAATATTTCCGTTGATATTATACATCCTCATGGTTGCCCAAAGTGCTTTATACCATACTCTATCAAACGCCTTCTTAAAATTCACAAACACATGATACAGTGTTTGCTGCTGTTCTAGATATTTCTCGCTTAGCAGCCTTAAATTAAATATCTGTTCTGTAGTGCTTCTTCCCTGTCTGAACCCTGCTTGCTCCTCGGCAATGATGTTCTCTTCTTGGGGTTTCAATCGGTCGAGGATTAATCTAAGCATGACCTTGCTAGGTGGCTGATGAGGCTTATTGTTCTGTAATTTTGGCACAGCTTTAGGTTTGCCTGTACTCAGCTCCCAGTATATCAACTGTTTGGGGGTGTGCTCATCTGGCATGCAGACATGTCCTGTCCATATTATCTGGACATTTTCACAGAAGCACATGAATGCTCAACATGTTAGTCTTGCTAAGAATTTCAGAGTTAGGTACTATGTCCTGTCACTCTATCCTTGGCAGTCTGCATAGAGAGATCAAAAGAAAATGATTTAACTATCCTCTGTGTCTGCTATACACTGTCCATGCTTCTCGAGCAGAGGAGTTAACATTACAGAACTATACACTTTTACCTCGGTGGCAACTCTTATGTTCTGTCGGCTCTAGACATTTACTTGCAGTCTGCCAAACGCTGAACTCGCCTTTATGATCCTGCTATTGACCTCTGGTAAGGGTAATGCCTAAAAATAGGTGAAGCTATGATCGCTATCGACTGACTGGAAACGTTGGTTATGTCTGGTACTGTTTGACTCAATGTATGGCTTACCAGGAGCAGGCTGCAAGAGTACCCACGTTTTTCAAGTATTGATTGTGAGACCAAAGTTACTGCATGTCGCCGAAATCCCCATCATGGTGGATTGTATATCTTGATCTGAGCAGGTAGCAATCGTCATGCTGACGGTCAGCGAACAGGAGATCCAAGATCGTGGCCTCACTCACCTTGGTGTCATGCGTCTCGTACTGATACGTGTTATACCATATGCATATACTCACTGGAAGTGCAGGAGCTAAATTAAAGGGACCATGAATATCAACGATAACTTCCGCTTTCGCCATTTAAAAAATTTGAAAGTAATGTAAAAAAAGGTAAAGTAAATTAACCCATAGCATTAGATTAGGCAGCGATCTCACATTTCAAAGGCTTGGCTATATTATGGCGGTAGCCATCTCCTCTCCCTCGTCGCATTTACTTCCCGGAATGAACCAGTACCGATTTAAGGCGGGGTCGACCAGGGGGATGTTGCGGTATGAAAAAACATTACCGCTCAACTGGAGCATGAACCCAGGACCACTGAGATGCGAAGCTAGCTCGCTAACCACTGCGAGAAGAAAAATAAATACAGAGAGTAAAGAGAGAGAGAGAGAGAGACTGTATAAAGAGGCCAGTCTAGAGTGCAGAACTGTTTGGCTCAAGTGACCATCAAATCATCCGTTGGGATCTTATTGCAGGGAAAGAAGTAAACATAAACACGCGAACATACGACTACTCTAAGGCAGATGTTACGAGGATGAAAGAGGCAGCGAACCACATAATCTGGAAAGATATTATTGTAGGAACAGGAGTGGGAAAGTTTTAAAACAGTTCTAGAAACGCTAAAAGAGGAATGTGTTCCATGTAGGGAGGTAAACCCCAAGCGTAAAAAGTGGATAACTAGATTTGTAGTGAAATGTAGAAGAGCAAAAAATAAAGCATAGAAAAAATATATAGAGGCAGGTAAATCAAAAGAAACATATGTAAAATATTTGGACAAGCAGAACATATCCCAGAAAGCGAATAAAACAGCAAAAATAGACTTTGAAAAAAAACTTGCTCAGAGGATCAAGACTGACAGTAAAAGCTTCTTTTCTTATGTTAGAAATAAACAAAGAACGAAAGACAAAGTAGACAAAATAATAAGTGAGAATAGGGAGGCTGCTAATCTGCTCAATCAGTACTTTGGCACAGTCTTCACAAAGGAGGACTACTCCGAGATCCCAGAGCCTATAGATATTTTTCAAAGAGACATGGATACAGCGGGATTAAGATCAATCTGTATTACAGAGGAAATGGTTTAAAAAAAATTGGAGGGGTTGAAAGTGAATAAATGTCCAGGTCAAGATGGTATTCACCCAAAATTGCCGTATGAAATTAGAAACCAACTAGCAAAACCATTGGCTATATTATGTTCTCAATCACTTACAAAAGGGATTGTTCCACAGGATTGGAAAGATGCAGGAGTGATCCCCTTATTCAAAAAAGGCAAAAAATCAGATCCGGCAAATTATAGACCGGTGAGTTTAACGAGCATAGTCTGTAAATTGTTAGAGTCAATAATCAAAGAAAACATTGCAATGCATTTAGACAAATTTAATCTAATTAGAAATAGTCAGCATGGGTTTACTAGAGGGAGATCATGCTTAATAAATCTATTAGAATTCATGGAGGAGGTTACTAAAATCATAGATAAAGGGGAGCCAGTGGATGTTATTTATCTAGACTTTGCAAAGGCCTTTGATAGAGTACCTCATCAAAGATTATTTCGAAAGTTAAAATCACATGGAATAGGTGGCGAAGTTGCCAAATGGATTGAAAATTGGTTAACGGGAAGAAGGCAGAGGGTGGGCATAAATAAGGAGTACTCTGAGTGGAGTGAAGTGAAAAGTGGTGTGCCACAGGGCTCGGTTTTGGGACCAATTTTGTTCTTGATATATATAAATGATTTGGACATTGATATGAGATCCATGATTGCAAAATTTGCTGATGACACAAAACTATGCAGTAGTGTCTCATCTAAAGCGGAAGTGGATATATTGATGTCGGATTTAGATAAAATTCGAGAATGGTCTGTAAGCTGGCAAATGGAGTTTAATGTAGATAAATGTACAGTCATCCACATGGGTAGATCCAATATGGAACATAATTACAGAATGGGAGAAAACAATATTAGAAAGATAGATAAGGAAAGGGACCTAGGGGTTATAATAGATCATACAGGAAAGGTGAGTGAGCAAGTTAAGGTAGCAGTGAAAATGGCAAATGCAATGTTAGGTATAGAGGGGACATAAACATGCTAGAAAGAATCCAAAAAAGAGCGACAAAGATGATAGTGGGATTCCAGAATTACAGTTATGAGGAACGACTCAGAAAAACCGGCCTGGCTACAGTGTCTCGAAGAGAGAAGAATTCGTGGTGACTTAATACAGGTTTATAAGATGATCAGAGGAATCGATAAATTAGACTATAACAAGTTTTTTAAAATACAGCCACCTACAATAACACGAGGGCATAGCTACAAGCTGATTAAAGAGAGGTCCAGGTTAGATATTAGGAAATATTTTTTTAGTCAGAGAGTGGTGTCTGCTTGGAATGCATTGCCAGGGGAGGTAGTGAAGGCAGGGACAGTTAACTTAATGCATTTAAGAATAAACTGGATGCGCATAGATTTTAGAGCAAGGTGATGTAAATGTAACTGGTTGTATACAGACTCTGCAGGGTCTTCTAAACCAGTATAAAGATGTTAAGTTAAGTTAAGTTAAGATATCAATTCTTTGTAACTAAACATGGCATGACATAATATGATTGAAAAGGAGCTACTTACTTTTGTTACAAAACTTCTCAAACTTCTGGTACCGTAATGTTTCCATATATTCTTTACTGCTAGAGTCTGCCGTTTGTAGCCTCATTCTGGATTTACGTCGTCTGCTGGGCCGGCTAAGCAGCAGACGATATTTAACCGAATCAAGTTATTCAAGATCCACAACTTCACAGATGAAACATATCGCCTACTGTTTCTGCATCGTATGCGACAAGTTATAGTTTCTTTTCATGTATGTTCTGTATGATTCGGTAGAAACTGTTTTAGTTCATTTCTTATGGCTTGGCTAAATACTATAGGAAGTTGTTAGTGTTAATGTCTGTTGTCTCACTGTTTGACATTCACAAAGCAGGCCTGTAGTGTAAAAACGATACAATCAATTCTTTTATTGAACAGAAATAGAAACTGCGGAATGACAGGAACAAACAAAACAGCACATGAAAGTGTCATGACTCGTCCTGTAATGAGCTTTCAACCAGGTAATAATTATAAACATACTTTCCATACTGTACTTTGACTTTGGTTGAAATTCGCAAGTGGACGGGCATACCATTAATTAATAGAAATCGCAACACACGCAATGGAGAGAGCATCACTATAGCGATGGGCAGTTTTTTTTGTACTGAGATATGATGACTCTACGACCACTTAGGTTATCTGGGAACAGATGAGGCGATATATTCGACATTCGTCTTCGATTTCCCAAATATAATCTCCCTGGCCAAAGGCCTGGGTAATAAGTAGCGAATGTATGTTTACATCTATTATTGTTTGTGTAAAACAAAACCTAGTGTTAGAATACAAAATATTATTATTTACAAACATTGTTTGAAACACTTATACTGTCTTTCTAGAATTGACATACTTTTGTCATCACCATTTTCGTGACTGCCGTCAGGTGTTTCGTTGATTATGCAACACTTTGAATCTCGAACTACAGAATGTATATGGAGTCTTATGGATATGGCCATATCTCTTTGTGTCAAATTTCCATTATATGTATTTTTACGCTACTGTATGCGATTTTGTTGTTAACTTAACTTAACTTAACGTCTTTATACTGGTTTAGAAGACCATGCAGAGTCTGCTAACAACCAGTTACATTTACATCACCTTGCTCTAAAAGCCATGCGCATCCAGTTTATTCTTAAATACATTAACTGTCCCTACCTCCCCTGGCAATGCATTCCAAGCAGACACCACTCTCTGACTAAAAAAATATTTCCTAATATCTAATCTGGACCTCTCTTTAGTCAGCTTGTAGCTATGCCCTCGTGTTATTGTGGGTGGCTGTATTTTTAAAAAACTTGTTATAGTCTAATTTATCTATTCCTCTGATCATCTTATAAACCTGTATTAAGTCACCACGAATTCTTCGAGACACCGTAGGCCGGTTTTTCTGAGTCGTTCCTCATAACTGTAATTCTGGAATCCCACTATCATCTTTGTCGCTCTTTTTTGTATTCTTTCCAGCATGTTTATATCCCCTCTATAATAAGGACTCCACACCTGCACACAGTACTCCAATCTAGGTCTAACTAAAGCTTTATACAGTTTGACGATCACTTCCTTGCTCATATGTTTAATATTTCTTTTTATCATACCTAACATTGCATTTGCCTTTTTCACTGCTACCTTAACTTGCTCACTCAACTTTCCTGTATGATCTATTATAACCCTTAGGTCCTTTTCCTTATCTATATTTCTAATATTGTTTTCTCCCATTCTGTAATTATGTTCCATATTGGATCTACCCCTGTGAATGACTGTACATTTATCTACATTAAACTCCATTTGCAAGCTTACAGACCATTCTCGAATTTTATCTAAATCCGACATCAATATATCCACTTCCGCTTTAGATGAGACACTTCTGCATAGTTTTGTGTCATCAGCAAATTTTGCAATCATGGATCCCATATCAATGTCCAAATCATTTATATATATCAAGAACAAAATTGGTCCCAAAACCGAGCCCTGTGGTACACCACTTTTCACTTCACTCCACTCAGAGTACTCCTTTTTTATGCCCACCCTCTGCCTTCTTCCCGTTAACCAATTTTCAATCCATTTGGCAACTTCGCCACCTATTCCATGTGATTTTAACTTTCGAAATAATCTTTGATGAGGTACTCTATCAAAGGCTTTTGCAGTCTAGATAAATAACGTCCACTGTCTCCCCTTTATCTATGATTTTAGTAACCTCCTCCATGAATTCTAATAGATTTGTTAAGCATGATCTCCCTCTAGTAAACCCATGCTGGCTATTTCTAATTAGATTAAATTTGTCTAAATGCATTGCAATGTTTTCTTTGATTATTGACTCTTACAATTTACAGACTATGCTTATTAAACTCACCGGTCTATAATTTGCTGGATCTGATTTTTTGCCCTTTTTGAATAAGGGGATCACTCCTGCATCTTTCCAGTCCCGTGGAACAATCCCTTTTGCAAGTGATTGAGAACATAATATAGCCAATGGTTTTGCTAGTTGGTCTCCAATTTCATACAGCAACTTTGGATGAATACCATCTTGACCTGGACATTTATTCACTTTCAACCCCTCCAATTTTGTAAAAACCATTTCCTCTGTAATACAGATTGATCTTAATCCTGCTGTATCCATGTCTCTTTGAAAAATATCTATAGGCTCTGGGATCTTGGAGCAGTCCTCTTTTGTGTAGACTGTGCCAAAGTACTGATTGAGCAGATTAGCTGCCTCCCTATTCTCACTTATTATTTTCCCTGTATTGTCTATGAGAGGGCCTACTTTGTCTTTCGTTCTTTGTTTATTTCTAACATAAGAGAAGAAGCTTTTACTGTCAGTCTTGATCCTCTGAGCAAGTTTTTTTTCGAAGTCTATTTTTGCTGTTTTATTCGCTTTCTGAGATATCTTCTGCTTGTCCAAATATTTTACAAATGTTTCTTTTGATTTACCTGCCTCTATATATTTTTTCCATGCTTTATTTTTTGCTCTTCTACATTTCACTACAAATCTAGTTATCCACTTTTTACGCTTGGGGTTTACCTCCCTACATGGAACACATTCCCCTTTTATCGTTTCTAGAACTGTTGTATAGGTAAGATTGTTTCTCTTTTCTCAAATTGTGAGTCTATTAAGGTTTATGAATATTTCTCATATTCTTTGACTTCTAATAATAATATTCTGGCAAAATCATTGTATGATTTACAGTTTCAAATACTTTTTTGTTGATTAAATAGTTAAACTTATTTGGTTATTGTCCAAGACTAACAATCAAATATAAGGCAGGGTTAATGACATATTTTAGGATTCAGTATCTTGTTCCAGCTTTATTTCACCTCCATGATTATAGTGCATTCTTTATTTCATTAACCTTTTAATAAAAATTCCTTGCAGCTAGGGGGGTCTCCTCCGCTACTCACATTTCTGGATATGCGTGCCAGTGTGTGCATTTGATAATCTGTCCTTTTATGTGATGCTACCTTTATTTCTTGTAATTATTTGCAGTTTAATGATACAGTGGATTGACAACTGTTATAGTTCCTGGAAGCTAATTGTGACGAGTTGAGTTATCTTTTGATGACATTTCTTTAACATCGGGTTACATGGGTGCTTCTTCCCTATTGTTGTTGTTGAATACCCACAATGAGTAATTTTACTCTTTTTTATTGTGCGCAGTGAAAAGGGTTTTAGGTGGTGAGTTGCAGTAGATTTTTTAACATCGCGAACATGCTGAGGATGGATGGGGTCCTTCAGGGGATTGTGCTATGCTTGGCTTCATCAGCGTATCCCGGTCCACCTTCATCAACACACTAGGGTTGTGAGGAAAGTTACTGCAACCCATCACATAATGCCCTTCTCAGGGCGCACATAAGATACTCATTGTGGGCATTCGAAACAACAACAACCCCTCAACGACATCTCGTAACATTCTCACATTTCACATTTGCCTGTGATTGGTATGATAGTATTTAGTCGCATATAGCAAATAAAAGCTTACCAGACAACCTTTCTTTACTTATGGGTTCTGTTATTGCAGACAGTGCTGTGTTTAAGTTAAAAAAAAACATCTTACACGAAACAGACATATATAAATATATTTTTTATTGATTGATTCTAGTTGTTGTGATAGTAAATATTTTATATACATTGAAAAATAACTTCAGCTGATCAGAGTGACTTGATTTTTTGTATAATTTTTTTAGCTAGGATAATTCTGATAGATATGGCCAATCCATTTGAAGCTCAAGCTGGAAGATTCTTATGTGATGCTCTGGAAAATACCCTTTGTATCAGTGCCAACATGTCAGGTCCTTCCCGTATACCTCTCATTGGTATCTACATGCTGGCTTCCTACCCAGAGGTACTATTAGTGAAACAGAGAATACTTTAAATGATTTTTTAATCAAATCCATGGTTACAACCCTTACTATCATCACCAACAATATTAGTTCTAGCAATAATTCTGTTCTGTTCCTAGAAATTGACTTCACAGCACTCCAGGCATACCATTAGGTTGTTCAATCTCACTCAGCTAATCACAAAGGCTGTGGATACTGATGGTTCCTGTAGCACATTGGATGTACATACTTTTGCTCCATCCTCTTTTGCATCCCATACCGCTCGAACTTCATTTAATTTCAAAGCTCTACAGTTTTTGAATTGTTAATTCATTTATAAGGGTGTTATCATCCAACAGGCAGTCATTAATACATTTCAAAATGTCATGAATGGTAAAAGGCAATAATTCTACAAGAGCTTAGCCCTGATATAGCTTTAAAAAAACACTCTATCTGGGAGTAAAAGATACTAGTATTGCATAAACAATTACTACATTACTGTGCAACACCTACATGCAAAGTACAATGATAATCACATCCATTATCTGTGCCAAGTGTCATTGTGTGAGGGGATTCCCTGAGGATTTGTGTGTGACAGAGATAAGAATAAATCTACTGCCACATCAAGAGCTTGTCATAAGGGAATATTAACAATTCAGTTCAGTTCTTCTAGTGTTAAATTATTTCAAATACATGGCTTTGAACACTCAATCATTTGTACTGACTAAAAGCTTGCTAAGTGAGAAGTGGTCTTCTGAATATAAAATAAAGCTTTATAATGAAACAATAATTGTTGACTTAGTTGCTTTTATTCTATCATAAGATGTACATGTCTCTCCTTTTTCATATGATTTATAGATTCAACAGAATGAGACTGAGAATTAGACCATATACTTGGTAGGTTCAAAGTCAAGGTAGTCTCATAGCAAACGCTGCTGTTGGAGATGAAGTGTTAGAGACTTCATTGCACTAGGTCACAGTTTGTTTATGAGGTGGGGTAGCCAGTTTCCTTCCTCGCCATCTTTCCTTTGCTGAAAGTATGCCATGTATCCATTTACAGCTGGATCAACTATTGCTGTTAACTGGAGTTGAATCCACTATATTTTCTTTGAAAAGCGAGTCCTCTACCACTACACTAATCAGATGCTTTAATAGGTTACAGTGTTTGCAATTCTTTGCTCCTCTTTCATGCGCTGATAATATGTTCTCATACAGTAATAAAAGGGTGAATGTCTTATTTTCCTTTGAGATCAGAAGAGAAAGGAGTAGTTAAGTATAGTGCTAACGTAGACCATTTGATCTTGTGTTGTCATCATGGAATTACCTGTTCTCATTTACGTACATATCATGTCCACTATTGTTATCATCACTGTCTGCATCATTTATGTCATACCTATGTTATCATGATTTCGTTTATGTTACTTCTTTATGACCATCACACTTATATTGCTCTCATCAATTAATGCAGCAATTAAAATATGATCAGATCTATTGTCACTTTCCTTTTGATTTTCAGAATGTTTTACCCCTCACTTGCACCAAGGGCAATTTTGTTCGTCTTCATGCGGCTCTGACTGATATACGCACATTTTTGGATGAGTTAATTCAGCAGCACCAGTCTAGAGAAATAGAGTCATGTGCAGCACAGGGCATGCTTGAAGCTTGCAAACAGTACCGGAGATATATTGGAAATTTAGCACAGGTTTAAATAATACTACATGCTTCCTAAATGCTTGTTTGCAGTTTATATTGCATTTTTTAGATGCTTTTATATTAACACTGTTGATATTTATATTATTCTTTAATTTTTTACTCAATTATTTATTTTCAATTTCCCACAATTTCAATTATTATTATCATCAACTTTTGAGTAGTCTGCTGGGGTCTTTGTGTATGACAAGGACAATAATAGCACCACTGCCCCACAGAGAGCATGTCGTAAGAGGCGACTAACTGTGTGACATGGCATAACACCGGCCATGGTTAGATGTTTTGTTTAGAGCCGCATCGATGGTGCCTAACAGGATTCGATTCTACTTTGCTCTAGTGTTTGAGTCTATTAAGATGAACTCGCACATTGGTTAACCACCCTCCATAAGCACTTGAACATCGAACCCCGCAAGTTTCAAGCGATCCCTGATCTCACGGGAGGTTAGACCAGAGTTCCTGCATCCCGAGTCACCTCCAGTTGTCTCGACCAATAGTCTTGCCACTGATCCAAGGTATCTCAGGATAAGAGTGAGATTGATGACCAGCGTACATTTTTCCTCACTATAATCCAAATACAGTGCACATCACATAATTAAGACAAAACCGTCTGATGTTGTGTCCGTCATCGCTTCGCGCTGGGCAATAACTATATATGTACTTGAATACTTATACAGTTATAACTATTCTAAACATACTAGTTGATATAAAAAAGACTGGTATAACTGTCGCATATTCAACTTTTCACAGGCAGCTGTAGCTTTTAAGCAGCTGGAGCTGATTGTGTTCACTGGGCACAGAGGAGATGTGGTTCAGAAATATGCTGAATCGTTGGCAGACCAGATTGATTTTAGCATTATCAAGGTATATGTATTGTACTTCATAATATACTAAAGCAATAAATCATCTTGTTATGATTGCATCTTTGATGTTTAAACCTTCAGATAAGCACCTATTATGTTATGAACAGTTGTTTAGAGTTCCTCTTTAACTCTTATTTAGTGTTGAATTGATTTATCAGTGTATCTTCTGTAACTGGCTGTACAGGCAGTAGTCATGTAATACATGCTCAGCAATTTGTTTATTTAGTCCAAATGTGCACCATGGTAAAATGAACAGAGGGAGCTTGTACATGTGTTTTATTTAGTCTGTGCAGTCATGAGGTGGAAAATGGTGAAAACCCCCTGTTGGTCAAGGGCATGACTGAATGGCATCATTGGGTTGGTTCTTTTTTCTTCTGACTGCTTGGATAGCTCTCTTTTTCTAAAAATATGAAATTTCAATGTATGTCTTCCTGTTCACAATCTCCTTCTTGTTTTGCAAGCCTATCTCTTGTTTTTCTGCCCAGGTACGTCTTCTTTGTTGTTCGTTCTCAAATTCCCACTACCAAGACCTGGAAAGAGCTTTGCAAGTAGCATGTAGTCTGGAGAACGATATTGCATTGTGCCATAGTTTACAGCTTGACTGCGATATTTGCACCTTTCGGTCCGACACATCCGACTTCAGTATGGCAATTTTGGGTACTGGGTTACCCTTCCGCCTTTGATCCCTTCTCTTTAGCCAGTCTGCCCTGTTACCCAGGATCACCACATAGAGGTGGAGAAGGGTCTTGGCAGCTCTGGGTTGTTGAACAGGCTAGCAGTCAGCTTTGAGTCACTGTCCACTACAGCTCATGCACTGCTCAGCATCTTGATATCAAAGGGATCACTGCCACTGAAATATGGTTCGCTTTTTGCCAGCTGCCAAGGCTCATTAATTTCTTTAGTGCAGGAGTTTGACACTTTTTGGGAGCATACCATACAGATATCATGTGTGTGAAGATGACTACTTGGTGGCAATCAGAATTGTTGCTATAAATAATATTTGCAGCTTGTTCAAGTGTTTGAACCTACGCATTTTAGTTGAAATAGAATTTGCCATAGTTTTAAGACATGAGACAGAGATGCTGACTCCTTCATCACAGCCAACATTTGTGGCTAATCCATATGTGTAGGTATGCATCTACGATTGCTTTAGGTAATTTTTTTTCATCATACTCAGTGTAGCAATTTGATTTTGCAGATCATTATACTCATGTCCAGTTCTGAGAATCTTGATTGATGTTTTCATTTGTAGGATTTTGTTATCCTGTTTCCATGGTATTGCGTATAGAGTGGGCTTTGATGGTGTTGTCTTCATGGGCGAGTCTGCTTGATGCTGTTTTTTTCAAATCTCTTACACTGATGGAAGTAACTGTAACATTTTATGTGTAAAAGTGAAGATCCCATTACGCCATGCAGTGTATATGAAATATGGTGTTACGCCCATATTATTTTGTGACCTGCGGCACTTGGGCTCTTGAATGCACAATGCCTCCTGGACAAAAAGCACACTTCATCCTCAATTGTTGTGGTGATGTGTAGAGTGTGTTGTGTATGGTGGGGTGTGGAGGGTGCAGTCAGTTTTGCAGTCATGGGTACAAAGTCAGAAGGTGCTCGACTGACTCATCATGGTCGGCGCAGAATCTACAATTTGGTAAAAATAGTGGGTCTATTCTATTCAGAGAGAGGCATGGTCTGTTCTCAGCTTGAAAATCAAATTCTTGTCTCTTCATTAAAGTTTCTTGGCTGCGTCCTGGTGATCTGGTTTTGCTTGGTGTTTGAAATATATTCGGCTTGTCTTTAAAATTCTTAGATTATTCAGTACAGAGCTTTTTCTATTGCTATTATTTATGCTTCATAGTTGGAACAGGTCTCACTGCAAGGTGTATAAATGTAGGGGTGGTATTCTTGGTGCAGATTATGGTATTTAATTACAGTGCCATATCCAGTGTTGGTGGCAGATTCATCTGTATATACATGGATATTTTGTGGATATGTCTATAGTTTCCAAAGCAATAGTTCTCTGAAAAGATGGTAGAGTGTTCCTATCTGTAGAGTTGCCAGAGAGTACAATTCATACTGTGGGGGTAGTCACCTGCCAGAAAGATGGTTCATCATTGATGACTGCCATAAGCCTTCTACCCTCTGTTAGGTGGTGTTTAACTATAGTATTTTTAGCATTTTTTAGGAAAGATGTCTTTTTTATTCAAATGCTTTTGGAGTCAATGTTATATCATTTTCATATTCTCCTCAGTAGTGTCTATTCTCAGGTATCTTTCATGTATTTCTCTTGTTAGGTTTAAAAGTTCAATGTTGGTATTAATTTCACATGCATCTGTTAACATTGTTTTCATGGCACTGCTTATGAACCGCAGATCATGAATTTGTACTCTGTTAAATTTGTGTAAGAGGCTTTTGCTTGCAATGGCTTGGAGGTGAAGTGAATAGTCCAATAGCGGATATATCCAATGTATAACTGGTGTAGTGAATATTGATCTCCCTCTTCATCCTCAAGTAGAGAGGTGCTTGATGAATCTAAGTCTTGGTCTTGTGAATGCTTTTTCAATCAGCTTGTCTATATGGGGTTTCATAGTGAATCTACTGAACACACTGTATATAGTTTTCTCTGCATTAATTTAGATTTTTTGGCTAGATGCAGGGATGATTGTTTTTAGTGTTGGGTAGAAGATATTTTCCTTTTGTCCAAATAACTAGGTAATTCACAAAGAATGTCTTTTTGCAGGTGATGACACCTATCTGGTAGGCCATTTATGTAGATAAAGAATAAGTCACCCAAAGATAGGCAAGGTAGCTTTCTTTCTTGATCAGGGTCATTCCTAAGTATGTTACCTGTTTAACCTTTGGAAGAGCGGGAGAACAGTGCCGTGAAGGTTTTATCAAATTTCTTCGCACTCTGCTAGTTTTTCAACAGCTTTATTGCCTTCAATATTGCAGTGGAAGGAGATTCATTAAATGGTCAACTTTTGGTGTCTAGCTGAGAGCTGTGTCAAGTAGTATATACATTGCTCGATATCTTCCTCTTTATGTTGTTTTAAAGCTGCTAACACTGATAATGCACCAGCCAGGAATACTATGTTTTCGTGGTATATATCGTTGTCTTGTATTAGCAGCTCAGTATCAACCTTCAGTGTCTCTACTTACGCACACAATTTATTTGAGTATGTTCCTCTTGTTAGTACTCACAATTTTTCTTTTCTCTTCCTTAGTCTGTAATAGACCCCTGCACCTTCACCGTTAGCTAACCCATCTGTATATAAGTCCATCCATGTTTCTGATGGGTATAATCTCCTAAGAAATTTTTTCGTGATTTACTCCCTTTGCAAATATGAGTTACCTGTTTTCTTTTCCCTCTAGAGATCCTTCCATCACAGGGGATTTTGCTATTTGTCCACTAGAATTTTAGGATGTTTGTTTTATATCTCTAGCCACTACCTGGTTTTTCTTTAATCTCTGTCTTCCCATGTCATCTATCATGTCATTTATTGCATGATTTGGCATTTATTTGAAGTTCTTCCCCTGCATGAGCATTTCTTTAGTCTCCATACTTTTGATTTCTGTGATGAAACGTATTCCTTGGTTTTTGGTTTAATTAATTTTATGGAAGTTATTTTTTGTTGTGGTCTATGCTGCTATAATGTATTAAAGCACTGGTTTCACATAACATGTATACATGTTGAGCCTGATATCTTTCTCATTATTTCCGTCTGTTCTTAAATCTGTTGGCTGCATTTTTGGATCTGTTCTATTTTCACACCAGCATTGGGCCCATTGTTATTTCTATTTATATTGGACATGTGGATATAAAGCTGTCATCTATGTATAGTGCACTGTGTACTCTTTTAGGGTTTTCTGTGACTATATATATATATTTAATAAATATATATTTTATATTTATATATGATGAACAGTATGGGTAGAAGTATTTTATCGTGCAGAACTCCATGTTATGTTCTCATCTTTTTGCTGATGGTGTCCTTGTAGCTGTACTTTTGCTGTCGTGTTATCCAAGAAATCACTGATCCATTAGTACATGTTGTTGGTTACACCAGTTCTTAGTAGTTTGAGTTTTAGTCCACTCTTCCATATCCTATCAAAAGCTTTTTCTAGATCTATCCAGACCACTATTGTTTTATTTTTTTTCTTGATATGCATCAAATATCTCCTGCGAGATATGCACTGCTTGTCAACTGCTCTATGGTCGATCGATCGATTTCTGTGAAAGCCTGCTTGCTGTAGGACAAGTAACTTTCTGGATTCCATATGCCATGTTATTCTAGTATATTATGGTTCATTCAATTAGTTTCCCCACACAGTTGAGTAGACTAATACAATAGGTCTGTGGCTGCTTGGCTTCATGTTGTCCTTCCCATGATGGTGTAAGAAATAATGAGTTAAATGCGCCTGCTGTAGGCCAGTAGATTCATGTCCAAAGCAACCTGTTCCTTGACAAGGTAGTTAAGCTTGTGTGGGTACCAGCCCTGTCTCAAGTTGTGTAGATTTGCTACAAAGTGACTACTGGACGATTGGATTGTTCATGCCCACTGAAATCGCCCTCTCGCGGTCATGTTGGCGCTGTAGGGTTCTGGGTTATTTGTTCTGGATTTATATTTGCCATCTCGTTCCTGATCAGCGGGTCAATAGAGTAGGAATAACATTAATCACAGCAAAGTCTGCCAAAGTGTATTATTTTACTATTCCAAAAATCTGTAGGTATATATAAGGAAATACTTTTCTACTCATCATCGACATTCAAAACACGGTAAACCTGTTCAAATTGTGTTTGTCGACAATTGCACTATTAGACTAAAGGATCTCTAAGTAATTGACTTACATAAACTGATACATGAAACCATGATTTAAAGAGAGTTAAAGAAATCCCGGAAAAATGAAGAAAAGCTAGAAACTAATTTTACAAGAACCACAAAAAATTGACTTACTAAAACAGCAAAATGTCTAACAACAAAACGTGAAAGAAAAAGATGATATGATCCTGAAATTATCACATTACAAGAACAGGCCAACATATGCTTTTATGAGCTTGAAGAAGCCTACTTGCTACAACTGGATGAAATCGATTACTGGGACCGACAAATAACTGTCCAAGGATGAGTTGTTCAATTGTGCAGGCAATAAGTAGAGACTTCCTTAACAATTGTTTGTTCATAACACATTCTCGTAGATTACGTGAATAAGACCTTGTTGACCAAACGACTGACACTTCATTGTGACAGAATAGAACTAAGAACTGATGATTACATTTAAAAAATAAATGTTCTACTCGTATTTTATTCTTTTCCCAAACAAGAATTGTCAATTAAATTTTAATAGGTTTGAAACATATCCATTATAAAGGTGAATTAATCAGGTTTATTATCTTCTTCTCCGATCCCACCCATATTCCGAACCCGTGTTTACAGAGGATTGTAAGTGTGACTGTGAATTGTAATTTGGTAACAATTGATACTCAGGACAGCCCAGATGTTCCGATGTTTGATACAGTCAGTGATGAGATGAGTGGCCTAGTAGATGTGATCAATTTGGAATGTGGTCAGTACACTAGATTACTAAAGATAAGAACTGTACCCAGATGTATTTCTCAATGACTTAAGTTCAGACTGTAATGTTTACATAAGGAAAACTGAGACGCTAGTTCAGTCAGGCACAATATATTGACCAGGACGTTGCGCCAATGTCTGGCACACTATGCTGACCAGTCCAAAGCCACTATCTGTCTTCCATGTAGCATTCCTTCCCTGGCAAAAGACTATTTTCAAGTCAGTCTGGCTGACGAGATGTGGATCGATGAAATCCCAGTAGTAGTGAGCATCACGTAGATTAATCCAACCGCGTCCACCTTCATCAGCCCATGGTCCTCCAGGTGGTTGTGGCTGTATTTAGCTTCATATTCATGTTGTTCAATACTACGGAGACCACGTCGATCCCCACATCATTAGCCAAACTACCATGAAAACAGCCTATTTCCAAGGTCGAGGTGAGGGGTCTTGGCCAGTATATTTTGTCAGAGACTAACATGTCATATCAGTAAGTTTTGTCTGACCTGACGTTAGTCTCCTTTCTTCCTCATTGTGAAAGAAAGGCGAATATATTAGTGATTTGTTATCTCATTCTTGTTAATTAGTTCCCGTATACATCTTATGTACTTTTCTACATTTAAATGTTGAGCCACTAAGTGGGTAGAGCGCTTACTTTACACGACTAATGTGTCAGATGCAATCCTTTATATCGACTTGCTCCAGTGTATATAGCTGGAATGGATTATTGAGCTAATGATAGTAAAATAAGGCAGCCAGGAAGGAAACTGTTCGCTCGCTCCAATTCACAAACAACATAGACCTAAGTTAAGAAAGCAAATTTTTATTGTTGGAAAAGAGTGGAAAGACTGACCTAGTGACGAAAAATATAAAATGCAGTTTTAATAAAGGCACATGACTCCAGCCACGCTCCATTTAAGATACAAGTATATATAACATCCCAGAGTCATATAACAAGAAAAGCGATGGAGAGAGTATGTTACAGAGCTGTATCAGGAAGACTATAATTGCGCCTTCCAAGCTAGACTGTATAAATATATAACAAACTGGGAGCTAAAGTTTCAGCAAATAACGAGAGAAGAATTTGGTGCAGCTCTCCATGCTATGCCAACCTCCAAAGCCCCAGGAATTGATGAAATGCCTATATTTCTCATTAAATCAGTGGTGCAAAGAATACATACTATTATTTACCAATTTGTAAATAACATTTACGACATCAGTAATTGGACGACGGAACAGGCCAGGTCAGTCATCATCCCCTTACCCGCTTTCTGAAGAAGTCAAATGCGACAAAATGCAATTAATTCCGAACAATCGGCTAATTATCAAATGAAACGAAAATACTTATGATTGTCAAAGAGAGAATCAAAAGAAAGAGACAACTGACAGATACCCAATTTGGCTTTCGTTGGAAGAGGAGCACCAATGCTGCAATTGGTATATATTGAGATTCCTAACGGAAAAGATGATTGACCGAGGAAGAATGCTTACATCTATTTAATAAATTACGAGAAGCTTTTCGATCGAGTTCCATTGAACATACTATTTGCAAGCAATCCAGATTGATCAACCAATTCGTAAAGTGATTCAAAATGTGTACTTTTAATAAAACGTCAGGATATTACCGAGCATAGGAATGGTAGACCCAATCTTCATTAGGAAATGTCTTTTGCCACCTGAATTTTTCAATCCTCACTTGGAGAGAATGACGAATCAGGTCATCACAAATGTTGCAGATAAATATAAATATGTTGTAGTTGTTGAATGCCCACAATAAGTAAGGTTACTCTATTGTAAGGGGAGGAAAACTAACGTCTGGTCAGGCAAAACATACTAATCAGACATGTTAGGGTCATTAAAAATATACTGGTCAAGACCCTCACCTCGGCTTCCTAGTAGCTATCCCTGGAAACGGACAGTTTTTATGGCATACTGGTTAACGGGGTGAATGATCGACTTGTTGCCAGTGGTAGTGAGCGACATGCAGATGAAGCCAAGCATAGCACAACCGCCTGGAGGACCCTAGTCCACCTTCATCACCACGCTCGGAATGTGAAGATAGGTACTGCAACCCACCACTTAACGTCCTTTTCAGGGCACACAAATGAGTAACCTCCTCATTGTCGGCATTCGCAAACAACAACTCTTTTGTAATTGTATGCGCAGTGGGCGTTCAGTGGCGGGTTGCATTAGCTTTCCTCACACCCCTAGCCTATTGATTAAGGTGGTCCGGGTTTTTCCATGCAATTGTGCCATGCTTGGCTTCATCTGTGTGAAGCTTACTGCCATGCAGTTCACATCTATCCTACTCCCCGTTGGCCAGGCGGAAACAGCCTGTTTCTAGGGAGACCTAAATGGAAGTGAGATGGTCGCCTTCGGTCAGTATATTTTGCCTGAACCTGACTTACATGTCCGATCAATATGTATTGCCTGACCAGAGATTAGTCTCCCCGAAGATAAATATTAAAAAAGACACAGGTTAGGGTTATTGCAAGTGAGCCAAAAACAATAAATCTAGATATAGAAAACCAACATATCGAGTAACTGAACCAATTTCAAATAATTTTAACGGCAGAAACAAAAACATTCTAACATTAATATGTGGTCTGGCTTAGCAGTAACACGCTCGGCCAGTACAATTCCAGAGTAGAAGCGGCAGAGGGCAATCTAGGAATGTATTCATCACACATGCTTTCCTGGAAGTGCCAGGAACATCATATGCAGAACTCAGAAGAGCAGAATAGAACAGACAACATTGGAGTGACATATTACAAAGTTTTCAAAGTCTGTCCAAGGACTGAATAGTCAATGAGAGAGTTAGTACAAAAATCTCTTTAACATTTTATCTTGAGGTTAAGTTAATTTGTTCATAGTATAATTGTTAGAAATAGTACACTATTGTGAAAGAACCTTTACTGAACTGTCTTTTTTAGTAGTAATAAAAAGGCTTAAAAACATTATTTTTGTTTCTGTATATTAAAGAAGTGTATAGCGCAGCGGTACACTCCACAGATCCTGTTTCACATCAGAAGTTTTTCTACAGCTGGCTAACAGACACATCAAGTGAATTTGAACAGATGCATCTCCTCCTTCCTCCGCCAAATCCAAGTATGATATTCCAGAATCTTCTTTGCTTTATTTTTAAAACTGCCAATGAAGGTTCATCTGAAAGTAGAAGAAACATTATATGATCACATTTGTATAAGCATGGAACAGTATATGTCGTAGATATCGTAGTACACATACAAAAAAAAAGTAATTAGGGCTGATCTTAATAATTACAAAAAAATGTGAGACATTGTCATAATCTGGCAGCGGTCAGCGAACCAAAGCTTTCTGTTAGCGCCAGTACCAGTGAACCAAAGCTGTCAAGACCCTGTGCAAGTATGCTGACAGGTGAAAATTAGAACATTAAAAGAAGCGTGAAAACAAAAAGAAAATGATAATATAGATATCATTGAATAGGAGATAATAGAGGCTCTGAAAAATTGTTTAGGAATGTCATAATATATTAAATAAAATTGTTTAGATAGAACGAAACAAGCTTTAAAATAAATGCAAAATAAATATGTTTTAAGTCATTGCAAATCTGTAAATCCAATTATCAGACCAGTAACCTGCGGTTTGATTAAATAGTACTTACAGTTTAAAGTGAACATAAGTTATATTCACTACTAGACACAAAACATACGAGAAAATGTAGCAGATTCTGGAAGAAACATTAGATACAAATATTTACAGATCAGGATAAAATGGCTACACAAAGAAGATAGTGGATTTTAAAGG
Organism: Ariolimax columbianus; assembly: GCA_036924085.1. Classification (NCBI taxonomy): domain Eukaryota; kingdom Metazoa; phylum Mollusca; class Gastropoda; order Stylommatophora; family Arionidae; genus Ariolimax; species Ariolimax columbianus. Next base: position 39,999,536 of record JAVGWX010000017.1, read on the forward strand.
GAGAGAAGCATTTTACAATATTGTACCTTTCTTCTTTCAATTACAAGGATAACAACCCGTTGTGGTATTCACTTTTCTATTCCTTACGTCTTATTCGGTGCAATAAAAAACAATTTGTTGAAGCGTCTTCTACTATAGAGGGGTTTGTGCATGGCCGCCAGCTCTAAATTCTAAAGAATGCCATGGATTTGTGGAACGTGAAATATACAAAATATATCGTGCATACTATAAATAAGAAATGGGAAGTTAGGAATGCATTTCTAGCATTGCTCTCGATAGGTGCGTCATTCATATAATGACATTGAAAGTGAACTGCTTAACATTTGATCGGATCATGTCCCTAACCTATCAAACCATACAGAGAATGCAAGCCAAGTTTGCCAGGACTTACGGCTGTCTATCGACAAACCTTCAGCAGTAACAGTTTCTCTTCCTATATCATCAAAAGGTTCTGTATGTTGTCAATTACTCACTGTATCCTCACATTGTCAAGGTCACAGTCTAAAAGGTTCGAATGCATTCATGAAAAACTGTGACCTTTCCTAGGTCAACTAGCGGTAACCTCTATTGTGAAAAAAAATGACATCTGTGCTTGGATGTGTGTCTGTAAAATACAGATACCAAGTGCTTAAGGCCAAAGACAATATATAAGTTATTGTAGATAAGATGCACTCGATGTACATTTAAAAGCGAGAATCAAGAGAGAAATGTCATAGCTAACTCTGACAGAGAAGGCGATCTGGTGAGGTGACTACTGTGAAAACTATGTTTAAAGGAGAAGAATTGATTTTTTCCTAAAATTAAAATAGTTACAAACTAATGATTATCATTGCAGGCAGGAAATGCAAAATATGGTGCAATAGGAAAGCCAAGCGTGAGGTTAAATGACTGGTTAAGCAATAATACTCGAGATATTAATACTTTCCTATACATGTATTGATCTATTGTGCAACGTGGGGAGAAATTAGGAACCGGTTCTCTGCTTGAGTAAGAGGTAATGTCTGTCGAGCAGAGCTGCTCGTACATATCAGGATCCAATATGTCAATGGAGATGGAGTCCGTTACTTCAATTGTGAGACCTTATTAATCAGAAGTGTCATCGTATCGGACTCTCAATCTTTGCTTTAGAAGGTATGGACGAAATGGTTGAGGTAGGAATCGTACCGGTAAAAGATGTCTCATTTTAATCTATTCAAGCGCAAGCTACATCATCAGACAAACGGAAAAAAACAAATCTGTGAGAAAATGAAAACATCACGCAGCACAGGTCTTTACTTGCGATGGCCAACTATTACAAGAGGACATATATGCCTCAAACCTTCAACAGCTAGTATTGATCAACTGTAATGATCATTCTGGAGTTTACGAGATGACGGTATTCAGCATTCATATCTGACTGCTTGTGTTAGGATCAATGAATCAGAGTTGCACAAGGCGCTATTGTGCTTCCAAGTGGCGGCCTTGAAAACAGGTTGTATGTTTTCAGCCTGACCGAGAGAATATGCATCGAAGAAGGAAGGAAAGTCTGGTCCCAAAATTGTGTCGTGTTGAAACAGATGTGTCCGGCCGAAAGACGAAAATATCAAGCCTCACTGTAAACTACGACACACCGTAACAAAAATTCTTTTTTCAGAAGGATGAAGAAGAAGAAAAAGGAAAAGGAAAAAGAAGACGAAAAAGCTGACACCGTAGCTTCGAATTGTAACATTCTATTTCAGCAGGTGACATTTACAGAAATCAATCAATGTTTGTTTGTTTTCCGTGTCCCAGACACTACGTCACACATCATTCTTCAAGTATTCAGCCACATGGATTGCCCTGTCGTTATAACTCAGCAGGTTGTCCATACTGCAAGTCTCCGGGAAGTTTATGCAGATCATCAGGGGGTTTTGGTAACGTGTTGCTCCACATTTGCGTGTATCATCCTCTCTGTATCCTCATCTTTTTACGTTTTTCTTGCTTCGTGAAACGCCAGTTCGAAGTCTATTTAGTAACTTTCATGTTGCGTAAGGCATGTGGTCCAGACACAGGTTTCTCCCGCAAGTCGATTCATGGGATCTGCGTCAGCTCTTTTTATCTTTCGATGCGATGATTTCCAGGACTAGTCTGTACGTGCTGGTTGGACTGTAAGAAACTTCTTCTTGATTTTAGTCTTTTGCGCTGCAACTGAGGTTCAAGCATTGGGTGCTTTGGGTCGTTTTCCTGCTTCATTCTTTTTATCTCTGACACGACAATGTTTCGTGTCTCAGGTGACGCTACGCCGATCATGGGGTACATTTTCCCAGTTGGTATATGTTTTACGCACCCAGTGGCTATTCAACCTGTCTCATTAATTCTGTATCAATAAGTTTGACCTGTGCTGAGTTCTTCCAGACTGGTGCAACGTACTCAACTACGGAGAAACACAAGGCAAGTGCTGATGTTCTGTGAACATTTGGCGTTGTTCTCGTGTTGTGCGTCATTGTTTCTCGCACGAATTTTCTGTTTTAACTCCTGGCAATGTACGCTTAGGACAGCGTGCTATCCAAATTTACTCCCAGGTATCTGGGAGCTGTATTGTGTTCCAAATCCTGTCCTTGCCTTTTGATCTGCAGCTTTCTTCTTTTTTTCTCTGTTTCTGAGATGATAGGCACATACTTGAGTCTATCTGGAGCTTAGTTTAAGGTGATTTTTAAGGTAGTATAGATCAAGGGCGTTTGTTAATTTCTACTTGACTTCTTCGAAGACATTTTCCTTGGCCGCTAGTGCTGTATTATCATCATAAATGAATGTTGCCACTTCTGTTATATGTGGATTATATCTTGTTATATGTTATACAACATATGTTCCAGGACGCTTCCTGACAGGTCATTTTTGGGGTTTCCCCATCTACTTTTTAATAGGCTAATACAGAGCAAGAATGTGTGCAATTTGTGAACTACATGAATCATCAGTTGACCATTTCCAGTGAAATACTGAGAGCTTGTGGGTCTGTACGGAGTACAGTTACGTCTATTCTGTATCTTTTTATTCTGCTCGTTCGGCATGAATTTTCTTGTTACGTCTACATGTTAAATTCAGTCGTCTAGATAAAAGTTGCTGAAGTGTAGTTTTTTAAGGCTCCCGAAGAGTCTGGTATGTAGAATCACGTCTCCGTGGGCCAGTGTTCAGTATGCAATGGGCTAAGCATACAATAGTCTTGCAGGAGATTTTCCGCTATATGTGCTGCTTGTTCGCATACGCACATTGGTAATGGAGTCAATTTTAGCCTGTTATGTCAAATTCTCATGCGGAACACAATCACTTGCTCCACTCGATCAAGGCAGTGATAGTTGTCTCTCGTTTGGCCTACTTTCCTTATGACTTGGATAAATATCTTCATTTCTTGGAAGGTGATTGTTTGTTTTGTTCTCGTGTTGCTACTACCTTTGCCAATCTGTCTGCTATCTCAACTCCTGATGTGCCACATCGTGATGGTATTCATGCTCTTGGTTTTTAGTTCTGATAAGACTTTCTAAAGCTGTAGCAGTTTATCATTTTTGAGGGCTTACAGAACTGACATTGCATCTGTAAGGAATACAGCCTGCTGGCATTGGCATGTTGAATTACCGATAATTTCTGCAGCAATAATTAGAGCATGTACTTCAGTCGAGTAGTTTGAACATAATTTTCCAGTAGATTTCGTTTTGTTAATCTGGGTAGACAGCATTAATTACTGCGCCTCCATTCTGCACTGTTCTTGTTGTTTATCCACCAGTATATACCTGCATCAATACTTCTCTGGGGTACAGTTCATCAATCCCATTACATGCCGCTCCTTTCATTTGGAGAGCATTTTGCTCTCCCATCGGACAGGTGACCGTTGTGAATCTTTTTTATGCTGAGGGTTTGGTTTTGTTTCCATGGGTTGGAAGGGAAATTGGGTTTACCTTCTTAGTGGTGTCTGGTAATTCATCCGTAAATGTTATAATTACTTTTTTTGGACCGAAATACAAAGCAACTTCTCTTCAATCTTCCACTGGCAACATCTTCAAATCTGGTATTCACAGGATGTTCTTGTACTTTTCTGCGTGCTTCATAATCTTGGTGTGTTGCTTGTGATTTTTTTTTCCATTTCATTTATTGAAGTGGTTTTCATGGCGTCAGTCATTACCCAATGGGCTTGGTCATATCCCTTATCTAAAGTTTGTAGGTGTGATTTCAAAGCTCAGTTTTGGTCTTATTACCCCATTATAGACTGTCTATTCTGTGTAACATGAAATTGCATGGCATACCATAATATAACGAAATATAACAAAATCATACTATAACACGAAGTGTGTAGCTGCAGAGATTGACGTGTATTTCAGTTACAAAAAACACAGCATAGACAAGTATCTACAAATTGGAGTGAGAAAACGGGTAATGGCAGAACTATTGCTGAAGTATAAACATGAAAACCGTGCAAGGAATGAACAAACAAAAATAGCGACGGCATTGTGATCACTGAAAAGCCTACACTTAGCAGCCAAGTCATAATATGAGGAATTGATAATAGATATAATTACTACAATGTCATGCTAAGACAATTGCAAGGAGACAATCGAATTCATCAACCATAAATTGAGACAGGTAGGTCTGAAAACATTTGCAATTGGAAGATTATGGACAGTATAAAACGATGGATGACAAATATAAATAAGGAAAACAAGAATAAACAAGCGATATAATATGATCTTGTTGATTAGGCCAGAGCTGTAACAAAGTGGGAACAGTTTATTGAATGGACACGAATAGCAATATAGTCATCAGCGGCATCTGAGTTTTATAAATTGTAAACGAATTCGAATAAGGTCCAATACAAAAATAAAACAAAATCAAGTCGCATCTATCTCTGCGGATCTGTGCTCTTAGTAATAACAGTTGATTAGTTGATTGGCATCCTCTCAGTCTCGAGAGACAACGGACTTCACGCTAGAGAGGGGACAGTCAGTTGTTGCCCTTGCTTTCGCCGCACACATCTTGTCTTCCCCTGCCTGCAGACTAACACACACAGCCTGCCTTCAACCGGGTTGGTCTTTGTAAGTTCCTCCCAGTTGCAGGTGTTCATATCCAACACTTTCAGGTCACGCTTACACACATCTTTGTAGCTGATGAAGTGTCTACCTTTGTTACGTTTGCCTGTGGTCAGCTCTTCCTATAGGATATTTTTTGGTATTCGCCCGTCCTCCATTTTGCACACGTGACCAACACACTGCAAGTGGCTACTGGGGAAGGATCCTAACTTAACTGACAATGTTTGCACGGTCCAACACTTCGTTGTTAGTCACTATGTCGATCCATGAAATTCCAAGTATGCGCCTCAGACATCGTATATGAGAAGCATTTAGCCTTTTTTCGTGTGAGGCACACATAGTCCATGTTTCGCTGGCATAGAGCACGGTACTAATCACACATGATCTGTACATTGTGAAGGTGGTCAGTATGTTGTTATTCCACACTCTCTATGGGAGCCTGGCAAGTGCAAAGCGGACCATTCCTAATTGCTTTTGCAACTCTGCGTCCCGTGAAAGGTTGTAGGTGTTAATAGATCCAAGGTAGTTAAATTGTTTACTACTTCCAGATTTGTACCGTTTAAGACAATGTCTGGAGGATCTGCACCCTGAGCCATCACTTCCATCTTTTGTACGGTGATGATGAATCCAAACAGATCACATGATTTTACAAACCTATTAATGAGGATCTGTAATTCAGATTCCGTGTGGACAATCAGAACAGCATCGTCTGCGAAGAGCATAGCCCGAATGACAGTCTACCTTCTCTTACTTTTTGCTCGCAGTTTGGTTAGATTGAATAGTCTCACGTCTGACCTAGTATGCAGAAAGACCCTTTCTGTGTGTTTGAGCACGATGGCAAAGAAAATGGCGAACAGAGTCGGAGTCAGAACACAGCCTTGTTTGACTCCACTGTTAATGTCGAAGGCTTCATAATCCTGACCGTCATGCATCACTGTACCTTTCATGCCTACATGAAAAGATCTGATCATGCTCAGCAGTTTAGGTGGTAAGCCAACTTTGGACACTACTTTGAAAAGACCCTCTCTGTTTACCAGGCCTTGGTGAGGTCGACGAAGGCAAGAAACAGTGGTCTGTGTTGTTCTCTGCACTTCTCTTGCAGTTGTCTCAGTGGAAAGACCAAATCAACGGTTTACCGTTCTGCGCAAAAAACAAAACAAACCACACTTAGACTCTGGATACACCCTGTCGGCCGCTTTCGCAGCCTGCTCAGGATGATGCTAGCATTCACTTTGCATTCGGTGTTAAGGAGCGAAATTACTTTGTAAGAGTTTCAGTTTCCTCAGTCTCCCCTTTTTTTGTAAAGGTTGACTATGCTGGCGTCTCTCATGTTCTCTGATACGGCCCCTTCATCCCAACACTGGCAGATATGTTCGGACAGGTATTGCAGAAGTACGTTTCCTCCGCATTTGATGATTTCTGCTGGAATGCCATCACTACCGGGTGCCTTTCCCATAGCTTTTTCCAACTTTTTTATGCTCGGTTTATCGTCAAGTTCCTAAAACAGTACAATGCGTTGAAGCACAAAAATAAGTTCTCTTTGGCGTCTAAGGCCCGTTGCATCGACCAGACGCATCCATGAACCACTGCCGCAGGACGGCTCCAGACATCGTCCAGAGCGGAGGGGGAGGTTGCTATCTGTTACAGCCATACCGTTCGGGAACAACCTCTTCTGTGGCTCCAGCCGGTCAGAGAAAGTCCTTTGGCGCTGATGAACGATCTGTGAAGTATCTTGTAGGCCGGGGTTTCCTCGTCCACTCGTATAACATGACCGAACAAAGAAATTCGGCAGCTGTCCAGTGTTTCCGAAATTTGGTAGATGCCTGTTTTAGCAGATACTTCAACGTTGAGAATATAGTCATGCAATCAAATGCCCAGGATGGTCCGATGGTTGATGGCCTCTAGTCTAGATATGTCAAAGTTTGAGTAATGTTTAGGCTTTAGAGGTACTCTCAAAAGACATACTGCTTTGTAAGAGCATTTTCCTGTCGAGTTCTTTAGGCTTGCCATGATCATTTCATTGTTTTCACTTAAAAAAATATTGATTACTTTCATTAAAGTTGTACACACATTACATTTATACAATATATATTAATTTCTATTTTGTAGCTGAGCCTGACTTGATCATCAAATGTGACTTCGCAGAAAAAATGATATCTCCAGATCAACTGCCGTACAGTGATGCGTATGTAAGCAGAGATATGTCTGTTAGTTATTGCGCATGCCATCCACATATTGACCAGTATCTGTCCTTATGCAATTGCCAATTATTCCAACGTATTAGTCATTAGTGTCCATACATCCGTCTATACTCGTGCATTTCCCTTGACGTAACTCAATCATCGAGTTAAAACTTCCCCTATGATCCTCTCCGGCCACATTTCTGCCTATGGCACATATTCGCTGCACCATTACCATCTATTCTCCTCTTTTATCCTCTTTAGCATATACGCCAAGTTAACACTGACTAATTGTACTTTTCATAAGTGCGTTTCAGTCCTGCTGACGTGTGCCGTCACGGAAGGCAATTATTTTGTTATGGGCCAATACGCTCTAAAGGGGCTGCGATAGCGCAGTGGTTAGGGCACTGTTTTCGCAGTCAAGTGATCAGAGTTCAATCCCCAGTTGGTGCGGGTTTTTTCGCAATCGCAAACCTAAACCTGTGGTAGACCCAGCCTCAGAAATTGGGTACCAAGTGCAATCTGGGATGTATATTCGACCTTCGTGATATTGCCCACATCATCCACTATGTGCCGTGGGTCGCCAAATATATATATATATATAGCTTCCTTTTCTTAAAACCTTGACCAAAGTCAACCGTCTAAAGTTGAAGAATGGATGCTTCACAGAAAGAAGGCCCAACATTCTAGAGCATAGGTCGGGGAACAGTGGTAAATGTCTCCAATGGGATCAAAATGGAAAACAAATTGGAGGTAATGAAGGCTGAAGAAAAATACAGATAAAAGTATATACAATTTGTTATACTATTTTATGTCAAGCGATTTGTGAACATTTGATAAAACGACAGTCATATTTTTTTCTATTCAAAACTGCAACTTAAAGCAAATTATCTCATGAAGGTTAAATGCTGTCAAACTGAAAAAACGAGAATAATCTACAATTTTAATTTTTTAATTTGTAATGCGAATGACACGTAACCAAAACACAAGTAAATGAAAAATAGAGGTAAATTTGCTTCCTCATATCTCTATTCAGCATCTCGGCAACACTACTGCGAATATGATATTTGAATTTGACATTATACATCTTTATTGAAAATTTCAAAGATCTCAGTGTCTGTTTGAATTAGTTGTTACGTCAGAGTTCGAACAAATCTTAACATTTTATGAGCTCCTTTACGTAATTTTTGTATGTGTCGGATTCGGTGGGAGGCTAAAGTAGGCAGTGTGTTGGGTTAATATCATTTGATGAAATCTGCTATAAGCCACTTATATTTTACAAAATAATTATGCCATAGTGTTATAATTCCAGTTATTTGACAAGATATGTCAATTTATGTGCATTTATCTTACCTAAATCTTATTGTTGGTGGCAATACACTCCGCTCACCGGACATTAATATAGCGTTGTATTACAATTATTTGTGTTATGTTTACTTCCTTATATATCTATAATCAAAACTCGTTATAGTTTTCAATGGATATCAGCTAAAGTATTTAAATATTTTGCTTAAATAGTCCCATTCTAATAATTTTCATTTTTATCTTTTAGATAACATCAAACAGGACAATAAATACTTGGCAGAGTTCCTTAATTATGGTTTCACAGAAATAGAAGACAAAGGACACATGTAGTTACAATGTGTCGTCTGTTTGAAAGTGCTGACTGCAGTCTTTCAAATACAATCAGCCGAAGAAACACTCGGAAAATGTGCACTCAAAACCGATGAAATACTTTAAGAATTTGAAACGAGCTATCAAAAGAAAGAGATTGGAAAGTAACGAGAGGTATATTTGATCAACATTCAGCAGAGCAGGCTTTGAAGTGGCCTTGTGGATTGTCCTAGAAAAGAAGTAACATACTATTGGTGAAGAGTTGTTGTAATTGCAGAAGTCATGTTAATCCAAAACGAAGTGTTGTGATTGGATTCAGTGCCTTTGTCTTCAAGAGTTGTAAAAGAGAAAATGTATATCTTAGCAAAATATATGAGGGAATACGTGATATATTCAATCAAAGAAAGCAATCATTTTGCTATTTAACCTAATTAAGACTATAGATGTCAGTATACGATTGAAGAAGACATGTTATTATGTTCTCACCTTGAGTTGAGAGGTCGTGAACGCAAAGTTGATATATACACCAAATGTAGATTTAAAGTGGGAAATCTGTATTGGTCTATTTGTTAATAGAGCTCAGACAAGTTGAGTTATGTTAGCGGTTTTTCGACTTGGCAAGAAAAGATGCAAAATCCTAAAGTTGATGTTCCCAACTGAAATATATTGCCATGTATTGCTATGAAACAGTTGGAACCTAAACTTGAAGCTGTCATGAATGATAAAATCAAGACTGCTATTTCGTGATTTGTGTGAGGATAGGGAGGCTGAATAGTACTGAATACCCAGGTCTACTTTTTCATAAAGCAGTCGGGTGGCTAACACTTGGAAATGTTCTGTATCAAACGTGAGCTGTCAGAACTGAACTTTACATGTTTCTGGTAGATCAAAAACTTCTCCTTGCAGACAAATTGAGTCTTCACTTGGCCTGCACATCTCGCATATTTAGCTGGTTTCTTTGGACGTGTGAATTTATTAAACAATGAATTGCAAAGGAAAAACATGTCATTTTAGCAAGAGTATTTGTATCTAAACTTCTGTATTGAAAACAGAAAGTGGAACAAAATAAAACAGCCGTCTTTCCATAGATTTTGGAAGATTGTGAAGATTTCAGATTTCAAGGACAAAACTAAAAAAAAATAATTTGTCTGACAATGTCTCAGCTTGATTCATATACTGTCATTTGGGTTATAAATCTCTTCAACAGTTGACTTGCTAATGTGCATGAAGAACCTGACGTATTGACAGAGGACTCTTTGAACTTCTCTCCGACTGTCAAGCACGTATGACATTTCAGAGAAAAACAGATCTCTATAATCTTTTTGGCTCTTAAACAATGCATTTACAATTTGCTCATATGGAAGCGACATGTGTTACGGACATTGTACCAGACAACACTCTTGTTTAATTGAAGCAGTGTTTATTGTTTAGTTATATCTGCTCTGAAATGTTTCTTTAAAATTGTATTGGACTTTCGAATTTAACACGCTGTTACAGATAATCGGGCTCCGGGTAAAAGACACGCGTCACTGCGCCCAGTCCCAGGAGTTGAACAAAACCACACGTTTCGTTGACCAGAGCGCTATAACACTCAGGGACATGTACGACCCTTTGTTTGCTGAAGTTAACAAAATTCATTGAGTGTGTTCTAGTAAGCAGAACGCATATATCGTATCACCTGCGACTCAATAGCATCAACATTCATTGCGTTAACCTTGATGTCTTTCCTGATTTGTTCACAATAATCTAATCACATTACTCTGAAAAAACCATTGCCATCGTCATCGTAACCCTAATAAATAGTGACACGCAATCATTATCGAACAGCCGGAGAAAATGTGTCCTTTGCCAAAATATCCCCTCTCCCCCCCCCCCCTTTCTTTCTTCATTCATATATGTATATATATATATTCTCATGTGTAAAGGTTAAGAGTAATGTGATAAAACACACAGCTTAAAGTTGCCAACGTTGTTCAATTCGAGTCTAGCAACCGGTTTCAGCTCTCCCACCCCTGCCCTTATCCTCCCATTTTGATACGTAACTGCCAACAACCGACCGTTTTTCAGTAACCATTGTCTGGGAACACTAATACTGGTTGCTTTGCTTATTTATCAATCAGTTCTAATCGCCAAAAAACTTAAAACAAAAAAGATCTGTTGTGGTCAGAATATGTTAGTATTGTGCTAAATTGTAGAAGCTATAGTATAGTATATCGGATTCCTGGGTTATAAAAACGAATTTGACTGTTTAGACATGAAAACACTCATTGCTCAGGTACTTTGGAGTGTCCCAGAACTTCACTAACATAATTAGGAAAACATACAAACATTTGACGTTTAGAGTTCTACATTATGGAAAGCTTTTGGAGTCATTTGCGATGAGAGCTGGAGTGCGACAGAGTTGTCTGTTATCACCATTTCTTTTTCTGTTGACTATTGATTTGATTATTTAGAACACGACTTCTTCATAAGTAAACAAAAACAATTAAATGGATTTTTACGAAAAGACTTGATGATCTGGAAATTGCTGATGACTTGGTTCTTCTGTCCCACAACCAAATGTTCTTACTGAATGGTGACTGTAATTAGGTTTGAAGGCCCATATAGGAAAAACACACATTATAACAATACAAGCATCTACCAGCAATCAGCTTATACTGAGAGAAACTGTACTACAAGGGGTAGATTCATTTATATACCTTGCTAGTAATACAAGCAGGGTTGGAGGTACTGACAGATATATCCAATTAAGAATACAAAAGGCGAGAAGTTTTTTAAAATTATTTTAGGAGATCTGTGGAAATCGAAAGGGAATAAGTGCAGCACAAAAAATAAAGCTCTTTAACTCCAATTGTATGTCTTATTGTATGGCTACGTGACGTGGGAAACAACAAAAAGTACCAAAAAAAAAAAGATACAAGCTTTCATCAATAGATGTCTACGTCAAATAGAGGAAATACAATGGTATGATAAAGTCACTAATATAGAACTGCCGGTAAGAACCAAACAGATGTTAGTAGGACTAAATGTAAAGAGAAGGTGCTGGCGATGGATAGAATACGCATCACGAAAAACAGTTGATGGCATTACGCGATTATGGAATGCTCAAGAGAAGTAAAGCCAGACCTAAACACTCATAGGCGAAGAGAAGTCGAGACAAACTTAAAAACGACAGGAAAGACGTGAGCTCGAAATGATGGGCGGGTGACAGGGAGACGAGTATTTGATGACCTATGCTTCCCAGGGCGTTGAATGGTTTGATTGATTCATCACTAGTATAGTAGGTTGTCTATGTTCTGTATTTGTAACTCGGCTGGACGGTTATAGATGTGACATTTTCCTAACGATAAAATAACACTGCATGTGGATTCCTCTGCATGTTCCTTCAAATTGCAGATGACCCAACGTCCTACTCTCATTGACGTCAAAAAGCGTAACTATAAATAAGATGTTAAAAGACATACACAGTGTCTCACATACCTTGCATCACTGTTTATGAATTGTAACACCTTCTTGGAAACAAAGCGATCAATATCTGATACATGGGATAATCTAACCAAGTCTTTGCTATTAATGCTAACAGTCGCCGCATACAGAGCAAACTGCTAATCTTGCCAAATGAAATGGGTTTTGGTTTTTCGAAGGTACTCGTGCTGAGCTCAGCTAAATTAATTATATTTCTTTAGTAGTGCGTTAGAATTGCTCTTCTGACATATCGAAGTGTACTTGGGAATCGAGGATCGAGGTCGTTCTGGCGTAATGCTTTGCGAGGCTTCTCAACAAACTCACCACTATACGGATTGCACTCCAGCTCGTTGGTCAGACCTCTGTGACACAGGAACGAGGAAGTGGAGGGAGATCTGCGTCACTATGTTTCATAATGAAGGCGTGAAACCTGCAGAAATTTACAGAATCTGCTATCACAATACGCCGATGAGACACTCAGCCGGAGCTAGGTATTTGAATGGTGTAAACGTTTTAGAGAAGACCATACATCCGTGAATGATGATCCCGTCCTTCTCCTGCTAGTTAGATAAAGCTCGACTTTATACGGCTCACCGCACTATGTGCCATCGGCAGCAACTCTGCTGGGAGGTATTGCCACATCCATATTACAACCCAGATCTCGCCCTAAGCAATTGTTACACGTTTAGACCCCTAAAAGTATTCCTGGGAGGTCAGCATTTCAGCACTGATGACGAAGTGAAACAGGCTGTCCTGGATTGGTTCATACTGACCAATCTTTCTGCGCTGAAGCTTTTCAAGCATTACTTAAACCCTGGGATAATTGCATAAACATTGCAGGAGATTATATCGACAAATAAATGACATTTTTATTAACAAATTTCTTTTTTAGCAAGAACAACAACAAAAAAGCCTAGGTTAGACTTGAACGCCACTCGCATGTAGGTCGGTAATGAGTGCTACATCAATCTGATTTAGTTCTATCTGGAAACAGACTGTTTCATGACAGTTTGGCTAGCGAGGTGGGAATTGACGTGATACCTGTAATAATGATCGACACGCAGATGGAGCCAAGCATAACACAACCGCCAGGTGAATCCCGGCCCACCTTCATCTTACGCTAGGGATATGAGGAATCTACTGCAATCCGCCGCCACCTAACTCTCGATTCAAGACGCACAAAAGAGTCATTTAAACATTGTGGGCATTCAACAACAATAACATTACAATAAACTCTGGTCAAATAAGAACACCACACACATGAACAAAGTCGTGCATAGTAATACTTGATGTCGCATTAAGTGGAAGTATTTTTTCTTTTTATTTAAAATAAAACGCTTTGGGATCAGCTTTGATTCCCGGTCTAGTGATGCTTCAGTTTGTCCAACTGTGAATTGGTTACCAACTTGAAGTTATAAAAAAAACGATGTAAGGAAAAGAGAACTGTTCACCTCACTTCATAGAAAATCAAGATTTTAATGCACTAATGTCTGTAGAACTGAATCCCAAAGGACGCCGTTTACTATGAGACTATCTTTACCTTTCCACGAAATCCTCAAAACTTGACTTGGTGTATGATAAACTTCTTTGCTACTTCACTATATCTTCATAAATATTACTGGGAAAAAAGGCAAGTAGAGAAGAGGCTAATCAATCGAATATTATGACACGCAAGAGAGCACATTCAAACATTGATAGTTATCACAAAAGACAGGTGTTCTGGAGATTCATTATGATGTCTACCACTAGATACGGTTTAGGTTGTTGGTTATGATTTAATTCTGATGATTATAAGTATGATGAAAATACAATTTTGTGTGGCCTTTATGTGATATGATTGGTAAGGTAAAGTTAGTCCTATAGAAAAGAGTATTGTAATGAATTAAATATTATATACTTCATTACACGTGGCCCCAGCTTGTTCATGACCTGGGGTAGGCAATTACCTTCCTCGCCGCCTTTCCTTTGCTAATTTCAAATCAGGTACATATTTACATATGGATTGACTGGAGCATGTCGGCAACGGGAGGTTGAACCCGAGTGCCTTTTCTGGGAGAACCAAGTTATCTACCATTACGTTAAAATGACGTAGTATGATTGTCAAGAGTTGCAAATTGTACATTGTCGTGTGTCGTTCTATTTTCCAACATTATAAACACAACTCAGGTTTTTGAAGCATATATGTTTGTGTCATATACACTTATGTCCTCTAGTTAATGTCCCTTATCATCCCCAGAGCCTCCACACAGAGTCTAACGTTTGCAAGCACGTATTTCCTACATCAAGTAAAGCTATAGGAATGACAGTTCCCATACAAGTGCTCAAGGTAACTGTGTGTGTTATAGTGATGTTATGTTACACGAGATCAAACTCTTTCACATATCAATGTTTGTAACAGATCAGTATTTCTAAATTAGAATATTACTATCTGGAATACTTTGAATCCTGGAATTCAAACATGTATGTTAATGTCTGTTGCCAGGTAGTCGAAGGCTTTGGCTGTACGTAGTATTCGTACCTACTACGAATATTACTACATTTAATCAATTACACATATTTTTCGTGTCTTATTAGAGTATCCATTGGTGTCGATAATCATATTAACAGCTTCACACTGTTGGAACTTGCCATAAATGCTGTTATTTACTTTCTTGCTCTCCTGCCTTGTCGTGCTATTACATGGTGCAGAATATTCTCTTTGTCCCTTCCCCGTCAAGTTTCCGTGTCAACATATGTAACAATTTTTTTTTTTTTCAAACTCCATGATCAAAGAAAGTACATTGCTTCTCTCTGATCATTACAATAATTTGAAATGTTATAGCAAAATAAATTATAAGTGAGAATAATAAGATTTGCAGTCGATTGTTATTATTTTGATATTTTGATGAAACTCGTGACATTTACCAAATTTTAGTTCAATGAATATACTAAAATAAAATATTTCGCTTAACGATGATACCGCTAAGTATTGTTGATGAACTTATGTCAACAGTTTTACGTCTATGGCAAGTTGTTTAATGACTGACCTTGTGCTCAGCTTTGCATAGTTGGTTGAGGTAGGCGTTGGAGGGAAAGAAGTGGGGCATACGGGAAAAGGAATAATAAAGAACTTGCATTATATACAAATGATATAAACATTCAGTTGTTTTTAAATTAAATAATATACAGTTGCACTTATTAATAACGTTGAGGATAACTTACAAATTATATATTACTTTCACACAATTTATATTATTATTCAAATAATTGAACGCTGAACATAACAATTTCTAGGTAGCGGATATTAATTTGCATTGGGTGGACACACTAGCAGTAAGCTTAAAAGCATTATGTGCGTCAATTAGCACTTATTTTTCTTCAAACGCAACCTCTTCACTTTCTTCTTCTTCTTTCTGTTATTCTGTGCTCAGGTTCATTGGCCATGATGTATTTGCAGGTCCTCTGCTAGGACATATTGCGCTGTTTTCACCAGTTCTAGGCGATATTCCATTAGTTCGGCACTCTCTGGCCAAGTTTGGCATTGGACATTGGTATGGACGGCAGTACGATGGATATGTTCACGGGTCTAAATTCCAGTAGTGTATAGACATATAGGGGTTTGAGGGATGTGTATGCAATAGCAAAGGCTTAATATTCTACGGTGGTCCTTTCTTAGACGAAAGAAGGTCACTAGTTTTTGTCTATGATAACTGGAGGATTGGGTCAGATCTGTTGTAATGATAATTTTTTCCTAGGTCTTGGATCTTTACTGATTATGGATGAGGTATTTAGTATCTTCGTATGCAATAGTTAACAAGTCTATCACTTGACATACATCATCAGCTCTCTTATTTTACAATGGTAAGTGTTATTGAAGGACACCAAGGTGACGATATTTGGCTGTTGCTTATATGATTCCATGTTGCACGTATATATTGTCCAGAAATATATGTTGTAGGGATCATCAGTTGATAAAGATGTCTTTTCTTTCCTGGCGAAGACTTGTACGCATTTGTGATAGTTTTCAACCCATCGAGAAGAGTCTAAGATCCTTCTCTAAAGTTAGTGAACTTTTTCCAGCAGTGAGGATTTTGTAGAATATCATTGCGATGATGTATCTTATAAATATGGACTGAATCTGAATTCCAATCCGAAGCGGACCAATCTACACCTAAATATCACAATTCCAAACACGCCTTTAGCGTCTGTCCTATTTGCTCTACTTTGACCTGTAGGAACGTCATGTATGCCGATGTGATCATATGAGCTTTATTGGCCGAAATATTGTGATATTGGTAGATCGAAAAAAGCTAAAAAGGTCATTTGAGGGAATGAATTAAGACTACATGAGCACGTCTGGTTCTCCATGTTCGAGAGGTGGGCTTAGACTAACAATCATATCCGAAACAAAAACTACAGAAGCATCAACAAATGCTCCAAAACCAATAAATTGATGAAGTGTATCTGATATATTCCACTGGTTAATCAGATGGATGAATCTCAAGTAAGTAACTAGAGCTTGATGGACGGTATAGCACATTGATTTATATAGATAGCATAGATAATTACTTGACTCCTCTTTATCCTCCAGGCAGTACGCTGTCTACCTCGTGAGTCATTGTGTGAATCAGTGCTGTTCGGACTGCCTTTAA
Source organism: Ariolimax columbianus (assembly GCA_036924085.1). Classification (NCBI taxonomy): domain Eukaryota; kingdom Metazoa; phylum Mollusca; class Gastropoda; order Stylommatophora; family Arionidae; genus Ariolimax; species Ariolimax columbianus. The sequence continues at coordinate 40,016,459 of JAVGWX010000017.1, forward strand.
TTGTGTCTCCTACAGCTTGCTGGAAAATAGACTGGGAAGAGCTCGAGAAAAATCAACTAAACTTTGTCTCACTTTGCAATGAGCTGTTCACTAAGGTAACTGGTTATTGCTTCATTTGAACACGCCTCGTGTGCATATAGGTATATAATATATATATATATATATTTATATATTTATAAAATGTATATGTTTTGTTCCATTTCAAGGACCAGATTCTTTTAGCACAGCTTGTGGTTGCATTTTCGAAGGCGGCTGATAAAAGTGTCACATGTGGTTGGCCATCTACAAGGTCAAATTCTACTGCATGCTCCCAAGTTTCAAAACCTGCAGGATACTTTGTATTGTTGCCCTCTGGACACAGGTATGAAAGTGCTGTGGATCGACAGTCAAGTCTCTCGCGTTTGTAGCTGGACTATTTATGAGACGTGTCAACTTATTTATTTTTCTGTTTTTGTCCTTCATTTGAATGTTTTGTTAGTGTTTTTCAACCATAGGTAGAGAGTTGCTACATTTGTTTGCTAGATGTGCATGTTATTGTTTTTTGTTTGTTTGACTGTCGCCTTACTGATGCCTTCTCCCCACGCTCCCTCTCTCTATTCACACTCTCTGTATATATCTAAATACACACACACGCACGCACACACAAGGGTAATAAACACACACGTAACACACACACACACGTAACGCACACGTAACACACACACGCGTAACACACACACACGCGTAACACACATACGTAACACGCACACGTAACACACAAAGTATTTCCGAAAGTTTGCACCGCATATAATTGACTTAACTTTCTAACGGAACGACACACCAAGCCGAATTTATCACTTAACATTTTATGGCCGATTTTTAAATCAACGTTTTTTGAAGTCACCGTATCGTGCCATTCACGAATTATGAGCATATGATAGGTATACTCTTGCATGAAGAATATTGTTTACCAGTATATACTAACACAATGAACATGACACAGTTTGCTTGGTATAATGCGCATGGGTGATAGCGTATGACATTAAAAATTTGTCGGCGTCATAGTTCCAAAAATATGCATGTGTAAGATATGCACTCAGATGCTTCGGTAGTCAATTCGAAATTAGTAAACGAATCGTTCTTCGATCTTAAAATGTACGTTTCTGATTGTTTCTTCAAGACTCAATTTTAATTGAAAGAATTGCGGTTTTATTTGGGATTTGTGGAAGTTGAATGTGGAAAAGATAGTGGATGGGTGGTTGGTTAGAGTGTGGTAGAGATTGGTGGATCGAGGTGGAGAAAATGGGTGAGAATGAAGGAGTTTACACAATTAACTTCTTTCACAATTATCACGATCAGCACCGTGTACCCCAGCTAGTATATACATATATATATTTACTTTATTGTTTGTATGACAAAATAGATCTTTGCTAGTCAAGAGTGTCCTGCCTAAGGAATTGGTTCTACCTTCCTCTCAGAACGTCAGTTCAAGTATGCCTACTGATGAAAGTGATCAGCGGGTTCAAGCTGCACTATCACAGGTAAAGGGTTCGTTATTATGTGTTATTTATTATTGCAGATGTTTCTGTTATTTGTTACAATTAACTCAACGCATTGATCTAATTCCATATCTGATTACAGTTTTCACTTAATATCTGTTTCTATCTCACCGTTAACTCGTTTTACGTTAAAAGTATTAGAGTTCATGATACACCAGTTCATAGATTTGATCATCATTATCTTCTATCCACTTGTGTCGTTATATGTCGTGGGGAAATGTAGTTATCTGTTGTGTGCCAGCTTTGTCATAGATGGTGTTGTCCTTCCGTGTTTCTGAAGTATCAGACGGACACAATTTATTCATATTTCTTGTGGTCTACCCCTTGTTCTGCAACTCTGGTGTCTGGTATTGTAGATACGAGCAGCTGGTAACTTTGGTTGCATTCTTATCAGGTGTCTGAACCAAACCATTTTATTCTCTGTCTTTCCATGTATTCTATGCACGTTATACCCACCTTATATCTGATTAATTCGTTTCTTACTCTTAACTTAACGTTTTTATACTGGTTTATAAAACTCTGCAGAGTCTGTATACAACCAGTTTCGTTTACATTTCTTTGCTTTAAAAGCTATGCGCATACCATTTATTCTTAAATGCTTTAATTGGTCCTGTCTCCACTACCTACTGTGGCATTGCATTCCAAGCATTCACCACTGTCTGGCTAAAAAAATATTTCCTAATATCTAATTTGAACGTTTCTATAGTTAATTTGTAGCTAAGTCCTCTCCTTTATGTAGGTGGTTGAATTTTGCAAAAACTTGTTATAGTCTAATTTATCCTTTACGTCGATTATCTTATAAACCTGCATTGTCACCTAGAATTCTTCTCTTTACTAGACACTGAGGCCAGTTTTTCTCTTTCCTCATAACTGTAATTCTGGAATCCCACTATCAGCTTTGTCGCTCTTCTTTGTATCCTTTCCAGCATGTTTATATATCTCCTCTACAATAAGGACTACACACCAGTACACAGTACTACAATCTAGGTCTAACTAATGATTTAAACAGTTTGACAATCACTTTCTTGCTGCAATGTTTAATATTTGTTTTTTTTATCATACCAAACGTTGCATTTGCCTTTTTCACTGCTACGTGGACTTGCTCATTCACTTTGCCTGTATGATCTTTATAATAAACCCTGCGTCGTTGTCCTATATATATATATATATATATATATATATATATATATATATATATATACTTTTTCGCTCTTTATTTCCTCATGAAGTTATTTAGATTTGTGCTTTGCATTCATAGCTTCTTTAATTTTCCATTTGTCCTCCAACCATTTCACTTTATTCTGCGGTGCATGATTATTATTGTTCCATCTTTACCATGTTCTAATCTGATTAGGGCGGTGTTTGAATATGCTGTTTGTGATAATAAGTTAATTTTCGGCACACATGTTCAACAGTTTTTAGCCATTAATAATACACCCTGTGGTGTCGTGCTTTAACGTCCAAGATAGTCATTGCAAAGCTAACACATAAAATAAGAGATGAATATATCAAAAGGAGATAAGAACACGTACACGTGATACACTAGTTTTGTCACTTTCGTTTTCTTATTCCGTTTATATCGATAAAAAGTCTTGACATGTGATATTGGCTAAGTATCTTTTATATTGCTTTCATGCTCCTAGCTCTTTGATGTATTCATCTCTTCTTCTATGATGTGTTAGCTCATATAAGTGTTATTCGTTGTCCCTGAAAAAGACTTTTTGATCGTTACTTATATTTCGTTCTTGTTTTCATTCCAGCGCGATATTGAAACCAAACTTATATTTGTTTTGTTTTCAACACTTATCAGTTCTAGTATTTATTTTTATATTTGTCGAAAAATGTGTTCTGTGTAAATGTTAAACATATCTTGCCAGATCTTATGTTTGTTCATCGCATCTGATGAAAACCACTCTCTTTGTTCAGCCGTGTGGACAGTCTTTTTTCTTGATGTGTGCACTGAAATAGGTGACTTGGATGGTGATTTGGATTAAAATGAGGAAGATCTTGCGCATTTTGCCAACCTCATTCTCTGGTCCGGAGCTATCTTATGCCAGTGAGACCATTTTTCGGGACAACTGGAGATAGCATAGGATGCACATTTCTCCTCAGGGTTTACTCCCGAAGCCTTTCCCCTAAATAGGTATCCGACAAGGCAGCGGAGGGGGTGGGGAGGTGCCATTTATTGTTGCGTGTCGTACCTTTTCCAAAACGGCAAGAGCTCGTAGAGACATCATTCAGCGTGTGAGTGGTGTGTTGGGCATTTCTCCCGGGCCGTGTTCTAGTCAATTACGGTCGTGTGTAAATTACACACTAACAACAACACCGACCCTAATACAGCTAGAGCGTAGGGCGCCAATCTCGTTAAGTTCAGCGTGTGAACTAGACCGTGAAAATACGACACAAGTTTAAACGCAGTGCTTATTCTTATAGTCGATGTTCAGGCAAGGATAATCGAACGGAAGAAAACACAAACAATCCAACTAATTAACTAGTCCAAATGAAAAATAACGACCCATTGTCTTATAGTAACAGTTTGCACCCAGTATAGGTACCTGAGTATTCATATGTTTAAAAAAAATCCATAAATATGTTTTCCAGACATGTAATTAGTTTCTCATTCTTGACTATGTTAAAGGCCTTTCTTATAGTATGTAAAGCACACACAAATGCTTGTTTGCACTTCTAAACATTTTTCTATTAGTGTCATTATACATGATAGGGTGTCTCTTGTTCCGGAGTTCTGTTAAATCCAAATTTTTCATCCTGAACTTCGTTGTCTTCTCCACAACTAATTTTGTCCTGAATAAGTGAAAATCAATCAATACATCAACGCTCGTCACTCCTTTCGATGCAATGCCATTGGCAACATCCCGCAAGCATGCACTGTCACGTGCTGCTTTTTCCGCCTCTCTCCAGGTGCAATCATTTAATTTTAGTTTATTTTTGGTCTACTTCTCTGTCTTCCCTTAAGGATTCCATGTTAGAGTCTGTCTGGTTATGTTGGACTGTGCATTCCGCAGCATATGTCCTAAACAGCACTATTTTTATCGCCTAATTTGTTCTTCTGGTGGATGTTATTGGCTCCTTTACTATAAGTCTTCATAACTCACTATGTCCTGCCCCGTTATGCCCGTAGGCATCTGTTAACGAAGGACTGGAGTCTTTGTTTGGCATTGGTCGTACTCCATACCTCCGCTTCACACAGCAGCACAGACTTGATACTGGCGGTGACTATTCTAACTTTGGTATTTCTCTGGATCTCCAAATATAGTTTTTTTTGGTCAGAAATACAGCTCTTGCCTTTTCAATTCCTCATAGCTGCATCTGTACCTACTGATGTGTCTATTGTGCTGCCGAATTAGGCAAAGTTATCCTCTTCCTCAAACTTCTCTCCCTTCAGTAGAATTGGTTCTTTTTTGATAGTGTTGAGTTTAAGATGTTTGGTTTTTTTTTCATGTTGATATTCAATCACAATTTGGCTGATTGTTCTTTCACCCTGTCAGGTTTCTCTTGCTTTTGGCTATGACTCTGAAAGTACCAGACCTTTTACGTAGTCCAGGTCCTTCAGTTGTGACAATAGTGTTAATTGAATACCAGTTATTTGTCCATCGAATGATGTCTCCATTATCTAATATATTGCCAACAAGTACATATAAGATGAGAGCAAGATCCTTGTCTCACCTTTGTTTGCTCCACAAAGCTGTCAGTCAGTGCTCCTTCATGTACCACTCTATTAACTGTGTCTTTTTACATATTCTGGATGAGGGATGTGTACTTCTCTGGTATCCCATCGTGGCCTAACAGTTGCCAAATAGTACTTCGATCCACATTGTCAAACGTTTTTTTTTTGTCTATAAATTTTGTGGGACGATTTTCATTCAACACTTAGTTCTGCACTGAAGAAACACGGACTGACAACAACATGGGCGACACAGCTGGCACGTGACAAAAAAGCTACACGCCCCCACCACGACGTATAACGAACGACACAAGTGGATAGAAGATGATGATGACTTTGTTCTGCTATGATGCTTTGCTATATGATCTGTGCATGCCCTTTCTTTTCGAAATCCTGACTTTTCCTTTCTGAGCTTTTTATCTACTTCCGTTTTTAATCTGTCCAAGATGATTCTGCTGTGTATCTTGCCCAGCACTGACAGCAATGTAATTCCTCTTTAATTGCTGCAATCTTCCAGGTCTTCCTTCCTAATCAGATCTCTTTCTTTCCATTCTGTGGGCACTCTCCACTTCCCATGTATTCTTGAATAATCCTTGCATTGAATCAGTGGCCTTATCTATATCTGCCATAAATGGCATCTGCTGCTATTCCATCTGGGCCTGCCGCTTTCCCTTTCTTGAGATTAAATATTGCTCTTTAAATTTCTATATACTTGGTAGGTTGCACTCCAAGTTCAGGGTATCCTTTGCTGGTAGGATGTTTTGTGTTTCTTGTGGTGAAGGTATGTTTGGACTTTCATTGAAATTCTCAACCAATCGTTTCCGTTGTTCCTCCAATGATGTCAGTATCTTGCCTTCTCTATCTTTGATTGGTTTGTCTGTCTGTATATATCTATTTGCCATTTCCTTTGTTAATGAGTAGAGATCTCTCATATTTTCTCTCTCTGCTGCATCGTGTGACAACTTGTCAATATATTCTCTTTTATTTTTCCTTATACATATCTTGACTTCTTTGATTGTAACAGTATAATTTGTGCTTTTGCTTTAGTAGCTCGGGTTTGGCAATCGTTGATATTTAACTTTCTTCTTTTTCCTTTTTTCTATTTTATTTAATGTCACTGCTGTGATCCATTCTTTGTGTCGGGTTCTCTTGAATCCTACAATTTTTTTCAAGTCTTTTTCTACATCTCCCTAGCTTTGTCCCACATACTATTAATGTCCATCTCCTCCGCCTCATATAGCTCTTGTAGCACTTTGTATCTGCAAGATCCCCAGCAACATTTGGTGATCTGACGCTACACCTGCGAATCGCATTTTTCTAACATTCTGTAGTGTACTTCTGAGCGCTTGACTGACACAGATGTGATCAATCTGATTTTCCGTTACATGGTCTGGAGATCGCCATGTGGCCGTATGTATTTTTTTACGTGGAAACATGCTTAATCCAATAATATTTTGTGTAACGCACATAGCTCTGCAAACATTTCTCCATTTTCGTTCATCTTTCCCATTCCTTGTCTTCCCATACATACTTTGTTGGTAACCTAGGTTGTCTGCTCAAACTTTAGCATTGAAGTCATCTGTTAATATTATTTTTTTATAAGAGATCTTTCTTGTTCTACGTGTTAGTGAAGTCCGCTTCCAGCTTGTTGTAAAACTCCTGCTTCTTATCATTTTCAACCTCGTTAGTTGGGGCATAGGACTGAATGATGTTGATAGTGTTATGTTTGTCACTAGTGCCAAAGCTTGCGCTCATGATTCTTTTGGTAATAGTGCGCCACTTTATGAGTGTCCTTTGTACTTCTCTAGAAAGCATCAGTGCCACTCCCTCTGTGTGCTGGGCATCAGTTCCCTCTTTGTCAGTCTCATTTTTTCCTGAATGTGTACATCTTGTTTCGCAGTCCTAGCACTGCCAGTTTGTAATTTCTCATCGTTTTCGCTATCTGTGCTGTTTTCCTTGCCTGGTACATTATTCGCACATTCCACGTTGCTATATTGGTTTAAATCTTGGTATTCCGAAAGTTAGTCGGCTGTGGAGTTTCCTTGCGGCTTTCTCTTCACCCACTGTGCCATTCTTCTGGTTTCCAAAGGCCCTTCCTGTCCCAAAGCCGTTTGCTTGTGCTTTGACAATGTTTTCATAACCACCTTAGTTTTGATAGAGTGTGGTGGTCAGTCCTAGTATTCTCTAGGTGAGTTATCCGTGTTTAGTATTTTCACTCCCCCATAACCTATCCAGCTTGTGTGACCCTCCTGGAAGCTTTCGTTTTTGCTGGCTTAGCGCCAAAGATCTCTCAAACATTTAAAGGAAGTGTATAACTGTAAGCAAAATCTCAATGTTTATTTATCAGACCGATTGTTCGAAAATCTTAGCATTCGGTTGCACTAAGTTCCTTGGGTGGTGTTATAAAGACAAATCAGGTGGCGTTGTATAGATTCTATATTGTAGATGCCATTATATAATTCAGTAATTTTATCTACACCTAATTGCTCTGGACAAGGTCGGGGCGAGTACACATCCTTGTTTTACTCCGTTTGATACTAGAAACGTTTTAGAGATTGCACCGCTGTCCAGTACACGAGCACACATGCCTTCGTGTAGCTGTTTCACCATGGTTATGAACTTGTTGGGGCTGCCAAACTTGGACATTATCATCCTCTGTTTACTGTATCAACTGCGTTTGTCAAATCAATACATGTGGTGTACAGGGCCTGAGTTTGTTCTCGACACTAGGATCTTGCCTGCTACGGAGAGTAGCGATATTCCACGATGATTGTCGCATTCCTGACGGTTGCCTTTTCTTTTGTACAGGTCAACGATTGAGGCGTCCTTTAGCTTCTGCGAAATTTTTCCTTCAGCCCACATGTGGCAGAAGAGTTCAGTGATCATTCAGGTGAGGGATGGGCCAGCTGTCTTATATACCTCTTCTGGTATTGCATCAGCTCCTGGAGCTTTTCCTATAGATAGTGAACTGATTGCCCTGTCGATTTCCTCCTCAGTGATGACTTCGTCCAACGCCAGGTTCAGTTCCACCTGTGGCATTCGCCGGATGGCCTCTTCATTTATGGACGATAGGTGGTTTAGTATTTTGCAGAAGTGGTCTGCCCATCTATCTAGAATCTGAGCCTCATCTGTTAGCAGTGCCCCATCGGCACTGCGAACTGGAGTATTACTAGAGGGCTGCGGCCGTAGAGAGCTTTCAGTGCCTCGTAAAACCGTTTGATGTCATGACGCTCGGCGAACATCTCAATTTGGTCAGCTCTTTTGCTGAGCCAGGAGTCTTGCATCTCTCTAAGCCTGGTCTGGACAGCTTTGCGAGCAGTATTGAAGACATATTTTTCTGCCGGAGATGGTGTGTCCCTCTGGTATCCCCTGTGCGCTTCATGTTTTGCATTGCGAAGGCCCTGTATTTCCAGATCGTTCTCATTAAACCAGTCCTTATGCTTGCGCTTGAGTGGGCCAATGTGTTTAACAGCTGTATCGTAGAGTGTGTTTCTCAATGATGCCCAGTTCTCTTCGATGTCGTTCTTTTCAAAACGAAGCTCAGATAGTCTGCCCTCAAGCTTTTCATGGAATCCTCCTCTCTTGGGTTCGTGTTTCAGCTGAGAGACATTTAGCCTCCTCGGTGGTTTCTTTCCCTGGGGGCGCATTTTGGGCTGGATCTTTAGCTTGACAATGACAAGTCGATGGTCGGTCCAACATTCTGCATCACACATGCTCTTCGTTACCATAGCATCCGCTCGATCCCTACGTCTGATGATAATGTAGTCAATGAGGTGCCAGTGGCGGAACCTTGGGTGCATCCTTGTGGTTCTATTTCGGACAAGAAGTCGGAAAGCTATTTTTGTAATGAGTAGTTCATTTGCGGCCGTGATAGTAGACTTCTAAAAGCACCGCCACTGAGCAAAATATTAAAGTATGTGGACTAGCCAGAGTTAAAATACTCGACCAGAAGGTACATTGAAGTTTCCCGTGGTTTGAGATATTGGAGTTAGCGCCCTGACTGACCGTGTCCTAGATAACTAGAAGAATGAAATATGTAAGACGATTGGTTGAGGTAATCTTGGGAAATATAAGATAAATAACACCGACTATAATTTCGCTAAATCACATTTTTGGCTGAGCCTCAGGCTGGAAAGCTGGCTTAATTTGAAACGTAAACGTACTGATAATCATGATGCAAATACACTCTGTTAAATGCAGAATGAAGTTTCTTTCAATCGTCTTAAAAATCGTCGCCGTTATAGCAAAGAATACATGTCGATTGGCTCTACATGTACAGGTCCAAAAGATAATCAACTACTTCAGTGTGTTATGTTACGATAGATTGTCCAACTAAGCTATAACATCGTCAAAATTGCGGTAAAAAAACCGAACACATCTCGATAGGAAATATCAAGAACATGACTCACATAGCATCGATTTCTTTTCAAAAGTAAGGATTGAAAGCATTTCGAAAAGGCAGAAAATGATAAAAACGACTGCAACTGACTGCAATTAAAAAAAAATGCAATTAGGGCTTCATTTAGAGTTGTTAAAAATAATAGCAAAAACCATAAACCGCACACTATAGCTGAAAATCTTATATTACCAGCTGCAAAACTCACGATTTCAGCTTTGTTTCACGAGAAAGATGCCAAGGACCTTTCCTTAATAACTTGTCACTTGGCACAGTTTAGAAGCGAATCGACGATTTGTCAGCCTATATCAAAGAATAGTTATTAGACAGAGTTTGCAAGTTCACCTATTTTGCTTTGGAACTGGGCAAAAAACACAGACATAACAAACAAAGCGTCATTATTAGATATATAAGTTAGATACGGAAACCAAAATAATGTTTTCGAAAAATTACAGTTCATCTTCTCCTTGGTGTACTCTTCGACTGAAGAAGTATTTAACATATAAATAAGTTTATCACACACAAAGGCATTGGTTGTTTTGAAATTACTCACACATTTATGGGCTCATTTCCCGGATCTATCGAAGCGGCTTTGAAAGTATTGATGTCTTTCAAAACGCCATGCTTGTGTGAAAAATTATTCTCTGCTCTCGTTTATATTAACAATACGTGTAGATACTGTTTGAAAAATGTAGTTAGAATTCAGAATACACGTTTCACTTAATAGCCTTGATATAGCAAGACGTTAAGTGAAATCTAGTGTTAGACATTTGTATATATAAATATATATATATATATATATATATATAAATATATATATATATATATATATATATATATATATATATATATATATATATATATATATATATATATATATTTATATATCACCCTCACACTGTAAACACTAAAACTTGTTATTAAAATGTTATTTGTGCTCAACAACACATTTTTTAATAGATTGTGTAATTATGGATATATAATGCAAATAAATGAGTAGTATGAGTTGCAGATGAGGAGGATTATTTCAAATTGAACGATACGATACAATTTTATTTCAATTTCATTAGGTTTTCTTGTTTTGTAAAAACACATGTGCATTGATAGTTTAAATTGAAGACATGTTTACTATTGTTAAGACACAGATAATTCATTTCTGAACATTTTCATTTATTGAATATTTTGGAGGCACACAGTAACAAAAGATATTTAAAGAGGGTCCGCGGTAACAAACAAGTTAAGAACCGCTGGTCGAAAACATTTTTTTCTAACCTTTTTATAATGGAAGAACCTTCGAAATAATTTTACAATTTTGGGGGACTAAGGCATACATAATAATTATATCTGCAGCTCAATGTAGGCAAATTTGTTTTTTTTAAATCCTCTTTTATTAAATTCATTTCTGGGACCCGAAAGATGGTGAACTATGCCTGAGTAGAACGAAGCCAGAGGAAACTCTGGTGGAGGTTCGTAGCGATTCTGACGTGCAAATCGATCGTCAAACTTAGGTATAGGGGCGAAAGACTAATCGAACCATCTAGTAGCTGGTTCCCTTCGAAGTTTCCCTCAGGATAGCTGGCGCTCGATCGCAGTTTTATCCGGTAAAGCGAATGATTAGAGGTCTTGGGGACGAAACGACCTCAACCTATTCTCAAACTTTAAATGAGTAAGAAGTCCGGCTCGCTCGACTGGAGCCGGGCGCGTGTCGAATTCGTGTGCCATCTGGGGTAGTTGTCTCGCCGCAGCGACTCAATTTCAACCAGTGTTCGTAAAGCGATCTCAGTCCCGCCAGGCGGAGCGATAGCGCGGGCTTGCGGAAAACGCTCGCCTGCCATTCCCCGCAGAGCGAATTGGGTGCGATTTGTTGCAGCGGCTCATCCACCGAGGTGCGCTGGTCTGGTCCGTATCAGGAAACGTGGTCCGTCCGTGGTGATTTATCTAAGGCTTATAGCAGAGCTCGACAGTACGTCTCGCTGGTGGTCCGACTCTCGAAAAGAGCTTGTGACCGGCAAATGGAAAGCAGGAATCGTTGCCTCGAGGCCCTGCGTTCTCCTACGGAGAAGGGCAGGCCGGCAGGCCAAATTGTCTCCTAGTCCCAGTGAAATGCATCGCTGAGGTCGTTGGGATCCGTTCTGCACAGAGCGCTGCCATCCCTCCTCGAGCGAGCCCGGTCGGTCGATCGTCTGGTGCGTGTGGGAGGCCCATGTCAGGCGGTCCTAGGTCGACGGAGTGAGGGACGGGTGGAACAAACCGTCCGTCCGTCCCGTCAGTCGGTCCCTGCGGCCGTCGTCCCAGCGAGGCGTTTTACACACCCTTCCTCCGCCGACCGGTGTGTGCTGTACGTACGTCTCCGACAGATATCTGGTTGATCCTGCCAGTAGTCATATGCTTGTCTCAAAGATTAAGCCATGCATGTCTAAGTTCACACTGTCTCACGGTGAAACCGCGAATGGCTCATTAAATCAGTCGAGGTTCCTTAGATGACACGATCCTACTTGGATAACTGTGGCAATTCTAGAGCTAATACATGCTTACCAAGCTCCGACCCTCGCGGAAAGAGCGCTTTTATTAGTTCAAAACCAATCGTCGTTTCCCCTCGCGGGGTTGCGGCGTCCCCACTGGTGACTCTGGATAACTTTGTGCTGATCGCATGGCCTCATGTGCCGGCGACGCATCTTTCAAATGTCTGCCCCATCAAATGTCGATGGTACGTGACATGCCTACCATGTTTGTAACGGGTAACAAGGAATCAGGGTTCGATTCCGGAGAGGGAGCATGAGAAACGGCTACCACATCAAAGGAAGGCAGCAGGCGCGCAACTTACCCACTCCCGGCACGGGGAGGTAGTGACGAAAAATAACAATACGGGACTCTTTCGAGGCCCCGTAATTAGAATGAGTACACTTTAAACCCTTTAACGAGGATCTATTGGAGGGCAAGTCTGGTGCCAGCAGCCGCGGTAATTCCAGCTCCAATAGCGTATATTAAAGTTGTTGCAGTTAAAAAGCTCGTAGTTGGATCTCAGGCGCAGGCGGGCGGTCCGGCTCGCGCCGGTTCACTGCCCGTTGTCTCCTGCCCTACCGTCTGCTGGCTCTCTCCCACGGGTGCTCTTCGCTGAGCGTCCTGGGTGGCCGGCGCGTTTACTTTGAAAAAATTAGAGTGTTCAAAGCAGGCCTCGGCTGCCTGAATAATGGTGCATGGAATAATGGAATAGGTCCTCGGTTCTATTTTGTTGGTTTTCGGAACTGGAGGTAATGATTAACAGGGACAAACGGGGGCATTCGTATTGCGGCGTTAGAGGTGAAATTCTTGGATCGCCGCAAGACGAGCTACTGCGAAAGCATTTGTCAAGAATGTTTTCATTAATCAAGAACGAAAGTCAGAGGCGCGAAGACGATCAGATACCGTCGTAGTTCTGACCATAAACGATGCCGACTAGCGATCCGCAGGAGTTGCTTCGATGACTCTGCGGGCAGCTTCCGGGAAACCAAAGTGTTTGGGTTCCGGGGGAAGTATGGTTGCAAAGCTGAAACTTAAAGGAATTGACGGAAGGGCACCACCAGGAGTGGAGCCTGGGGCTTAATTTGACTCAACACGGCCAACACTGAAATGATTGACATGCCGAGACCACTCTTCTGGGATCTAATATGGAACTGGTGCTGGATTTAGACCCTCAGAAATCTGGGGTTATGCCCCCTGTGGCCCGGTTTGGTCTGCATCCAGTGTTCTGAAAAAGGAATTGACGGAAGAGCACTATCAGGAGTGGAGCCTGAGGCCTAAATTAACGTAACACGCCAATACTGCAGAATGACTATCAAAAAGTACACCTTCGTGGGGTCTAATAAAGAACATGTGCTGGAATTAGACCCTCAAAAATCTGGGGCTACCCCCTAAGAAACTTGATTGTCTCGCTAAGGGAATTGACGGAAGGGCACCACCAGGTGTGGAACCTGTGGATTAATTTGACTGAACACGCCAATACTGTAGAACAACTGACAAATCGAGAGCACTGCCGTTTGGGTCTAATAATGAACGTACGCTGGTATTAGACTCACGGATGACAAGTCAGCTCTCAAACACTCAAATGAAAGAACGCTACGGAAATCGTGTTTCTTCTTCTTCTTCTTCTTCTTCTTCGTACGCAGTCAGACAGTAACCATTATTTTTTCGAAAAAAGCGGCGGTCATCCTGAGGCTCTCGCCACTGCCATAGAGCTTGTCTTGCAGTTCCACTGTTAATGGCTACATCTGCTCTCTCTGATCCTCGTATGTCGGGCAGTTCTGCAGCAGATGTTCAGCGGTCATTTTACCAGTACCGCACGGGCATTCGTCGGTACACCCTATCTTCAATTTGTTGAATAGGTGGTACCTCAGTCTGTTGTGGCCAGTGCGAAGTCTTAAGACAACGACCTGCTCTCTTCGGTTCAACTGGTAATAGGCATCGTTTTTGGTGTAACCAGTATGTTCGGTTTCCCATTTGTTCATGTATCTGGCTTTGATAAGCCGTTTTGACTCTTCGTACGTCATACTGGTATCTGTTTGTGGTAGTCTTGCACCTTCTTTTGCCAGTCTGTCTGCCTCCTCGTTGCCTTGGATGTTGCAGTGTGACGGAACCCACTGTACCACTACTATTTTTGGTGCGGACTGCTGACACAGTTTGCAGAGTGCTGCTCTTAAGTCATTAAGCTCAGTGTTTTTCTGGCTTTTTAGCGCTGTGACTACGGCGAGAGCATCTGTCAGCAGGACTATATGGCTCTCATTTTCACTGTGTGTCACCATTTCTTCCACTGCCGCCCTCAGTGCCTCTGCCTCCCATCTGAATTTGCTTGTGTACTTACCAGTAGCGAGTGACAGTGTTATTTGTCTGCCATTTGGTAGGTTCAGGAATGCTCCTGCCCCTCCGTTCTGTGTAGTGTTTGTTACAGAACCGTCGGTGTATGCATGGGTCCAGTCCATGCTTGGGTAGCTTTTCGTTATGAAGCTTAGGGTAGTATCTCTCCTTTCTTTTTCAGTCTGGCAGTTTTTGTTTGCAATACCTGGTATATTTTCTACCACTTCTGGAAATATATCCTGCCTCCAGGTAGGTTTTCGTACAGTATTGATGGGTTTCGGTGTTGTTAGTGCGTTTATGGGATCTTCGTGCATCTTTGCTTTGGCTATTTCTGCAAAGTTTCTCCGCTTTAGTTTCTCATTTCCCAAATTATTTAGTCTCTGGTGCATTGGATGGTCAGTCAGTCTTCGGAGTTTCTCTGACTGCAGCTGGGCTCTGCAGTCTCTTCTATCGGTCATGGATTGCAGTTTTGTAATCTTTTCAAGTTCTACAATTGGCGTTGACTTCATGCCTCCTGTTATAATTCTCATGGCTTGGTTTTGAAGTTTGTTAACTTTATCGAAGTTCGCCTTCGCTGCTGTTGTCCATGCCGCAATGCCATACTCGAGAACTGGTCTCACTCTTCCAGTATACAGTTTCTTTAGTATGCCTTCGTCTGCTCCCCAGCTTGTGCCAGCAAGTTTCCTCATGATTGCCATTCTTTCTCTGGCTTTCATTCGGTTTCTCTCAATCTGACTTTTCCATGTCATGCGCCGATCAAATGTGACTCCCAGATAGGTTGGGTTGTCGTTTGGCTGCAGGAATTTGCCATTTAGACTTAATTTGGTACTTTGGAGTTTTAATGAAAGCGAGAATATTGTGCATGTGGTTTTCTCCTCGTTTATTTTGACCAGCCATGAGTTCGCCCACTCTTCCAGCGATGTTAGGGCCGTCTGCATCCGATTTCTTGCTATGGTGAGATTCTTTTCAGAGGTCCACATAGCCAGATCGTCTGCAAACATTGAGCTATGGACTCTTCTTGGTATATTCTCTGTAATATCGTTTATATATACCAGGAAGAGTGTGGGTGACAATACTCCCCCTTGGGGTACTCCCTGCTCGAGTGTCACCTTTTTGCTCATCTGCCCTTGTACTTGGACTCTGGCCGTTCTTTGTTTGAGGTAGTGGTTGATCCACTTGTACATCTTCCCACCGACATTACTTCTTCTTAGCTTGACTCTAAGTCCATCCTTCCAGACTTTGTCAAATGCCTTTTCCAGATACACCCAAACAGCTACTGTGTGTTTCTGTGCCTGGTAGGCATCTTCTATCTCATGGGCTATGAGGATGACCTGGTCCTCAGTGGATCTGTGCTGTCTGAAGCCGGCTTGCTGTGGAATTAGTATTCGTTTTTCTTCCAGATGCCACATCAGTCTGGTGTTTATCATCCGTTCCATCAGCTTGCCGACACAGCTCAGTAGGCTGATGGGCCTGTATCCATTTGGATCTGTTTTATCCTTTCCTGTTTTTGGTACTGGTACCAGTATTGCGTCTTTCCATGCCTGGGGTACAATACCCCTTTTCCAGCTTTGGTTCAGGACTGATAGTAATTTCCTCTTCGCTGTTTGGCCCAGCCCCATCAGCATTTCGTTTGTGATCCCGTCTTTTCCGGGAGATTTCCTTTTCTTTAGTGTTCTCATAGCCTCTTCCATTTCGCGCATTGTTAGTTTGGCCATCATGTGCTCTTCAGGAGCCGTATTTATGTTTTCGTATCCCTTTAGCTCTTCGCTAATGTCTGTATGCTTATCTGCAGGGACCTCGATGTGGTTTGCTCTGGCATAGTAATCGACAAAGGCGTTAGCGGCTTTCTTACCTGTGATCAAGTTCTCGCCCTGCTTGATAGTAATTTGTTTATTTGACGGGGTTTCGTTGTTCATGGCTCTGACTAGCTTCCATAGCTTTTTCCCGTCTTTGTCCAGGTTTAGACTTTCCGTTTTTTTTTTTCCAGCTTTCTCTTGCTGTTTGCCGGAGAGTGTGTTTGTACTTCGCCGCGGCGGCTTTGAGGGCGATGTTTGCCTCCATGGATTTTTCTCGCTCTGCCATGTTCCTAGCATTTGTTACCTCATCTTCCACTTTCTGCAACTCATCATTCCAGTAGGGCTTATAGTTTTTCCTAGCTCCTCTTGGGATGGTTTCAGTGGCGGCTTGCATTATTGCCTTGCTTAGGCTCTCTACCATGGGCTTCATTTTTGAGTGTCGTGTGTTGAAGGTTTCACACAGCCCATCTGTCAGGATTGCAAATCTGTCCCAGTCGGCTCGTTTGTAATTCCAACGTGGGAGCGGTTTTGTTTCCTGTGGGCCTACTTCCATGTCAATGGTTAGTCTGATCGGCCTGTGGTCGCTACCTGTCAGTTGGTTTAGCACCTGGCGGTCTATTTTAAGGTTTATGTCCTGTGTGGAGAAGGCCAAATCTGGAGTCGAGGTGGTATGCCATGTTCTTGAATAGAAGCTAGGGCTATCCTCCGGCCTATTGATTAGGGAGAGATTTGCATCTATCTCCCAATCTTCCACTTCGTCACCTCTGCTGTCTGTGTCAGAGTATCCCCATCTCTCCGAGTGGCTGTTGAAATCTCCAACTACTATGCAGTTGGAGTCTCTGACCTCTATACTCGAGAACGATAGGTCTCTATTTGGTGGTCCGTACAGATTGAAAATGCGGAGCTTCGTCTCTTGAGCCATTATGTCAACTCCTACAATTTCTGCTTGTCCGGTGTGATTGACAGATACCGCGCTACTCGGTATGCAGTTTCTGGTCAGTATCAGGAGCCCTCCTTTGTGGCCTTCTCTATCTAGACGGAAGGTCTGGTATCCTCTGATTGAGAATTTATGGTTATTGTTGAGGTGCGTTTCCTGGATACATGCCACGTCAATCTTACCTTCATGCAGGTGGTGTGTTAGGGAAAGTTTTTTGTTAATGACTCCCTCCGCATTCCACTGTAGTATTTTGAGGGTCTTGAGGTTTTGGCCAATAGAAGTTGCCCCATAGCCATGTGCCTTGACTCCACGACACATGGGTGGGTGACCACCAGTAGTCAAGGGTGGGCCCCTTCGAGGCGTGAGGCCCGGCACTATCGCTGCCTGGCGGGACTCCGCAGGATGAGCGCAGAACGGAGGGGCAGGAGCAATCCTGAACCTACCAAATGGCAGACAAATAACACTGTCACTCGCTACTGGTAAGTACACAAGCAATTTCAGAGCGGAGGCAGAGGCACTGAGGGCGGCAGTGGAAGAAATGGTGACACACAGTGAAAATGAGAGCCATATAGTCCTGCTGACAGATGCTCTCGCCGTAGTCACAGCGCTAAAAAGCCAGAAAAACACTGAGTTTAATGACTTAAGAGCAGCACTCTGCAAACTGTGCCAGCAGTCCGCATCAAAAAGGGTAGTGGTACAGTGGGTTCCGTCACACTGCAACATCCAAGGCAACGAGGAGGCAGACAGACTGGCAAAAGAAGGTGCAAGACTACCACAAACAGATACCAGTATGACGTACGAAGAGTCAAAACGGCTTATCAAAGCCAGATACATGAACAAATGGGAAACCGAACATACTGGTTACACCAAAAACGATGCCTATTACCAGTTGAACCGAAGAGAGCAGGTCGTTGTCTTCAGACTTCGCACTGGCCACAACAGACTGAGGTACCACCTATTCAACAAATTGAAGATAGGGTGTACCGACGAATGCCCGTGCGGTACTGGTAAAATGACCGCTGAACATCGGCTGCAGAACTGCCCGACATACGAGGATCAGAGAGAGCAGATGTGGCCATTACCAGTGGAACTGCAAGACAAGCTCTATGGCAGTGGCGAGAGCCTCAGGATGACCGCCGCTTTTTTCGAAAAAATAATGGTTACTGTCTGACTGCGTACGAAGAAGAAGAAGAAGAAGAATTCATTTCTGATATTTTGTAGAACCCTTTGAGATATTTTTCGGAATGCCAATGTTTCGTGAAGCCTCAATTAAGAATTCCAGGTCTAAAAGATAGAGATTGCCCTTAATAGAAAACATTGAAGATATGTTTATTCAGAACCTTGATTTAGAGTGCTTTTAAAGAATACCCTCATTAAAATATATTCTGCATTTATCGACTGAAATAACTTGTTTCTGTGTGCAGTAAAATTGTGTGTGAGTTTCTTGTACATTGTGTAAATGTTAACTAATATTGTATCATGTGTATTGAAGACAAAATAAATGGAGTTATTTCAATGTTAAATATCACACGGAGGTAGCTTAACTTCAACAAGTACAGTTGTTAAATAGAACCTGCATAGACATATTTTTAGGGAGTATTTTACGGTAAGAAGATTGCAATTTTGACAGATTAGAACTAGTAAACTGACATAATCTGCTAAAATAGATCTTCGTAGGCACACATAGGATATATAAAGCTTCTTAACGAATGTAGACATATCCTAAGGCGGTTGCCTCATTCATCAGATGATTTGCTTCCAACTCTCATTCATTTGCGGGTTTTCTGTCCACAAAATAAAGCCAGACCGCATTAACATAAAAATAGTATTGGTTCTGCTATGTGATTTCAAAACATGTCATTTCACTAACAATATTGCATTCAAAGTACAGCCGTTACCAATAGAAGGCGTCATTTGCATTGTTTGTAGCAGTTTACCTGAAATTTAAAAAATACCTGCACTGATTTGTGGAAGAGAATATAGCATTCCCTGTTGCTGAAAATTACTCAACTTAACGTTGTCATACTTGTTTAGAAGACTCTGCAAAGTCTGTTTACAACCAGTTTCTTTTACTCCTTGTCTTGTCTTCTCTCTCCCGTTAACCGAAGAAGTCAAATGGGTATCATTCGACGTGTGAGCGATGTATTGTTGACATGTTGCAAACCTGGCATGGCCAAATTTCCTGGGCGATGTGTTAGTTCATATTTGGTTCGTGTGACATTTTCTAGTGACACTAAAACCAGCACTGTCAGGAAAACAGGGCAAAGGGCACAAATGTCGTGAAGTTCAGCCGTGTGTACAATTATGAATAATAATTTAGGATTGATCAATATACAAGTATATTTACAGTTTTTCTTGAAAACGGGACAACACTGACATTTTTATGAAAACGTCGGAACGGACGGGAAATATTTTAAAAAAAACTGTACTATTTCGCTCAAAACGGTACGTATGGTCACCCTGTGAAAATCCATTTTGATCTCAAATTGATTACATGTTAATTAGACGTCTTCAAGGGATAAATATAAACGTCTCCAAAGTAATCCATACTATCTATATAGATACGGGTCATATGATTGTAGTATTAACGCTAACGGGTGAGGGGGGGGGGGGGTGGTGGCACGAGAGAAGCATCCAAGTAGACTGTAATTAACGTAGCAATCGGGCGTGCCCTTGAAACGATTTTACAATCGGCCAATCCTGTCATTACCGAAGCATCATGGATCATAAAACAGCCTTCCTGTTGATTTCAATCAAAATCTCAAGACTCTCAGTACAAGACCCTGGACATCTGATGGTGTGCCTTAACCTTCTAGAAACATACAATATGGGTAACATATTGAGGTGGAACGACAAGGCAATACACCTGGCCGAAAATGAGAAACATGATGTCTGACATGTTAATATTAGGAAGATAAAAACATTAAGGGAACTTTGTGTTATAAAAGATCATACAAGTCCAGGTGGCAGTGAAAAAGGCTAATGCAATGATGGGTTTTGATTAAAAAAATCATTAAACATTGGAGCAGGAAGTGATAGTCAAACTTTAAAAATCATTAGTTAGACCTAGATTGGAGTAATGTGTTCAGGTGTGAGGTTATTATTGTAGAGAGGATATAAATATGCTAGAAATGACACAAAGACAAATGACTAAACTGATAGTGGTATTCCAAAATTATAGTTATGAGGAAAGGCTCAGCAAAAACTGGTCTATATTGTCTAGAACAAAGACGAATTCCAGGTGACAACACAAGTTTATAGGATAATCAATGGAGATGATAATTTAGGCTACAAAGTTTTTCAAAGTATACGAGCTACAAGAGCTAAATTGTACAGCTTTAAGGTATATAAAGATAGGTCCAGTTTAGATATTTGAAATGTTTTATCAGTCAAAGAATAGTGAATGCTTAGCATGCTTTGTCACATTTTATAGTGGAGCCAGGATCAGTTACTGAATTAAAAATAAATTGTATGCCCACAGTTATTGTTAGTTTAGGTAATTTAGAAGTAAACTGACTGTATATGATTCTATAGAGACATGTCTCTCAGCAAAAGAGACATTAGAAAAAAGGAATAACCATAATCGTTATAAATCTAAAATAAATTAAAGAGTGAGATAACGGAATAGAAATAAAGAAAAATATGCAATGAAATTACGAAGGCTTTTCAGACAATAAACAAACAAACTGCAGACTCAAACAGCTAATGGACTAGCTTCAAAACATAACTAACAGGTATCCCTTGAAATGAAATATAGCACACAAAGCTGAAGTCATCGCAAAAAAAGAAAACAAATACCTTGGTGGAATGCTAAATTAAAGAATTAATACAGTTTAAATACTATCTACAAAGTGGGGTTATCATCCAAAACGCACGCTGATTATATTTCTTACGAAATAACAAGACGAAATAGTAAAAGACATAGGTGATTTGTTTAGAGCAGCATAGATGGCGCCTAACAGGATGCGGGTCTACTTTGCCATAGTGTGTGAGTCTATTAAGATGGACTCGCACATCGGTTAACCACCCTCTGTAAGCGCTTGTCCCAACACAGCAGAGTAATAAGTTGCTCAAGCTTAGCCCACTAAGCAAGAACCCCGTCTTCCGGCTACATCCAGCTCATACTATAGCTGGAACCTGCAGAGGGGCATCTGCCCCTGCAGAAGTACAGGTTGACTAAGAACTAAGAATATTAAAATACTAATCACAATCAATATAGAGGATTCTTAGAGAACGTATGGGGAACTACTAACATCCATATGTAAGTATGACCCTTGAGATTTATGTAGAAGTATTTAAGCAAGGCTGGTTAATTTAACGTAACGTCTTTTTACTGGTTTAGAAGACTCTGCAGAGTCTGCATTGAAACAGTTTCATTTACATTACTTGGCTCTACAAGCTATGCGCATCCAATTTATTTTTAAATGCATTAATTGTCCCTGCCTCCACTACCACCTGCGGCAATGCCTTCCAAGTATTCACCACTCTCTGACTAAAAAAATATTTTCTAATATCTAATCTGGACCTCTCTTTAGTTAATTTGTAGTTATGCCCTCTCGTAAGAGACGAGAGTTTCAAATCATTAATAAAGAAAATGGTTCATCAATATTTAACGAGCATGTGTGAAGAAGATCGTTGGAAATAGTAATTCCAAGACCTTTTTAACCCAACAGGCAACCAAGGACATTCAGCGTTTATCCAATAAAACAAATGTCATTACCAGACTGATTTATTGGTTCAAGAAATATTTAGTGCTTTAAAGAACAGTCTTGCATATGTCATCCGAAATGAAATGCATAACAGCTGATACAATTCAAGCTTGTTGAAAGACAGTGATGATGTGACTGCAGAAAATCGTTACACATGAATTGAATTGATGAAGAATTCCAGACGATTGACAGTCGGCTACAATAGTGAATTTTTCTTTTATTTGTTCCCATTTCGGACCTTAAGAAGCAAATGACAACCCTACAGTGTGCACATTGTAGAAGCCTGAACCAAAGCACGTTATATGCTCTTGAAATACTGGTTTACGTAGCAATTTGTTTTACTCGATGACGCTGAAAGCCCAAAGCACACATCTCTTTAGTCGCCTTTTACGACATTCATGAAAGTGCAGTAGTCCTATTCTTTGTTCCACAGCAGTGCACCGCAGGATCCACTCCTCGGCAATATCACAAATCTGGAAGAAATACGGAAATACAAGAAGCTGTATGCAGGGGCATAAAGCAGCAACCAAGTCACACTTGAATATTATATATGAAAATATTCGAACATAGAATAATACCTATTGTTGAACAATAGCTGAGCGCAACTCAATTTAGATTTCGAAAGATTATGTGCTACACTGATTCCTTGTTGAATTTAAGCGAGAGGACAATATATCATGGTAATAATTTGAATATTTTTGTCATTAATCAAGAATAAGCGTTTGAGTAAATAAGACTAAATTCTGGAAATATTGGTGAACACGGAATACATTACTAAATAGTGAGAGAGTGCTTTACCACATCATACAGTGTACTAAGAACACTTGATTTCGTCACATATACTTTTGAAATAAACAATTTAGTGCAACATAGATGTATGATTTAAGCATTACTGTTAAACATTTACATGGGCAAATTAACAAGAGAAGACGGCCAAACTGCAACTCCAGTAGTGCAACCTAACTAAGTATACTAGCTATTATTTGGTGAGGACCACAACCTAAAGTACACGGATGAAGATACAACTACAAAATGTCGTTAAAGCCATTTGTACAGTCCGTGAAAAATATAATGTGATGATTAACACATCAAAGACCTAAACTTTTAGGATCAGTAGGTTTGACACAGAAATTGAAACAGTATGACACAAAGTCTGTGGTATGACATAGATTGTCACAACTTTTAAAACAACTGAACGTCATCGTGTCTACTAAACAACAATTGATTAATAACGTCTGTATACTAACTCTGTACCACTAAACTCGAGCTTGGTCCTTATCCAAGACCAGGGTAGGAACATTTCAACATGTGAAATTAAATGTCTGAAAGGTTACTCGTGTCACCAGGAGAGATACAGTGAAAAATGAGGAAATTTGAAATGTTGACGTAACTTGCCCTTGTGCTGATTACATTAGTAGACAGACAATGAAATGGTTCGGTCATCTCATGAGAATTCGGTGTGATCACCTCCCTCTGCTCGCTTAGAACACATGGTGATCTGGCTGCTTCAAGGCGCCATCGAGACTCTGATGTAGATGGATATCTGGCATACGGTATTAGTAATCCTGCAAAAATACAAGTGTATACCATAAGACGAACAAACGTGGCTAAGATCTCTGCGTCGCTCCACGGCATAAGTGGATAGAAACTGAACTGAACTAAATATCTATAAACTTTATTGATTCTAATTAGTAGAAATCTAATAGTAGAAATGTGTGGTCCTGGCAATCCCCTAACTGGAAAACCAAACCAGAGATCGATTATGCGCCGAGTAACGACGTGACATTTGTCACTAACATCGAGGTGCTTCATAGGCTGAGTATCGACAGTGACCACAGACCAGTGTGGACAACCTTACACATGGATACTCCCTTTCACAAAAGGGGATTCCTGGCCCCCATCCGTCCTGGATGTCGATAAGCTAACTGAACAAATTTAACAACAGACCTGGCTAAGTACAGGATCACCGACCTGTCACCTGGAACATTTATTAGGACATCTGAACAACTGCGTCCTTTCAGCAAAAATACCTAAAGCCAAGAAATGTGGGAGAATCAGTAATGCCACCTTAAAACTTCTATCAACTAGAAGAAGGCTCAAAACCGATGGTCAGATCCATCAAAGAGAACTATACGAGATAAACCGGCTAATTAGGGGTAAAGTGAAAAAGTATTACGAACAGCACAGTCTGAACAAATTAATCACCGCAGCCAAAAACGGCCGTAGTACAATCAAATGTAGACGTGATCTCCACCAGTCATTAAAGCTCTTAAATGCTTTAAAAGAGTCAGATGGTACTATTTTGGAGGACACAGCGGAGATAGAGAAAGAATGCAGGAGATACTACAATGACTTCTTCGCACTGAAGATTACATTTTACATTCAGAACATCCCCTCACAGACATAAAGGAACCTGCACCACATATAATAACAGATGAGACGCTTCATGCGATCAAACGTCTCAAGACAGTAAAAGCCCCAGGGCTGGATGGAGTCACTGCAGAGATAATTCAAGCTGGAGAAGATACACTTGCAGCCAAGCTAACTAAACTATTAAACAACTGCCTAACCGAAAGACAAATACCTGAACAATGGAAAACGTCCAAAACAATGTTGATCCATAAAAAGGTGATACAAAGGACCTTGCCAACTACCGTCCTATTTGTCTGCTATCATCCATATACAGGCTTTTTAAAGGGTGATCATGAACAGATTAGAAAAGCAGCTAGATGAAAAGCTGGTTTCAGAAAAGGCTACTCAACTAATGACTACTTATTCACCACCAATCAAATACTAGAGCGGACTAAAGAAGTACACATGCCTTTAGTTTTTGTGGATTTTGAAAAAGCGTTTGATAGCATCGAAATGACTGCAGTTACAAATGTCCTTAAAAATCAAGGTGTTCATGACCAGTATGTTCAACTGCTATGGGGAGATTAATTTGAATTGCTCAACTAACATCACGCTCTTCTACAGTCCTATACAAGTGTAGATTCATCTTGGCTTTCGGCAATCTCTCCCAAACTTTTCACCGCAGCCCTTTGAGGAAGTCTCCAAACAACTCCACTGAGAGGACATTGGTATCAAAATAGACGGCAAAATGCTTAATCATCTACAGTTTGCTGATGACATAATAATTCTCAGCCACATCGTCAAAGAAGTTGAGAAGTGCCTAAATGAGCTAAACGAAGCTAGCAGAGCTGTAGGTCTATAAGACTAAGACAAAAAAACCAAGTAAATGCTGAATATATTTTGTCCTCATGAGGAACTGATGCTAGGAAATGTTTCCATCAAAAACGTACATTTTTACATCTTCCTGGGCCAGGAAATTACGAACCTTCATCAATTGAATCTTGAGATAGCATGGAGATTAGCAGCAGGCTGTCTTAGTTTTCATCAAATCAAACCCATCCTTCAGCAGATACAAAATGACTAGACGAGATCTCACATGTTTGACACCATTGTCCTTCCTGCAATGATATATGGCTGTGAGATCTGGAACCTCCGGAAGACAGATACTGGCAGACTTCGAGTGACCCAACGAGCGGATAACGGCCGGACGATTGTTAGCCGGGATCCCGCCAAAAATCTCAGCACCACTGCAATGGGAGGCTTCGATATGGTCGGCACCTGGGGATCGCGCCTCAACCCTACCAGGTCGAGCCACAGAAAGAGGTCTCTTCCATCCGCTGATCAAAGCGGGCGGATAGCTGCTCGATATTCACCCTATACGGCGATGGGGTGCGAAACCACCAACATCAGACTTAGTTCCTGGTCGGGGTATCGAAAACAGTAGAGCAGCCACCTCACTGTGAACTGTCGAGACTCACTCCTTGACCACGAGATATGTCCGCAAACCAGGCGAACAACATCTCCGTGACATTACCAGGCTTGTCTCCTGGTTAAATGCACTTCTGCTTCGATATCTACCTCTGTACGCTTCCAGCCATACCAATGGATGCAAAAAAGATGCAGACCAGCGGAAATTGCACACCTGCCCCACTGTGTCAACATCCCAGGTGGCGGGGAATGCTAGGCGTACCATCCCTGCATAGAAGCCAAGAAAATAAAGGGAGAAAGAGATACCCCACTCACATGCAAATGCTACGTTTCTGGAAGGACGTGTCGATCCTGGGGTACAGACACACTGGACTGCCTCTCTTCCGGGTAAACCAGTCCATATCATATATATCATATATCATCTCACATATCATCACCGCACCCTATAGACACGAGTAGTGAGGACTCGATAGTCTGGTAAGACAACTTCCATAAGAGAGACACCTCTGATCATAAACAACTGCTGCCTTGCAGATAGGCTGGGGCCAGCCAAAGGCTAAGGAGCGCGTCCCTACAGAAACGCCTGTTGAAATCGGATGCACGGGGCCGCAATCCTAACAAAACAGTGCAACGTAAATCGCAGTATGATGACAGTACAACCGATCAGAAAAACGTATGGCGCTCATCTTGCGGAGTCCCGCCAGGCAGCGATAGTGCCGGGCCTCACGCTTCGAAGGGGCCCACCCTTGACTACTGGTGGTCACCCACCCATGTGTCGTGGAGTCAAGGCACATGGCTATGGGGCAACTTTTATTGATCAAAAACTCAAGACCCTCAAAACACTACAGTGGAATGCGGAGGGAGTCATTAACAAATAAACTTTCCCTAACACATCACCTGCATGAAGGTAAGATTGACGTGGCATGTATCCAGGAAACGCACCTCAACAATAATCATAAATTCTCAATCAGAGGATACCAGACCTTCCGTCTCGATAGAGAAGGCCACAAAGGAGGGGTCCTGATACTGACCAGAAACTGCATACCGAGTAGCGCGATACCTGTCAGTCACACCGGACAAGCAGAAATTGTAGGAGTTGACATAATGGCTCAAGAGACGAAGCTCCGCATTTTCAATCTGTACGGACCACCAAATAGAGACCTATCGCTCTCGATTATGGAGGTCAGAGATTCCAACTGCATAGTAGTTGGAGATTTCAACAGCCACTCGGAGAGATGGGGATACTCTGACACAGACAGCAGAGGTGACGAAGTGGAAGATTGGGAGATAGTTACAAATCTCTCCCTAATCAATAGGCCGGAGGATACCCCTAGTTTCTATTCTAGAACATGGCGTACCAGTACCAAAAACAGGAAAGGACAAAACAGATCCAAATGGATACAGGCCTTTCAGCCTACTGAGCTGTGTCGGCAAGCTGATGGAACGTATGATAAACGCCAGACTGATGTGGCATCTGTAAGAAAAACGAATACTAATTCCACAGCAAGCCGGCTTTAGACAGCACAGATCCACTGAGGACCAGGTCATCCTCATAGCCCAGGAAATAGAAGATGCCTACCTGGCACAGAAACACACAGTAGCTGTTTGGGTGGATCTGGAAAAGGCATTTGACAAAGTCTGGAAAGACGGACTTAGAGTCAAGCTAAGAAGAAGTGATGTTTGTGGGGAAAATGTACAAGTGGATCAACCACTACCTCAAACAAAGAACGGCCAGAGTCCAAGTACAAGGGCAGATGAGCAAGAAGGTGACACTCTAGCAGGGAGTACCCCAAGGGGGAGTACTGTCACCCACACTCTTCCTGGTATATATAAACGACATTACAGAGAATATACAAAGGAGAGTCCATAGCTCAATGTTTGCAGACGATCTGGCTATGTGGACCTCTGAAAAGAGTCTCACCATAGCCAGAAATCGGATGCAGCAGGCCCTAACATCGCTGGAAGAGTGGGCGAACTCATGGCTGGTCAAAATAAACGAGGAGAAAACCACATGCACAATATTCTCGCTTTCAATCAAACCCCAAAATACCAAATTAAGTCTAAATGGCAAATTCCTGCAGCCAAACGACAACCCAACCTATCTGGAAGTCACATTTGATCGGCGCATGACATGGAAAAGTCAGATCGAGAGAAACCGAATGAGAGCCAGAGAAAGAATGGCAATCATGAGGAAACTTGCTGGCACAAGCTGGGGAGAAGACGAAGGCATACTAAAGAAACTGTACACTGGAAGAGTGAGACCAGTTCTCGAGTATGGCATTGCGGCCTGGGCAACAACAACAAAGGCGAACTTCGATAAAGTTAGCAAACTTCACAACCAAGCCATGAGTGTTATAACAGGAGGCATGAAGTCAACGCCAATTGTAGAACTTGAAAAGATTACAAAACTGCAATCCATGACCGATAGAAGAGACTGCAGAGCCCAGCTGCAGTCAGAGAAACTCCGAAGACTGACTGACCATCCAATGCACCAGAGACTAAACAATTTGGGAAATGGGAAACTAAAGCGGAGAAACTTTGCAGAAATAGCCAAAGCAAAGATGCACGAAGATCCCATAAACGCACTAACAACACCAAAACCCATCACTACTGTACGAAAACCTACCTGGAGGCAGGATATATTTACAGAGGTGGTAGAAAATATACCAGGTATTGGAAACAAAAACTGCCAGACTGAAAAAGAAAGGAGAGATACTACCCTAAGCTTTATATCGAAAAGCTACCCAAGCATGGACTGGACCCATGCATACACCGACGGTTCTGTAACAAACACTACACAGAACGGAGGGGCAGGAGCATTCCTGAACTTACCAAATGGCAGACAAATAACACTGTCATTCGCTACTGGTAAGAACACAAGCAATTTCAGAGCGGAGGCAGAGGCACTGAGGGCGGCAGTGGAAGAAATGGTGACACATAAAGAAAATGAGAGCCATATAGTCCTGCTTACAGATGCTCTCGTCGTAGTCACAGCGCTAAAAAGCCAGAAAAACACTGAGCTTAATGACTTAAGAGCAGCACTCTGCAAACTGTGCCAGCAGTCCGCACCAAAAAGGGTAGTGGTACAGTGGGTCCCATCACACTGCAACATCCAAGGCAACCAGGAGACGGACAGACTGGCAAAAGAAGGTGCAAGACTACCACAAACAGATACTAGAATGACGTACGAAGAGTCAAAACGGCTTATCAAAGCCAGATACATGACCAAATGGGAAACCGAACATACTGGTTACACCAAAAACGATGCCTATTACCAGTTGAACCGAAGAGAGCAGGTCGTTGTCTTCAGACTTCGCACTGGCCACAATAGACTGAGGTACCACCTATTCAACAAATTGAAGATAGGTGGTACCGACGAATGCCCGTGCGGTACCGGTAAAATGACCGATGAACATCTGCTGCAGAACTGCCCGACATACGAGGATCAGAGAGAGCAGATGTGGCCATCACCAGTGGAACTGCAAGACAAGCTCAATGGCAGCGGCGACAGCCTCAGGATGACCGCCGCTTTTTTCGAAAAAATAATGGTTACTGTCTGACTGCGTACGAAGAAGAAGAAGAAGAAGAAGAAGAAGAATCTTGAGATAGCATGGATAATAGCAGCAGGCTGTCTTAGTTTTCATCAAATCAAACCCATCCTTCAGCAGATAAAAAATGACTAGACGAGATCTCACATGTTTGACAGCATTGTCATTCCTGCAATGATATATGGCTGTGAGATCTGGAACCTCCGAAAGACAGATACTGGCAGACTTCGAGTGACCCAACGAGCGAAGGAGCTGAGAACACTGTCAGTCTCACAACGAGACCGCATGTATACAGCACTGAAATTAAGCGCCATACCTCTTTCAACGACGTCGTGGATGAATCGCTATTAAGAAAATAAAGATGGGCAGGTCATGTTATACGCTTGTCTGACAATCGATGGACACAAAGAGTTATTTACTGGTCGCCATACAACTTTCGAAAGCCTCCAGGACGTCCACCAATGAGATGGAGAGATGATCTGCGAGAGGTTCTTGATACGACGTGGTTCTCCAAAACAAACGACACATATATATATTTATACGTTTTTTGGCTACCAGACATCATACATCCAATGTCTTATTGAATTGCAGGGTTACAAGTAGAAATCTAATTACTTTTTGGATTTTATCGACAAAAATCTCAAACGACGAACTTTCTCCAAATGGATTGATTAATAGAGGTCAATGCACTCGAGTCTTTTATATCACATTTTATCCTAATTAAAGTGTAAAGCGCATTTCTATACAATAGGCGAATGCATGTACTGAGCTTAACCGTCCTCTGAGTGTAAAAGATCGACCACGGTTATTAAACGTGCTCATTTGTGTAAATAAATGTTAGGCCATTACCTGATTACAAAAAGCGGCTGTTATATTCAACAGACATATCGTTGTGCTTAATCTCAAAGTTAAAGCCGCTCTTCCTCTCCTTCTTGCATTTTGTAATGTAGCAATACTTATTTCTATGAATGCAACATGCGATTTGACAACTGCTACGTCGAACACCGTGTCACCATCTCTGTGGGCGCTAATGCACCTTTTAGAGAACGTCAGTATGCTTATTTACCAAGGTGCTTTAAATATCCTGGTGACTTGAGTTGGATTCTGTTTCTTTCATCATATAACTATTTCACTTTGAAAATCGCTTATTTGCATTTCTGGAGTGTTATATACCCTATAGTTTAAACATCCAAATGCTTCGTTATGTTGTTCTTTTTTTTCGCCTCCGTTCTTTTTTATGTTTCTTACTCTGCTATAATTTGCAGTCGTTCGTATTTCAAACCATAGAAAGTTATTCAATATTATTATTTCCCAAAAAAATATATTTATCACGTACCTCTTCCTTTATTCTGTTCTTTATTGCCCTTTAAACGTACTTACAACTTTTATGTTATTTGTTCAAGCTCTCGAAAAATTTTGCTTTCTAAATTGTTTTTATTTTATTTGAGATCAGTATGCTTTGATGCACTCTTTTGTGCTGACTGAACACTTTGAAATACTCATTGTTGTACATCTATACAACAAAATATGAAGATATGTGCTGTACAATGTGACACGAATTGGGAGGCCTAGTCACCCTGACGAGGATAAATAAAAGAGGAATGCAAGGCAGATGGATCTGAAGAAGACAATCAAAATTAAATATCGATGGAGAGCATTCGTTTCATATATATGCGCGCGCGCGCACACACACACACACACGCAGACGCGCACACGCACACTCACACGTGCACACGCACACACAGACACAGACACACACAGAGACAGACAGACAGAGACATACAGACAGAGACAGACAGACAGACCCACACACAGACAGACACACACACAGACACACACACAG
Organism: Ariolimax columbianus; assembly: GCA_036924085.1. NCBI lineage: Eukaryota > Metazoa > Mollusca > Gastropoda > Stylommatophora > Arionidae > Ariolimax > Ariolimax columbianus. Next base: position 40,047,518 of record JAVGWX010000017.1, read on the forward strand.
ACACACCCACACAGACACACACACAGACACACACACACAGACACAGAAACACACAGATACACACACACACACACACACACAAACACACACACACACACACACACCCACACCCATATATACAGGTACGGGGATGTTATAAAATATATTTTCTATTTTAAATAAGCATGTATGTGCACGTACGTTTATATTATATAATACTTTAATGATATACATGCGTATATGTTAATCTTGTTTTATAAACAAAGTTTTGTGCCTGGAAATGGAAAAAAAGGATGTTCCTCATGTACACCGGCATGTCGACTCCCTGTTTGACTAAATTTGGTACGGTATAGTGATTTCACTTGATATCTTTTGTGTTTTATTTCATGTTACAACAAAAATGATAAGAGTCGAAAATTATAAACGTTTTTTCAAAGTATTTACAAAGGCGTCAAAGAGATGTGAACTGTTATTACCAGTCCCAATTCAAGGTACGGTGCTCGTGCGTAATATGTATGTTCAAATGGTAAGCTGAATTACAATTACTCATCGTATGCCAAAATGTGATCTTGGAATAATTTTATGATCGATTATTTTTTTAACCTAAATGTCAACATCAATTGTATAACAATTAATTCATTTACATTTCATTATAAAATATTAATTGTAACACCATTACCATATGGGCCTTCAAAACGAGGTTTGCAAATAAGAGTTTGATGTTCTGAATGCATATCATGGAAGATCTAGGGAAATACATTGGTAAGTGAAATGGTGGGCGAGAGGTTGTTGTTATTGTCTTGAATACCCACAACGAGTAGGTTAACTCTTTTGTGTACCCTGAAAATGACGTTAAGTGTCGGGTTGCAGTAACTTTCATCACATCCTAAGCGTGCCGATAAAGGTGGAAAGGGGTCCTCCAGGCGGTTGTGTTATGCTTGGCTTCATCTGCATGATTCTCAATACTACGGGAATAACATCGATCCCTCACCTCGTTAGTCAGGGTGCCATGAAAACAGTCATTTTCCAGTGAGGGCTACGAGCAAGCTGAGGTGAGGATCTTGGCCAGTATATTTTGCCTGACCCTGACTAATATGTCTCATCAGTATGTTGTGCCTGACCAAACCTCAGTCTTCCCTTCCATGGGCGAGGGGTAGACGGGTTGAAGGGAAGGTAGAGACAGGTTAGATGATCAGTGAGTTGGAAGGCGGGAGGGGGTTAGGGGTGGTTATTTGAGCAATTTGAGGAAAGGGGGAATAGTTCGGCGAGTTAAGGGAAGGACGAAATGACCTGATGGTATGGGAGAAAAGATATCTGACTGGATGAGCAGGTCGAGAGACGAATAAATAAGCAGGTTCATGTTGAGAGATAGACGGGGTTGTAAGGAGAGTTTGGCAAATGATGACAAGTTAAGTGAACGTTGGAATAGATGGACAGGAAATGGGCGGGTTGAGGAAGGAAAAGATTGACAGGTTGATGTGGAAATATATTTTAGGCTTGTGGGGGAAGAGATATGGGTGTTGAGAGGTAAAGGAAATATGTCCGAAAGGATGGGAGAGATGGGTGGTTAAGGGAAGAAGAGGTAATTGTGAAGCACAATGGAGGATATGAGTGATGTGTGGAGGTTTTAAAAATTAACTATTCATAATTGTCTCGGACAATGCGGAGTACCCAGCAAATTATTTCATTATAATCTTAAACTCTTGTGTTTCTGTGTCTCGCATTTCTGCCTTTCATTGTGTTACACTCTATCCATTTCCCTGGGTCACATTGTCTTTGTTTTCGTTATTTCATTTTTCGTTTAGTTTGTGTGTGACTATTTTTATAATAGTCTACTTTCTTCATATTAGTATGCTTAGTTTTTCCTTTAAAAAAATGTGTGCACGTCTTTCGAGCCTTCTAATATCGCATCCATTGGACTGAGTTTATTAAAGTTGTCATGTGTGCTATTAATCTCAATGTCCCGAGTGGTCCGCCGAGGTCTTTGTTAACAACATAGACAATAACTGCACCAGGGTCCCATTTAGAGCACGTAGTAAGAGGGGACTAACTATGATATGGAATAACACGGTCATAGTTAGATGGTTTGTTAAGAGCAGCATAGATGGCGCCTAAATGGCTGCGGGTCTACTTTGCTCTAGTGTTTGAGTCTATTAAGATGGACTCGCATAGCGATTAACCATTCTCCGCGGCACGTGTCCCAAAGGAGCGGAGTAATACGCTGCTCGAGCCTAGCGAGCTAAGCAGGAAATCATCATCCCGGCTTCATCCAGATCATGCCAAAGCCGCGATCTGCAAAAAGGACATTCGTTCCTGTAGAAGTTCAGGGAGACTAACACTAGAACCTTTTTGAAATGCTTTTTGTAGAAAACAAACAAACTGATCTCAAGTTGAATTTTAGGTTGTTACAACATACATGCTGTTATCAGGGTTGATATTTACAAGTGTTACAGACACATAGTCAACTGTTCTGTTCAAAAACAACACACAAAGCAACACTGATGGTATGTCCCAAGTAAGGAAACATAAATGTTCTATTAGAAAGGTCAACTAATCCTGTTTACACCTTGTCGTCAGTGAAGTGCACTGTGACGTTGTGGTGTTTAAGTTGAAGTACTGAGCTACCTCATTGTCATAATAATAATGAATCTGAAATGAAAATTAATTCCAATGCAGAGGGTTATTGTAATATTATATATGCACTTTTGCGGGGAAATCAAGAGCATTCGGTTATATTACGACATCTAAGAACCTAAGAAGAAAACACAACAGGCGCTTGGTGTAGATTGAACATTATTAATTAGGTAGATAAGACAGGACTATGAATCTGCAGTCATCTAGGATCAGAAAGAAAAGTGTATGATTTCTTTAAAAAAATGATAAGACATGAGCTTTTGAAAAGTGCTTAAGTTAAATGAACTTGTGACTTTGGAAAGATGAGACTAATGTCTGCTCACACAAAACATACTGATCGGAAATGTTAGTCAGGGTCAGGTAAAATATTCCGACCAAGACCCCCACCTCAATTCCACATAGGTCTCCTGGCAAACGGGCTGTTTTCTTTTCAGCTTAGATAACAGATGGGGAATCGACGTGATCCCCGTAGTAGTGAACGGCACGCCTATGCAGCCAAGCATAGGACAAACGTCTGGAGGACTCCGGTCCACCTTCATCATCACGTTCGGATGTAATGAAAGCTACTGCAACCCGCTACTTAAAACCCTTTTCGGGGCGCACATAATCGTAATCTTGCTCATTGTGAACATTCAACAACAACTTGATACTCTCCGTAAACGTAACGTTTACATTTGTAAAAACAAAGAAGCGTACACGTTTAAGAGCAGCTGTAATGTTGGTGCGAACGAACCTTTTTTAAAGTACACTGAAGGCCTGGATATTTATGATTTGTTATGCACGCGTTACATCTTCACCTAAATAGTTTCCATATTTAGTTCCAGCACATTTATCGCTTTAAAAAAAACTATTTTATGTGATTGCATCATCATCATGATGTAAAACAAATTGCTTCAGTTACTTCCTTCGACAAAAAAACGTTTGATTTATTCTGATCAGGCTTTCTACAAGAAAGCAAACGGAAGGAGTGGCCTTATTCTCCAATGGACCGAAAAGTAAAGTTTGATTACGAACATAAAGACATGTTAAACAGTTAGAAAATAACAGTTTAATTCTGTGTGTTTCATGGATTCCTTTAATACAGTTGACATCATTACCAAGGTGAGAATTAAACAACAGTTTTTCTTTGAGATATTGGATAATTAGCCACATTAAAGTGTCGAGTTCTGACATCCGCTTTTATCTATTGACATTTGCTGTTTAGGTGAGCACTGGTGACAGTTTTAATCCACTATACTACGAGTCAGGCTTGTTTGCCGCCCTCAAATATGCAAGTTTGCCTAAGTCGGCCGTTGACAAGGCCAGGGCTTTGAAAAGAAAAATCAGCTGTCCACTAACTAAGGTAATTATTGTTGTTTTGTAAAATCAAGCCTTCTTGTGGCAAAGGTGTGAGTCTTGTGACCACAGATAACATGTTTATGGTTATAACAGGGCATATGCACCTTCAGAATATGGTCCGCAACAAAGTCTATATTCTTAAGCAGCGCTGAAAAGATAGAGCTGTACTGCAAGCAAATCTTTAGGCTGTCTATGTAGGAGTAGTAAGAATGAGTAAACAAGGTATTAATTTTGTTGACCTTACATCAATATGAGGGATTGGCGAAAACAAATAAAGACAGTTCATGAAATTTCACTTTTCATTCACTTAGGTAAGACGTTCATTTTACTCATATTAGTGATTCCAGAGATTAGTCTCTGTTTTTAAAGAACAAATCAAACGAAGTCTGTTGAGGCTAACTTTAATAATGGATACATCAAGAGAATTGTTTTATCACAACTCAAATTACAATTCTTTAATTATTATCAATTTATATTTCTAATCGAATATCTGATAAGAGGAAACACGCGAATGGTTCATTAAATTAAAGTTCCAGTCTGGTCAAAATATTCCTACTTTAGAAATCTTTGTAGCCATAATAATAATAATAATAGCCGTCCATCGCAAGGGATGGTAACAACAGCAATTAAACATGTTGTGTTGCACCTCAACGGTGAGTACGGAGGTGGCTGTATAGTCCAATTCTGACACGGAAACCCTTCCACATATGTAGCATTTAAGGTCAGAATTGGACATGTGCGTTTCAGTTGTTTTGTCTTTTTGCACAGTGTATTTTTTCTGTGCTTCGGAGGCCCGGCTTTTCTCAACAATGGAGGTGCTTCTGGTGGTGGTTTCACGCCATGCGAGACATTCCCATGAGTTTGCATAAATGTTAAAGCGTGTCAAAGATACATAAAGGGAGTCTTTGAAGCACTTTTTTCGACCACCGACCAGACTCAGGCCATCTTTCAGCTCACCATTAGTTGTTTGAGGATGCGGTTGGCTGACATGCGCACGACGTGGCCTGCCCACCTAATCAGGGTCCTCTTCTGCAACAGTGTGTGGATGCTCAGCATTTTTGCCTTCATGAGGATTTTGGTGTCTGGTACCCTATCGTGCCACTGTATTTGTTTTAGCAATCTACGTAGGCAGCTTGTATGGAAGTGATTTATTTTTCTAGCATGCTTGCTGTACGCAACCCACGTCTCACTGGAACACAGAAGAGTGGCGAACACTACGGCTCAGTAGACTTTGAGTTTCGTATCAAGATTAAGACCCCCTCCGATTCCAAAAGCTGTTGCGCAGCCTTCCAAAGGCAGCACTGGTCTTGGAGATTCTTACTCACCTCAGAGTCAAAAGTAGTTTCTCTGGAATAAGTGCTGCCAAGGTAAGTGATGTGTACTGATTGGAAGCGCTCGTTCTTGATTCTGCTATCTGCGTCGCGATGTGCATCACTCAGGGCAGGCTGAAACATGATTTCGGTTTTTTTGTGCATTAATTGTAAAACCGAACATGTCACAGGCTGTAGAGATCTTATCAACATAGGTCTGCGTGTCTTTTTCTGTGCTGGCAGCGAGGGCACATTTATCAGCAAAAAGCACGTTTTAGATGGTTGTGTCCTTTACCTTGGTGTGAGTTTGTAGTCGCCTGTGATTATAGAGTTTTTCTTCAGTTTTGTATATAATTTCTGCTCCATTTTGGATACAACCGTGATAGCTAACACTGATCATGGTAGCACACATTATGCTGTAGAGTGTTGGGGCTAATACACAACCTTGTTTGACGTCACTTGACACAGGAAAGGCATTGGACATTTCTCCATCACTCGGCACATGATCATGCATACCCTCGTATAATTGTTTGACGATCTTGGTAAATCTGTTTGGACAGACGAATTACCCCATAACCTTCGAAAGTCCATCTCTGTTGACGGTATAAAAAGCCTTTGTCAGGTACACGAAAGTCATATATAGCCCACGTTGCTGCTTTTGTCATTTCTCTTGAAGTTGCCGAGACGCGAATATCATAATATTCACAGTTCCGGTCTGAAGCCACATTGACTCTCTGGAAAAATTCCATGTTCTAGTTGAACGATTAGTCGGTTGAGGAGAACTTGTGCCAGTATCGTGCCAGCAGTCGATAGGAGGGAGATTCCTCTGTGGTTGTCACAGGATTGACAGTTTTCCTTTCGCTTGTATAAGTGGACGAAATTAGAGAGGAAAGAATATATTATTGTATTATGTTATGAATGTCGTAAGAGACTAATGAGAGCGTGCGTGGTTGACAATATCATCGTAAAGTACAGAAAACACAGTTGCAAGTGTATTACTATGCTTTTGAGCAATCTTCATAGGAACCCAACTGAAGTGGGACAAGGGCTCTAATTTTCTATTTCAATGATAATTGTAAACATGATATATGTAACGTGTATAAAATATGAGCTATCCTACGGATTGTATGGGTCTATGCAAGTGCATATAACATTTCCTTTCTTAGTTGTTTGACGATTGATGACATGCATAGAACATAACAAGAATTGCCTTTCATGTTATTATCACTGAGCAGGTTTAAGATAGCCATTTCGTACTATAGTCAGGTTATGTCTGAATGTTACCCCTATTGGCAGTGCCAAACGTTGTGCTTGCATGACTATTACAGCGTGAATGGGGATCTTCGAGTATTTCATTGTCCCCAAAAGATAACGAGAGAGGAGGTCGCCAGGCTGTCAGTTCATGGTCTCGTCCTTTGTCTGAAACATACAAATAACATGGTTTTGACAATTAAAAGAATGACTCTACTATGGCAATAAATGCTACTTGAAATTACACTGTGAGTATTGCCAAGTGGACGTTAATGTTTTGTTGCGCGTTTCTGAATTGTTTGGTTTTGACTTTACGAGTACGTTGTTAGAGCATATTTGGTAAGTGTTATTATGTGTGCTTTAGTCCTAGAACTAAAACAGACACACATAACACATAATTTAACGGGTAAACAATTATAACTGATGTTAGAGAAATAAAAACTACATCTTAAGCACTGAAAACATATGAATCATGCCAATTTGTTATACTGCACTTCAGTTTGATTGCATTTTTTGTTGTTGTTGCTCGCCAATGAGTAAAACAAATTCAATATTCGCTATAGACTGATTTTCTTCGTGCCCCAAAACTCGACCACGTGGTTTCCATTTATAGAGCGAGTTATGCATGTATATGACGAGGAAAGACTTAGTTAAATAACTGCATATGTGATTAAGTGTAACTATTCACGGACAGTTGTGTACACTGTTTTTATGCTTCACATTATAACCCATTGATCATCTAATTACCTAAATTCTAAACATCATAAATCACAGATATAAAAAAATCCTTCAGTATTCAGTGCCGCATGCAAATAAAGGTGTTTTAGTAAAAATTCATTACTTCAATTTAGCGTGATGCATTTAATTTGGCTGTCATAAGTCCCAGTTCTGCAGTCTTAATACATTTTATTCATCATGCTTAATCAAAGGTATAGTAACAAAGAATCAATCAGTAACAGAAATGTTGTTTTCTGTGTTTACTTTTTAGATAGTTGGCTAGAGAACGAGTGCATTCGATTTTTCAAATTAAGATTCAGTGGCGCAACTACCTCTCAAGTTGATCGGGTGGGGGGAGGTGGGGGTTGTTATTGCAGGAAATCGCTGTATCGAGTTATACCTGGAAGATTGTGGAAAGATGGCACCATTCACCTTACATATATCCTTGTAAAAGCCTTTGCTCATTACCAATTTCTAATACTCATGAAAGATAATAACTTTGTATCTTTCCTTTCAGCGGTTAATACGCTCTTGCAAATGAGAATGGTAATTTCCAATTTAAAGATATGACAGATGAAACAATTTTGATTGTTTATTTTGTCACAGTGTAAATTGCAAATGCTTTATCTCCTAATAGCAACTATTGAGTAAGTTGTAAATAGTGTGTACATATTTGCCGTGCACTGCTTGCGGTACCTTATTTAACTAAAATAATAAGTGACATACATTTAACGTGTTTCTTAGGAACCATTTCATCATACAAGTTATATTTAAAGTGTTCCAGATCTTTTGGCATTGCGTGTTAAGGCGATATAGTTACAGCTTCCTTATCGAGTCGTTGCCTAGAGATGATTGTCTTAAGCAACAGCAACACACCGTTTCCCGAATTTTTATATTGTGATTGTTCATCGTCTTTAAGCTGATTTTTCAGGTGCTTGCATATTATTTTTTATGTGTCTGGAGATGTTTGAATTTCTTTTGCAGCGAATCAATAGAAAGATTTGCTAACAGCTCTGAAAGACGTTCATGGAGTCTCACAAAATTTTATTTTTTAAAGTGAATCAGAATAACTGTATGAGCCGAACGTGTTGTTTGTTATAAATAGTTTAGTCGATGATCAGGGGTCAACTCACGATCTGTCCTATACACGACATCCTCTAACGACAATCATTTTTCCCAGATCTGCGAGGTGGTCCGTTTCAATCGTTGTCTGACAATTCGGGAAATAGAGGAATGCAATATCTCCATAGGATCGTGCCATGACATTCTAACAGAGAATCGTCTAGAGAAAATCACCTGAGTTGAGGAGACAGCGCCTAGTTTCCCAACGATTACAATGCGCCAGCTCATACATCACTGCTCCTTCGGGATTTTTTGGCAAACACGAAGACAAACATGCTTCTCAGCAATCCTACTCATGTCATCTAGTCCGAACAAACGTTTCTTTTTTTTCAAACGTAAATATAGGTTGACAGGAATACGATTTCAGACCAGTGACGAAATTAAGCGCTAATTCGCAGACGGATCTTTCCACGTTTTCCACAATTGCTTACCAGGGCTGCTACCCAGAATTGGAAACGGCGTTGGTTGTGATGTAGTAATAGAGGAGGAAGAGTATATCGAAGGGCAAAGGGCTGACTAGATTCTAGGCAATCTGGTGATAGTTATACGAACAAGTTCTGGAACGTTTTCAACAGACCTCGTAGCTGCGCCACTGTGAACGTTACTGTCAATTAAAAATGATTTGTTCAGACAGTTTCCTCAACAGAAAGTGCAATCGAACAACGTGTTTCACATGCCAATCTTTATAGATTCATTTCGAATCACGCCTACTGGTCTGTAACGAACAGGAGACGCATACAGAAATAACAGATTCACTTCGGTGTTAGAGCAGCCTCTTGCTTGTCGAACGTGGAATGACTTTTCAAAAGAGAAAATGGTGGTAGACAAGGTTAAACAGTTTGTCATATCAAAGGAAAAGCTTAGCAATCGACAAGCCTGCGCCAAAGTAGTACAAGTCATGATATTATATTTGACATATGTTCAATAGCACCACAATATTCTGTGCTTAATGTCACAGTATAATAGTGAGACAAAAGAGATGGAGATTATGTTTGCGATGTGTCCTGATGAAACTCCGTTAGAAAACCCTAATACCTGCACCACAACCAGCTATAGTAGTGAATTTGTGTGCATGATTTTATTAACTACTGTTTATTTTTATTTTTTTACAAATAAATAATTGTTTTAAAAACAACTTTGGCTGTTAATCAAATGTATTGCTCAGTCCTTTTTTCTTCGTTTTCTGGAAACTTAAACTATCTTTTTTTTTTTTAAAGTTGTTCAATAACGCATGGCGCTGTCCACTAATAGACAAGTTGGGAAGAAATGGTTTAGACATCAACACTTATTAATTTATAATTAATACTGAGGTAGAATGACATTTATATGATGTGACAAGAAATATGTTAACCATATGTGTAGATAAAAGAGGGGTGCGATATAAACTAAATATTAATACAAGAATGAAAAGTAGCAGAGATATGTAGATGATGCAGTATAAATAACACAAGGCTTGCAAAAATGAATGCTATAGTATACAACAGAGGTATTAAATATGGATTTGTACATTTGCTCAATTTAGAAACCCAAACTATAATAGTTAGGAAAGAACACGAGAAGCCCAAATTAAGTACAATACATGGGCCTGATGAGAAACACGCTAAACTGTTCTCATTTTCACATATCTTGGACTCTTGGGCAACTAATACAAAAGAATGACAGAAATGTACACATACATTTATGTACGAGGGAAAGTCAGAAGATTTGTCTCAAATGGCTGTTAAAAAAACTACATGAAATACGAACAACTTAAAAACCATTTATTATTGCACTTGCATTGTTATTTATTTCTCAACATAATTTCCACCAACATTGATTAGCAATTATACGATCTCTTTAACAATGCACTAAAACATGTAATATACGTGTCTTTTGTCTGCTGTATTAGCCGCATTTGCACTTCACGTTTAACCACTTCGTTATTCGTGAAACGTCTCCCGGTAAGATGGAGTTTTAGTGCAACAAGCAGATGAATAACTCTGGGGACTAAGTCAGAGATATAAGATGGATGTTCAAGAAGTTACCACCCTAGTTAGTCAATTATTTTCCTGGGTTAAGCGATCTGTATGTGATCTGGCATTGTCATGATGGTGCAGTGATCCTTTGATGCTGGGCGTTTTCGTCGAATTGTACCCCCAACCACGAACATAATTTCACAGTACGATGCACCATTTACATTGTCACTTTTGTTCTGAAAATAGGTTCACACCAATCAATGAAAATCCTCCCCCACCCAAAAAAAAACACAAAAAAAACCCCAAACAAACAACAACACACGCACACAACAAAAAACAAACAAACAAAAACTGTAATAATAACCTTTCCTGCTGATGATGTAGCATTGAAACAATCATTCAATTGGGTTGGTAGTGATGCACATATGATTCATCTCCAGTAACAATCCTGCTCAGCATGTCTTCTCCTTCATCTGCAAGAACAGGACCATTCGTTCATTTTGTGTTCGTCAGTCAGTTAGTCAGTAAGCCAACCGTGTGCACACTTTCCAGAAATGCAATAAAACATGCGCTGTGCTGTAGACTGTGGGATCACCTTATTGCAGTTGCTGCACTGTTTATTCCTACTCGCTTGTCGACAAGTCATTTTTTCAACCCGCCGCACAGTTGCTTTTGTCGCAACATGAACTGGAGGACCGGGTCGAGCTTCATCAACAATTTTTAAGTGTAATTGAGAAAATCTCATGACTGAGTTATGCCCCACTTTACATGACAAACACTTCTCATCATTAGCAAATAAAAAAGCATCATCTTTTTATCAACCTTTGCAGAGAGTTTAATAAAACTTGCATCTCCCAGGATGGGACATTACTGTTGAAGTATTTCAGAGACAATTTCTCTGTAGTGCTTTTTCTGTCCTCCTGGTCAGCGTCTGCCTGTTTTGAGCTATAACAGTATAACACCGATTAACATTTGCTTGGGGATGCGCTTATCGGGCATGCTAACAACATATCCCGTCTATCGTTGGTGGGCCGATTTAAGAAGTAATTATTTATAGTTCTTTAATGGCTGTAGACTTCATATCTCCTGCTATGATTCTCATTGCTTGATCCTGAACTCTCCTGATTTTGCCAAAGTTTGATTTCACTGCAGTTGCCCACACCGTAATGCCATATCCTTAGACTGTCGCATATGTTTAGTGTATAGCTTCTGAAAATTATGCGCAACTTCTCCCCATAAAGTGCCAGCAAGTTTTTTTATGATGGACATTCGTTGCCTTGATCGATTCAGGATTTGCACAACCGGTGTTCTTCGTGTGAGACGTCTATCAAAGTTAATATCCAAATAGTTCTGGTTTTCATCCAGGTGAAATATTCCTCCATTCAGCCTTAAATATGATCTATGCGATTTGATTTAGAGGGTAAAGACTGTATAAGTGTGTTTTTTTTCTTCCTTTATCTTTATTAACCATGTCTTGTCTCACTGCTCCATAGATTTTAGAGCGATCTGCATCATAATATTTGCTGCTGTGATTTTATTCTGCAGAGATTCACAAAGCTAAGTAATTTTCAAAGAACTGTGGACAATTATTGGGACACAAACTACAATGAGGTATTTCAGGAACAATTTAGTCCACCTGGGTGTCAGAAGTAAATTACGCACAGACAACAGAGGCACATATGGATTATATTTGTTCACATTTTAAAGCATTAAATGGACTTGAACTACTTAGTGGGTTTAAAGTCATGCCATTTTACTTTATTACCCATCAGAGACTGGTCAAATCCACACACGTGTATGCAGGTCGTGTGGAAAATACTTTCCATATCATGCAGATAATTCTGTGCATGATAAAGATATAAATGATCTAAATGACGAGGATGTTAGCCGTACAGACATTGAATCAAAGCAACCAGAACAACGAAATTCTGACACTGTCGTCGTTTTTGTACGCAGTCTATTCCACTAATTGAAGTCTGAGTTTACCGCCAAATGAACGGCAACATTAACATATTGTATCATTTAGAAATATTCATGAGAGTATTGCTACAGTAGACTGTGCTTCAAAAGTTTAAGGCATAGTATAGTTAACTTTCTTAGATTATGGATACAGTAGCTTGATTGTCTCGCTAAAGGAATTGACGGAAGGGCACCACCAGGAGTGGAACCTGCGGCTTTAGTTGACTGAATACGCCAATACTGTAGAACGACTGACAAATCGAGAGCACTACCGCTTGGGTCTAATAATGAACGTAAGCTGGTATTAGACTCACGGAAGACAAGTCAGCTCTCTAACACACTAATGAAAGAACGCTACGGAAATCAATCGTGTTTAACTCCTCAGAAACCGCAGATTTCAAATACCTGGTCATTGACAAACAAAAGCCCTCAATAAATTCGTCTGACCAAATAGTGAACGGGTGCTGGAAATAGACCATCTGAAGACAGGTCAGTTTTACCCTACTAATGACAGTGCGTTGCTACGGAAAACCAGCTCATATCGAGAGGAGCCGCAGACACTTTGGTTCACGTACCAGGCTGATAAGCCAATGGCGCGAGGCTACCATATGGGGGATTACGGCCGAACCCTTGTAAGCCGCAATCCCGCCCAAAATCTCAGCACGACTGCAATGGGAGGCTCCTACATGCTCGGGACCTGGGGCTTGCGCCCCAGCCCAATCCGGTAGAGCCGCAGCAAGAGGTCCTTGCCGTCCGCCGATCAAAGCGGGCGGACAACGGCTTGATGCTCACCTTATACGGCGATGGGGTGCGAAACCACCAACCAAAGACTTAGTACCTGGTCGGGGTGTCGAAAACAGTAGAGCAGCCACCTCACTGTGAACTGTCGAGACTCAACCAATGACCATGAGAGCTGTCCGCATACCAGGCGAACAACATCTCTGTGACATTACCAGGCCTGTCCTCTGGCTAAATGCACTTCGGCTACGATATCTACCTCTGTACGTTATCAGCCATATAACTATCATGCTGGACACAGAAGAGATGCAGACCAGCGGAAATTGCACACCTGCCCCACTGTGTCAACACCCCAGGTGGCGGGGAATGCTAGGCGTACCATCCCTGCATAGAAGCCAAGAAAATAAAGGGAGAAAGAGATACCCCACTCACATGCAAATGCTACGTTTCTGGCAGGACGTGACGATCCTGGGATACAGACACACTGGACTGCCTCTCTTTCGGGTAAATCAGTCCATCTCATATATCATCTCACATATCATCATTGCACCCTATAGACACGAGTAGTGAAGACTCGATAGTCTAGTAAGACAACTTCCATAAGAAAGACAACTCTGATCATAAACAACTGCTGCCTTGCAGAGAGGCTGGGGACAGCCAAAGGCTAAGGAGGGCATCCCTACAGAAACGCCTGTTGAAATCGGATGCACGGGGCCGCAAGCCTAACAAAACAGTGCAACGTAAATCGCAGCATGATGACAGTACAACCTATTAGAAAAACGTATGGCGCTCATCTTGCGGAGTCCCGCCAGGCAGCGATAGTGCCGGGCCTCACGCTTCGAAGGGGCCCACCCTTGACTACTGGTGGTCACCCACCCATGTGTCGTGGAGTCAAGGCACATGGCTATGGGGCAACTTTTATTGATCAAAAACTCAAGACCCTCAAAACACTACAGTGGAATGCGGAGGGAGTCATTAACAAATAAACTTTCCCTAACACATCACCTGCATGAAGGTAAGATTGACGTGGCATGTATCCAGGAAACGCACCTCAACAATAATCATAAATTCTCAATCAGAGGATACCAGACCTTCCGTCTCGATAGAGAAGGCCACAAAGGAGGGGTCCTGATACTGACCAGAAACTGCATACCGAGTAGCGCGGTATCTGTCAATCACACCGGACAAGCAGAAATTGTAGGAGTTGACATAATGGCTCAAGAGACGAAGCTCCGCATTTTCAATCTGTACGGACCACCAAATAGAGACATATCGCTCTCGAGTATGGAGGTCAGAGACTCCAACTGCATAGTAGTTGGAGATTTCAACAGCCACTCGGAGAGATGGGGATACTCTGACACAGACAGCAGAGGTGACGAAGTGGAAGATTGGGAGATAGATGCAAATCTTTCCCTAATCAATAGGCAGGAGGATAGCCCTAGCTTCTATTCAAGAACATGGCATACCACCTCGACTCCAGATTTGGCCTTCTCCACACAGGACATACACCATAAAATAGACCGCCAGGTGCTAAACCAACTGGCAGGTAGCGACCACAGGCCGATCAGACTAACCATTGACATGGAAGTAGGCCCACAGGAAACAAAACCGCTCCCACGTTGGAATTACAAACGAGCCGACTGGGACAGATTTGCAATCCTGACAGATGGGCTGTGTGAAACCATCAACACACGAAACACCAAAATGAAGCCCATGGTAGAGAGCCTAAGCAAGGTAATAATGCAAGCCGCCACTGAAACCATCCCAAGAGGAGCTAGGAAAAACTATAAGCCCTACTGGAATGATGAGTTGCAGAAAGTGGAAGATGCAGTAACAAATGCTAGGAACATGGCAGAGCGAGAAAAATCCATGGAGGCAAACATCGCCCTCAAAGCCGCCGCGGCGAAGTACAAACACACTCTCAAGCAAACAGCAAGAGAAAGCTGGAAAAATAAAACGGAAAGTCTAAACCTGGACAAAGACGGGAACAAGCTATGGAAGCTAGTCAGAGCCATGAACGACGAAACTCCGTCAAATAAACAAATTACTATCAAGCAGGGCGAGAACTTGATCACAGGTAAGAAAGCCGCAAACGCCTTTGTCGATCACTATGCCAGAGCAAACCACATCGAGGTGCCTGCAGATAAGCATACAGACATTAGCGAAAAGCTAAAGGGACACGAAAACATAAATACGGCACCCGAAGAGCACATGATGGCCAAACTAACAATGCGCGAAATGGAAGAGGCTATGAGAACACTAAAGAAAAGGAAATCTCCCGGAAAAGACGGGATAACAAACGAAATGCTGATGGGGCTAGGCCAAACAGCGAAGAGGAAACTGCTATCGGTCCTGAACCAAAGCTGGAAAAGGGGAATTGTACCACAAGTATGGAAAGAAGCAATATTGGTACCAGTACCAAAAACAGGAAAGGACAAAACAGATCCAAACGGATACAGGCCCATAAGCCTACTGAGCTGTGTCGGCAAGCTGATGGAACGGATGATAAACACCAGACGGATGTGGCATCTGGAAGAAAAACGAATACTAATTCCACAGCAAGCCGGCTTTAGACAGCACAGATCCACTGAGGACCAGGTCATCCTCATATCCCAGGAGATAGAAGATGCCTAACAGGCACAGAAACACACAGTAGCTGATTGGGTGGATCTGGAAAAGGCATTTGACAAAGTCTGGAAAGATGGACTTAGAGTCAAGCTAAGAAGAAGTGATGTCTGTGGGAAGATGTACAAGTGGATCAACCACTACCTCAAACAAAGAACGGCCAGAGTCCAAGTACAAGGGCAGATGAGCAAAAAGGTGACACTCGAGCAGGGAGTACCCCAAGGGGGAGTATTGTCACCCACACTCTTCCTGGTATATATAAACGATATTACAGAGAATATACCAAGAAGAGTCCATAGCTCAATGTTTGCAGACGATCTGGCTATGTGGGCCTCTGAAAAGAATCTCACCATAGCAAGAAATCGGATGCAGACGGCCCTAACATCGATGGAAGAGTGGGCGAACTCATGGCTGGTCAAAATAAACGAGGAGAAAACCACATGCACAATATTCTCGCTTTCATTAAAACCCAAAAGTACCAAATTAGGTCTAAATGGCAAATTCCTGCAGCCAAACGACAACCCAACCTATCTGGGAGTCACATTTGATCGGCGCATGACATGGAAAAGTCAGTTTGAGAGAAACCGAATGAAAGCCAGAGAAAGAATGGCAATCATGAGGAAACTTGCTGGCACTAGCTGGGGGGCAGACGAAAGCATACTAAAGAAACTGTACACTGGAAGAGTGAGACCAGTTCTCGAGTATGGCATTGCGGAATGGACAACAGCAGCGAAGGCGAACTTCGATAAAGTTAACAAACTTCAAAACCAAGCCATGAGAATTATAACAGGTGGCATGAAGTCAACGCCAATTGTAGAACTTGAAAAGATTTCAAAACTGCAATCCATGACCGATAGAAGAGACTGCAGAGCCCAGCTGCAATCAGAGAAACTCAGAAGACTGACCGACCATCCAATGCACCAGAGACTAAACAATTTGGGAAATGGGAAACTAAAGCGGAGAAACTTTGCAGAAATAGCCAAAGCAAAGATGCACGAAGATCCCATAAACGCACTAACAACACCAAAACCCATCACTACTGTACGAAAACCTACCTGGAGGCAGGATATATTTCCAGAGGTGGTAGAACATATACCAGGTATTGCAAACAAAAACTACCAGACTGAAAAAGAAAGGAGAGATACTACCCCAAGCTTCATAACGAAAAGCTACCCAAGCATGGACTGGACCCATGCATACACCGACGGCTCTGTAACAAACACATCACAGAACGGAGGGGCAGGAGCATTCCTGAACCTACCAAATGGCAGAAAACTAACACTGTCATTCGCTACTGGTAAGTACACAAGCAATTTCAGAGCGGAGGCAGAGGCACTGAGGGCGGCAGTGGAAACAATGGTGACACACAGTGAAAATGAGAGCCATATAGTCCTGCTTACAGATGCTCTCACCGTAGTCACAGCGCTAAAAAGCCAGAAAAACACTGAGTTTAATGACTTAAGAGCAGCACTCTGCAAACTGTGCAAGCAGTCTGCACCAAAAAGGGTAGTGGTACAGTGGGTCCCATCTCACTGCAACATCCAAGGCAACGAGGAGGCAGACAGAGTGGCAAAAGAAGGTGCAAGACTACCACCAACAGATACCAGTATGACGTACGAAGAGTCAAAACGGCTTATCAAAGCCAGATACATGACCAAATGGGAAACCGAACATACTGGTTACACCAAAAACGATGCCTATTACCAGTTGAACCGAAGAGAGCAGGTCGTTGTCTTCAGACTTC